>JASJET010000194.1:6160000-6775000 GCA_034092305.1 Diaprepes abbreviatus | reverse complement strand
TAAGTTAGTGCTTATATCTTCGATCATACCCTAGATTTAAACAACATTAAATTTATTTGAAGGCTGTTTATGGTCGGTGGGGGAGACGCTTTTTTGATGTTTGACAGACATAAACATATTTACTTATCGTGTCTTTCAGTTTAATTGCTTGTCGTGACTTTTTTCGGTGTTTTTAAGTGTTAGAAATTACTATAAATGCGAAGTTTACAGTGAATATTAACAAAAAGAGGATTTAAAAACTTATTTTTATCGGTAATTGTTAGATATTGTTTACATATTGAAAATAACAATAATAATAATTTAGGCAACCATATATTCATACTTTGTTTTCAGAATTGACGTACCGATGATACTCGTTTAAATAATGCAATTAGAAAAGGATAGCATAAAATCGGTATGTATGTACCAAGAAATTAAATATCTACTGTTTATCAGCACTTTTTGAAATATAAATAAAAAAATTATTACGTTATTCAGCGTTCGAACAATCTACTGGGGTATGTTCGAAGGCTTATATAGAGTGATTCTCTGGGAACTTTATCGATCGATTGTGTAAAACTTGAAAATTTGACAGCGTACTAACGTGCATATGGGACAGCCGGCTTAAATATTCTTAAGATGGCGGCATTTCCGGTTATACCGGAAGTAGATGTCAACTTGCCCATTTTAAATGGAATACCCTATATATATTATTGCATAATGTTTTATAAATAAGTCTCACCGTTTTGGACATATTTAAATTATTATGTCAAAAATGACGTCTGTGGACCAAAACTTAACTATAAACTTTTCCTATAAGAAAGTCTTTATTATTTAATTTGGGTTAGTGTTCTTGTAGACGAAGATCGACTTTAGTAGTCTTTATGATATTTTGAAAATTATTAGTAAAGAGTGATCAAAAAAGAAGAATAAAAATTATATTTAAAAAATCGTCAATTTTTATAATTTTATCATATTAAGCATTAGAAATAAGGGTAACTTTGTATAAGGTTGTCTATTATAAAAAATTGTAGTTTTCAAAATATTGGCAGTCCAACATTTTTCTATTGTAAAAATGCTATACCGTTTTTAAGTTTTTTTATTAGTTGGCCATGACGGCAAGGCGTGGTGAAAATAAAACAATTGGACCCTGCAGAATTGTCACTATTTCTTGCCATTTGACATTCGTTAATAATAATCATGCCAGGGCGATTAAATTACACGCACGAAGATTATTTAAACTTATTTATGGAGAATGTGATAGAGTTATTTCAAGAACAAGCGATACATTCGCGATCCGATATCCGCAGAAACAGAAACCAACATCACCAACTGTAAAATTATAGAAAATTTCAAGAACTTTAGATCTATAAAAGCAAAAAGAAATACAACAAAGTAGTTGTTAATAACGAAAATATTGAAACTACAATTTTAGGATATTTTACCGCATATCCGACAATATCTACAAGGCTAGTGGCATTACCGTCTCGATTATCTCAAACATTAGTTTTGAGGATTTTATGGAAACACAATTTTCATGTCCATATATATATTCCATAGTACAATATTTAAAAGGCACTGATTTTCGACGAGGACTAGAGTTCTGTCAATTTAATTTACTTCGATCACCAGAAAATGCTGTTTTTTTGGATAATATTATTTGGCCGGACGAAGCCAAATTCCCAAAAAATGGATTGTTTAATCGACACAATTCCCACTATTGGAGCGACTCAAATGTACATCCATTTTGAGAATTAAATTTTCAAGAGTCTTGGCAGTTTAACGTGTATTAAGCTATTAGAAATGATGACGTTGTCGCCCTAGAATTCTACTAAGATATTCTGAATGGTAAGTTAGCCATTTTTGAAGATTTCAAGATACAAAATACGTTTTTTAACTTATAGATGAGCGCTACTTCGAAATTTTGAAGTGAACTATTTAGATAATTTGCCGCTGACTGACCATAGAAATCTATTTTATCAACATGAGTAGGCGCTTCCACATAATAGTCATTTAGTTAACAATCATCTGCAAATCTTGTTTTATGATCAGTGGATAGTCAAGAATGTGTCACATCTTTGGCCACTTCGCTCCCCTGACCTAACAGTACTTGATTTTTTTATTTGAGGGACAATCAAAAATAAACACACCACATTATCTATTATGGAAGATTGCATGCAGGGCGTCAGAATAGCATTTGAAGAACTTAATCCTCAGTCACTAAGAAGAACCACCCATGAAGAGTTCCAGCTTCTTCTTTCTCAGCCCATTGACGTCCAGTCCTGGGCATAAGCCTCTCCGATGGTCGTCCACTGGGATCTGTCTCTCGCCTTCTGGAGCCAGTCTTTTCCAGCAAACTGTCTTATATCATCTACCCATCTGCGTGGTGGCCTGCCACGATTTCGGTTCGTTTCTCCCGGTCGCCATTGCAGTAATTTACTCGTCCACCTATCGGGCTGTTGTCTAGCTATGTGCCCCGCCCATTGCCACTTTAGTCGTGATATGCGTTCAATGACGTCAACTACTTTTGTTCTTGATCTTATTACTTGATTTCGTATTTTATCCCGTAACGAGATTCTTAACATATGTCTCTCCATGGAGCATTGAGTGACTCGGAGCCTATTTGCGTTTTGTTTGGTTAGTGTTATCGTTTCCATGCTGTAAGTAGCAACAGGCAAGACACACGTATTATACACTTTCCGTTTAAGGCTGATTGGTGTGTTTCTATCTCTTAATACGTACTGTAACTTTCCAAAGGCAGCCCATGCCAGCCCTATTCTCCTTGTTATTTCCGCCGTTTGATTTTCTTTGCCCAGTTTCATGACGTGGCCTAAATAGATGTACTCTTGGACATTCTCTATGATTTCATTTTGAATCTCTATTTGTACATTTACGTCAGGGCTCATTAACTTAGTTTTCTCCAAGTTCATCTTAAGTCCCACTTTTCTAGCCTCTTCATTGAAATCTTGAAGCATTTGTTTTAGCTCTTCTGAGTTGCTAGACATGACAACCACATCGTCGGCGAAACCAAGATGACTAAGATAAGAACCGTCGACTTTCAAACCTTTCTCATCACAATTTAGTTTTTTAAAGGCATCTTCCAAAGCTTGCGTAAATAGTTTCGGAGAGATGACGTGTCCCTGACGCACACCTCTAATAACGTTTATTTTTTCGGTTTCTGTGTCTTCGTCGATTTTAACCTGTATAGTTGCGTTTTTATATATGTTCTGTATGATAGTGGTATACCTGGAGTCAATTCTAGCATTATTAAGTGATTTCAAGATCGCCCATGTTTCTATAGAGTCAAAGGCCTTGTGAAAATCTACAAATGCCAGATGTATAAGAATGTTATACTCCTCTGTTTTTTCTAGGACTGTGCGTAGGGCTTGGATATGATCTATCGTACTAAATCCACGTCGAAAGCCGGTTTGCTCCACAGGCTGGTAATAGTCAAGCTTTTCAGTCAGGCGATTTGTCAATATGCGGGTGAATATTTTATATAGGTGATTTAATAAACTGATAGGACGTTAATTTACTATATTTGTTGTGTCCCCTTTTTTGAAGAGAAGTACGATTTGTGCTTTATACCATTGTTCTGGTACTCTATCTTCGTATAAGCATTATTCATCAGTGTTTGTATCGCTTTTTCAAGACTGTCTCCACCCATCTTTAACATCTCGGTTGTAATTTGATCCTCGCCCGGGCATTTTCCATCCTTCATCTGTTTTAGTGCTCTTTTTATTTTATCTAACGATATCTCCGGCAAATCTTCTGATCCTACATTTTTTATTTGTTTTACTGTTTTTGTTCGATCTGGATCCGTATTGATCGAGGAGTATAAGTTCGCATAGAATGCTTCCACAGCCTTTATGATGTCATCTACATGTGTTACTGTCACCGCTTCTTTGTTCTTTAATTTTGTTATTTTGGTTCGTCCTCTTGAGAGAGCTGACCTCAAAACGTTCATATTTGCGTTTCTTTCTATTGTTTCGTGTATAAATTTTGTTTTGAACATTCTAATGTCTTTCCTTACTTCTTTTTTGATATTTTTATTCAGTTGCTTAAAATCCTCTGTGTCTCTCTTAGTTAACCTTCGTCTTTCCATCATCTGTAATGTATTTGCACTAAGTTTATTGTCTGTAGTTTTCCTTAATCTTCCACATACTTTTCTCATTGATGTTTTTGTAGTAGTTTGGATTTTATCTATCATTTCATTGATGTTATGTTGTTTCAGAGTATTAGTCGATTTCAAACTTTTCGCTATTTCGTATTGGTATTCGTTTTGTCGTGTGTATAGTTCTTTAGCTGAGGGAGTTGAGTGTGAACGGATCAGCTTATATCTTTCCTGTTTGAGGTTTGTGAGGACTCTTGCCCTAAGCAGTCTATGATCACTGCCGGTATTAAATGTGTTTAAGACTGAGACGTCTAAAAATATTTCTTTCTTGTTGAACATCACGAAATCTATTTTATTTTTAGTTTTATTGTTCGGGCTTTTCCACGTCCATTTTCGCTGAGGAGATTTCTTGTAAAAAGTATTGAGGCAGTGGAGATTTTCACTTTTCAGGTAGCATCTCACCTCTTGCGTTTCTCTCGCCGATGCCATAATTTCCTATATGTTCTGAGTCGTCTTTTTTCTTCTTTCCTATCTTAGCGTTGAAGTCGCCAAATAGTAAGACATAGTGAGCTTTTTCTCTTCGTTTGGCATCTGATATATCTTCGTACATTTTTTCCACTATTTCGTCTTCTGTGATGCTAGTTGGCGCGTACACATTTATAATTTGTAGGGTGTAGCGTGTATTAAGTTTAATTGTTATGTACATAACTCTCTCTGATATTGTACAAAAGTTTGTTATCATGTGTTTCAGACGTTTGTGTATTAGGATAGCTAGTCCACCGATATTTTGTTGTGTTTCAGAAGAACTCTGATATAATACATGTCCTGTTTTTAACGTTGTACACTTTTCTTGTTTTAAGCGTGTTTCTTGTAGGCTCAGAAAATCCCATTTGATATGTTTTATTTCTTGTTCTAGTTCAAGGAGGTGATTTTCGGAGCTCATGGTTCGGATGTTGTATGTAGCAATGCAATTTTTCCCTTTAAGATTTTGCTTTTGATTTGACATAATTGGGATCGATGAGGGTGAATTTATGCCTCCCCCAGAATTCTTGAGGCAGACCTTATCTAAAGTGTGGGATTTGACATCGTTTGTTCTACCCACCAGGGGTTCACTTCCAGACGTTTTTAAAATCACCATATTGGAGGGTTTTAGCAGTAATCTTCCACGCTGGCTAAGTGAGGGTTGGAAGATATATAGATTGGGTGATGGGGGCGGGGGTGGGTGTTTTGAGGGTGATGGATAGGTTTTGGGGGTAGGGATCCGAATTTCTCCCCTGGGGGGGGGGGGAGGAGAGGAGAGTAATCAGTTCCAGCTTAGGTGCGAAAAATGTTTGTAAGTTCAACGGCATCAATTTGATCATTTTCTCAAACCACTTTTGTAACTCTATTTTATTAACAACTGGTTTATTTCTAATTCTTTTAGCTTTTATAGATCCAAAGTTCTTTATAATCTTTTTAACAGTTGGTAGTGCTGGTTTCTGTTTCTACGGGTATCGGATCGCGAATGTATCGCATGTTCTTGAAATAACTCTATCACATTCTCAATAAATAAGTTTAAATAATCTTCGTGCGTGTAATTTAATCGCCCCAGCATGATTATTATTAATGAATGTCAAATGGCAAGAAATAGTGACAAATCTGTAGGGTTCGAATGTTTTATTTTTGCCACGCCTCGCCGTCATGGCCAACTGATAACAAAACTTAAAAGCCGTATAGCATCTTTACAATAGAAAAATGTTGAATTGTCAATATTTTGAAAACTACAAATTTTTGGAATAGACAACCTTATACAAAGTTACCCTTATTTTTAATGCTTAATATGATGAAATTATAAAAATAGGTGCATTTTATTTGAAAAAATTAACTTTTGACGATTTTTTAAATATAATTTTTATTCTTCATGTTTGACCACTCTGTACTAATAATTTGCAAAATATCATAAAAAGACTACTAAAGTCGATTTTCGTCTATAAGAAAACTAACCCAAATTAAATAATAAATATTTTCCTATAGGAAAAATGTATAGTTAAGTTTTGATCCGCAAACGTTATTTTTAATATGTCCAAAACGGTGATACTTAAGTATAGGATATTATACACGAAATGTCTCTAGAATTTTACGTAGAAATCAAAAATGCAATCCGCATAAACATATATATGCCATCCGGCGGGAGGTCGGAGAAGCCGCGATCAGTATTTGCATGCTTCCTTCCGGGCGGTCCTTTGCACAGCCAGGTGCATGTCGGTACCCTGATGAGTCTAGTAGAGACGAAACATGTACCTCTGCCGTATCACTGTAGCGGGGAGGGTAAGTTTTGACTTTCTTCTCGGTATGGTGGTACAGGTAGGCCATCATCTCGATGGTGGAATAGGATGAATTGCGTTTTATAACAATTTATTCTAACTGTGCAACCTCTAACACAGAAAGGATATGATGGAGAGAAGTTTGCATTTACTGTTCGCATTTTACTTCATTCATACGCGGAGCTGCATATAGTTGTACGTTTGCTGAATGTGATTTCAGCACTACAACGGCATAATGTGGATATATCCACTGCTAGTGCATCTCACACGGACGAATCCGTGAAATCCGCGTAAACATATATATATATATATATATATATATATATATATATATATATATATATATATATGTCACGGCTTAGAGACTTTCTATAAAAAGAAACGAAATATCATCAAAATTAGCCAAGTTAGGCAGGCATACTTAACCCTTAACGAAAGTTAAAGGGAATCTAAATATTTATAAAGTAAGTTAGATAAATACAGGATGTTCCATTTGAAAAAACGCTGTAAATAAGAATTATATATGTTTGCATATGTGCAAAATCCACCACCTTATTCAAAATATTAATTTTTGTATGACTTTAGACAATTTTTTTAACTTTCATCTATAACAATTAACGCTGTTTTTGTTCTCATTGATGTTGGTTGAAAAATATTGCAAGTTTATAATGCCATGTTTTTTTTGAAATTTATTGTGTATTTTTCTCATTAGTTTGTTAACATTGCAAAAAAATATAAAATTAATTTCAGGATTGTATAGATCATTTTATGGGAAACCAAAATAATTTTTATAATATACACATAATAATAATCTTCTGCAAATTTCATATAAAATATTTTTTCTTACTTTTATAATAACCGATACTATGGGGTTATTTAGTATGAACAAAAAATGCATGTTTGTTGCGTGAATAGAACTTTTCAATTAAAACTAAAATAATTACCTGAAATTAGTTGCAGCAGCAAAGAAACTCAATAAGTCATAAATAATAATATCACAATTAGCACTTCACTAGTACCTTCGAAGCAGCGCGCGGACACAAATGATAAGTACCACTGTAGCGAGCAGTTTACTTTCGACTGCAAGATATTCATCCGATGCTAAGATACAGGTGGAACGAAATCATAATTTTAATAATTTGTACATTCACAATTTGCGATGTTTTTAATTTTTTATAGTTTTGCCTCATTAATTTTGTTACAGCGTTTGAAGGTAATTGCTAGAAAAGATATTAATTATTTCTGCAAATTGATATTTTTTTTTGGACACGAGATAGGATAATGTCATGTAAATATGTTTTTTCCATGTGTGTTGAAAAAAAATACTTTTTTTTTCCCTACTCTCTAAGTAAGTTTTTATTTATTTTATTAATTATTCTCTTCTTTTATGGTTCGATTCCACCAGGAAGTGAGTAGTCGAAATTTCTATTATTTTGTTTTTAATTTAATTATGAGGTAATCATTAAATCAACAACGATCTTATGTGTGCCGCAGAGGTCCCACTAAGACCAGCTAGGGAGCTTTGGACACCACCTGCCTCATTTGGCTTCAAAATCAAATTATATAAGTATTTCTTTCGACATTAATAAAGTGTGGGTCATCTGTTTTTTAAATTAAATATATAATTTAATAACTAAATTCGTGAAACTTTATAGAAAATGAAAGGGAAATATGTATGAAAAACAATATCGTCCATATGATCACCAAGGCTACTTTAAAATGCCTGCATCTGAATATCAAAATTTCGATGAATTTTTCAAGTAATAAGAGTTCAATGGTTTCTATTTTATATTGAACTAGCGACCCGCCCCGGCTTCGCACGGGTGCAATGCTGATACTAAATACACTACAGAAAAACTGTGACTATTTATTTTATTTTTACAACAATTATTACATCGGTCTCCGACGCGCTATTTATAGGCACGCTGCCGCCACCCCGGTCGGCCAGTACCGCCGCAAGCGCTACTTCCCGCAATTTTAAATCTGTAATATCTTCGAAAATATTCATTTAAATCTTGTGCTGTAAAGAACCATATAGATCTATATTAAATCAACAATGTATTTAAGCTATTTAATTGGATAAGGATTAATGCTGTATTGGTTAAAATCGCTTCAAAATTTGCCATTATTTGTCGTAAAAAGTAAATGACAAAAAAATGTTATTGTGGGATATCCATGAGAGATAGACATATACCATCGCGGAGTTTTCTGTAGACCTTTTCAATGTGTACAAATAATTAGTACATTATTTTGATAAATCTCGTAGGGTTCAGCCTGCGTTTGCAATGTAAGCGGAAAAAAATATGATAATTAACGACATCACATTAGAAACCTCAAAAATAACAGTATTTCTCCACTATTTAATGGATGTTATTATACATATAAACCTTCCTCTTGAATCACTCTATCTATTGAAAAAAACCGCGTTAAAATCCGGTGCGTAGTTTTAAAGATTTAAGCATACTATGTAGTGATGTTTTGTTTGAAATTTGGAATTGTTCATGGGGGCTTTGATATAAACTTCACATTTCCAAAAAAAAAAACAACGAAGACAATAGTCCAAAAGTGTCAAATCACATGATTATGCATTAGGGGCGGATCCAGCCTCTCTCTTTGGGGGGGGGGGCGGGGGCGGTGATATCACAAAAGTACAGTATGGCAAGCAAAAACAAGTTGTCGACGGGGTGGGGGGGGGGACACCAGCCGGATTCCCATTTCTAGTGTAAAAGGCAAGATCGGATCTATTTCTCCGAATTTGGAACTCTAGGAGTGGGAGCGGCGATCACAAGAAAAAAGAAGTTGCCGACAGGGGCGAGATGCCAGCAGCATACACATTCCTAGTATAAGAGGCATAATCGGGAATATTTTCCTGAACTCAAAGCTCTTGGGAGGGGGGGGGCGATCGCAAGCATATATATTCCGATACTCTATTCAAGAACTAGAGAGAGTAATAAAACTGTTACCGAAAGCTTCAACGTAACTGCTCCAGTCCTGCAGGTAACTGGGACTGCCGTCAACCTAATTATATTTAATTATATTTAAATATTATAAACTTTTATAAATTTACTGCAACAATAAAATTTCTGATAGTTCAATTTAATTTCTGTCAGTGAGCAAAGTACACTTTACAGTGTGTCCTTAGTGATTTATCTTGTTTGCGATCGTTTTTATGTATTATTTGAGATTACTGAGATACCCAAAAGATATGGCTTCCACCTCTATATTTATTTCAAATCGTTAAACCTGGCATTTTTTACCAGTGTAAACACAATTAATTATTTAAATTTTTGTATTTGTTCTATTTTATTCTTTAATGTTGTTTATATATTTTTTAATTTTTTTATATATTCTTATTTTAGTCTGTCCACTCTATAATTTTATATATATTTAATTCCAATTAGCAGTAATTTTTTTATTATTTTGTTATTGTATTTGTTTCTTTTTCTTAAGCGTGTAGAATTAACATGTTTATTTTATTTTTTGGGGCTATTTCCATATAATAAAGTCAATTAAATTAAGATATCAGTGCAATAGAAATAAAAATAAGTAGGTCTAATTTTAACTGTAACATATAAAGAGTTGTTACATTTGAATCCCTTTTTAGTGTTTAATTGTAATTCTGCAGATGGTTTAAGAAATGAATAAACTGAAAGGTCAAATGTCCTAAAAATGTTTTTAATTAATAATAAAATGACCGATAGCCCCAAAAATATTTTAATATTATAAGGACGATTTTATTTCTTTATATATGTTTAACTTTTTGTATTTTTGAGAGTAGGTATTTTGTAAGTATTTAAATTATAATTTAGAATTTTTTGAAAGAATAAGGCTACGTTTTAGTCTGAATGTGCCTAAAACGGGTTCTATGTCAAAATTAAAAATAATTAAAAAAAAGTTGTGATTTGTGTTAAATATGTCAAAATTATCTACATTTTGTAATGTATGCGAATTATTAAGAAGCCATAAGAAATAAAATAATATTATAAAAACTTATTATTTTAAGTTTATTACCGAAATAATATTCTACGGCATAAATACTTAGTGATAAAATAAACCTTCTTCCAACACCTATGACAAGTATTAAAATGCTTTTTAATACTTCACACTTCCAAATATCTATTGTTATCCAACCCAAATAGTCCATTATTGTAGACCGGTATTTTTGATTATAAAACTTCTAACCCATTCCTATGAAAAATATATGTGTCTAACAGATTTTGCCAAAGACATCCGACTCAACACAGGGAGTTTGTGAAGAAAAAAGGGTAAAAAATTATTTATCACTCTCTCTAGTTCTTGAATATACTATAGTATAAGAGGCAAAATCGGGTCTATTTTTCTGAAGTCAAAGCTCTTGGGGGGGGGGCGATCGCTCCCCACCGTATATATATATATATATATATATATATATATATATGTTATGTCGGATATTCTCAAGGGTGAGTTATCGAAGGTTTTCGGGCATCCCGTGTATGGGTTGAGTCCCTCTCAGGACTGTAAGGCAATTGACCTTTCGGTAAAATCTTATTCATCACTTTCAAAGCACACTGTATGGCGTCTGCGGGCGAACAGTGAGC
This sequence comes from Diaprepes abbreviatus, assembly GCA_034092305.1. Lineage (NCBI taxonomy): Eukaryota > Metazoa > Arthropoda > Insecta > Coleoptera > Curculionidae > Diaprepes > Diaprepes abbreviatus. The sequence goes on along the minus strand of JASJET010000194.1, from coordinate 6,764,027 downwards.
TTTGCCTGAAAATCTTCGATTATATATATATATATATATATATATATATATATATATATATATATATATATATATATATATATATATATATATTTATATATATACATAATTTTTTTTTGTTTTTTTCTTGGGTTTAGGTTCTTTATTCAACAAAAAATACAAAACAATTTGACTTTTGCAGTTTATTTCTTTATTTAAGGCATCATCAAAAAATTTTTCATCTTTTCACCCACTGATCTTCCTAAAAATATTTTTTATGCAATTAAAAACATTTTTACAAATACATATACATATACAATTTTTAAAAAAATATGCAACACTTTAAAAAACTATTCAAATTTTTAAAAAAGTATTTAATTTTACCAGTACATACCCTGACATTTTGTTTATTTATTATAATGAAATGAATCTTTTACGTCGACTATTTAGGTACTGAGGATACATGAAATGCGAATGTTTTATTTTTTATATTTTACAATGCACCAAAAAAACCGAAAGAACGCATACATTTATTTTTATGTTTAAGAGGATAATCAATTTTGATGCTTATTAACAGGATCAAATACTTAATATTTTTGTTTAAATTCAGCTGGTGTGAATGTGGCTCAAATTTCCTATATCCATTTTCTCATTAACAATGTTTTTTTTTTATCTTTTCATTATCTGCAATTTTTGATAATTCATATCTTTGTTTTTAATTATTGTACTGTTTTAATCGAAGGTATGTTTTTCGTCCTGTGTGTGTTTGTTTAACGATGTTGAGGCGTTTTCTGTATATTTACGGCCATTCAATCTGTTCTTTAGCAATTGGCTTGTCATTCCTATATATTTTTTGAGATAATTTGAGCAAGGGATCGAATATACTACATTTGACTTATTCATGAGAGGAGTTTTACTTTTTAAATTAATAAATAGTGTATTTAATTTATTATGAGACCTGTGGCATACGATAATATCATGCATTTTTAAATGTGTTTTATTTTTTCTGACAGCTCACTAGTGTAAGGTAATGCTACGTATTTTTGCTTTTAATGTTCTATGTTTCTTGTTATTAAGTTATTTTAAAATTTATATGTTCGTAGGTTTGGTGTACCTTTCAGTTAAAATTTTGTTTTTTCTACGTATAAGTGTCATCTCTAGAAAATTTATTTTATTATTACGTTTTTCTTGTTATTAAGTTATTATAAAATTTACACGTTCACATATTAATTATTTCGGTAATTTTTTCATTAAAATTATTATTTATTACTGTATTTTTTCCTTTTTGCAGTATTCTTGGTCGAAATTCTGGAGACATTAAAGAGATGGCACGATCAGACAGACCGAATATAACACTATTTTTTTTTTTAGTTTTTGAGTGCTTTGAGAAACAGTTTAGACATCTACCAGACCAAGTTGTTTGGTGTACTATTCAGTTAAAATTCTGTTTTTTCTGCGTATAAGTGTCATATCGAGAAAATTTATTTTATTATTACTTTCTGCTTCGGACGTGATGTGACACAGTAAATCTACCCGAAAATTACAGGCTAATTTCGCTAGATGTTATATCTTTATATATAAATATACCAAATCAACTTGTCCACACTATTTTAGCAGAAAAATGGGAAAGTTTAAAGCAACATACATCATTACCAAAAAACAACTTTATGGATGCTGTTGACCTCGTTCTAAACACAGATTACTTTCAGTATGAAAACACCTTGTACAAACCAATCGATGGATGTGCTATGGGATCACCAATTTCATCTACCATCGCTCAGTTAGAAATGGAATATTTAGAGGAAAAAGTTTTGGAAAAGTTAAATTTTAATATATTTTTCAAGCGGTTTGTCGATTATTGCAGAGCAGCCGTGCCACAGGATAAAATCAATAAAATTCTTCAAGAGTTCAACAGTTTCAACGAGAAATTACAATTCACGTCAGCAGCAAAAAGTAATATAAAAAAATTCTAGAGATGACACTTATACGCAGAAAAAACAAAATTTTAACTGACAGGTACACCAAACCAACGAAAATATAAATTTTATAATAACTTAATAACAAGAAACATAGAACATAAACAGCAAATATACGTAGCATTACCTTACACTAGTGAGCTGTCTCATAATAAATTAAATACACTATTTATTAATTTAAAAATAAAACTCCTCTCATGAATAAGTCAAATGTAATATATTCGATCGCTTGTTCAAATTGTCCCAAAAAATATATAATAATGACAAGCCAATTTCTAAAGAACAGATTGAATGGCCATAAATATACAGAAAATGCCTCAACAGCGTTAAACAAACACACACAGGACGAAAAACATATCTTCGATTAAAACAGTACAATAATTAAAAACAAAGATATGAATTATCAAAAATTGCAGATAAAGGAAAGAAGAAATTAAAAAAAGATAAAAAAAAACACTGTTAATGACAAAATGGATATAGGAAATTTGAGCCACATTCACACCAGCTTAATTTAAATAAAAATATTAAGTATTTGATCCTGTTAATAAGCATCAAAATTGAATATACTCTTACCCTAAATAGACGATGTAAAAAATTCATTTCATGAATGTTTTTTAAAAATTGTAAATATATATTTGTATGAATGTTTTTAATTGTATAAAAAATATTTTTAAGTAGGTCAATGAGTGAAAAGATGAAAAAATTTTTTAAGATGCCTTAAATAAAGAGCGAAACATCAAATTGTTTTGTTGAATAAAGAACCTAAACCCAAGAAAAAAACAAAATGAAAAAAATGATATAATCTATGGTTTAAAAATCTGGAATATATATATATATATATATATATATATATATATATATATATATATATATATATATATATATATATATATTTATATATATATATATATATATATATATATATATATATATAAATAAATAAGTTATTGTCCGCGTAATATAAAAACAAAAATAAGTTGGCTTTGAGGACGTGAAATGTGGTGGCCTGACGAGTCCCATATTAGGACGAAACAGCCCTGTCACCATCTGTCGGACCTGAAGTCTTTCCATACTTTGGAATGCTCCGCACTTTTTAACACGAGAATAATGCAGATTGACACATTTCACGTCCGCTATGCCAAGATTATATCTTATTTTTGTTTTTATATTACACGGACAATAACTTATTTATTTATTTTTACTTGTTTGGCTTTAAACACACTAAACGGTGCTCCCGTGGGAGGATCATTTGGTGCGACACGTGGCTTTCGTTGTCAATATAGCAGCAAGCCTGGTTGCCTTGTACCTAATAATGCGACCCCTATCCTTTGGGCAGCGCGTTTCGTGTACTCGATTATATGGATTTCTGTTTTAATTCACCGTCGCGCTACCACATGGCGGTTTTTACAAATTTTGTCAATCTGTGGTGTTCTTGTGTCATCGAGTGAACCATCGAGATGTCGCCTTTATCGTCCTATTTGCTGTTTTTAATTTTAAATTCAGCTTTATAGGATGCAGAGGCGAGATGATGGTTTGTACCGACTGCGGTGGCTTGACGAGTCCTATATTAGAACGAAACAGCGCTGTCGCCATCTGTCGGACCCGGAGTCTTTCCAAACTTAAGAATGCTCCTCACTTTTTAAGTCAAGATTTTATCTTATTTTTGTTTATATATATATATATATATATATATATATATATATATATATATATATATATATATATAAATATATATATATCCAGAATTTCGACCAAAAATACTGCAAAAAGTAAAAGAGACACTAATAAATAATAATTTCAACGAAAAGACCATCACCAAAATAATTGATAAACGAACATATAAGTTTTATAATAACGTAAAAACAAAAAACATAGAACATAAACAGCAAAAATATGTGGCATTACCTTACACTAGTGAGCTGTCAGAAAAAATAAAATACATTTTAAAAAAGCATGATATTATCGTATGCCGTAGATCACATAATAAATTAAATACATTGTTCACAAATTTAAAAAGTAAAACTCCTCTAATGAATAAATCAAATATAATATATTCGATCCCTTGCACAAATTGTCCCAGAAAATATATAGACATGACGAGCCAATTACTGAAGAACAGATTAAATGGCCATAACTATACAAAAAACGCCTCAACAGCGTTAAACAAACACACACAGCTCGAAAAACACACTTTTGATTATAACAGTACCATTATAAAAAACAAAGATATGAATTACCAAAAATTACAGATGAAGGAATTAAATGAAATTAAAAAGGATAAAAACACTGTTAACGACAGAACAGATATGGGAAATTTGAGCCACATTTACACAAGCCTAATTTAAACAAAAATATTAAGTATTCGATCCGGTCAAATAAGAATCAAAAATGGAATATCCTCTTAAACATAAAACCAAACATATACCTTATTTGTTTTTTTATGCATTGTAAAATATAAAAAATATTAAAAAAATAAAACACATTCGCATTCCACGTATCTTCAGTAAACGATGTAAAATTTAAATTTTATTTAGTAACAGAGCAGCAAAATGTCAAGGTGTGTACCGGTAAAATTAAATTTTTTTAAAAAATTTTAAAGTTTGACTACTGTTTTTAAGTGTCTTCTTTGTTTTTCGAAATGGTAAATATGTTTTTTATGTGATGTATTTTAATTACATATTTTTTTAGGAAAAAATTTTGAAAATGCCTTGAATAAAGGGCGAAACGTGAATGGTTTTGTGTATTTATTAAATATAGAACCTAAACCCAAGAAAAGACAAAATAAAGAAAAATGATTCAATATAAAAGATGGATAATATAAGTACTGTTTCATATCCGTAAAAACTCATTAATATTAATATAAAATTATCGTCGGATTCATGGCAATATTTCTTTGTAAATGATTCATGGCAATATTTCTTTTAAATTTAAATGACTATAAACTAAGGGATAAAAAACTTGTACCCGTATTGTAAGTTTACTATTCAACAAGCAACACTACATTATCTAATTTCTTACTGTTTTACTACTTTTTTACTATAACTAGATTAATTGAATGCGTTGGATTTAATACTTAGAAATGTCTCATCTTGCGCTCTCGCCAAAAATGACATAAAGAGTTTCCAAGGGGTAAACGTCTAGGGTTAGTCTATGTTAATAGTAATCTCTAAAACTTGGTTGTCTTCTTCTTAATAATTTTATTTCTCTGGTACTCGACTATGAAATCAGAGCCACATTATATAGGCGTAAAAACAATAAAATTATATTTCATGGGGTTTAATACCAGTCCATTCTTTTCCGACTAGGCTGATATTTGCCTTACATATTCAATCGCAACTTCAGTTAAAATATCTTCGTCATATCCTTCAACTATCGCAGATCTGTCATTTGCAAAAAACCAGCTATTGGATCGTATTCTTTGAGTGATTTTAAATAAAAAAGATTTTTACTAACTCTTATGTACGATCCACGCTACACGCTGCACGCAATTTCTTTCAATTAATCTACAACCAGCAAGCATAGAAGATGCCAAATGAGATTTTGGCGAAACGTCTGCAAACTCCTACAGAAAACCTAACGGAGGAACGGATGCATATATATATATATATATATATATATATATATATATATATATATATATATATATATATATATATATATATAGATATATAGATATACACTTGCTGTTTGCCTTATTTTATTTCGACTATTTTTTGTACAAGTAACCTTTATTTTTTCATTCTTTTCACAAGTAATACAAAGCTTTAACTTAATTTACTCGTCACAAAAAATATAATAAATAAGTAAAAACATTATACACAAGAAACTAATAACTGTAAAAGTATACATTGATGTAGGTTAAAATAAGTGGAAAATCAAAACAAACAAAAGGTACTTTGCTAAAAGCGCACGTAATAATAGAAAAATTTAATGTAATGCGGAAAATTTATTCTGCAGGCTTATTTCGAAAATGATATATGAAGTACCCGCGCTTGGTAGCGCGAGGCGCGCATGCGTGTAGACTTCCCTCTGCGCGCCACACGGGACGGCGCATGTATGAAAGCGGCCGAGAGCCATTTGTTTATAGTTGAACTAAACAATTAAGATGTAAGTTTTTCGTATGGCATTTTACTGTTTCTTATAAATGCTAATTCGATCTTTCCATCGCTGTCAAGAAAATTGAAAAAAATTCATTTAGTCAAAAGTTATTAGCATTCAAAAATCGCAAAAATTACATTTTTTAATTGTTTAACATCAATTATTTCGGAAACTAAGCGTCGTACGTAAAAGTTAGTAAGAACTATTTTTGCTTAAAATCATTGAAAGAATACGACCCAACAACTAGTTTTGAAGAAATTGCAATTTTAAAATTTTTAACAATTATTTATTTATAACAATCTTATCCCTACCCGGGCGAGCTTCCACCTAAAAATTATTGTTCAGGGACTTAAAATACATAAAAAACTTGGGTGAATCCATATAAATTAAAGGGGCTACTGCGGACTTCCTGACATCTACACTAATAATCCGAATAATTGCCGGTTCAATCTTGTATTGAGCTTGGGGCCTGTGAGTAGAATATTAGATATGGCAACATGGGAACCTTGAAATATATTTGCTGCTAGTTGAAACCTTCCCTTTTTAACATTCAGGAGCCGGCTAGGAACTAGTTTTAGTATTAGATTAACTTTATGCTATTTAGTTTTAAACAGAGGAAAACACATATTTTATTTATTTTAGATAATACAACAAAAAAGACTAAGAATAGGTCGATAGTGGTTAACCGAATATTTTCTGGTAGATGTAGTAAGTAACTCCAATAAAGAGAAGAATTCTGCTGATTTTGTCGACAAGCCACATTCTGAAAATAAAAATATCGAATTACAACTCTTAGATTATGGATTTAAAATAATCAGTTTTAACCTCCTAATTCAATAATATGGTGTAACTTTAAAATCAGTCTAAGCTAACAGTAGAGGGTTTAAATTGGCAGTAACCTTAAAAATACACTTGAAAAGAACCTAAAAAATAGGCTGGACTCTCAGGGTGAGTCCACACGATAAGAAAAATTTGAGCATAGGCGTATTACGCCCTTTTTAGTTAAAAATGTATCGCCCACACGGGATATTTCATTCCGCGGTCATAAGGGGTACAGAATTTTTGTTTATATTTTATCTAAAAATTAAAATGAAGCAAAATAAAACATTAATTATGGTAGTATTTTTTTCTAGGAAAAAAAATTACAAAATGTAAGTCGATTATTGATATATTCTTTATTAAAACAAAATTTTGATAAAAAAAATTGAACCGACTTCTAAAAGTGCGCTAAAAAATAAAAAATAACTTTAAATTTTTATATGAAATATTTTTGGAGTCGGCGCCAATCTTATACCTGACAAAATGTGATTTGCGTAAACAGATTAAAAATACTTTATTGGCAATTGCTTTCCTACCATAATTTGTATACTTTGTAGTTATTTATTTCATTTACAAATAATTTGGCTCCGACTTCAAAAGATCAATTTCATAAAAAAATTTAAAGTTATTTCTCACTTTTTAGCGTACCTTTAGAAGTCGGTTCAATTTTTTCATAAAAATTTTATTTTTCTAATTTTAGTTTACAATTCATTATGATATCCATAAAATATTTGAACTAAGAACTAATCGAGATTATTGTATCTCACAATGACTCCAAGGTGACAAAGAAGTACCCATTTTATCCAAAGTTGTAAATCATCCTAAAATGAACCACTAAAAATTCTTTGGTCCTTAGAGTTTTCCAAATACCAGTAAAATTGTGTCAAACAACAACAAATATTTAGTCTGTCATAGTAAATCCACTATCTTAAATTTCAAATTAATTTTAGATTGGTAATATAAGCCCCAAAACCTTCCAGTATCGATGTTTAAAGAACCTGAGGTGTAAATTTCTTAGCTCAATATATTTTATATTGCATATTGAGTTTGTATACGCCTCGAGAACCCCAAAATATCAATTTTAGACAAAATCGGAATATACAAAATTTTCTGTCCCTCATATTGTATCTTATCAACCTAATAGTTGTAAAAAATTAACTTCATATTCATAATACACGACCCTGAAAACCTTCTAATACCAAATTTGAAAAAATGCTAATAAAGTAAAATTTTCAACCCACCATATGGCCTCCACTATCTTGAATTCCAAAAAAATTATTTTAAGTCTTAATCTAATCTAAATCTAAACCCTTCAAAGCACTCTAGTACCAATTTTGGATGAAATCCCGAAATTTAAAATTTCCAGACTTATATTCGCTATTTACATCCTCAAAAACGATTCAGTCCCACTTTTGAACAAAATCGAAAAATATAAAATTTTTAGTCCGCTATTTTGGATTTGCCATATTCAATTCTGAAAAAAATACTTTTAAATTCATAATTTACACCCTCAAGAACCCTCTATATCAGTTTGGGAGAAAATCGAAAAATGTAAAATTTTTAGGACACCATATTGAATCTGCCAGATTGAGTTTTTCAAAAAATATTTTAAATTCATAATTAACACTAACAAAAATACGCCAGTACTGATTTTAGACTAAATCGGGAGATGTAGAATCTTTAATCCGCTATCTTGGATCTGCCATATTGAAGTTTTTAAAAATAATTTCAGATTCGTTATGTGCGATCCCAAAAACTCCCTCGTACCAATTTTGTAGAAAATCGGACAAAACTGACTTTTCTGTCCGCCATATTGGATCCGCCATATTGAATTTTTTAAAAATATTTTGGATCCATTATGTGCGACCCCGAAAACTCCCCCGCACCAATTTTGGAGAAAATTTTACAAAACTAAATTTTTTTTTCAAATCGGTGCCGCCGTTCCGGAGTAATACATAAAAAAAATTCATACTCGACGAATTGAGAACCTCCTTCTTTTAGAAGTCGGTTACTAAGTAACAGTAAATTTTATATTGAAATAATGTTAAATACAACATTTTATTTCCTTAAGCTGTGTTAAACACTATACTATACTAGAATTAAATAAATATTATTATGATTATAATTTATTGGGACTTATAAGTTTGATCCCTACAGGCCAACGAATGAAGTCCTTCAGAATAAAAACCTTATTTATAGTACATTTGATATTCGAGTCTCTACAAATTTTTACAAAATAATAAAAAAAGTATATTAAAGGTTGAATGTGAGATCTGCCAGTATCATTAATGGAGGTCTTCGGGCTGGCCTATGGTTTCGGTCCCTGGTCGTACACAGTTCCTCTATCACTGGTCAAGTTTCAGATTTTATTTCAAATTTACTTGTCAGGACAGGAAATTTTGCATTAAAAGACTGGATGTTTAGTGAATTCATACAATAGTTGATTGGATGGTTTATGTAATGGATTGCTAGGACGATAGATTTAGTCATACTACATAGAGCTGCGGTTTGCACCGTTTCAAGGTTTATTAGTGCAGGCTTCCTGCTATTACTGTATGTAGGAGGATGCATTCCAATTAAAGTCAATATATTGCTTTGTATACAGGGTGATTCAAAAATCGATCACGAAACTTAAGGGGGTGATTCTACTTGACAAAATAAGGGTAGAGCTTAATATAATTTTTTTTCAAAATGTCATTCGTTTTCGAGTTACAAGCCGTCCAAGTTCAAGTTTTTATTTTTTGTTTTTTGAATTACTCGCTTACAGGAAAACCGATTTGACTAATATATGAAAGATAGGCTAAGTCTTCTGCGCTTCATCATTTTAGTAACAATTCACATTGATTGTTTGCCGCTAGAGGGCACTTTACCTACATTGAAAATTGTTTTTTTGTCATAATTTTTAAGTGTTGACAGCTACAGTAGTTTTTGGTATAATTTCTGAAAGACTGATGCCAGGCCTTTAAAAAGGTGCTCTTTATTTACATCGCTAAACCCAACGGTTTAGACGTAAATCACCCTTAAAAATTAAGTGGTAAATTTACTTTTCTCATTTAATTACCACCAGCTACCAGGTAAATAGCTATCAAAGTATACTAGAGCTGTCAGTTTAACATCAAATAAATTCGCTTTTTAAACTATTTAATTTATAATCTTAAAATAACTAATAATGGCTAATCAGTAAATATTCATATTATGGATTATTGCGATATACATTTAATTGATAAAAATTAATGAAACAGTACTAAACAAACTAAAAAAGATTCTCAAAATGTCCCCCATTTTCTTCCATACATTTCCTAACACTCTTCAAAAAATGTCGCCTAACTCGATGAAAAATTCCTGGTGTTTCTTTAATAATTTGGCACTTTTCGATTATCCTGAAGCGAAGATCCTCGACGTTGATTACTGGAATATCGTACACCAATTGTTTCAAATGACCCCAAAAGAAAAAATCCATAGGATTAAGGTCTGGTGACCTCGCTGCCCATGCCAATGGTCCACTTCGTCCTATCCATCGCTCAGGATACGTTGCATTCAAATACTGTCGGACACGTATACTAAAGTGGGGCGGAGCTCCGTCTTGGAGGATCCACATGTTGGCCCTTACTTCCAATGGCACATCTTCCAGATACAATGGGAGACGATTTTGGATAAAATCTAAGTATACGTCACCAGTTAATGGGCCATCAAAGAAATGAGGACCAATAAGGTAATCTCCTATTATCCCTGCCCACACATTTAGTGAAAATCTACGCTGATGTTTCGTTTCTACCACATTGTTTGGGTTCTCGTAAGCATATGTGTGGATGTTGTGTAGATTTGTTATGCCATCACGAGTGAAACCAGCTTCGTCAGTGAATAATATGACGCCAATTAATCGATTATCGTGTTCATACTTAGCTAGGATCTGATTGCACATTTCCAACCGTCTCGGCCGATCATCGTCATAAAGAGCCTGCACCTTTTTTGAATGAAACGGGTAGAGTTGTTCTTCTCTTAGTATCCTCCATGAACTAGCCTGACAGAGCCGCACTTCATTCCCAATTTTTCTAGTACTAATACCTGGATTATCTTCAATAATTTCAAGCACTCTTTCTTCTTGTTGCACGTTTCTAGCAGTTCTAGGTCTTCCCCTATTTCCATTATAACTTTTAAAGGAACCACATTCCGCAAGCCTCCTGTGCACACTGGAAAATGTTTGAGCATGAGGGATATTTCTTTCCGGATAACTCTCCATATAATATCTTCTTGCCAACTCTGCATTACCATTTGCTTTTCCATAACAAAAATGGATATCACAATATTCGATATTTGAATATTGGTGATTAGCCATTATTAGTTATTTTAAGATTATAAATTAAATAGTTTAAAAAGCGAATTTATTTGATGTTAAACTGACAGCTCTAGTATACTTTGATAGCTATTTACCTGGTAGCTGGTGGTAATGAAATGAGAAAAGTAAATTTACCACTTAATTTTAAAGGGTGATTTACGTCTAAACCGTTGGGTTTAGCGATGTAAATAAAGAGCACCTTTTTTAAAAGCCTGGCATCAGTCTTTCAGAAATTATGCCAAAAACTACTGTAGCTGTCAACACTAAAAAATTATGACAAAAAAACAATTTTCAATGTAGGTAAAGTGCCCTCTAGCGGCAAACAATTAATGTGAATTGTTACTAAAATGGTGAAGCGCAGAAGACTTAGCCTATCTTTCAAATATTAGTCAAATCGGTTTTCCTGTAAGCGAGTAATTCAAAAAACAAAAAATAAAAACTTGAACTTGGACGGCTTGTAACTCGAAAACGAATGACATTTTGAAAAAAAATTATATGAAGCTCTACCCTTATTTTGTCAAGTAGAATCACCCCCTTAAGTTTCGTGATCGATTTTTGAATCACCCTGTATATGGGTTGTTGTTTTTCTTGATATACCTTTTGTTTGTATATTAGACTCCTAAGGTATTTGGCTTCGTATACATTTTTATTTAATAGTTCTCAAGTGCTAATTTAAGATAATTTTGTAGTCTATATTTACACCTAAATATTTAACCGATGGCTTAATGCATATTACTTGGTTGTGAAATAATATAAAATATATTTAATCCAGGGAAAAATAAGGTTTATAATGAAAATCAATAACCTAACAACAATGACATTATTTTTTCGATTTTTGACAGTTAATCTGATGTTCCAAAACATAACTTTCTCCAATATGGAGCCGAACATAATCCGGACATTTTTCGATTGAGTGCTCCGTTACAATTTGTCATCCATTTTATTTTAGGAAATCCGTGGGTTCATTATTTCTCCTGTAAAAATATTTTACTGGACTGAGAGTGTATCTAGAGCGGCTCTATTGTGAGAATCTAGCCTTAGGCTCGAATTTCACTGTAGGGCCGCTCTCGATACACTCTTGGTTCGCTCTAGGTTCGATAAAATATTTTTAAATGAAAAAGAATTTACGATATTGAAATCTCGGGGAAACCGATAGTTGTTTCTTCCGTGAGAATATTTTGCCAGACCGAGAGTATATTGAAAGCGTATTTAGAGCGGTCCTATAGTGAAAACAGGCTCAAACACATTCTTCAACTTGATAAAGTTCAGAGAATCGCTTATGTGGGAATATTGAGTGCGATGAGGACTGCTCCCACCAGGGCTCTGGAAGTCTCGGTGAACCTGCCTCCTCTTCACTTATATATAGAAAACGAGGCCCTGAAGACTGTTTGTCGTCTCAGTTGCCTGGGACATCTTGAAATTGGAACGGGCGGTGACTCAGGTGTTTGAGAAAGCGCGGTGGAGAGGTGTCCATCACTCCCCATGCAGATAAACTACATGACGCCGCTTTTAAAACCCAACCTCTCCATGGAGATATTTATACCAAGTAGAGAGGATTGGGAGCGACAATAAAATCTTCTGAAAAATGGATGCTGGTGGTGTACTAATCGATCTCGACAAGATGAAAGAGCTGGAACCGGAGTATTCGGCAGGACCACAGGAGTCAGAGAGTACTACGCTCTCGCAAAATGGATGGGAGCTCCTGGAATGAGGTGTGCTAAGGAACATATAATTGTGCCTAGCGCACGGCGTACTAAAGCGCTTCTCTCCTTGGGAAGGAAAGAGCTGCGAATTGTGGTGGGATTGTTGACAAGACATTGTCACCTCGGGGGTCATCGAAGGCGACCCAACATGCGGATGGTGTTTGGAGGAGGATAAAACTGTTGACCATGTTCTCAGAGAGTGCCCAGCACTCAACGGACTGCGACAGAGATATTTCGGAGATACAGTTTTGTTACCAGAAGTGGTTAGGCAGGTTCAACTAACGAGGCTGTTTGGATTCGCAAAGGCGATCGGCCTCGAATAACCTACAGATATAGTGGGATGTAAAGAGCCCAATGGAGGCCTAGGCATCGACGATCTAGTATCACCACCCCTTTTTCATTCATTCATTCATTCATAGTGAAAACAGAGCATAAGGCGCGATTCACAGTATAGTGCCGTTCTCGATACGCTCTGGGTTCGCTCTCAGTTCAATAAAATATTTTTAAATAAATGTAAATTTTTATGTTTTTTGGAGAGAGTCGTTTTTTCGAGCCTAAGAATCCCTAAACGGTTTTTTTGTTATTAACAATTCAATTAAACTATAAATTCCTATACACAATTATCTTGGTTATTTCGTGGTACACTGCGCAGCCTTCCAGGGCTTAAAATAAGGGAGATAGCCATTTAAACCCATGTAAATCGACTTTTATGTTTGATTTGTACTGAACAGTCAGTATACAAAACAAATGACAAACGCCACTATTGCGAATATTATGAAATTAAATAGAAAATTCTCGAATATTCTCTAAAAATGTAGAAGCCGTATTTGGTTATATAAACAGCTAAAAAGTGAAGGGATTAGTCAGTCGAAGTTAGCGAGTCAAATCGAATAGTTGAGATTGTAAGATGTCTTGAAAGTGTGAACCATCCAGGTCACTTGTGTTATATTTGTGATGAGGTGACTTTTGCGTCTCAGAAGTGGTCTACTACCTTATTAATAAAAAAAGCATATCAGCTTTATTATAAGCAAAAAAAAAGCTATTTTAATTGAGTCATAGATTTGAGATATTCTCAGAGAAAAACATTTTGACAGTATCCTATCAGATATTGAAAAAATTGCTTGAAAAGACGTTCGCCTCGTAGTCACTAATTTCTTCGGACATGAAAAAGCTGACAATTACGTTACTTTTGTTGAAAAAATGTCTTTTTGTCTTCTTCCTTGGAGTTGGGCTTTATAAACTTCTTGGATATGGGCTTCCCCATAGCGCATCTCCAGTAAAGTAACAATGAACTCGTAATCATTCTGTTTTTCTTCAAAAATGTTACGTAGGACCTCCATAGCTTCACCTCGTAGTGCTAGAACAAGAGCGCGTCCCTTTTCCGGTAAACTCTAGTTATTGCCGGTAGCGGCGGCTTCGAACTGACGAACATAGGTAAGCTAAGGTACTTTGCTGTCGAAGATAGGTTTCATTACACTTGTGGCAGGAACACCATCTACCTTTATTACACCTGTACTGGCTACCTTCTCTATTTGCAAATGTAATCGTTGCACCTGTTTGTGGATTCCTGTTACTTCATGTTGTACTTCGTCAAGTAAGTCTTCTCCAATTTGCAGATGTAATTGTTGCATCTGTTTCTGGATTCCCGTCATCTCGCCATATACGTCTTCTCTAGTTTTGCTAATCTTCTGTTGCATTTCATATTCCATGTGCTTCATATATTCTTGATTTCTCTTAAGTTCCTGTCTCATGTCCTCAAGGCTTGTTTTTAGTTCTTGTTTTATATCATCTTGGCTTGTCTCCAATTCTTGTTTCATATCGTCTAGATTTTTCGTCATACTTTCTTGGCTTGTCTTTAATTCTTGTTTCATATCTGGATTTGATCCACTTCCGACACCAATTTGTTCCGGACGGTCGGTCTTTAAACAAACTATACACACTGTATTATTTTAATAACTCTTTATTGTCAACCTTACTTTTAATACTTGTCAAATTAATTCAAGTTGCGTCGACAAGTTCTCAAACTACACTTACTAAGAAAGACGATTTAGACCTTTTCTATATCTTTTTGGTCGATACCAGAAGATTCCCTAATTCTCTAGAAGAATTTCCATACTACATGGGTTAATAAAAATAAGAACAAGGAATAATCTGGCGATTTCTAGACCTTCTATCATAGGCGTTCCATGTTAAAAATAAGGAAATCGAATTCTCTAAAAAGTTCCAGACCTTCTCTCATAGACGTCTCCCGAGGAAATTAACAAAGGTAAAATTAATTAAATAAATTATAAATTCGTAGAAAATATACCTAAAAGCTACAAACACAAACTAATACTATGAAATATAAAACGCTACAAAGATCATAATAATATTAAATATAATATATGAAATTTTTAACTTACACTTTCAAACGTTTTTTAACCACCGGTAAAGTATCGTCAGTCTCCTTAAAAATATACAATCTGGCAGCATGGGCCCCAGCGGTTAAATATTCAAATTTATCGATTCCATCTCCGTCACACTTATAGGTCGCTCTTTCTCTTGGATTAAAATTTTCTCTCGCCTTTAGGGAATGTTGGGTGTCAAAGTTCCACTGGGTATTCATGTAACGTTCAAATAGTCTGTCTGTTCTCCATATTTGTTTCTGAACCTTGAAAAATCTGAAATAAATTTATTTATCTTCCTTCAATTTTATTCATGATTTGTCTACATTAAATCTGATTAAAAAAATCTATTATCAAGGTTCGTGAAATTTTTTGCATTTGATGTATTTATTTCGAGGGCCAGAGGGGTATAAGGGTTTTTTAGGCCCCGTAAGTAACTTGTTGTTCTCTTGATTTTTTTTGAGAAGCTGGTTCCGAAATTTTGGGTTACATAGCCCAAAAGTTGGTTGTTTATGATAAAAATATGAAAACTATCTATATTTTGCATTACTTATCATTTTTTTTTATTATTGGCATTGGCTGATCAGTCATGCAGCCAGTCACGAAGTGTTATTTTATTCAAGAACATATTGATATTAATAGTAAAAATAACAAATTCTTCACTAGGTTTTGAGATATAAAAAAAATGATTTAAAATAGGCGTTTAACAGGGACACACACTTCACGCCGCTGGGGTCTATCAGGGCGTCTTTTGATTAGACAAACAAGAAAGGATGTACACGGAAGGATAAAATTAGGAATGTGAGATCATAGTTTTAAATTTATTTTATGTACATAAAGCATAATTGCATTATAAACTTCTATTCTTTTTAACGCTCAGACTAAGGACATTAAAAGGACTCTCAACTTTACAATTGTTTAACAAAATTTCAAACGGTGTATTTATTTCATTCTGGTATTTTCTACACTGTAGAATTATATGATCCAGATCACATCTAATATGACAGACATCACAGTTTTCTGTCGGTAGGACTTTAATTTTATGTAAATGAGCAGGATAACAGGCATGGCCAAATTTCATACGAATGATAGTTGTTATGTAGCGTCTTGGGACTGTTATATCTTTATGCCAGTATTTATTTGGTATATCACCACATATGAGTGAATATCTTGTCGATGTGTTTCTACAAAAATTAGACCATCTTTCTTTCCATTTATGCTTTATTTTATGACTTAAACTATTATATGCATCAGAACGAGTAAATTTATTTTTAAGATGAATGCCATTTAAAATGCTATCTTTAGCCAAAGTATCTACAATTTCATTACCCTCAAGTCCTGTATGAGCTTTTGTCCATATGAATGTGATATG
Source organism: Diaprepes abbreviatus (assembly GCA_034092305.1). Taxonomy (NCBI): domain Eukaryota; kingdom Metazoa; phylum Arthropoda; class Insecta; order Coleoptera; family Curculionidae; genus Diaprepes; species Diaprepes abbreviatus. Next base: position 6,747,360 of record JASJET010000194.1, on the reverse strand, counting down.
TTTACTGCGTAGCATAGATCTTCGCCATAATTTTCTCATGTTCCAAATGAGCGAATTACTTTTATAGTTCCAAGGTTTAACTTTATCCAAGGAGTTAAGGACAGACATTGAGTCAGACAAAATAACATAATGCTGAAATTAGCTATCCAAAACAATCTTCAGCGCTTCAGATATAGCTATAGCTTCACTGGTAAAAATGCTACAATCATCAATTTTACTTATCATTTAGTTACGGTAAAACCAACACCAAAATTCGACTACTCAGAAAAAAAAATACACAATATCAGCTATAATAATCTTTGACTTAAAGTCGAATGGAGTTTAGATCATTTAGTTCTTGATCACTACCCTTCGATAGGATGAAGGTGTCATCGATATATCTCGACAAGACTGTTGATGTTTCTCTGGCATAAGTTTCGAGCCATTTCATATATATATATATATATATATATATATATATATATATATATATATATATATATATATATATATATATATATATATATATATATTATATTTTCTTGATTCTAGAACCATAGATTATATCATTTTTCTTTAATTTGTCTTTTCTTGGGTTTAGGTTCTATAGTTAACAAAAAATGCAAAAGAATTGACGTTTCGCCCTTTATTCAAGGCATTTTCAAAATTTCTTCCTCCTAAAAATATTTTTATATAATTAAAATACACCACATAAAAAACATATCTACAATTTCAAAAAACGAACAAGACACTTAAAAACAGTATTTAAATTTTTAAAATTTTTTAAAAATATTTAATTTTACCGGTACACACCCTGACATTTTGCTACTCTATTACTAAATAAAATTCAAACTTTACATTGTCCACTGAGGATACATGGAATGCGAATGTGTTTTATTTTTTTATATTTTTTATATTTTACAATGCATAAAAAAACAAATAAGGTATATGTTTAGTTTTATGTTTAAGAGGATATTCAATTTTTTTATTCTTATTTGACAGAATCGAATACTTAATATTTTTGTTTAAATTAGGCTTTTGTAAATGTGTCTGAAATTTTCCATATCTGTTCTGTCGTTAACAGTGTTTTTATCTTTTTTAATTTCAATCATTTCCTTTATCTGTAATTTTTGGTTTTTCATATCTTTGGTTTTTATTATGGTACTGTTATAATCAAAAGTATTTTTTCGTCCTATGTGTGTTTGTTTAACGTTGTTGAGGCGTTTTTCGTATATTTATAGCCATTTAATCTCTTCTTCAGCAATAGGCTCGTCATGCCTATATATTTTTTGGGAAAATTCATTTCATTCAAAAATCATGAGAGGAGTTTTACTTTTTAAATTTGCGAACAATGTATTCAATTTCATCTACCATTGCTCAGTTAGTAATGGAATATTTAGAGGAAAAAGTTTTAGAAAAATTAAATTTTAACATAATATTTCTCAAACGTTTTGTCGATGATTGCATAGCAGCCGTACCACAAAATAAAATAAATGAAATTCTCCAAGAGTTTAACAGTTTCAACGAAAAATTACAGTTCAGATCCGAAACAGAGAATAATAATAAAATAAATTTTCTAGATAAGACACTTATAAGCAGAAAAAAACAAAATTTTAACTGAATGGTACACCAAACCAACTTGGTCAGGTAGATATCTAAACTGTTTCTCTAATCATTCAAAAAATAGTGTTATAATCGGTCTGTCTGGTCGGGCTATCTCCCTAACGTCTCCAGAATTCCGACCAAAAATACTACAAAAAGTGAAAAAGATACTAATAAATGGTAATTTCAACGAAAAGACTATCACCAAAATAATTGATAAACGAACATATAAGTTTTATAATAACGTAAAAACAAAAAACATAGAACATAAACAGCAAAAATATGTAGCATTACCTTACACTAGTGAGCTGTCAGAAAAAATAAAATACATTTTAAAAAAGCATGATATTATCGAATGCCACAGGTCACAAAATAAATTAAATACATTGTTCACAAATTTAAAAAGTAAAACTCCTCTCATGAATACATCAAATGTAATATATACGATCCCTTGCACAAATTGTCCCAAAAAAAATATATAGACATGACGAGCCAATTGCTGAAGAACTGATTAAATGGCCATAAATATACGAAAAACGCCTCAACAGCGTTAAACAAACACACACAGGACGAAAAACACAGTTTTGATTATAACAGTACAACAAAAAAAAAACAAAGATATGAATTACCAAAAATTACAGATAAAGGGAATGATTGAAATTAAAAAAGATAAAAACACTGTTAACGACAGAACAGATATGGGAAATTTGAGCCACATTTACACAAGCCTAATTTAAACAAAAATATTAAGTATTCGATCCTGTCAAATAAGAATCAGAAAATTGAATATCCTTTTAAACTTAAAACTAAACATATACCTTATTCTTTTTTATGCATTGTAAAATATAAAAAATATTAAAAAAATAAAACACATTCGCATTCCATGTATCCTCAGTAGACGATGTAAAGTTTTAATTTTATTTAGTAATAGAGTAGCAAAATGTCAAGGTGTGTTCCGGTAAAATTAAATATTTTAAAAAAATTTTAAAAATTTAAATACTGTTTTTAAGTGTCTTGTTTATTTTTTGAAATTGTAGATATGTTTTTATGTGATGTATTTTAATTATATAAAAATATTTTTAGGAGGAAAAAATTTTGAAAATGCCTTGAATAAAGGGCGAAACGTCAATTCTTTTGCATTTTTTGTTAAATATAGAACCTAAACCCAAGACAAGAAAAATTATATATATATATATATATATATATATATATATATATATATATATATATATATATATATATATATATTGGCGACGACTGGAGAAAGAACCCATTAGAAGTCCGTCCTCTCCAGGGTAGAACTTGTCCTCGACTTGAAAGTAAGCACTACCCCGTCCAGTGGTAACGTGGTTCGATCTGATAAAGTAGTATCAATAAAAAGTCTAGATTATGTCTAGTAATTTCTCTAATGGCCCACTAGAAGACAAACTCACCACGTAATCCAAAAATCAGTAAATTAATATCCAAGTAAAGAATCAATGTGTCAGCAATGTAAAAGTTGTTTTTGGTGCCGATAAAATATAAAGCGCATTTTTTAACCTAGGTCGAGATGCAGTTCACAGAATTAGACGTTTTTAACTAAAGAGGTATACTCTAATTTTGGATAGAATTTTTTTATCATACGGTTGAAGGTAGAATACTTGATAGGAACCAAGGTGTATGTTTTATCGAAATACGTCAAATACATGACGTAAAAAAAATGCGATTTTTTCGAAAACGATTAGAATTAGCAACACTAGTGAAGTACTTAATCTTTAGTTAATAGTTGAAGGTATCTAAAAAAAGTTGTCCAAAGTTTTTATCATATAGGGCATAAAAAATGGGGTTCTGAGTGTCACAGCTAGTCTGTCCTTGTAGGTGTGAGTAATTCTCAACACTTTCTTGGATAGTAATTTGATGGGTCTTACCTGATATACATCATATAAACAAAATTGAAATATACCTGGTGATTCAATAATTATGTGTAAAAAACTTGTTTCTATTGCAGCTCTTTGAGAGCCCATATCTCCGAAGACGGAGCCTATACGGAAAAATTCTCTCGGCATAATTGATATTGAAAATAGAGTAATTTATTAGCAGTATTCAAAAGAAAACTCTGATTTACTTACACTGGTTTGCGTCGAAGAATAATTGATAAGGCATCAAGTAAAACTGCAGGTACTAAATTTAATAAAAAGAAGCAGATAAAATAGGTTGCTTTCCATCGATGAAGGGAACAACCTGGGTACCAAATTCCTCCACGTAATGGTACCCTTGTAGCAACCTAAAAAAATGTCATTAGACCAGGGCTTATCTGTTTTTAGGTGGATGAGAAATGGAACATGGAGATTTTTGCATAAGAGCCTTCAGAATAACCTAAGTAACGATAATTTTGATATGCGTTATTTCAAAAAGTTTGGCAACATTGTTTTTATTAATAAGAATATAAAATTAACGTTTTTTTTTTTCAAATTTTCTCTCGTGTAACTTTGGAGGTATTCATTTTAGAGGAAAGATGAAGAGGAAAACAAGTTTCATAATTAAATTTGCCATAAGATAGAATTAGTCGGAAATCTCAAAATATATTTGCCTTATTGCAAAAGGGCAAAAATTAAAAAAAAAGGTAAAAAAGCAGGTTTTTAATCAAATTTTTTCGACCATTTAAATTTCTCTGAAGACCTTCATATTAGAGCAAAGAAAACTCTATACCATGATAAAATAACACGATAAACTTAGGATCAAATAGATACTTTTTCCACAATAATTTTGTAATCCGATTTCGTGTACAAAAATTGACCATTTTTCAAGTTTGTTTGAGTCCAAAATATCACGTTAACGTATTTACATTTATTTTCGACATATAGTTTTGAACTCAAGTTTTCCAACGCTTTTTTCAGAATCAAAATCGGATGACTTGGACGCTCTCAGGTATTGTTTAAAGACATTGTTGATATTTTTGCTTATAAACAAATAGATTATCTCTGCGTATTTTCATTGGATTTTTTTTTTGAAATCCTTGGTTTGAAAGTACTTGGAAAAACGCTTCTTTTCGAGACAAAAATTTCAAATTCGTCTAATGGTTTTCGAGATACAAACTGTCAAATTTGACAGCCTGTTATGGTGAATCTATAAACAATACCAACCTGATTCTTAAGCCAAAAACTTGGTCTAGGCGAGCTCTTTTTTGATATAGATATTTAAATGTTTATGTTATCGGAAACTTGAAAAGAAAAAATGAGAATAATATCGCCCACGCGCGTGAAAAATGAAAAAAAGAGGGGTGGGGAGCTCTCATTTTAAAATTGAATTCGAAGATTCATAATACATATCTGAAAAAAATTTTCATTTTCTCGGCTTCAAATGGAGCGATTTTGATCATTTTTTTTAAACCGATGTACCGCGAATAATGGAACTCAAATATCATAATGCCATGTGCCTATCATGCTTTCATTTTGTTATAAACAAATGACGTTATTTATGCATCATACTACACCCTATAATATTGGACTTTCCAAGCGAATCTTTGTTTATTAATATAATTAAGTACACTACAACGATATATATATATATATATATATATATATATATATATATATATATATATATGTATATATATATTATATATATATATATATATATATATATATATATATATATATATATATATATTGGTTTTAAATAATTTTATTCGTAAAAAACAAATAAAAATAAAATAATTATTTTATGTAGATCATATATGAAAACTTGATGGTTTTTAAGTTATAAGTAATACAATATTTCTACAAATATTTGGAGATATGATATTTTCGGAGATGAAAGCATGATGCTTTAAAATGTAACCGTTAACATGAAAGTAGTGGGGCGGGAGTAGGAAACATCTGCTCAAACTGGCTTTCTAAAGGTATATAAGAGGCATTAAAGAGAGTTAGTCTGTAGTTATTATGTGTCCCTGTTTGTGGAAAGATACTGGTGGCAGTGTTACCAAAAATTGTTTTTATAAATGTGCACGACATGGTATGTATAATTAACATGCAAATAAATTCAATTTGGAAACAAATTTTTCAATTTGAATTAATGTCGTTGTCACCATTATATTTACTTATTAATCAAATTTTTTTTTTATTTTTCCGTATAGGTGAATATTATGAAACAATTAATTTTTGCCGAAAGGAATTGTAACTGGGAATTGCATATAAAAAGTTCGCGTAGAATGTTGCCATACTTAAATGCCAATGATCATTTTCTTTATGCCAAATCTTTGGAAATATATATGCAGGTTATGCACAATCTTCCAACCATAATGAACCCCACTGAATATCAGATTATTTTACGGTCAGAAGATCTGAAAAATTCTGATGTGGCGTTTGGACAAACATGTGTATAGAGCAGTCTGAAATATAATATTTAGTGTTAAGAGTGTTTTATTGAACTTTTTGAACAAAATTTATAAAGAGTAATTATTTTATTTTTATCAATAAAATAATTTAAAACCAAAATTTTTTTCAATTTGTTTAAATAATGATTATTTAAACAATTTTGATGATTAAATATATATCGTTATAGTATGCTTAGTTATATTAATAAACGAAGATTCGCTTGGAAAGTCCAATACTATAGGATACAGTATGCTGTAAGTATGATGCATAAATAACGTTATTTGTTTATAACAAATTAAATGCATGATGGGCACATGGTATTATGATATTTGAGCTCCGTTATTCGCGGTACATCGGTTTAAAAAAAATGATCAAAATCGCTCCATTAGAAGCCGAGAAAATGAAAATTTTTTTCAGATATGTATTTTGAATCTTCGAATTCATTTTTAAAATGAGAGCTCCCCACCCCTCTTTTTTAATTTTTCACGCGCATGAGCGATATTCTTTTCATTTTTTATTAAAGTTTCCGATAACATAAACATTTAAATATTTGTATCAAAAAAGAGCTCGGCAAGACAAAGTTTTTGGTTTAAGAATCAGGTCTGTATTGTTTATAGATTCACCGTAACAGGCTGTCAAATTTGACAGTTTGTATCTCGAAAATCATTTGACGGTTTTGAAATTTTTTTCACGAAAAGAAGCGTCTTTCCAAGTACTTTCAAACCAAGGATTATAAAAAAAATCCAAAAAAAATGTTTATAAGCAAAAATATCAACAATGTCTTTAAACAATACCTGAGAGCGTCCAAATCATCAGATTTTGATTCTGAAAAAAGCGTTGGAAAACTTCAGTTCCCTACTATATGTCGAAAATAAATTTAAATACTTTAACGTGATATTTTGGACTTAGACAAACTTGAAAAATGGTCAATTTTTGTAAACCAAATCGGATTGCAAAATTATTGTGGAAAAAGTATCTATTCGATCCTAACGAAGTTTAGCGTGTTATTTTATCATGACATAGAGTTTTCCTTGCTCTAATATGAAGGTCCTCAGAGAAATTTAAATGGTCTAAAAATATTGATTAAAAGGTACTTTTTTACCTATTTTTTTTTATTATTGCTATTTTGCAATAAGGCAAATATATTTTGAGATTTTCGACTAACCCTATCTTACGGCAAATTTAATACCTTCAAAGTTACACGAGAGAAAAGGTGAAAAAAAATGTTTTTTTTTCGTTAATTTTATATTTTTATTAAAAGAAAACAATGTTGCCCAATTTTATGAAATGACGCATATCAAATTTATCATTATTCACGTTATACTGAAGGCTCTCATGCAAGATTCTCCATGTTTCATTTTACATCCACAAAACCCCGATATTTTATAGATAAGCCGTGATCTACATGTAAATCTTATATGGACAGTGGAAAATTTTAAACTAATATCTTGGTTTTATTACTTATATTTTTAGAATATATGATATAAGAAATTATTACACGAAAAGTTAACTCACGAAATAGCGATTTACTCTACTGTAATAGTTGCTGGGAACAAAATCAGACAGTGCGGTTAGTGGTCAGAAAAATTATGGGTTCTGCACGACATTTACAGTCGGATTCACTAACATGGTTTAAATTTAAAATCATCCTAAATTGACAGCAGAGGGTTTAAACTGACAAGAGCAACAATAAGCCAAGCAACTTTTAAACCCTAAAAATACAGGCATAAGATAATCATTTTGTTTTATTACTGAACCTGCAAAAATGGAAGACTTTATATATTTTAGGGATACAACTATTTTTCTTACATATTTCAAGGTCTTATTGCCAGGCTCTTATCCTTAATATCTCAATATAATCATTTACTTGTTGATATATGTAATACTAGCGACCCGCCCCGGCTTCGCACGGGTGCAATGCTGATACTAAATACACTACAGAAAAACTGTGACTATTTATTTTATTTTTACAACAATTATTACATCGGCCTCCGACGCGCTATTTATAGGCACGCTGCCGCCGCCCCGGTCGGCCAGTACCGCCGCAAGCGCTACTTCCCGCAATTTTAAATCTGTAATATCTTCGAAAATATTCATTTAAATCTTGTGCTGTAAAGGACCATATAGATCTATATTAAATCAACAATGTATTTAAGCTATTTAATTGGATAAGGATTAATGCTGTATTGGTTAAAATCGCTTCAAAATTTGCCATTATTTGTCGTAAAAAGTAAATGACAAAAAAATGTTATTGTGGGATATCCATGAGAGATAGACATATACCATCGCGGAGTTTTCTGTAGACCTTTTCAATGTGTACAAATAATTAGTACATTATTTTGATAAATCTCGTAGGGTTCAGCCTGCGTTTGCAATGTAAGCGGAAAAAAATATGATAATTAACGACATCACATTAGAAACCTCAAAAATAACAGTATTTCTCCACTATTTAATGGATGTTATTATACATATAAACCTTCCTCTTGAATCACTCTATCTATTGAAAAAAACCGCATCAAAATCCGGTGCGTAGTTTTAAAGATTTAAGCATACAAAGGGACATAGGGACAGAGAAAGCGACTTTGTTTTATACTATGTAGTGATAAATTATGACAAGATCATAAGCAAAACAGAATTGGTCGACTATAAGATTTAAATTTCTTGGCAACTAGATCTAGATCGGGTTTAAATCTTAAATCTTTTTAGTGAATCTGGCTGTTAAGTTTTATAGAGACAAAAAGAAACTTATAATTTCTGTTATAAATCCACATAAGGCACTGCACTTCACACTTGTCTATGCAAAAAAATGTTTGATAATAAGGTTTCTATATACTTACAAACAAATAATATTTTTCTCTTACGTTTATTTTTATTATTTACTCCAATCAAAAAATTATTTTTTGTATATTAAATAGATTCTCTAAACATCAACTCTGACATTCAACCCGAAATGAGATTAGAAAGACCCTGAAAGAAATCCAAAATAACAAATCGCCAATTAAAGATGGAATCACAGCAGAAATGGTGACGAGTGGTGGAAAAACAACAAGAAACGTTTTGTACATCCTTCTGAACAAGATATTTAGTACAAAAGAGATACCAACCAGTTGGAACGAAGCAATGACCCTTTTACTATTTAAAAAAGGAGATCGAAAGAATTTAAAAAACTACAGATTAACAACGCTACTTAATATCACCTATAAACTGCTAATTAAAATACTAATAAATAGACTGACTCCCAAATTCGATAGCTACCCAACACGAGAACAGGCTGGATTTAGGAAAGACTTCAGCACATGCGATCGTCTACTGACAATAAAAATTCTAATTGGCCAACGAATATCAGATTCTTCTATATATAGCATTTATAGATTTTGAAAAGGCCTTTGACAGCGTTGCACATTGAGCAGTTAATAACTCGTTACAAAATAGCAGGATAAACCGTAGATACATAGATTTAATAGCAAACATACATAACAATGCAAATATCACTATAAAAATAACGGAAGAACACAACAATAAACCAATAAAAATGGGACGAGGGGTCAGGCAAGGAAATACAGTGTCACAGAAACTATTTAATCAAGCTGTGGAGGATGTCTTTAAAAAATTACAATAAGACAATTATGGGATCACCATAAACGGAAAGCTATTAAATCATCTAAGACACGCGGATGATATAGCTCTGATTACAGATAAGAAAGATGAATTGCAAAGAATGATTGAAGAACTGGACAACGAAGCGTCAAAAATAGAATTAAAAATGAACTATGACAAAACGAAAGTAATGACAAATCAAACTGAAGAAATGCTTATAACTGTTGCACAAAGAAAATTGGAGGAAGTGTTAGAGTATATATATCTAGGTCAAATAACAAAACTAAATAAAGACAATCAAACCGAAGAAATCAAAAAAAGAGTCAGGCTATCCTGGATATCATTTGGTAAACTCTCATACATCCTAAAAATAAGAAATATCTGTAGTAGTGTTCAATCAATGCATACTGCCTGTGTTAACATACAGATTGAATAGAATTGCCAAAACACAGAGAGGCAATAAAGTCCAGCTGCGACAGGTGTAGTTTGAATGTCTTCACATAATTTCTCAAAGCTGTTTCTTTTAGCTTTCCTAATTTCCTTATTGCAGGTTGTCAGTTTCTCGGTGTAGCTCTGCCAGAATCCTCCTTCACGCTTAGCCTTATTAAAAAGTCTGCGCGTTTCTGATCTTAGCTCTGACAGATGGTCATTCCACCTAGGTGCATCCCTACAGCTTTTGCTTGTTTGTAAAGGGTAGCTCGATCCATAGCGGGTCCTCTGGTCTGAATGCGTGCTAAGTTTACTTTCAGACTGGTGCTGTATTTTTCCCAATCTGTTTTTCTGGGATTTCTTCTGAAGATTGGCTCAGGAGGATCGATTTCTAAACTGAATGTGATGATCAGAAGGTTCTCTCTCTCTCTCTCTCTCTCTCTCTCTCAAAGATGAGGGCGAGATTTATCGTTTCTGCGACTGTTCAGTCGAAAAAATAAAACACCTATTATGCGATTGCATGGTGTTGTTTTAGTCCATCGAAAGTAACTCCTATTTCGATTTGATTACCACTTTCCTGATCGTCTGTGAATGGTTTCATTTCGACAAATCCAACAACTTTTTATTGTATTGTTTATACCTTAAGTTAGCCCCCATATTGGAGCTTGTGATTTTGTATATACTTCATTTCAGTCATATATTAAAATCAGGCCAAGTTACAGAGAGGACGCTGATCATACTAAACATTCCGTCGCTTCTCACAAAAGGAAAAATTGAGACGCTTATAATATGCCAAAACCTTTACCAACTCTTAGAATATAGTTTAGAATGATTGTAGGGGATTCAGATAAAGCGTAATTAGTGGATTGTATATAGGTTGGTTGCGGAGATGATAAATAATATGAGAATACAAAATTCGGCGACAGCGTGACACAAATACAAAAATGGCCTACCTTGTAGTCGAAATCACTTCACTAATTTTTTGTTGGTGGCCACCAGGATAATCCCATGCTTCACAATACAGGAACCAGGAATCGGGAACACTGTCACTATATTTTGGAGTAGTTTTTGAGGCGAGAGTTAATATATTTGAGAGGAAAACGATAAGCCTTTTCGATAAGGTGAAGGACGTGCAATAAGCCGAGTACTATACTATACGACTACTACTGTACTACTGCTACTGTTCTGTTACAAGACAGTCCCTTTTTACATTTGCTCAAATGCACAAGGGCCAGTAAAATGTGTCACGTGTGAACGCGAATAAAATTAAACTAAAAAGTAATGAAACCTAAACAGTGATTATAGCAATAATGTTTTTTAAAAAGTGTGTATGTGACATTAAGCACTTGTCGATATGTAATGCAAACTAACCTAAAAACAAAAGGCCAGTATTCCATTAATCCGGCTGCTTTTTAAATTTCACATATATTACCTTTTATTTATCCTTTGAAAATTATTTAGAGCTGTTGATAACAAGAACAAAAATATTAATTAATTTGCTTAAATTATTCTCTTATTATTTTTCTCACTAAGCATGTATAAGTTATGTTACCTCTGCTCCTGAGTGAAAAAGTTCTCCCAATGTAAGTTTATGTTCTGCTGCTGTTGCCAAATGGTAGACAAACATTTTCTTGCTAAAAAAATATAATTAGTTCATAAAATTGCATACGTTTAAAAAGGTAAGCTTTACTGCTGCACCTGCAGATCGATTTTTAGCACTTCCCCGTTCCTTATTGCAATATTAAGATTTCCTCAGGCAGTCCGAAGAAGAGAAGTTAAGAACTATTTATCGATTTTTCTACCTGGGGCAGAAATGTCGGGATTATTTCCAGAACTTTTGACGCAGGAGTAATTTTCGTACGCTGAGCTATCATATATTTTTTAATTAGTAATTTTACGGCCGAAACCTTTTTTAACCGACTTCTAATAGAAGAAAGATCTCAATTCCACCGCCATGTAGTTTCTTTATGTATATACATCGATTATTATAGAATGGCGGCACTGATTTATAGCGAATAAATAAATTAATTTCGTTCTATTTTTTTCAAAATTCACATTGAGGAGTTTTCGGGGTCGCATATAACGAATCTGAAATTATTTCAGATAATTCAATATGGCGGGAAAAAAATATTTTCTCCGATTTCGTCCAAAACTGTTATAGGAAGTTTTCGGGGTTACACATAAATAATCTAAAATTATTTTTAAAAGAATCTATATGGCAGACTCAATGTGGCGGACAAAAAATTTTGTCTGTTCTGGAGAACAAGGGGTTCAAGCTGTACTAGGATCGAACTATACTTACAGATCATATAGTTGTAGATACCAGACCATACCTCATTTTGGTAGATAAAAAGTATAAACTATAAAAGAAGAGGTCCGAGTATTGACATAATAGGGCACATTCCAGAGACATTTTCCAACACGATAGAAAGTATTTTGTTTCACGGCACACGTTAACTAGATGGGTAATGCATGGGTCGATAAAGGAACTACAGTACTTGAACATGTTTAACGACATTGCATCAATACCAATGCTGGACTAGATATTATGCTGTTCATTTCGCAGCATATTTCAATAACAGTAGCCATGATAAAACTGCAATTTTCAATATTGAGAGGTTCAAGTTTATCATACCGTTTTAAGACCTAATCACATTCTTTTTTAATAATTGAAAAATGGCAGGCATCACTATTGCTTAAGTGAACGTCTACCATGCTAAGGGCGCCTCAGGTTTAATCGTTAGGACGTTCATTAAAAACCAGTTGGGGATTGCGCTCATCCAAGGACGCTGGGTCAACAGAAATCAGGTAAAAGGATTACACTACAGGGATGCTAAGGTAATATATCATGTCAGTAATGATATACTCAGAACATGTATTATAGTAAGAAAAAATATTAATTAGTTTTGCCTTTCAGAATTCTTAACGAAAGACCTCGTTCCTGTTCGAGCATATCTCGAACTGAAGAAGAAGAAGCTAGAGATCATCATAGCCTCATGTAACTTCGCATGAGACGGGTCTGTACCACCGCCAGAAGTGCAAAGATTGGCAGAGTACTGCCAGAAACAGAAACTGTCACTACTATTGGGGTGTGATGCCGACGCTCACAACACAATTTGGGGCAGCAAGGGCACCAATCAAAGAGGTGAGAATAAATCTTAAAATTTAATCTTACCATAAACAATATAGGAAATACCACTACATTCGTAACAAGGGTAAAGGAAGAGGTATTAGATAACACACTAAGCACCCCAGACTTACCAGACCTAGTAGGAAACTGGACGGTATTGAATAAACCTTCGCTTTCAGATTACAGAATAATCGCATTCAGTTTAGAAATCAATCCTCCTGAGCCTAAATTCAAAGAAAACATGTTGAAAAAAAATACAGCACCAATCCGAAAACAAACAGCACATATTTAAACCAGAGGGCGCGTTGAACATCACGTGGAGCTAGAAAGTGACCTGAAATAAGTAACAGAAGCAATACTCGGAGCTTACGGATCGAGCTGCCCCTTACAAACAAGCAAATGTTATAGCGATACACCTTGGTGGAATGATCATCTGTCAGAGCTAGGATTCGAAACGCGCAAACTCTTTAATAGAGTTAAGTGTGACGAAAAATTTTGGCAGAGCTACACTGAGAAACACAACCTATAACAAAGAACTTAGTAAATTTTGTGAGAAAAAGCTGGGATATAAACCCAAAAAAATCTGGAATGGATGTATACTGCAATTGTGAGACCAATCATTACATATAAGGTAGTAATTTAGAGTAAAAGAACCAGTCTGGCTAATACGAGGTCCAACCTCTCGAAAGTTCATTGGCCTGTGTATTTATAACTGGCGCAGTGAAATTCGGCCGCCATGGAAGTAATCCTGAACCTTACACATATTTACAGAGAGTACAGCGAAGAGGACAATTTATAGGACGATGAGAGATGAGGTCATAAAACGAAGGCCCAATCTCTGATCCAGAAATCAGCAAATCTGGGACATGCTCCAAGATGAAATGAAAAAGAAATTCAACTTTGTGAAAAACTTCAATACAAAGTTGAGTCGTAAAAGTGAACGGGACAGAAGCACCATTGAAAAACTTAACAAGAAATTCATCAAATGGTTCACAGATAGCTCCAAAACAACGGAGAGAACTGAAGTTTATGGACCCGGTACCAGATACCACGAAAGCTTGAGTAAGTTACCAAACATTTTTCAGGCAGAAATACACGCCGTTAGGAAATTAATTCACTTCAGCAAAGAAAAAATTATCGCATACAGGAGATTATGATCAGGTCAGATAGTCAAGCTGCTATCAGTGCGCGAAAACTCATTTAATCAGAGAGATGGTCTGGGAATGCCTAGAGGAACTAAGTGAATTGAGTAAGAATAATAAGATCACCCTCATGCAGCGGCGGATCCAGCCTTTTTTTGTTGGAGGGGGGGGATACAATGGAATCATAAAAATACAGTATGACAAGTAAAAACAAGTTGTCCAGTGGGAGGACACGCCAGCAGTTCTGAATTTGAAGTTCTTGGGGCGGGCGATTGTAAACAAAAGCAAGTTGTTGACGTGTGGGGGGAAATGCCAATAACATTCACATTCCTAAGTAGAGGCAGAGTCGGGTCAATTTTCCTAAATTCAAATCTTTTTTTTTTTTTTTTTTTTGGAGGGGGGGTAATCACCCAGAAGAGATTTAAGGAATACATAAGCCTAAGTAAAAACCAACTTAGAGTTCTAACAGAAATCCTGACACTGCATTACCACCTGAAGGGATATCTAAAGAAATTCGTATTGGTAGAAAGAGAAGAGATTCTACGAGGAGGAGAACGAAATCTCTATTCACATCCTTTCAGAGGGCAGCACTTTAGAAAACCTTAGGAGAACACCAAATAGAAGAAAGCGAGCTACTCGCTTTAAAGCCGTCCAACATCTTAAGTCTCCTGAAGGAAATAGGACTGGAGGGCTAGCAGTAGGGGAATACAATAGATCTATTATGTCGCAATGTACAGATCCCCAATTTTACGCACATACATATATACAAGGTCTAATCATACCTCCCATTAACAAAAATCGATGCAAAATATTTTTCAATTTCGTCAACGTTCTTCAAGTGTTCAGGAATGTTGTGTTGCCTGGCATATTTGACATTCAAGTCCCTCAAGGATTATCACATTTTTTTAAATATTACTATAACAAGCTAACCGACAATTGCAAGGTTACGGTTTCTAAGCACCTTGTACGCATTCCAGTTTTCGATAGATTTTTTTTATATTTTGCTAACGTCCGATTTCTAAGTTTGATTGTGAATATCACACCATCAGTCAACCCAGGAGCTTTTGGCTTCGTGACTCTTACTGTTCACACAAGGCCATGGATTCCGAACAAATCTGTTATAAATATATAATTTTCATAGACAATGTTATTTCATGGAATACCACGCAAATCATTTAAAAATATGTCAAAATTAAAGTTGCCCAAGTGGTGGTACGTTTGCCCTTGGTTTAAATTTATTAATTTTAACAGATAATTCACAAAAAGTGACTTTGTGATCTAACATTTGTCAGCCCGAATCATTTAGGCATCTGATATTAAAATTGGGTCCAGTAAAACCGCGGTTCTGCGAAACAATCTTGTAGGTATGTTTATGAGTTGACTAAAGTTGTGATTGTAAAAATTTTTGGAAATTTAGCAAATTGACATTTATATCTCCCAAATATATAACGTAGTCGAAAGTGGGCAGTATCAACTATAGCTCACTTTCAAATGAATCAGTGTGTATTTTAAAACCTGAAGCTCTTTTTGCCATAAGATCAGCAAAAACATAGAAAGGAACTGGACCAGGCAACATCCCAAAAGAACTTCTACTAATGGTCCACAAAGATCACATCGGTGCTCTAGTTAAGTTTTTTAACGATGTGTATACTACTGGTGTAATACCCGAGGAACTGCTGAAGTCTGTTTTTATTTCACTTCCAAAGAAACAGCGAGCAAAGAGGTGTGACGAATACAGATTAATTAGTATGATGAGCCACACACTGAAGGTTTTTCTTCGCATAGTACATGGAAGAATGAGAAGTCGATGCAAAAGGAACTTAGATGAAATTCAGTTTGGCTTTAGGAATGTACTTGGCACCCATGGGACACTTTTTACCTTAAATATACTCCTCCGAAAGTATCGTGACCAACGTAAAGATTTTTATTTAGCTTTCATCGATTACGAAAAAGCTTCTGATAGGGTCCAGCATGGAAAGCTTTTAAACATATAAAGAACCTCGGAAATTGATCGTAGAAATCTGCATATCATAGAGAACTTGTATTGCAAGCAGAAACCGGTGGTTCGAATCCATGGAAGACTAACCGACGAATGTTACATTCAACGAGGTGTCAGACAGGGATGTATTCTGTCCCTGTCATTATTCAACATCTATTTGGACATAATTTTCAAACAGGCTTTGCAAGATAAGCACCTTGGAGTGAAGATCAATGGTGAACTGATTAATACCGTTCGATATGTCGATGACACGGCCATCTTGTGCGATAATATCCAGGGCCTTCATGAGTTATTGGATTGTATAAACACGACAGGACGGGAAATAGGTCTAAAAATGAATGCCATTAAGACAAAATTTATTATATTCAGAAACAAACAACATGTTTACAGATAGATCAACAAAATATTTAGAGAGTTACCCAATTCAAATATCTGGGATGGTACATCACAGAGTCACTAGACCCAAATGAAGAGATTAAGTGCAGAATTGAAACAGCTTGCACAAATTTTCTGAGAATGAAATCATTCTTCTGTACAGGGTGAGTCAACGATTGGATGAAGTAGGTTTGTGCCTTTTCGGTGAAATTAACAAAGAAACTATATTTATTGTTTGATACAGTTTATTTTTACGCAGATTTTAAAAATATTTAGGACTCTACAGGGTGAGCCAAAAAACTAGGACAGCATAAAGTTGTATTTTTTTAAATAGAACACCCTATATACGAATCGTATTTTCGATTTAGCTTATAATTTTAAGTCTTTTTTTATTAAAGGTTTACTATAACAAAACTTTATAGTTTCTGAGATAATTAAGTTTAAAGAAAAAAAGTCACATTTTCAAGCATCTATTCAATCCTAAATAACGTTTTCAATTTTGTGACAAATATATTCAAATTTGGAATTTAGCAAGGCCAAAGACAAGTTAACATAATTTTTACCTAATATTTGTAATAAAAGCTACAGGGTGTTGAACACATCGGCTCAAATTTGAACAAGTTTAAATGAATAAATATTTTTTTTTTTAAATGGTACACCCTGTATATTTTTATGTTATTTAATAGAGTAATAAAAACCCTAAAAGTTTTGTTCAATATATCCTATACCTATTTATAATAGTTTTTGAGATATTTCAGTTTTTCTTATTTTCCATACTTTTTTACAGAAATAGTCTTCATTATCATAGTAGCCATGTAAAAAAATAAAAAGAAACTACAGAAACAAACAGAATGTGGTTAAATATGATGAAATACATTATTCGTTATATTACAACGGCAATAGTTTAATTAAACATAATGTGAAAAAATTAACACAACAATAACAACAAGGCAAATACATATTTACTTTTATACTAAATTGAAACAAAAAAAAATTACCTATTAAATACTGAGATTCATTACTTCTTTTTAATAAGTGTTCGAATAAACTACCCTCTTGTGCAATGCACAAATTTAGTCTTTTTTGCAGATTTTCTCGGACCCTGGACAAAATTAGTGGCGTTATTGTTCTACAGGTATCCCTAATCCTGTTTCGCATATCTTCCACTGTTGTTGGTGGATTAACATACACCTTATTTTTAATATAACCCCATAGGAAGAAATCTAATGGGGTGATGTCGCAAGACCTTGGTGGCCACTCAATGAAACCCCCACGTCCAATCCATTTTTGCGGATATCGTTGGTCCAAAAACGCACGAACTTCACGATGGTAATGCGGAGGCGTACCATCGTGCTGGAACCACATACTGTCGAGCTCATCCTTATCGAGACCTTGAAGCAGTTGGGGTAGTTCTTCTTGTAGAAAGTTCAGGTAACTATGGCCATTTAGTGGTTCATTAAAAAAGTGGGGTCCAATAATTCGATTATGATGAATACCACACCAAACATTTAATGACCAGTGGTTTTGATGTTGCACCTCTCTAATCCAAAATGGGTTTTCTGTGGCATAATAATGCATGTTGCGTCTATTTACGTCACCGTTACTTCTAAAAGTAGCTTCATCACTAAACATTACCTTGCATAATAAATTTGGATTTAATTGAATCTCCGCATTTATTGTACGACAAAAGTTTACACGACTTTCAAAATCCTGTCCATGCAATTCTTGGTATAATTCCATGTGATATGGATGATACCTATATTTCTTGGTAGTACGATTAGCGGTGGATTGTGATGTTTCACATAATGCTTCTAACTGACGGCTACCAATATAAGGATTTTCCTGAACATTTAACAATACTTGTAGTTCTTTTTCTTCATTAGTTACTGGTTTGTTAACCACTTTACGTTTTGGATAATCAACAGTACCAGAAGAATCAAATCTTTGCATTAAGTTTTGAAAAGTATGGGCATTAGGCTGGCGTCGATCAGGATACTTCATTTTGTAAATTCTTTGAGCAAGAAGGCAATTTTTTTGAGCCTCTCCTATTGTATAAATCATATCTATTAACTCATTCTTTGGAAAATTCATTTTACAATATAAGATGAATGCAAAAAAAACCAAACTACACTACATAAAAACCAAAAGAAGCGATTGCGGTTATAAATTTGACACACAGAAAAATGTTCTTTTACACTGTTTTTGCCATGGCTACTATGATAATGAAGAATATTTCTGTAAAAAAGTATGGAAAATAAGAAAAACTGAAATATCTCAAAAACTATTATAAATAGGTATAGGATATATTGAACAAAACTTTTAGGGTTTTTATTACTCTATTAAATAACATGAAAATATACAGGGTGTACTATTTAAAAAAAAAGATATTTATTCATTTAAACTTGTTCAAATTTGAGCCGATGTGTTTAACACCCTGTAGCTTTTATTGCAAATATTAGGTAAAAATTATGTTAACTTGTCCTTGGCCTTGCTAAATTCCAAATTTGAATATATTTGTCACAAAATTGAAAACGTTATTTAGGATTGAATTGATGCTTGAAAATGTGACTTTTTTTCTTTAAACTTAATTATCTCAGAAACTATAAAGTTTTGTTATAGTAAACTCTTAATAAAAAAGATTTAAAATTATAAGCTAAATCGAAAATACGATTCGTATATAGGGTATTCTATTTAAAAAAATACAACTTTATGCTGTCCTAGTTTTTTGGCTCACCCTGTAGAGTCCTAAATATTTTTAAAATCTGCGTAAAAATAAACTGTATCAAATAATAAATATAGTTTCTTTGTTAATTTCACCGAAAAGGCACAAACCTACTTCATCCAATCGTTGACTCACCCTGTAATCATTAAATGTTATATTTAGTGTAACGCCTTACCCCCTTTTATCCTTTTTTTCATATAGTTTTTTCTACTTCTCGAGGGGCTAGAACGTCAATAGTTAATATAAGAGAGCGGGACGAGGCCCTAGAGTACTTACTACTGCTTCGAATTTCTTTACAACTATTTTCTTATCATTAAAACACTGATGGCCTTTTTAGATTATTAAAATTATACACGAGCGGCATTGGTTTACAAAAAGAAATCAACGATAATTTAACTTAATTAGGGAGTAACTATCATTTTCTTCTATTTTATCTTTAACAAAATTAAAATTGACAAAACCCTCACTTGACACTAGTCAGTATAGTTTATGTCCGCATTCCTCTTGCCCACACGTCGCGGCTACGCAGGGCGAGCTAAAAGTTTAGTTTAACCCATTTTAAAATTCCACATATACTGTCTACTGGACTACAAAATACTCCCGAAAATTTTACTGTGAGAATTGTATTTAAAACCGTATTTATAACATTTTTCACCGTACTGCAAAACACTCTACTGGCACTGTCTAAGTACTTTTTGAACTAACTCTTTAACTACCGACTCTTAACTCTTGATTTCGACTAACTATTCTTAATTCTTGTTATTCACTGCTCCTTTCATAGCGAGATGCCTCGTATTTAAATAACATTTGCCGTGACGTCTTCGCAGAAATCTGGATTTTTCAAATCTACATGTTTTGCAAGAAAAAGTCGTGTGAAATTGGTTGTTTACCCCAGTCTCTTGATCCCGACGTCAACAAACCGACATTCCTTTCTTGGCCTACTTTTGCAAGAAAAAGTCGCATGATCGAGACTCTATATATTGAAATAGTGGTTTCTACCTAAATCTCATGATTTCCGACGTCAGCAGACGGACATTCCTTTCTTGGCCTACTTATTTTTCAGCGTTCCGTCACATATGGTGTGATTTAAATTCGGATTTTATATTTTATTCGAATTAAGCATATAGTTGAAATAAGAGTGCGCGTCTGTGATAAAATTTGCACATTGACTTTTTGGTCTTAGGTAAAGAAAAATAATTTAATCTTAATAAAGTTTTTTTTTCTATTGTTGAATTTTAAAGTAAATACTTGTACTATTTTTTAAGACTGCCAATTTATCTATTTATTTATTTTTTTATTTATTTAAAAATAAAATATATTTTAAAGCGACTTTTCTTTTTATTAACTTATATAAATTTTTGCTTTTGAAGTATTTTTAATATTTTTAATATATTAACTTCTTTGAAAAATAAAATTAGTCCTGGGGCATCACATTAGTCAATGTTGTTATATGGAACTGAGAACTGGACTCTGAAGGCTGATACGATCAACCGCGTTCGAGATGTGGTTTCATAGAAGAATCCTCCGAATACTCTGGACATCTATGCAGTCCAATGAAGCAGTGTTAAATAGATCAAGTGCTGTTCGTGAATTATTTAAAACTATTTAGATAAGAAAGATACCATACCTAGGACATGTTCTTAGGGGAGACCGATACGAAATCCTTTAGCTTATAATGAAAGGTAAAATCGAGGACTGCAGAGGTACTGGAAAGAAGCAGATGTAATAACTAAAGAACATCCGCGATTAGACCGGAAAATGTAGTACCGAACAACTATTTAGATTGGCTGAAAACCGCGAACAACTCGTCAATGTAATTGCCAATGTTAGGGAGACCTGATATGGCACCGTAAGAAGATGTAACGAAGTTATTATTTTTTTTGGGCATGAGTATGTTCGCCGGGATTTAATTTATTAATTTTACATTCGAAAAATGTGATTCTTGCGGGAAAAGAATTCTTAATTTTTCAATATTACCGGTATATAATTAGATTTACCGTGCTATGCCGGGAAATATAATTTTCCGAGATTTTCAGAGCGTTCGATCATAGTAATCGCGCGCCACACACAGCAGTATAGTATGCGCGATCATCGCACGTCGTCACACGTCAGCGTAGTGAGAGCTCGGGCCGTCTACTTAAGCTCGAGCAGACCATTATTTCGCGGAGAACTGCACGTTCCCCACCCGGGTCAACAGTCCAAACGGACTGGATTGGGTCGCCAGCCGAACCGCGCCTTCCTGGTCTAGCAATGTAGGTGAGGCTAGGCTTGTGTGTATATGGTGTTTCACCATACACTTCCTTCCTTACGTCCTACCCCGCTAATGACCAGCATTGCCGAGGACCCTTGTAAGAACGGGCAATGTTGTGTCATCCTACCGTCACTGCCGAGGACCCTTATAAGAACGAGCAGTGTCGGTTCCTTTCCTAATTTCCTACCGCTATTGGTCGACATTGTCGAGGACCCTTATAAGAACGGGCAATGTCGTTCCATCGTGCTGACGCTGTCGAGGACCCTTATAAGAACAGGCAGCGTCAGTTCCTTTCTTTCCTTCCTACCGTTACCTAGACACACATGCACTGAATGCCGTAAGTTTAGTTTTGTTTCCGTGTTGACTAGGAATGTGTTTTACCGCCAGGTGCCCTCCGATGTCCGTTGATAAGGGCGCTTAACAATTGTCGCCCCGACGCCTATCGCCGCCGCCGCGTGTAGAGATCGCCGCCGCGTAGAGACGCCGCCTATCGCCGATCGATGCCGGGTTATTGTTTCATACCGCGTATACCGCCGTCGGTCGAATTTTAATACGAAGCGCCGTGAACCATGAACGCGGATTTTAGACACGAAACGCGATAATTTGCGTACAAGCCGTCGTGAATAGCGTCGCAACCGTGTAGTACGAGGTACGTGAATAGCGTCGTGAATGATTCCGCCGGGTTACCGTCTTTAGCGCAACCGACCAGTATGCCTTCCAGACCGTTTATTTGTTACTATTATTGTACATCTTAGATTGTAAGTTAGTTTTAGGCCATGTCTTTTTATAAAAGAATGGAATGCAGGGTACAGGATGTTTTATAACCGTTTGTTTTATTACTTAGTCCCATTTTTAACATTACATATAACAATTGGCAGCCGGCAGCCAGTACTAATACGCACAATTGACCTCTGGCTTGCCGTTTCTCCATTGTAACAAGATGCCCGGTGCATAAGTGGGCCCTCAACCACATGAATCCTGAGGGTAGCGCCCGAGAACCGACCACCGAGTGGATGTTTTGACCTTCAGGCAGTCCAACCGTTGATCAGTTCAGAGAGCAGGGATATCCCGAATATAAGTAGATACCGTCAAACCGATGTTCCGTTGCCGTAATCAAAATAGATCCGGAGAGCACGACCTGTTCCCCTCCTACGTAAAAACGCGTCACAAAGAAGATATGTCCCTGAAGGTCTATAAAAAAAACCGCCCTTGCAAAGCAGATAGAATTAATTTTAAATTCGAACTAAAGCTGCACATTATGCGAGATATCCAAGTCAACATCCATAATTTCAACGTTTGGGGATACTTACAGATGCAGCAACTCATCCCCCTCGATATCAAGATCGCACACCATCGCAAATTTTCTGATTAATTTTATCATTCTAAGTAATATATTTATTTGTTTCAGAAATTGTTTGCGTATATTTTTCTAGACTTTATTATAACATCAAAATGCATCTGTTCTTTGACTCAATAAGGAATGTGTTTATTGATAACCGAATAAAAAGAGACGGTGACCGCTTGGACATGACGAGCCGTAGCACTTTACGGTGATTGCTTGTACATAACCAGCAGTCGCCTTTTATATTTTTATGACCAATTTCTTCTTGTTTGTGATATGTAACAGTGAACGTGGGGAGCTCACATTGAACATTTGAGTAATGGAAATTCTTTTGATCTCATATTACGAGTGATGAACGAACATAAAATTGAAAAAAAAAATTAACTGCTAACTTACTCAACGTTAATGTAATTCCATACACATAGGATTGATGTGTTTGCAGCAATATCCACTGGAATGTAGTCGAGATAAATATTGCCATTACAGTTTATTGTTTTAAGGAGTCCTTGACCAATTCGTATTAGAAGACCGGTGGCTCCGCTAACGCTGTCAGTCCATCCTGGAATAGGTTCCTTCCAAATAGGGACAACTATAAAATGAAATATTCAATATTAAAAATATTATATTACACAAATACATTGCCCAAATTACAGTTTAGGGGTATTCCATTTCTGACACTTTTAGGGGGTATTGGAGTTATTATTAGTGTTGCGGTTTTCACTTTATGTCAGAGTTTTTAACGAAACAAAAGATTCCGGTGTCAATTTGGTCATGGTTTTCTTACTTTTTAATCTACAGGGTGATTTTGAAAATCGTCGTTTTTAAGACACATCTCGTATTTCCGTTATGTGTTAATTTATCAAAAAGGTAAAAACTGATTATCACAGAGTTCTTACGTATAGTTCAGTGGCGTAGTCAGTTCTTTTTCTACAAAGCATAGTTTGTAAAATATTAACCATAATTAAAATTTTTTAAAAAGGGCACTCTGTATATTATTTTAGATATTAATTGAGTATCATTTAGGCTTTCAAAAAGATATGACGTGTTTATTTTATTTCGAAAAACAAGTTCAGAATTCGATATTTTGGATAATTTACTTTATTTGTAACAGTAGGCCATGGCCAATTTATAAGAAAAAAATTTTTTTTGTTACATAGGTGTATTTATTTATTTTGCATTTAAAATGGCCGTTTATGATAATTATGAAAAGTACGATATGTTAGTATGTTTTATACAAAACAATGATGTTCCCAAGAAGCTTCTTTGAACTTGAAAAAATTTTTTTTTTCAAATTAAAATATTCAAATGCAGCCGATTTTTATTCACATTTGTGTAACACCTCGCAATTGCAGTCTGCTATCGGCGGGAAAGATGAAGTTCGTAATTTTCGTCTGAAACAAAAAAATCAAATAAAATTTTATTTTTCATATATTTTTCTTCTAGGTGAACTAAGAAGAACCCAAAAAAATTGTAAAATTTAAAATTTTTCTCAGGTTTGAAAAAAAAAATGGGCTTTTTGCAAAAAAAAAGTCATTTGAACTTCCTAAAAAAATTGTTTAGAAAATTTTTTTCATGAATCTTTTTAGTTCAAATAGAACAGAATACAAAACTGAAGCTAATAAGCCTTGTTTCGTTTTGATTGGTCATCTAGTTTTTTTGCAATCCCGCCCGCCAGTTTAGAAAAATCGTAAAAACAAAAACTCTAGAAAACGTGCTTTAGAGTTTACGGTCAGAAAAAATATTAATTTTCGAATACTTACAGTAATAATACGCTAATCAGCTATTCCTGCGCCATAAAGTAGACCTTCCTCTTCTTTAAAATACTCATTTTGATGCAGTTGCTGGAGTCTACGGGCCGTGCGAGCTTCCTTGCTGGAGAAGACCTACACCGGTTTTCCCTCTCGATCCGTTGTGTGTCGACGTTATCTGCAAACATTTTACATTGTTGGCCGATTTTTAAATCGAGCAGCTGCATGGTATTTAAAACTGCAGCATATCCTTCGTTGAATATGCTTGTAGCCAAGTACGCAGCAATTTCAACGATTTTTTGGCCAGAATGCAGATGTTTGGGGCACATGCGCCAGACAGTGGAGTTGAACGATTCGTTTGCATTTTGCGTGTGTCCACCTAAGCATTGCGTCAAAAGTTCGTCGTTTGAGAGGTCTTTGTAGATTGGACGAATATGTTTCTCCACATTATCGTCAATCAATCGAGCAGGATGCATAAAAGAAGTAAGAGAATTCGTGGCTTCCGCTTTGCATCATTCACACCAGCTTTCGGCGGCTGCCGGACAATTCTCGTGGCGAGGAGATTCATCAGTCGAACAATAATGATCCAGCGTTGCCATTATGCTTTTGTACATGCCCCACGCACTCATTTTTAGTAACAGGGCAGTCGTCACCATATGGATTCATTTTAAGAATACCAGCAAAAGTTTTCGAATCGCCGTCGCCGATATAATTCCTATACATTACTCCAAAATTTTCAACAGATCTTAAAAACATTTCCATGATTGAATCCACCTCCATCTTCCCTGCTGAACCGTCGTGATTTGAGCAGCATGATTCTTTATGACCTTCATACCATTCCTCAAATTCATTACTGTCTAATGTGCTTTTATGTAGGGTACATGCATGACAGTACGCACTTTTAACGATAAGGTTGACTACTTTGCCAGAGTAATATGCAATCAGAGCTGTTAGACCGAACAATGAGGTGAAGCCACGTTTTTTCCACGATCCATCGCTGGAAACTTTCAAACTATTTGCAGGTCGCCCATTTTCTACATTTTTTTCTTGCTCTTCTGTGACAGCTTTTTCACAGACACTTTCAAACATTGATTTCGACGCTAAGTGTAAATGCTGCACTATTTTATCATATGTTGATTTCGCCAAACCTTGACATATATCCATAAGTCCACAAGACACATTGATGCCTTCTCGTCCAACACCAAGAAGCCTCATCACAAACACAATTCGTCTATTTATTTCGTAATCGGTGTTTATTAACGGTCCTGAGTTGATTTCTCGTCGACCGCACATACATGATAATACAATTTTGAATCCCAAGCCTCGATGCCGGCTCTCTGCAAATGTTATGTTTTGTTTACAAGTTCTGCATATAACTATGTCAGAAATTGCAAGAAACACTGTAAGAAATTCAATTATTCGGTAACAGATACCTGCATGTATAATTATATTTTCGGTGCTCGCGGTGGCTAATTTCTTCGCACTACTGCTCGTGTTGCACCCTGCATTGTCTGTGTCACTCGAGGTTTCACTTGTGAATCAATTCCCGTGGAATGTGCGTTTTCGTCGCTTCGCAGAACGATCACTGCTCGATTTATTACCTTTGGGATAACTTGACATGATGTTGTAGTGATGTGCACTCGACAAGGCTTAGAGCAAAACTAGTTGTTGATGCTAGACGTATCTGCGTAGAAGCACGTACACAGAGAGGAAGTATGTCGTTATAATCCGTACTTCTACGAACTCAAAATATTGTTTCGAACGACTGTTGAACATTTTCAAGTATGCCTGAAAACATATGTATACATAGTTTGGAGTTATTCGACCTAGGGGAGGAGCGCGCACTCGACACCCCACTGCGTTTAGTGCTGTATCTTTGAAAATATTGCGAATTTGTCTCTATAAATTTAGATACATATTTTTAGATCTATTAGAAGTAGATTTAAGCAATAAAAAAAATCGATTTTTTCAGCCTTCTAGCAGGATCCCCCCTTAAATATTTACAATTATGCTAACATAAAATTTCAAGGCGAACTACACTAATGGACATTGCTGTACCTAGCAACAATAACTTAAGGCCAAAATACAACGAGAAGATCGCCAGATACAGGTATTTGGAGGTGCAAATCCGAAGACAATGGGCAATGAACAGCGTCCAAACGATTTCCATAATTTTTATCAACAACTAGAGTGATACCAAAGAACCTCCTGCAGAACATCAAGGGACTGAGCCTTAGTGAACATCTGTATAAACCGATTCAGAAAGCAGTTTTCCTTGCAACCGCGCGAACCGTCCCAAAGTTCGGAGGAAACACAGCACGTCACTTTAATTAAAAAGGCCCTGTTTGTTGTTATAAAGTAATAATTAATAATCCGAAAATATACTTAGACCTTTTGTGTTCATCAACAAACTAGTGATACCAGTAATAGATTTTTGTTTCTTTCAATATCTATTACCAAAGATAGCGTTAGCTATAATAATCTTTGCTATTACGGCCCACTATCTCGCTCTAATGATTTTTTTTAAAACGTAAATTTAAGTCTTAATACTAATAATAGATATAGGGTGTTATATGTTTCTAAAAAGGCTATAACAAAATAAATCACATTATTCAAGAATATATAGGATGTCTCATTTAAAAAAAGGCAGGTTTGATTTAGTTTTCCAAAACAGCTGCACCTACAAAAATTTTCCCGATTTTTTCCAAATTGATTTTTGAAGATTCTTGGGGCGTATTTTACGGATCTAAAATTAATTTGCAGCATAGAGTATGTCAGCCTAAAAAATTTACGTCTCAAGTTTTTTTTAAAAATTAAAGATATCAGACGAAATATTTGGTGGGAATAATTTTATTCGAAACTGATATTTGGAGAATTCTTAAAATCAACTAATTTTTTGTTGTTTAATTTAATGTGGTTTAAAATTTTAAATAAAATGGGTACCGAAAAATATAATTTTTATAAAAAAATTGAGCCAGCTTTTAAAAAATCTCTAAACTGCGAAAAATTATGTAAATTTTCATATGAAACTGAGATTTTTAACACGAGATACATTCAATCCACGCTAAGACAGCAATTATAAATGAAATATTTCTAAATTTTATTATGTGGATTGCATTTTTTCAGGTATTAATTTGGTGCCAATTTCAAAAATTTCAGTTTCATATTAAAATTTATATTATTTTTCGCTTTTCGGCTCAATTTTTTTACAAGAACTTCATAAGGATGATATTTCAATAAATATACGATATACTTGATTGATATTTTGAAAATATTGTAACAAAGTAATAGAGGAATTTGCAAGCGTCCTTATAGAAATAATATAGCAAAAGACTAGGGAGAATCGGAAGCGTCCTTATATAAATATTATATTTATTAGTCATCATTGTTAGTTATATTTCCAGTAAGTTTCTAAGCTTTTATTGTAGTATGTTTTACAGGTGTATATAAAAAGTATGATTGGATTTAAGATACAATTACATTTGAATAATGAAAGTGTTAACAAGTAGTTATTAAAAAGTTGAAAGTAACTAGTGAATATTTGTGTTATTATTTCAACCCATTGAGTGAAAATAAGGAGAGAAAATAATGACAGAATAATAAAGGATGTTTTTTATAGAGGTATAAAACTTTAAGTTGGCAACACTTTTTTAACTGGCGGCCATTTTGTCAGCTGTCAAGTGATTTATGTTTAGTTTGGTTTGGCATTTCAACATTAATAGACTGACGCCTGAACAATGCATCCAAATTGTGCAAATTTATTTTGAAAATCATGGTTCTGTTCGAAATATGTATCGCGCACTACGTCCATTTTACGGTCAACACAATCGTCCATCAGAGCAATTAATTCGATTAACTATGGAACGTTTTCGCACCACGTTTACTCTAAATGATAATACACATCCACAGAGATGTCGTACAGTGCGTACAGAAGAAGTTATTGCTGCTGTAGAGCGTAGCGTAGAGGAAGACCCGAATCAGTCGATCCGCCATCGTGCACAGGAATTGGATATGTGTCCATTCACTTTATGGAAGATTTTGCGGAAAGATCTTGGTTTGCGTGCTTATAAAATCCAACTCGTGCAAGAATTGAAGCCACACGATCACCTAGCAAGGCGTAGATTCGGTGAATGGGCCCAAAACCAGAATGCCGTTGATCCCGATATTCATAAGCGAATTTTGTTTAGCGATGAAGCTCACTTTTGTTTGAATGGATACGTCAATAAACAAAACTGCTGTATTTGGAGTGATGATAATCCTCAAGTGTATGTTGAGACACCGTTACATCCAGAAAAACTGACTGTTTGGTGTGCTTTATGGGCTGGTGGAATCATCGGTCCGTACTTCTTTAAAAACGATGCTGGTCAGAATGTTACAGTCAATGGTGACCGCTAAAGAGCCATGATTACCGACTTTTTCGTTCATCAATTGAACAACCATAATGTGCAGGAGCTGTGGTTTCCACAAGACGGCGCAACATGTCACACAGCTCGTGCCACAATTGATTTATTGAAGGAAACGTTTGGTAACCGCATAGTTTCACGTTTCGGACCCGTGAATTGGCCTCCAAGATCGCGCGACTTAACGCCGCTAGACTATTTTCTGTGGGGATATGTGAAGTCGCTAGTCTACGCCGATAAGCCCGAAACAATTGCAGGACAACATTCGCCGCGTTATTGCCGATATACGACCACAAATGTTGGAAAAAGTCATCGAAAATTGGACCTCCAGATTAGACTACGTCCAAGCCAGCCGTGGCGGTCATATGCCAGAAGTCATATTTAAATTATAATGCCAGAATGTTATTGTTTTAACTTGTTATATTTTTCATAACATTTGGATCGCTTTAGTTAAGCCTGGCGCTCGGAGGTTTTTATATAATTAGACACAATTATCACTAAGGTTATTTATTATGACATTAATACAATGAATTAGCACTTAGTTACTTTAAAATCTTAAACTCTAATGGAACGTTTGTCCATGACTGTAGTAACATCTACAACTCAACTTTTACTACTGAGAGGGTGCGCGGTTGCCACACTTCTCTGATACATTTATTTGAAGAACATATGTGACAGTTATCTATCTAAAGTAAATTTCATGTCAATTAAAAAAATTCATCTTTGTTTTATTCCATTTAAAATTTCTATACCTCTATAAAAAACACCCTTTACTATGATTTAAACAATTTACTTGATTGAATTTATGCTGTTGTTTTTATAATACCCTTTATATTAGAGTTAATTTTTTCCTTACCAACCGATGGCCTTAATATGATAACGGGCAAATTGTCTTTCTGTTCAACCAATAAAGTTTCACCCAAGGCCTTGGTAAATGCATAAGTATTGGGTATGTCGTCTCCTAGCAAACTGAAAATAGAATAAATAATTGAAGCGTTAGTTTATTGTATAAATAAAAGGTTATGTGAGGTTATTTCATTGATTTCATGATGCTATAACTATTTAAGATTACTTTATATAATTCCAAAATATTTAGTCTTATATTGCAGGTTGCCACAAAGAAAACGATGCGGAATGAAACGTGCTAGATAGTATCGAAGTTATGAAAACTCTGTTGGTAGTAAAAGTACCAAATACAATATCTATATATATATATATATATATATATATATATATATATATATATATATATATATATATATATATAAATTAATATTTTTTCAAAATTTAATATGCAGCATGATCTTTTTTATCGTTTATTTTAAGGCCAGCTTGTTTTTGATGCATCGTCGTAAGGTATAATACTACTTTTTTTTGGAAACTACGTTAACTTTTTTAATAACATAGTTTCATAGCAAATTTTAATCATGGAGTTTTAAATTAAATCGTTGAAACTAGATAAACTTTACGTAAAGTTAAATAAAAATTTATTTTCCACCTAATGGAGACATTACTAATGTCATTCTGTACTTGTTTATCTTAATTATAAAATGTGTTGCTTTTAGATACAAACTACGTTTTCAAAAATAGTTATTTTATGAAGTTACCTTATACAGGATCAAAAACAAATAAACTTTGCATCACATGTAACCAAATTTTAATAGTCCTATTTGGATTTTGTAGGAAAACACACATTTAATATGGCGTTACTTTAGATAAAATATGTCTGGGACGAAGCATTGTCAATACTAAGAAGTTTTATGTAGGTTGCATTAAGTCTTATTTTGCGACAATGGTACAATTTATAAAAAATGAGCCAACAATCTAAATCATCCTATACAGCTGAAATTTTGCATATGGCCAAAAAATTTAATTTAGAAATAGATATTTTTTACTTATTTATAAGGAGAATCAAGCCTTCAAAAACAAAACACTACAAAACAAGCCTAACTTCAAAAAATAAAAACGGGAAGTCGGTATACAATAATAATAATTTAACACGAACTTAAACAAGGACGACTCGCTTCGATAACATCCGCAGCTGTTAATTCAATCTTTAGTGATACCACTCGGTAGACGATAACTTGCAAATTCTCATGCCTGTGACGGGAGGTTACCTTCCCTTGACAGGTAAAAATCTTTGATGTTTATGGGAGCTCTCGATATGTCGTAGCGCAATTTAAAATGCTACATAAAGGATTGAAAGTTTAAGTAAGTTGTAGCGAAAATGCTTAACAGCCCTTGCATATGTATGGCGTACTTATAGTTGTATAAAACGCAGCTTATTAATAAGCTAGTAAGTAGAGAGAATTCTTGCTTTAGGATTTAATTACAAACAAAAAGTAAAAATGGCTATTCTTTTCAATAAGATTTTATAATAATAATGCAATTTTTATTCTCGCGTATGGGGAAGCTTATCCTTCTTTGCGTCCTTTGAGAATCCACCACTGCAACAATGATTATGCTAGCGATTCAATAGGCATGTACTTACCGTGGTGTGATCATTTCAATAATATCTTCACTTATGCATTCAACGACTGTAATAAGTTTGTGAGGGTCTGCTGGTGATGGGTATGGCTTCTCATATAATATTTTTTCATTTGGATGAGAGTAGGCTGTGGATATGTGAGCGAAACACTATAAAAAAACAAAGATTAAATATGAAACTTTATATAGTATATAATAGCAATTAGTAAAATTCATATATAACCTAAACTGATCAGATGAAGCGATTATGTAGTGGTTCAGCGACGGTATGTTGGGTTTTTTGGGGAGTTAGGAATTCTTGATGAACTATGGGGAGTAAAGGATTAGTAAGGTATGCTTTTGTTGGATTAAAGTATTTATACTATGTGTCTTTTGCAGATCTGTTTCCAGTTTTGGCAGAAGTAGGTGATGACTGATCTGATGATGGATTTGTTTGTTTGTGTTTTTTAGCTGCTGCTACCAACAAGTCTTTCTAAGTAAGCGTCTTACCGGAACGTAGTCTTAGGTACCTGGATGACCTGGTAAAGAAGATCACCTGATTACTATCTGGATTGATCTTGATTTCCCATTGTTTGAATAAGATGCTATGTCCACTAAGTATAAATTGAAGACTTTAGAGAACAGTAGGCGATGTTTAGTTGGGAGTAGGTGTTACCTACTCTAATCTGAGGGAACTCAATAGATTTACAACAGTTCCTCCTGGTTGTAACCACTGATTGAATATTGTCGCTATGTCCTGGGCCATTTTAGTTTAGAAGCAAAAGTGCTTTGGTAGGCACACTCGCAGCTTGGTTGATGTCCTTAATTTGTGAGTCCCCATTAACCCCTGCCTGTTTTTATTTTGTTGCGAAGCTTCTTTAGGATAGTGTTGCTGATCTTATCGTTATCATGACCTAGCGAGAATTCCGACATTTGATAGTTGATCTGATTTCATTTGGCGTAGTGAACAGATTTAATTGATTGATCGTCCTGCATATGCAGATTTGCTGATTGCTGCATGTTTAGTGTGCAATATTTTCGAGAGAAGATCTGGTTTTTTCGCGGGTGTCGTGATAGTAGTGTTGTAGTACGTGAGCACTAGTAGAGGAATTTTATAACCATTTGAGATGTTGAGAAAATACAAAGTGTAGATTATTTCCAGAGACAGATGCATGAGTGTCTTAAAAATTGGAGCAGCCGTTGTTACGGCATCCTTCTACAAATATATTAATATTCAAAAAATGATGGAATCGGATATTGTGTTAATCTTTACAACTTACCAATAACTTTTTACATTCCTTCGCTAAATCCAACATGAACTTAGTTCCTCTTACATTTAACAGAACAGCTTTTGTTAAATGCTCATCGAATTTGATTGTTGCAGCGCTGTGAAAAATTATTTCCACTTCATTGCTTAACTTTTCTCTATCTTCTGCGTTAATACCTAGGTTAGGAAGCATTACGTCACCGTCTACTGCTTCGATTTTTTTGATAACGTCCTCCCCTTTCTGCTTCTTGACCATATCGAATAGCTAGAAACATCAGAAGATATTTTTAGTAAACTTAAGAAATGATCTGTTTCGAAACAATAATAACATTGTTTATACATGATTAGGCAAATGTTCCGGTACGGTTTAATTTATGACGAACGGAGAGCAATAGCAGGTGTAAGTTCAACTGTTTCCAAGATATAGATAATTAAATTTGTCAAACTCATAATATATTTTTTTCTTATCTTACCCTTGTTTCTCTCTCTTAATTAAAAACTGCTTTTCACTGGCCATGAAATATAATTATTCCTCCACTTTAATTAATTCATTTTATGATCAAACCCGCCTGGTATATGTCATGTCTTGCGGGCCGATGGTCGTAAGGAAAGTGTCTGTAGGACATGGGGGCTTGCCTTAATTGGTCGGTTAAGTGGGTAGGAGCAGCGAAACTCTCCACAAGCCAATGTGAAACAGCATGTGCCGAGAGCTGAGTGATAAAGGGAATGCTTCATCTTTAACCTGCGAACTCTGGATACCTGGGGACCCCCAGGTTCAATAATCCTTTCTCCTGCATGAGGGGCTCTATAGGAGTCGACCCTCCATTCCCTAGCTACTCGTAGGATCAAAAATGGATAATGATTCTAAAAGATAAAAAACGGAGCACTCAAGAAACTTACTCGCTCCCTCAAGTGAGCCAACCTCAAAAAGGAAAAATGAGTGGGAAAAATTACAAAGAAATAAGGAAGGAGAAAGAGAGCAAAATTGCTTTTGCTACACTCTCCACCTCCTTAATGAAGCGGAAAGCTCCCTGTAGAAAAGAAACAGAAGAAAAACTCGCCTACACTACCTGAACTGGGAAAACCTGAAGGAAGAGACGATCCTTTGAGGCAAGGACTAAATAGAGCAGTAGTAAAGTGGTATCTACGCACCAGAGAAAGCCAGGAGGAAGACCGCAGAACATCAAGCTACCGCAGAACAAAAAAATAAACTTAAACATGAGCGGAAGGAGGTAGGTGCAGCTATACCGCAAAAACCAGAATCAAAGAAGAGAAGAACGGACGAGGCCACCGCCACCTCCTCCACTTATGGAAGCTATGCAGTTGCTCTGAAATTAATCAAGATTACCATCCTTTACATAACGTTTCCTAAGATTACACTCAGCACGAACGAGCAGATTCCATCGAAGGAGACATTAGTGGAAGAGATATACGAAGAATACGGAATAACCTGCCTATCCTTTTAGAAGATGTGTTAATATAAGAAGATCTCTGTGGTATCAGCATGGTGGATGCCCGGCACACTTTTCGGAAAGAGTTCGTAATTTTTTAAACGCTAGTTACCCAAATCGTTGGATTAGAAGGGGTGGTTTGTTTCCGTGGTTACCCAGGTCCCGGATTTAGCCGTGCTAGATTTTTACTTGTGGGGAAGACTACAAGAGATTATTTATCAAACACGACGAATTGATCACACGGGAGAACATGATAGAGAGAATTTAAAGTGCCGTAAATATGATTTCACAAGCTGAAATTGAAACTGCTTTTTTCAGCAGTAAAAAGAATGTGATATATATATATATATATATATATATATATATATATATATATATATATATATATATATATATATATATATATATATATATATATTTATATATATATATATATATATATATATATATATATATATATATATATATATATATATATATAAATATGTAGATAAGTTTTTGTCCGTGTAATTTAAAATAAAATAGAATAAAATATTGGCGAAGCGGACGTGAAAATTTATCAATCTACATGATTCTCGTATTAAAAAGTGCGGAGCACTCCAAAGTATGGAATAACTCCTGGTCCGACAGATGGCGACAGCGCTGTTTCGTCCTAATATGGGACTCGTCAGGCCACCGCATGATGGTTTGTACCGACTATACTATATATATAAGGTTTTCGGGCATCCCGTATATGTGGTTCCTCTCAGGACTGTAAAACAGCTGACGTTTCGGTGAAATCTCATTCGCCCTTTTTAAAGCTCACTGCACGGTATCTGACGCCCACGACTCGGGTGCTGTCAGTTACGTGTGTCCGTCGGGCGCATTCGTTTTCCGAATAGTTCTGGCCAATCAAGTTGCGAGACCTGCTACGCGTCATCGGCTCTGTTGCCAGTATTTGGGGTTGCGTTGCCCAATTGTAATATATTTTGGTACTAAGTACTACTGGTTGATGTCTTGTAAGCAAATTTTTCCAAGTATTAGGCACTCGCTGGCTATCATCTCGGCTATTTAAGTTGCTGGGCCTTGTTGCAATTTCGATGGCTTCCCTTATAAGTCTTATGGACAGGTTTTCATATCTCGATAGCATTTTTGTTCCTGAGAAATTTATCTTATGTCCTGTGTTTAACCAGTGTTGGGCCAGTGCAGAAGAAGTTGTTTTTTTCTTTACAGCGTTTATATGTTCGTCTCTTTTGGCGTTTATTTTGCGTCTGGCCTACGTAAGATGAGCTGCATTCTTCGTATGGAATTTCGTATAATCCCTGAGAATATCCGACATTATATATATATATATATATATATATATATATATATATATATATATATATATATATATATATATATTATTAATTTTTCTTCAACCTTGGTATATTCTTTATCTTATTTGGAAATCTCCTTGGGTAATCAGTTGTAAATAAATTTCAAAAGTTCATTTTTTTCTCTATTATCTTTACTTAGGAAGTTTCACACATCATGTTGTGCTTTTTCAAGTTTTTTCTTCTTCAATAGAAGATTTAATTATGTTAAAAACAAAAACATTTTAAACACACTTAATGAATGAATGAATGAAAAAAGGGTGGTGATACTAGATCATCGATACCTAGGCCTCCATTGGGCCCTTTACATCCCACAATATCTGCAGGTTATTCGAGGCCGATTCTATGAAGATGGTCCCTGAGGTGATAATGTCCTGTCAACAATCCCACCACAATTCGCATCTCTTTCCTTCCCAAGGAGAGAAGCTTCTTAGTACACGGTGCACTAGACCCAGTTATATGTTTCTTAGCACACCTCATTCCAGGAGCTCCCCTCCACGATTCAATAAATGTGCTTTCCATCAACGATTTTAATTCTCTTTTGTCAACAGCAATTGGGACAGGTAATATTGGTTGGGGTCCATACCGTTCGATCGCCGAACCCAACTTTTCCAGACGGTCTGCTTCGTCATTCCCGCGTATGCCCGAGTGACCCGGGACCCATACGAGTCTGACTGTGCAGCCTTTCCTTATCCGACCATTTAATACATCCTTGCACTCAGTCACCAGTCGCGAAATCACGACACTTGACTTCAGTGCCAATATCGCAGCCTTACTGCATATATTTATTACTCTATTTCTGTCTATGTCCCTCTCTATGACAGAGATGGGCACACTGCAGAATGGCATAGATTTAGGCTGTGAAAATTGTCGCACATTGTCTGAGAGGGTAGTAGTCTCTGACTCCCGTACTCCTGCCGAATACTCTGGCTCCAGCTCTTTCAACTTGTCGAGATCCATCAGTATACCACCAGGATCCATTTTGCGGAAGATTTTGTTCTCCCTCCCAATCCTCTCTGGCACAAATATCTTCAGGGAGAGAATGTGTTTTAAAAGCGGCGTCATATCCGCATGGAGAATGATGGACACCTCTCCACCGCACTTTCCCAGACACCTGAGTAGTCGCCCGTTCCAATTTCAAGATGACCCAGGCAACTGAGACGATAAACAGTCTTCAGGGCCTCGTTCTCTATGTATAAGTGAAGAGAAGGCAGGTTCATCAGGACTTCCAGAGCCCTGGTGGGAGCAATCCTCATCGCACTCAATATTCCCACACAAGCCATTCTCTGAACTTTGTCAAGTTGAAGAATGTGTTTGCGCTTTGTTGTACTACGCCACCATACAATAGCGGCGTACGTTATCATGAGGCGGATCACCATAGTGTATATCCAAAATAGCATTTTAGGTGTCAGTCCCCATGTACACTCAAAGGCTCGTTTACAAGCCCAGAAAGCACATATGGCTTTCTTGGTTCGAGCCTTAGTATGATCATTCCAGCTCAATCGTGAGTCCAGAATTACTCCCAGGTATTTAACTGTCCCCTCAAGTTGAAGAGTCCTTTCCACCAATGTAATTGTTGGGAGTCTCCCCATTTTCCTCTCTTTTGTAAAGGGTACTATCTCCGCCTTGTCCAGATTATTTCGAGCCCCTCCCTGCGGCACCATCGTTCCGTGATTCGAAAGGCCCGCATCATTGGCCCCTCCAGGTCTCAGACATGGTGACCAGGGCACAAAATGATCAGGGGACCAGCATAGTCCTGTGTATACAAACCGGCATCATTCAGTTTACTCAAAAGGCTGTCCACTAGAAGGCTTCACAGCAAATGCGATAGCACCCCTCCCTGTGGACAGTACCTATTTGACAGTGCTTCAACAGTTACATTGTTAAGCTCAGCAGATATTATTCTCTTAGTTAATATTGCTCTGATCCATGCGACTATTGTCGGTTCAGAGCCTCGTCGTTGTAGAGCGTTGCATATCGAATCATGAGACGTGTTGTCGAATGCCCCCTCGATATCGATAAAGGTACCTAAGGCAGATCATCCACCCAGCAGCGCGCTTTCGACTCTTGTGACGAGTCGGTGTAGCGCCGCATCTGTGGATTTTCCTGCCTGATAGGCAAATTGCAAAGAATGTAAGGGATATTGCATCATTATTCCTTCCTTAATGTGTCGATCCACCAACCTTTCCAATGTCTTTAATAAGAAACTTATCAGGCTTTAAAACACACTTAAACATCTTAAAACTCTGAAAAGTTTTGTATAACATATTATATAGCATTTTAATATCATTAACAGATATAATTTTTAAAAAAATTAAATAGTCAACCTTGGAGTTAAAAGAGTATTAAATCTTAGTTTGATCCGATGAAAATAATTTTTTTGACTGATTTCTTTGAGTAGGTCTTTTTTTATATAGTATTAATTTTTTTTTACTATACACAGTGTCCGGATTATTTTATGGAATTAATACAGGGTATAAAATAAGCTTATGTATTTATGTGTTTATTCATTTAGTTATTTTATTTTTGAAATTTTAGCCTTGATTAATTAATCAATAAACAGATAAATATAGATGGTTGTGTGTTTTAAATGTTTTTGTTTTTAACATATGTATATCTTCTGTTTCAGAAAAAAAAAACTTGAAACAGCACATTATGTGCGAAACCTTGTAAGCAATTATAAGAAAGAAAAAAAAATGAACTTG
This sequence comes from Diaprepes abbreviatus, assembly GCA_034092305.1. Taxonomy (NCBI): domain Eukaryota; kingdom Metazoa; phylum Arthropoda; class Insecta; order Coleoptera; family Curculionidae; genus Diaprepes; species Diaprepes abbreviatus. Next base: position 6,709,045 of record JASJET010000194.1, on the reverse strand, counting down.
TGAAAATTTTTTACAACCCATTACCCAAGAAGATTACCAAACAAAATAATATATATATATATATATATATATATATATATATATATATATATATATATATATATATATATATATATATATATATATATAAAGTAAAATGCGAACAGGTAATGCAAACTTCGCTCTATCATATCTTTTCTGTGTTACGGGTTGCACAGTTTGAATAAATTGCTGTACAACACAATTTATCCTATTTCATCACCATCGAGATGATGGCCTACCTGTACTACCATACCGAGAAGAAAGTCAAAGTTTATCCTTCCCGCTAGCATGATACGACAAAGGTACGTTTCGTCTCTTCCCAGACTCATCAGGGTACCGACATGCACCTGTTTGTGCAAAAAACAGATCGGAAGGAAATCGGCGAAGCCGCGTTCAGTGTGGCATATATACATGGTTTCGTCAGTGGAGTTGTATCGAACCCAGAGCAACATTCGCAGGACACAATTTTCTACATAAAATATAAATTGGGAAACATATATATATATATATATATATATATATATATATATATATATATATATATATAACAGAGAGGATTAGAGAAATTTTGTTTAACAAAAATGTAACAATGGTTCGCGAAAATCTCAACTCTCTATCTTTATTTATAATAGAGATACCCTGCAGAAGTGTTTAAAACTGGACACCCTATACTTATTAACCAGTTAAAAGATGTCTTAATTTAACTTACCGGTCCTGAAAATATCTGCTTTATTCTATCTTCCGGTTTCTTCCCCTTTTTACTTCTCACCAGCAGAATAATTTTTTTCAAGTCGGTACATGATCTGAGCAATTTTTCGACGAGTACTTTTCCCATAAACCCGGTACCACCAGTTATAAATATGGTTTTATCTTTGTACATTTCGGCTACACGGTCTGGATAATCTTCTAGGTTTTTCGACATGTTGATATTTATTCTAAAAAAAAAATTATAAGAAATATTTCTTTATTATTATATTGAATTTTGCTCAAGACTGCTCGAAAATGTGCTTATTAAAAATTATTGCACATTTATAACTACACTGAACAACAGTCAAATGTATCTAAAATTAAATCGACTAAATATAACCATTTTTTGTGTCTTCTTCTTCTTTAGGTACCAAGTCTGTATTCAGACGTTGGTGGTCATCATGTTTCCTGAAATTTTTCCTTATCGGCTGCTGCGCGAAATAATTCTTCTACCGTGCAATCACACCATTGCCTGATGTTACGCATCCATGAAAGCTTCTTTCGGCCTATCCATCTTTTTCCCTCCACTTTTCCTTGTATTAGAAGGCGAAGTAGCTGGTATTTAGGTCCTCTAATTATGTGACCGAAGTATTCTGTTTTCCGCCTCTTTATAATGTTCAAGAGCAGTCGATCTGTATCCATCATTCTGAGAACATCCTCGCTAGAAATGTGCGAAACCCATGATATCTTTAGGATTCGACGGTAGCACCACAATTCGAATGCTTCCAGTTTGTTTAGCGTTGTGGTTTTTAGTGTCTATGTCTCGCAACCGTATAATAGAATAGATCATACATACCATTTCAGGACCCTTTTACGAATATGCATTGATAGGTTCCTGTTACATAGAACGGGTTTCCATGTCATAAAGGCCTTCCGCGATATTTCTATCCTAGCTATTATCTCTTTATCTGAGTCCCCATTTACATTTAACCAACTGCCAAGGTATTTGAAATGGTTTACACGCTCTATCCTCTTCCCATCGAGCCAAAGTTGACATTCATCTACAGTAACCTTTCCAACTGTCATCCACTTTGTTTTTGAGATGTTGATTTTAAGGCCTCTTCGGCAGCTCGCTTCATTGACTAGGTTTACTAATGTTTGGAGATCCTCGATGCTTTCTGCAAAAATAGCCGTATCATCAGCAAATCTAATATTGTTGATTACTTCTCCACCTAGTCTTACTCCTTCTTGTCTGTCATCCAAAGCCTCCCTAAAGATTTCTTCAGAATATACATTGTGACAGAACGCAACCCTGTCTTACTCCACGTTTGATGGGTAGGTTTTGAGTACGACTGTTTTTAATTTGGATAGAGGCTACTTGATTGTAGTACAGATGTTTTAGCAGTCTTAAATCGTAGTGTTCTAGACCTGCTGCTTGTAGACACTCAAAAAGTTTATCATGTTGTACTCGGTCGAATGCCTTTTCAAAGTCGATGAAACAGACGTAGATGTTCTTTCGGAATCACAGCTCTTTTGTAGGAGAACGTGCATACAAAATAGTGCCTCTCTTGTTCCTAGACCATTTCTAAATCCAAATTGTTTATCACTCACTCTATTTTCGCATAGAGAGAATATTCGGTTCTGTATAATTCGTAGTGTGTGCTAAAACCGAAACTAAACTTACCCTTTTAATATTAGTTAAAGTTTTAGAGAGACGTGATGTCATGTCTCTTTAAATATTAACAATGTAACCGCAAGAATGCACCTGGTATATTTGTTGTGCTATAACAATAGAGAGGTGCTAAACTGCCAAATCTACGTTTTTCTCAAGTTAAGGAAATTTTGCATAACTTGGCAATATCCCATGGGGGATCTCGAGAGATATCCCTCATATACAAAATCCCATCTCAGGGTTTAAAATATGGCCATTTAAACTCATGTTGATGACTTTTATGTCCGTTTTGCCCTGAATAGTCTCTGTTTACCAATAAATGATAAACACCACTATTGCGAATATTATGGAATTGAATAGAAAATTCTCGAATATTCTCTGAAAATGAAGAAGTCGTATTTGGGTATATAAGCAGATACAAGGAATGAATGAATGAAAAAGGGGTGATGATACTAGATCATCGATGCCTAGGCCTCCATTGGGCCCTTAACATCCCACCATATCTGCAGGTTATTCGAGGCCGATCGCCTTTGCGAATCCAATCAGCCTCGTTATTTGAACTTGCCTAACTGCTTCCGGTAACAAAACTATATCTCCGAAATATCTCTGTCTCAGTCGGTTGAGTGCTGGGCACCCTCTGAGAACATGGTCAACAGTTTCATCCTCCTCCAAATACCATCCGCATGTCGGATCGCCCTCGACACCGATTCTATGAAGATGGCGCCGGAGGTGACAATGTCCTGTCAACAATCCCACCACAATTCGCAGCTCTTTTCTTCCCAAGGATAGAAGCTCCTTAGTACGCCGTGCGCTAGGTCCCGTTATATGTTCCTTAGCACACCTTATTCCAGGAGCTGCCCTCCATGATTCAATAACTTTGCTTTCCAGCAACGATTTCAATTCTCTTTTGTCAATAGTAATTGGAACAGGTAATATTGGTTGGGGTCTATACCGTTCGATCGCCGAACCCAATTTTGCCAGACGGTCTGCTTCCTCATTGCCGCGTATGCCCGAGTGACCCGGGACCCATACGAGTCTGACTGTGCAGCCTTTTCTTATCATACCATTTAGTACATCCTTGCACTCAGACACCAGTCGCGAAGTCACGACACCTGAATTCAGTGCCAATATCGCAGCCTTACTGTCTGAGCATATATTTATTACTCTATTCCTGTCTATGTCCCTCTCGCAGAGATGGGCACACTGCAGAATAGCATAAATTTCCGCTGTGAAAATTGTCGCACAATGTTCGAGAGCGTAGTACTCTCCGACTCCTGTGGTCTTGCCGAATACTCAGCTCCAGCTCTTTCATCTTGTCGAGATCCATCAGTATACCACCAGGATTCATTTTTCGGAAGATTTTGTTCTCCCTCCCAATCCTCTCTACTCCAGGGAGAGGTTGGGTTTTAAAAACGGCGTCAGTAGTCACGCTTTCCCAGACACCTGAGTCACCGCCTGTTTCAATTCCAAGATGTCCCAGGCAACTGAGACGATAAACAGTCCTCAGGGCCTCGTTCTCTATGTATATGTGAAGAGGAGGCAGGTTCACCAGGACTTCCAGAGCCCTGGTGGGGGCAGTCCTCATCGCACTCAATATTCCCACACAAGCCATTCTCTGAACTTTGTCAAGTTGAAGAATGTGTTTGCGCTTTATTGTACTACGCCACCATACAATAGCGGCATACGTTATCATGGAGCGGATCACCATAGAGTATATCCAAAATAGCACTTTAGGTGTCAGTCCTCATGTACACTTGAAGGCTCGTTTACAAGCCCAGAAAGCACATATGGCTTTCTTGGTTCGATCATTCCACCTCAGTTGTGAGTCCAGAATTACTCCCAGGTATTTAACTGTCCCCTTAAGTTGAAGAGTCCTTTCCACCAATGTAATTGTGGGGTCTCCCCATTTTCCTCTTCTTGTAAAGAGTACTATCTCGGTTTTGTCCGGATTTATTCCGAGCCCCTCCCTGCGGCATCATTGTTCCGTGATCCGGAGGGCCCGCATTATTGGTCCCTCCAGGTCCCAGATATGACGACCAGGGCTCAAAATGACTAGGTCATCAGCATAGGCCTGTGTATACAAACCGGCATCATTCAGTTCACTCAACAGGCTGTCCACCACAAGGCTCCACAGCAAGGTCGACAGAACTCCTCCCTGTGGACAGCCCCTACTTGACAGTGCTTTAACGGTTACATTGTTAAGCTCAGCATATATTATTCTCTTAGTTAACATTGCTCTAACCTATGCGACTACTGTCGGTTCAGAGCCTCGCCGTTGTAGAGCATTGCATATCGAATCGTGAGACATGTTGTCGAATGCCCCCTCGATATCGATAAAGGTACCTGAGGCAGATCGTCCACCCAACAGCGCCTTTTCGACTCTTGTGGCGAGTCGGTGTAGCGCCGCATCTCTGAATTTTCCTGCCTGGTAGGCAAATTGCAAAGGATGTAAGGGATGTTGCACCATTATTCCTTCCTTAATGTGTCGATCCACCAACCTTTCCAGTGTTTTTAATAAGAAACTGGTCAGGCTGATAGAGCGGAAAAACTTAGGATTTGTGTAGTCTGTTCTTCCTACCTTGGGAATAAAGACTACTTTTCTTTCCCTCCACGCCATCGGTATGTATCCCAAGCTCAAACATGCGCGGAATAGTTTCACCAGGTAGCTTATTATAATATCGGAGGAATTTTGTAATAAAGCTGGAAATATACCATCCTTACCAGGTGACTTGAAAGGGGCAAAAGTTTCCATTGACCGTTTCACCCTTTCATATGTCACTATTGTTTTAACTAACTTGTAGTCATGGTGTGCTAAGGAAGCAGATACAAAGCGGAGAGATTATTCAGTCGAAGTTAGTGCACTTTTCATACAAGATACAACATATAAAGTGAAAAATCAGAAGCGATGTTTAGAAGTGACGTTTCTTTTATAACACAATACTTTTTAGGTGGTAGCTATACTATTAGAAAACGTCATATTATAGTCTCAGACCACATATCAAAAAATCATTAAATTCAGTTACCACGTTTTTAAGAAATTTTGGAAAAATCAATATTTTCTTAAAACTTTGACATCTTCTACCGCGTAAACGAAGCAATATCTGATATAACGAAAGTTGACTTAAATCGATGTATTTTGATGTGAAGAGTCTGTCATTAAGGGTTATTCAAGTATTTTCCAGACATCCTGTATATTACGTTAATAATTTAAATTTAAAGTCACTATGCCTTACTAACAATACTTTGCCAAAATAATGATTTTAATTGAACTTACATCAGTTTTTTTGAGTTGGCACTAGTTCTGGTGAAACAGCTCGCAATCCAAAATGGCGTGTGCCTTTAAAAGCATAAAAATCGTTAAAATACTGAATTAACTTAAAAAATCGTGATAAAATTATATCATTAGTGACACACGTATACGTGGCTCTGGTTCGGGAAACTGTTATAGATTGATGTTAAGTTCTGAACTGGATTTTAAAGTAGCCATTTTATATAAACTTGTTGTACTTAAATGCGTTATTAAAGGATTAAAATGCAGATGAAAACAATTTTTGTTTGGATTTATTTATGCCTAGTTAAAAATTTAAAATAAATAATTACCTACGATTATCTAAAATACAGCATGAAAAAATTAATTAACCACTAATATTTTATTTTATAGTTTGAATCGATTATGTCACAGATTGTCCGATTTTAATTTTTTTAAAAATATTTGGAAAGTAGAAGTATCATTCTGCTTTTGTTAACAACAAAAACAAAAACGACACATGGGACAGGAAATGCACTGAACTAAATACACATGTAGGAGGTACAAGATCATCAGAAGCATGGAAATCAATAAAGACACTAAGATCAGACACCACAAACAAGATTAACTTACAACCAATCCCAATCAAAAAGTGGATAACCGAAACGCAACATACCGAAGACCGACAAGAGTACCTCGTTAACTCCCAAGACGGTACAACGTACAAGGTCACTATATAAAGGTAACAAAGGAGATGATATGTAGGGCTGTGGATTCATTGAAAAATAGGAGAGCAGCTGGACCGGAAGGAATACCTGCTGAACTGTTGAAGAACGGTACTGAAAAACTAACGTCCTTTCTTCAAGAACTATTTAACAGACTCCTAAATAATGATGATCCTATCGCAACTATATGGAAAGAAGGCTGGATAACACCAATCCACAAAAAAGAAAGACGCAACGAATGCTCAAACTATAGATGTATAACTGTAACCAGCACAATGAGTAGAGTATACGGAAAACTGCTTAGAAACATAGTAGAAACAGAATATGGCCCCAAGAAATTGAAGAACAAGCAGGTTTTAGAGCTGGCCGATCATGCGTAGATCATATATTTAGTTTAACCCAACTTAATGAAAAGAAGGTGGCAAGAAATAGAGAGGTTCATCTGCTTTTTGTTGACTTCACAAAAGCATATGACACGGTGCCAATCTAAAAATTATGGCACGTGGTGGAGAAGTCGCTAATTAACAATACAGCGATCCAAGCCATCAAACAGCTATACGACTAAGCATTCTCCAGAATTAAGATCGGTAATAACTTATCAGAAAGCTTTCATGTGACCAAAGGTCTTCGCCAGGGCTGTTGTCTATCACCAACTCTCTTTTAAATCTACCTCGATGAAGCTTTAAAGAATTGGAGAAGATCATGCAGTAGAATGGGAATAGAATTAAATAATGACACCCATTTATATACGCTTCATTTTGTAGATGACCAAGTGGTAGTGACCTAAGATAAAGAAGACCTCGAATTTATGACGAGGAAACTATTTAAAGAATACGCAGAGTGGGGATTAACGGTCAACTGCAGTAAAACTAAATATATGTGTATCGGTGGAGAAGAAACAGATTTGGAAGTGGATGACAATATCATAGTAAAATCTTGTTCTGATTGTACCTACATTGGAACAAAGCTCAGTCAAAGTGGACGAACTGAAGAAGAAATATTGGAGCGAATAACTAAAGGGATATCTAAACTCACTATTATGGTCAACAAACATCTCCAAAGAAAGAAAAAATCTTTTATACAATGCAATATTTAAAAGCGTTGTATTATATGGGTGTGAAACATGGCAGATAAATAAAACCTTAGAACGTAAACTGCTGGCTCTTGAAATGGACTTTTGGCGAAGATCTGCCGGAAAGTTAAGGATCAAATGGATAACCAATGAGAGAATTAGAGAGATTATGGGCGTAAAGAAAACTATTCTCGATGAAATCGAACAACGTCAGCTGGTATGGTATGGACATGTGGAGAGAATGACGGACGAACGTCTACCAAAGCAAATCCTAAAATGGACACCAAATGAAAAAATAAAAAGAGGAAGACCAAAAGTTACCTGGATTAAGGGCATTAACCGAGCCATGTCCGAAAGAAACTTACTTCCAGGGGATTGGGAAGACCGGAAACAATGGAGACTGGGAACCGGAAGGCGTAGAAAGCTATGAAACCGGATATATATATATATATATATATATATATATATATATATATATATATATATATATATATATATATATATATATATATATATATATATATATATATATATATCATTCTACAAGCCTTCGCTTTTACAAAATCTTTAAATGGTTCAGAATATGTTATATATGACTTACTCCTTAAAGGTACACTTTGATGACAGAAACAAAGAAAAAATTCGGGAAAAACCCAGCCTAGTCCTCCGCAGGGAGGGTGTGTATTACTTACAGCTCAGGGAAGAAATGTATGATCTAAGAAACGAAAGATCTTGGTCTTTTATGAGTAACTATCACCACACTCTTGTTTCACGGAAGAAGTATATTGTGATATTTTGATGGTTCTTGTTTGTGTCGTTTCAACAGAGAAAGTGTATTTATGTATCTTCAGGTTATCGTAAACAGGTATACATTTTACAGATAAATAAAATTATTTATTTATTTTTTATATTTATGGAGAACATAAGTAAACATAAATTTAATTTTTTATAAGCTTATTTTTATATTTATCCCAAACCTATGTTACTTTATGTAGCCTAAACAGAATTTTGTTTAAACCAATTTTGTAGAAAATGAACTTTGTTTAACATTTTGTAGTTATTATTGACTTAAAGGATCAGTACTGTCATTTATTTTCTATATTCTCTCTATAATAATCTTATTATTGTTTCTTTTTAACCGACTTCTAAAAGAAGGAGGTTTTCAATTCGTCGACTATGTAGTTTTTTATGTATGTGCACCAATTACTCCAGAACGGCGGCATCGATTTGAATGATATTTTTTACGTTAAGTTCAGGAAGTTGTTGCGGTGGTCCCATATTTTTTCGGACGAAATTGGTTCAATAAAATCCAAGATGGCGCTGACAATATGGCGGCTAAAAAAATTAATTTTGTCCGATTTTCTCCAAAATTGGCATGTGGGAATTTTCAGGGTCGTACACAACGAATCTGAAATTATTTTTGAAAAAGTCAATATGGCGGATCTAATATGGTGGACAAAAAAATTTAATTTTGCCGGATTTTCTCCAAAATTGGTGTGAGGAAGTTTTCGAGATCGCACATAACGAATCCAAAATATTTTTTAAAAAATTCAATATGGCGGATCTAATATAGTGGACAAAAAATCAATTTTGTCCGATCTTCTCCAAATTGGCAGAGAAGAATTTTCAGTGTCGTACACAACGAATCTGAAATTGTTTTTAAAAAATTCAATATGGTGGATCCAATATGGCGGCCAAAAAATCAATTTTGTCCGATTTTCTCCTAAACTAGCATGGGGGAATTTTTGGAGTCGTACACAACGAATCTGAAATTATTTTAATAAAATTCAGTATGGCGGACAAAAAATTAATTTTGTCCGATTTCCTCTAAAATTGGTATGGGGGAGTTTTCAGAATGGCGCATAACGAATCTAGAATTACTTTTAAGAAATTCAATTTAACGGATCCAATATGGCGGACAAAAAAATCAATTTTGTCCGATTTCCTCCAAAATTGGTATGGGGGAGTTTTCGAGGTCACATATAACGAATCTGAAATTATTTTTAAAAAAATTAACATGGCGTATCCAATATGGTGGATAAAAATTGATTTTTTCAAAATTTATAGAAGGGAGTTTTTGGGATCGCACATTGCGATTCTGAAATTATTTAAAAAATATTACATATGGTGGATCCAAGATGGGGGATTAAAGATTCTACGTCTCTCGATTTTGTCTAAAATCAATATTGGGGGATTTTTGTGTGTGTTAACTACGAGTTTAAAATATTTTTTGAAAAACTCAGTCTGTCGGATTTAATATGGCGACCTAAAAATTATATATTTTGCGATTTTCTCAAAAACTGATATAGGAGGTTCTTGAGGATGTAAATTATGAATTTAAAAGTATTTATTCGGGATTCAATATGGCGAATCCAATATAGCGGACTAAAAATTTGACATTTTTAGATTTTGTTCAAAGGTGGGACTAAATCTTTTGTGAGGATGTAAATAGCGAATAGAAAATTATTTTATGAAAATCTTATATGTAAGGTGCAATATGACGGTCTAGAAATTTTAAATTTCCGGATTTCATCTAAAATCAGTACTAGGGGACTTTGAAGGGTTTAGATTTAGATTAGATTAAGACGATTTGAAATTCAATATGGCGGATTGAAAATTTTACCTTATTCACATTTTTTCAGATTTGGTATTAGGGGGTTTTCGAGGTCGTGTATTACGAATATAAATTTAATTTTTTATAACTATTAGGTTGATAAGATACAATATGAGGGAGTGAAAATTTTACATTATCCGATTTTGTCTAAAATTGATATTGTGAGGTTCTTGGGGCGTATACAAACTCAATATGCAGTATAAAATATATCGGGCTAAGAAATTTACCTCTCAAGTTCTTTAAATATCGATATTGGAAAATTTTGCGGCCTATATTACCAATCTAAAATTAATTTGAAATTTAAGATAGTGGATTTATTATGACAGATTAAATATAATAAGAATCAAAGAATTTTTAGTGGTTCATTTTAGGGTGATTTACAATTTTGGATAAAATGGCTACTACAACAGGAAAATACACAAAAATTCTACACATTGAAGTTATAACCCGATTTTTTATTCCTGTACCCTTCATTTTACACCTTCTGCACAGAGGAAGAGTGTAGCAAGATATCAACCTGGCAGAATGAAAACTATATTAAAAAGTTGATGCTGGTAGTCCCTTTTTAAACATTTCCCGAAAACTATGGTATCAAAAAAATTGCTCAACTTACCTAGTTTACCGGAAACAAATCTTTAGGTTAGTAAGACAAACGTCTTCTTAAATTGCTATTAGTTATGCTTTAGAAAGCCAAAACCCTACTGCTTTAACCACGGTAATCACAAAATTGCCAAATGCAGTTATTTTAAAATTAAGCAGGTAATTTTAATTGCTTTATTTTCAGTAAATGCACTTAGAATTGATTAATATTTATGATCTATTAATTTAATTGCTAAAAAATTATATTATGTTCAAAAATATACTAAAAACAAATTAATTTATTGCAAAATATAGTAGTGAACCTATAGCAAAAAATAACAACCAACAACGATTGTATTAATTTAATTAACTGTAAATTTACTTATCAAACTTAAAATAATTTATAATGAATAAATCTAAAATCAGATTAATGGTGGTATGAAACAGTTTGTATTTTTTTAACAGACTTCTAAAAGAAGTTCTACATTCTGTCATTATGTATATTAGACCAGGGCTTATCTGTTTTTAGGTGGATGTGAAATGTAACAAGGAGACTTTTGCATCAGAGCCTTCAGAATAACCTGAATAACGATAATTTTGATATGCGTCATTTCAAAAAGTTGAGCAACATTGTTTTTATTATTAAAAATATAAAATTAACGAAAAAAAAACGTTTTTTTTTGTCAAATTTTCTGTCATGTAACTTTGAAGGTATTCATTTTAGGAGAAAGTTGAAAAGGAAAAAAAGTTTTCTAACTAAATTTGCCATAAGATAGGGTTAGTCGGAAATCTCAAAATATATTTCCCTTATTGCAAAATAACAACAATTAAAAAAAAAGTAAAAAAAGCGGGTTTTTAATCATTTTTTTTCGATCTTTTAAATTTCTCTGAGGACTTTCATATTAGAGTAAAGAAAACTTTATACCATGATAAAATAATGCTTTAAAATTTGTTAGGATCGAATTAATAGGTTTTGCACAATAATTTTACAATCTGATTTCGTTTACAAAAACTAACCATTTTTCAAGTTTGTCTGAGTCCAAAATATCACGTTAACGTATTTAAATTTATTTTCGACATATAGAGGGAACTCAAGTTTTCCAACGATTTTTCAGAATCAAAATCGGATGATTTGGACGCCCTCAGGAATTGTTTAAAAAATTTGTTGATATATTTGCTTATAAACAAATAGATTATCTCGGCGGATTTTGATTGGATTTTTTTTGCAATACACGATTTGGAAGTACATGAAAAGACGCTTCTTTTTGTGAAAGAAAATTTCAAATTCGTCAATGGGTTTCCGAGATACAAACTGTCAAATTTGACAGCCTGTTACGGTGAATCTATAAACAATACCGACCTGATTATTAAACAAAAAACTTTGTCTTGCCGAGCTCTTTTCTATACAAATATTTAAGTGCTTATGTTATCGGAAACTTTAATAAAGAATTTAAAAAAGAGGGGTTGAATTCGAAGATTCAAATTTTTTTTTCTCGGCTTCTAATGGAGAGATTTTGATCATTTTTTTTAAACCCATGAACCGCGAATAATGGAACTCAAATATCATAATGCCATGTGCCCAGCATGCATTCATTTTGTTATAAACAAATGACGTCCAAATCATCCGACTTTGATTCTGAAAAAAGCATTGGATAACTTGAGTTCCCTGCTATATGTCGAAAATAAATTTAAATACGTTAACGTGATATCTTGGACTCAGGCTAACTTGAAAAATGGTTAGTTTTAGAAAAAGGAATCGGATTGCAAAATTAGTGTGTAAAAACTATCGATTCGATCCTAGAATTTTAACGTATTATTTTATCATAACAAAAAATTCCTCAGAGAAATTTAAATGATCGAAAAAAATTTATTAAAAACCTGCTTTTTTTAACTTTTTTTTTTATTTATTGCTATTTTGCAATAAGGAAAATGCATTTTGAGAATTCCGACTAACCTATCTTGTGGCAAATTTAGTTACGAAACTTTTTTTCCTCTTCAACTTTCCTCTAAAAAGAATATCTTCAAAGTTACACGAGAGAAAAGTTGGAAAAAAAGTTTTTTTTTTTCTTTAATTTTATATTTTTATTAATAAAAACAATGTTGCCCAACTTTTTGAAAGTACGCATATCAAATTTATCGTTACTCACGTTGTTATGAAGACTGTCATGGAAAAATCTCTATGTTCCATTTCACGTCCACCTAAAAACAGATAAGCCTTGGTCTATAAGCTTTTCAAACGTTTCTTCGTGCGGAAGGGTGGCAAGACAAAGTTTTATAGCGACCATAAAGACTCATTTAATCATACTACAGAAGATGTTTTAGATCATCAGAAAAGTCAGGAACGGAATTACAGCCACATTCGTTGGGTCTAATTTTTGGCAGAGCTGGAAACTGTTTTTTTAAATACTTTGGTCATTCCTCTTCAAAAAAGGTATTACCAATTTATTTCGATAAAACTGGCGGTTTTCAATATAGAGGATTGGGTTATTAAGTTTCCGCCATATTGGGTCTACAATTTTAAATTTTGAGAATTATCTACCCCAAGAACCTCCGTATAGGAAATATTATACACATCGGCTGATTTTCAAAAATGTCGTCCGCCATCTTGAATTTGGCAAATTCCCCAAATCCCTGTATATAGAATTTGATGCAAATTGGTTGATTTTCAAAAAATACGTTCGCCATTTTAGATCCACAATATTGACTGAGAATTTTGGAAATTTGTAATTGGTGACCCCAAAAACCCCCGTATACCAAATTTGGTACAAATCGGTTAATTTTCAAAAATTCGGCGATTGTATTTGTCTTTTGACCGTCATATTGGATCCGCCATGTTACATTTTGTCAACCTACCAAACCAGCTTTTTAGGGACCTTCATAAGCTACAATCTGAGCCAAAAATGGCCCCCAAAACATTCATCGTAATAAGTTTTTCGTTGAAGAAAAAATGTCCTGGTTTAACGATTTTGGAATAAATGTAGATGGGGTAGTCCTATCTTTTGGGTATTTCATTAATCTCAAATAATATATAAAAACAAGCACAAACAAGATAAATCACTAAGGACACACTGTAAGGTGTACTTTGCTCACTGACAGAAATTAAATTGAACTATCACAAATTTTATTGTGGCAGTAAATTTATAAAAGCTTATAATATTTAAATATAATTAAATATAATTAGATTTACGGCTGTCCTCAGTTACCTGCGGCACTAGAGCAAGTACGTTGGAGGTTTCGGTAACAGTTTTATTACTCTCTCTAGTTCTTGAACAGAGTATAGGAATGTGTATGCTGGCGATCGCCTCTACCCTTCCCAAGCGTTTAGAGTTCAGGAAAATAGAACCGATTCTGTTTTTGTATATTAGGAATGTGTATGATGCTTGCACTCCCCCCCCCCCCCTCCCCTGTTGACAACTCGTTTTTCTCTCCCATCCCAAAAAAAGTTTTGAGTTCAGGAAAATAGATCCGATTCTGCCTCTTATACTAGAAATATGTATGCTGCTCGCATCCTCCCTCCCTGTCGACAACTTGTTTTTTCTTGTGATCACTCCCTCTCCAAAAGCTGCAAATTCAGAAAAATCAACCCGACCCTGCCTTTTACACTAGAAATGGAAACGTTGCTGTTGTCTCTCCCCCCCCCCCCCCCCGTCGACAACTTGCTTTCGCTTGCCATACTGTACTTTTGTGATGTCACCGCCCCCCGCCCCCCAAAGAGAGAGGCTGGATCCACCCCTGGTCCCAGGTGTTTTTGATTTATTATTAGGTAATACTCTATTATTAAATTTCTTTTTACTTAACTGTGAACAACTTTTCTGTTCCGTACCGATTTTAAATAAAAATTCATTCAAGCAAAAATTTTTGATTACCTGTGTTGCCCTTTTTTGGAAAACGGCTCAATCTTGTGAAGTTTGGCGCCTTTCAGTGATAAGACAACAGCGAAATTTTGACATATATTTGCTGCTAGTTTTTCAGGTTTAGTATCCAGCCAGGAACTAGTTTTAGTATTTTGCCAGTTTCATGCTGTTTAGTTTTAACAAAAATAAAAAAAATACTTTATTTATTTAAAATAATACAAAAAAAAAACTAAGACTAAGTCGATAGTATTGGAATGAATATTTTCTGGTAGACGTAGTAAATAACTCCAACAAATAGAAGAATTTTGCTGATTTTGTCCACAAGCCACAATCTGAAAATAAAAATATAATTTAAATTAAATATTCGATGTCTAATTACAACGTCCGGATTATGGATTTTAAATAGTAAGTTTTAAAATTCCGAGAATCTGTGAAGTTCCATGTAGATAGATTTTGACTTCGGGATATCAATTTGAAAATTTCCCATACTTAATATTATCGTTCTACTAAGTAATATTTAAAATCGAAAAGATATATCAATTTTATTTTCAAGGGGATACTTTTAACAAATATTTGCAGCTTTCGAGATTTAATATTTTGGGAGTCGTGGACATTATCCGTAAAATTTTAAATTTGAGATGGAGAATCAAATAGGACTTTATTTAAAAGCTCGTTGAATTTCTTTCTAATTTTTTTTTCTGACCAGTTGTTTCCGAAAAATTGCGTTTAAAATTTACAAAAGTAATTAGAATTTGGCTGCACGCGATTCGAATTGTTTATTTTGTAGCGGCGATATAAGTAAATTTAGATTCCGTAAAAGAGAAAACAAGAGCGTATTGCGGCGCCCCTGTTTACTTGTCATGGCAACTCGACAATATGAGGGCCTGAAAATGTTACAGTTTACGATTTTGTCTAAAATTAATATAGTGGAGTTCTTGGAGCGTATAGAAACTCAATCTGCAGGATAAAATATATCGAACTAAGAAATTTATGTCTCCAGTTCTTTAAATCTCGATACTGGAAGGTTTTGGGGCCTATATTACCAATCTAAAATTAACTTGAAATTTAAGATAGTGGATTTACTATGACAGACTTAATATTTGTTTGGCGCAATTTAACTGGTATTTGGAGAACTCTAAGAATCAAATAATTTTTAGTGGTTTATTTTAGGGTGATTTACAACTTTGTATAAAATGAGTTATTTTTTGATACCTTGGAGTCATTGAGAGGTACACTAATCTCGATTAGTATTTAGTTCAAATAATTTATGGATATCATAATTTTAAATTTCCGAATTTCATCCAAAATTGATTCCAGGAACTTTGAAGGGTCTGGATTTAGATTAAATTAAGACTTTAAAATTATTTTTGAAGTTTAGTATGGCGGATGCAATATGGTAGGTTGAAAATTTTAGCTAATTCGCATTTTTTCATATTTGGTATTAGGGGATTTTCGGGGTCCTGTATTAGGAATATGAAGTTAATTTTCTATAACTATTAGGTTGATAAGATATAATATGAGGGACTGAAAACTTTACATTTTCCGATATAGTCTGAAATTGATATGGCAGGGTTCTTAGGGCGTATAGAAGCTCAATAAGCAATATAAAATATATCCAGCTAAGAAATTTACGTCTCAAGTTCTTTAAATATCAATATTGGAAGGTTTTGGAGCCTATATTAAGAAACTAAAATTAATTTGAAATTTAAATTAGTGGATTTACTATGACAGACTAAATATTTGTTTGACCCAATTTGATTGGTATTTAGAGAACTCTAAGAATCAAAGAATTTTTAGTGGTTCATTTTAGGGTAATTTACAATGCTGGATGAAATGGGTACTTTTTTACCACCTTAAAGTAATTGCGAGTTACACTAATCTCGATTAGCACTTAGTTCAAATAATTTATGAACATCATAATGAATGCAAAACTAAAAATCGAAAATTAAAATTTTTATAAAAAAAAATTGAAGCCACTTCTAAAAGTGCGATAAAAAGTGGAAAATAACTATAAATTTTTATATAAAATTTAAAGTTTTGAAGCCGGCGTCAAATTATTTCTAAATGAAATAAATAACTACTAATATACACAGATTAATACAAACAACAACAATTAAGCAATTACAAATAAAGTATTTTTGATCTGTTTATGCGAATTACATTTTGTCACGTATTAGTTTTTTACGCCAAATTAAAAAATTTCAATTTCATATAAAAATTTATAGTTATTTTTTACTCTTTAGTGCACTTTTAGAAGTAGGTTCAATTTTTTTATAAAAATGTTGTGTATAAGTTTTATATTCCTTAATTCTAGTATATGTTTCACCACACTCATATGAAACGTTGTAAACACATTCTTTCTTATCAACAGTTTTTGGTTTTGTTTTTGATAAATGAGCTCTGAGTGTATTTCCTGATTTAAAGGCTATTTTTTATATTATAACTGCTGGCAATTAGTCCTATTTTCTCCGAGGTTCCCTTAATGTACGGAATTTTGAAGAAAGAATGTGTTCCTAGCTGTCCAGTTGTCGTTGTTTTAGAGTTATTTATAACCTCCGCAATTAATTTTGATGGATAACTATTCTGTTGTAAATCGGATTTAATTTGTGCTACATCGAGATTAGGTATTGCAGAACACGCCTGGGATAAACAACACCGTATAAAATGGTCTAAAGCTGCGGCAATTTATATGGAACCCAATATGAAAAAAGATAATTTATAGAAACAGCTTACATTAAAAATAATAATGGAATCTTCATTAAACCCAGCGTTGAGATACCTAATCTTCGGCAACCACTACTTTTTAACAAAAAATAATTGAGGTGTGTACAGTGAAGCGAAACTTTGCGCTTCAATGAATACAGTCCCTGTATATGCTTGTCGCCTTAAGCAAAAACATTCAGTTTATACTTGAAAACGATTAGAAATATAACCTAATCGAAACGTCGTAAAAATAAACAAAAACAAAAACAATGCCAGTCCGTTATTCTAATTAATTTAACAGATAAGAACTTAAATTTTGTCGAGCAATGTTACTAAACATAATTATCTTAACACTTTATAATGTTTGATTTCTGAAGCTTTGAATTCTCAATGTCACGTACCCTCCCTTTCCGTTTCTTATAGATAATTTGTAAGAAAAGTCTGAAATTATCTTGGATCTTGATCCAAAAGTATGAAATAAAATGTTCATAAAATTTAAAACTGAAGATGTCGAAACTTACACTTTCAAATGTTTTTTCGCAGCCGGTAAAGTCTCGTCAGTCTCCTTAAGAATATACAATCTAGCAACACGGGCACAAGCGGTAATATATTCACATATGTCGATTCCATCTCCATCACATTTATACGTCGCTCTTTCTCTTGGATTAAAATTTTCTCTCGCCTTTTGAGAATGTTGAGTGTCAAAGTCCCACTGGTTATTTGTGTAAGGTTCATATAC
This sequence comes from Diaprepes abbreviatus, assembly GCA_034092305.1. Lineage (NCBI taxonomy): Eukaryota > Metazoa > Arthropoda > Insecta > Coleoptera > Curculionidae > Diaprepes > Diaprepes abbreviatus. The sequence continues at coordinate 6,691,132 of JASJET010000194.1, read as the reverse complement.
TTCTTGGCACTTCCAAATTCGTTTCTGAAGTTTGTATAATCTGAAATTGATAAAACTTTCATTAATTTATACTTCCTAAATTTCATTCAGAGTCTGTCGTATCATATTAAAGAGTATACTATCAGTATTCGTACAATTTTGAGCAATTGTTGTGTTCAATTCCCTCGGTAACTTGGTGTTCTCTGGGGCAGGTTCCGAATTTATTGGCTGCGAGCTGGGTTGTATATTTGTTATTTTTCTATTTTTTTTTTCATTAATTATCATGTAGTTGGGGTAAAACTGATGTTACTATTTAATTTTACGGAAAAAATTCATAATAAAATATTTATAAAAAAATTGAACAGACTTCTAAAAGTGCGCTAAAAAGTGAAAAATAACTATAAATTTTTATATGAAATTGAGTTTTTTGAAGTCGGCGCCAAACTAATACCTAACAAAATGTGATTCGCATAAACAGATTAAAAATACTTTATTTGCAATTGCTTTCTTTCCATAATTTGTATATATTAGTAGTTATTTATTTCATTTAGAAATAATTTGGCGCCGACTTCAAAAATTTCAATTTCATATGAAAATTTCTAGTTATTCACTTTTTAGCGCAGTCGGTTCAATTTTTTTTATAAAAATTTTATTTTTCGATTTTTAGTTTTGAATTCAATATGATGTTCATAAATTATTTGAACTAAGTGCTAATCGAGATTAATGTACCTCGCAATGACATCAAGGTGGTAAAAAAGTACCCATTTCATTCAGAATTGTAAATCACCCTAAAATGAACCACTTAAAATTATTTGATTCTTACAGTTCTCCAAATACCAATGAAATTGTGTCAAACAAATGTTTAGTCTGTCATAGTAAATCCACTATTTTTAATTTCAAATTAATTTTAGATTGGTAATATAGGCCCCAAAACCTTCCAATATCGATATTTAAAGAATTTGAGACGTAAATTTCTTAGCTCGATATATTTTGTATTGCATATTGAGTTTTTATACGCCCCAAGAATCCCGCAATATCAATTTTAGATAAAACCGGAAAAAGTAAAATTTTTAGTCCCTCATATTGTATCTTATCAACCTAATAGTTGTAAAAAATTAACTTCATATTCGAATACACCACTCCCCAACGCCCTAATACCAAATCTGAAAAAATTAGAATAAGGTAAAATTTTCAACCCACCATATTGGATCCGGCATATTGAATTTCAAAAAAAATAATTTCAACGTCTTAATCTAATCTAAATCTAAACCCTTCAAAGCCCCTTATTACCAATTATAGATGAAATTCAGAAATTTAGAATTTCTAAACGGTCATATTGCACCTGACATATTAGATTTTCTTAAAATAATTTTATATTCACTATTTACATCCTCAAAAACGATTCAGTTCCTCATTTGAACAAAATCGAAAAATGTAAAATTTTTAGTCAGCGACATTGCGTTCGCCATATTGAATCCAGAAAAAATACTATTAAATTCATAATGTACCCCCTCAACAACCCTCTATATCAGTTTTGGAGAAAGTCGAAAATGTAAAATTTTTAGGACACCATATTGAATCCGCCAGATTGAGTTTTTCAGAAAATATTTTAATTTCGTTATTAACACTAACAAAAATCCCCAATACTGACTTTAGACAAAATCGAGGGATGTAGAATCTTTCATCCTCCATCTTAGATCTACCATATTTATTTTTTTTAAATACCAAATTCGTAATGTGCTATCATATCAATTTTGAAAAAAATCGGACAAAATTAATTTTTTATCCACCATATTGGATACGCCATATTGAATTTTTAAAAAATAATTTTAGATTCGTCATGTGTAACCCTGAAAACTCTTCCGTACCAATTTTGGTGAAAATCGGACAAAAATGATTTTTAGTCCGCCATATTGAATCCGCCATATTCAGTTTTTTAAAAATAATTTCAGATTCGTTATGTGAGGCCTCAAAAACTCCGCATACCAATTTTGGAGAATTTCGGACAAAATTATTTTTGCGTCCGCCATATTGAATTTTGTAAAAATTATTTTAGATTCGTCATATGTCCTGAAAACTCCCCCGTACTAATTTTGGAAAAAATTGGGCAAAATCGATTTTTTTGTCCTCCATATTGGTTCCGCCATATCGAATTTTTTAAAAATGTTTTGAATTCGTTATGTGCAACTTCGAAAACTCCAATTTTGGAGAAGATCGGACCAAATTAAATTTTTTTGTCCGTCATATTGGATTCGCCGTCCTGAATATTTTAAAAATAATTTCAGATTCGTTGGGTACAACCTCGAAAATTCCTCTATGCCAATTTTGGAGAAAATTGGACAAAATTAATTTTTTTGGCCGCCATATTGTAAGCGCCATCTTGGATTTGACTGCACCAATTTCATCTGAAAAAATATGGGACCAATGCAGTAACTTCCTAAATATAACGTAAAAATTTTCATTCAAATCGGTGCCGCCGTTCCGGAGTAATCGGTGTACATACAACATAAATAAAATTACATTGTCGACGAATTGAGGACCTTCTTTTAGAAGTCGGTTAAAAACATTACCAAATATAATTTAATTATAATTTTTAAAAATATTATATCACGCTGAATGATACATACGAGATATGTTTTATAGGATACCGAAATGAACACATTCCAGCAAAAAACCAATGTTACATTTTTGTTACTGACGAAAGTCTATTTTCCATGGAGTTTTTAGGGAGAGTATTTAGTTATTTAAAATACACTGTTTTGTTTCATACTAACTCAATTTTTAAAGACTTTTATTTTTTCATCCACCGGTGTCTATGGCAGACTTTAAACATATCTATGTTTTTAATGTACTATTGGAATTGTAACCCCCACTTTTTTAATACACCATCCGCCACTGCAGAATACACATCCTAGTTCAAATTACGTCTACAAAATTGCCAACTTAAAATAGAGTGATTCATCAGCAGTGTTCAAAAACGAACTTTGATTTACTTACATTGGTTTGCGTCCAAGAACAGTTGCAAAAGCATCAACTAAAACTGCAGGTACTAAATTGAATAAGAAGAAAAATATAAGATGGACTGTTTTCGATCTTTTAAGGGAACAACCTGGGTACCAAAATACTCCACTAAATGGCATCTTAGTGGTAGCAACCTAAAAAAAACTATTATTTAATTTGCTTAACCTTTCTCCTGCTACATTTGGTGAAAATAAATTATTTTTAGAATTATATAAGAGAAACTTAGCTCTCAACCAACTGAAGAAATCTTATACTATAAGGACAAACGTACTCTATTCTAACACAGTTAGAGACAAAGCACTATCTCAGATTGCAAGAGTACCAGGAAAGGGTGGAAGTCTTTCCTATGGTAGTGCACCGCCATCTGTAGACCGGTTTCGAACTTGTTAGTTCTCGTCAGTACAGAATAGGCCAGCGCACTTCAGCATCGGAAAAGTAAATAGTTCAAGCAACTTATATTAGAGAAAATATGAAATCTAATACAAGAGGCGCCATCTCCCAGCATTCCACGCAATCTGAATATGTAATCTCGTAGAGATCTGTATATATAAACCACAAGTGGATAATATACTTGCAGTTGGGTGTATAAAATACAATTATATAAGAGAAACTTAGCTCTTAACCAACTGAAAAGACTTATACTATAAGGACAAACGTACTCTGTTCTAACACAGTTAGAAATAAAGCACTATCTCAGATTGCAAGAATACCAGGAAAGGGTGGAAGCCTTTCCTATGGTAGTGCACCGCCATCTGTAGACCGGTTTCGAACTTGTTAGTTCTCGTCAGTACAGAATAGGTCAGCTCACTTCAGCATCGGAAAAGTAAATAGTTTAAGCAACTTATATTAGAGAAAATATGAAATCTAATACAAGAGGCGCCATCTCCCAGCATTCTACGCAATCTGAATATATAATCTCGTAGAGATTTGTATGTATAAACCAAAACCTAGACATACCTGCAGTTGGGTGTATAAAATACAATTATATAAGAGAAACTTGGCTCTCAACGAACTGAAAAAAAACCTTATACTTTAAAGGCAAACGTACTCTGTTTTAACACAGTAAGAGACAAAGCAATGCAGATCTCTACGAAATTATATATTCAGATTGCATGGAATGCTGGGAGATGGCGCCGCTTGTATTAGATTTCATATTTTGTCTAATGTAAGTTGCTTAACTTAACTTCTCCGATCAACCGGTCTACAGATTGCGGTGCACTACCATAGGAAAGGCTTCCACCCTTTCCTGGTATTCTTACAATCTGAGTTAGTGCTTTGTCTCTAACTGTGATAGAGCAGAGTACGTGTGTCCTTATAGTATAAGGTTTTTTCAGTTGGTTGGGAGCTAAGTTTCTCTTATATAATTGTATTTTATACACCCAACTGCAAGTATATTATCTACTTTTGGTTTAAATTATGTTTCTCATGAAGTTTATGTAAGTTATATTACCTTTGTTGCAGAGTTAAAAATTTCTCCCATTGTAATTTTATGTTCTGCTGAGGTTGTCAAATGGTATACAAACGTTTTCCTGCTAAAAAAATATAATTAGTTCATTAGATTCTATAAAAGACACATTTTTCATGTTTATGGAATAAAAGATAAGCTTTCCTCTTGTAACTTCTAATTTTAGGGATTCCCATCGCGATTTGGGATTATCACAGCAGTCCTTTGACCTTTGACATAAGAGTAATACAAACTGATGATTTTCATAGGCTGAGCTAGGCAGGGGCGCATCCAGCCTCTCTCTTTGGGGGGGGGGGTGATATCACAAAAATACAGTATGGCAAGCGAAAGTAAGTTGTTGGTGAGGGGGGGACATCAGTAACATTCCCATTTCTAGTGTAAAAGGCAGGGTCGGGTCTATTTTTCTGAATTTAAAGCTCTTGGAGAGGTGGGGGGCGATCACAAGAAAAAACAAGTTGCCGATAGGGGAGAGGATGGAAGCAGTATACACATTCCGAGTATAGAAGGCATAACGGGTTCTATTTTCCTGAACTCAAAGCTCTTGGAAAGGATAGAAGCGATCGCAAGCATTGTACATACATTTTATTATGAGAAGCAGATCCCAACCGTCGACAAAATTCTAAATAAAATCAATGAAGATCGGGATTTACCTGAAATTAAAAGAATTAAGCTCTGGAAATTGCTCAGAGAACTTAATGTTTGCTAGGAAAAAACCAGATAGGAAATCTGTTCTTATAGATCGTCCGGAAAATGTCCGTTGGAGAAGGAAATATATTTCTGAAGTAAAAGATAGAGTTGCTAGAAATAGCATAACTTACTAAATTAGTAATTTAACTGAACTTTTGAAAGATTTTTTGAATATAGTTACTGCAGAATATTGGGAAAAATCCATATAATAAAAGAAAAAAAGAAAATGTGGAAACTCGATCTCATGATCGGTGAGATAGAGGAACAAATTATAATTAATTTGAGCAAAGATAGCTTCACTGACTTTGATTACGAGTTTGATACGTAATGTTTACCAGCGTAAACACAATTTATTATTTAAATTTTTTGTAACATATAAAAATTAATTACATTTGAATCCCCTTTTAGCGTTTAATTGTAATTCGGCAGATAGTTTAAGAAATAAATAAACTGAAACGACAAGTGTCCTAAAAATGTTTTTAATTAATAACAAAATGACGGATAGCCCCAAAAAATTTTAATATTATATGGACGAATTTATTTTTTTTATATATATTTAACTTCATGTATTTTTGACCGTGGGTATTTTGTAAGTATTTAAATTAGGTATAACTTCGAATTTTTTGGGAGAAAAAGGCTACGTTTTAGTGTGAATGTGCCTAAAACGGTTTCTATGCGAAAAATACAGTTGTGAGTTGTGTTAAATATGTCAAAATTATCTATATTTTGTAATGTATGTGAACATAGATAAAATATTTATAGATCCGCAAAGCTTAATCCCAAAAACGGCAAATTTACGACAATAAAATGTAAACATCCTAGACCAGATGTCGGCATGCGCAGTACAAATTGATCAGGTGACCATCGACAGGACCGAACTTCGAAAATCTATTTAGTTAGTTCAATTAGTCATAAATGGTGTCTAAATCAAGCAAGTTATCAAAGTTGAGTCACATCATATGGGCACAAATAATATCTGAAGCAGAAGGGAATAATCTGGTTTGTGTCTACCGATGGGAGTTAGTTTAGTAATTTCTTATACTGTGAAAGTAAAATTGTGAAAAAAATGTATCTTACTATTTCTCTAATCTATTGTTTCCGTCTGTGTGCGTTAACTTTATTGTTGTGGGGTGGGAGTGAATAATTAACATTTTTAAAGTTCGGCAATTTATTCTCTAATTATGAAAAAATAATTACCATCTTTTCCTTGTCTTTTTTTTTTAATTTTTTAATAAAATATTGATAAGAAATGGGTTTTTTAACGGATATGCAGGATTTGAAAATAATTTTATATACTAATATTTTTCTGCCGTAATGGTGAACGGAGCATATATTTTCTTATCGCATTAATTTTTTCGACAAAATGATAAAAATGTTATTTCAAATAAAATAAGTGAACAAAGTCATTGCTGGGGGTGAATAAAAAAATTATACCAACAAAAGAAATTCACATTTGTCTAATTTATTTCGTAATATTTTGCTTCTGTTAACATATTAATGAATTTTTTATTTGACGATTTGAAAGTGAGGATTTCCATGACAACATGATTCATGACAATTTCATAAAATGAGTACGGACATAACTAATCTGAATTTACTTCCAAAACCAGTATTAATAATGAACGACGCTTTTTAACGTCATGTCCACAATCTTCAAACATACAAAATTATAAATCAGATTGGCTGCAGAACAAAAAAAAAAAAACATTTGAGCTGGTTGGAAATATCGGTTAAATATAAGGTAGATGAAGTTATGCAAGAATATGGCCATTGTGCAAATTAGTTACTGGAAAAAATTCGTTGGCAATTTGGAAAAATAATTCAAACAGAGCTTAGAAATTATAGAGCCAATAGCCGATTATGGCTACAATATAAACCTTGTACTCAAGTATTTTATGTATATAACCAAATAATAATACATTATAATTATTGTAAGTTATATATGTATGTTTTAAAATATTCCAACTTCATTATGAGGAAGTATGTTTTTATTCATAATTATACTTACTTGCATTGCCAAATAAATATATTTTGAAATGAATCGTTAGTTTTTATTTATGTAAGTAATGTAATAGATGGAGAAATTATACCATTTCTTGACATATTGATGAACGGACTTTTTTCATATGATAGAATAAACTATTCTATGGTTTGGTGCGAATTTTGTTTTTTTTTTTTAAGAATTGACTGTTTAAAAATTCAGTTTATCTGTTGGTAATCATTTGGAAAGTGCCAGAAATATATCATACTACATGTTTTGGAAATTTAATGTTATACGAAAACAACGTAACTCCAAAAACGTTGTAAGGCAACATTAATTTTTACCCTATAGAGAAAAAGGAAAATAAATCAAATAAAATATGTACACATTCCATTATATTAAATAAAAACACAAGAACAAATAAAATAAATCACTTAAAACGCTATAAATCCGTTTAAATCGCACGTAACTTGCAAAGCAAAAATAAACACAAAAATAGCGTTAAGCCGATACTGTGCTGTTTACGGATGGCACTACGAAACAACCGATCGATAACAGGAAGTCGCTTATGCGCATGCCCTCATCTGGCCAGTATCCAAAAATATGACTGCCGCCCGATGTGCAGAAACGCATTTTTTCGCCCATGGTTTGCCATTTTTTGGCTTTAGCAGCCGACAAGAGTAGGGATCCATAGTAGAGATCAGTGTATGTGAATTATTAAGAAATTATAAGAATTAAAATAATATTATAGAAACTTTTTATTTTAAGTTTATTACCAAAATAATACTCTAGGCCATAAAACTTAGTGATAATAAATCTTCTTCCGATGCTTATGTCAAGGATTAAAATCCTTTTTTGACGCATCCAAATATCTATTATTATCCAACCCAAATAGTCCATTATTATAGACCGGTATTTTTGATTATAAAATCTCTAACCCATTTCTATGAAAAATATATGTGTTTAACAGATTTTGCCAGACACCGGACTAAAGAACACAGGTAGTTTGCGAAGAAAAAAAAAAGGTAAAAAATGATTTATTACTCTTTCTAGTTCTTGAATAAACTATAGTATAAGAGGCAAAATCGGGTCTATTTTCCTGAACTCAAAACTCTTGGGGGGGGGATTGTCCCCACCGTCCCCTTGGATCCGCGCTTGGAGCTATATATATATATATATATATATATATATATATATATATATATATATATGTTATATCGTAGATTTTCACGGATGGTAGAATGAATAGTTTGGTTATTCCGGGTTTCAACGAGTAACGAGACGAACCGCACTTGAAAATGCCAAATGAGATTTTGGCGAAACGTCGTGTAAACGATTTTTTGAACGAACGGATTGAAACCCGGAATAACCAAACTATTCATATATATATATATATATATATATATATATATATATATATATATATATATATATATATATATATATATATATAATAGTTTTACGGGCTGGAATCTTATTTAAAAAAATAACATTTTGAAGTATTTAGTATAAAATTATAAGAGTGCCTAGACAATGATGAATATACCTAGATCTGTATTTGGGTCGACAAGCTTTTGTAGACGAATTTCTGTAGAGTTTGATTACGTATGACAATCGTTCCTCGAATGGTCGCAAGGTTCATGTTATTGTATTATTAAAAAGTAGTGATTTTTTTACTTTTCTATATTATTATCCACATCGCGCACCATGTATTTGTTGACTCTCGAATAAAAAAGGAAGGTGACTGCTTTGACATGACGAGCCATTACATTTTATGGTGACAGCTTGGACTTGACGAGCAGTTGCCTTTTTAACCGACTTCAAAAAGAAGGAGGTTCTCAATTCGTCAACTATGTATTTTTTTATGTATGTAGACCGATTACTTCGGAACGGTGGCATTGATTTGAGAGAAATTTTTTACGTTATGCTCAAGAAGTTGCTGCGGTGGTCCCATATCATTTTTGGACGAAATTGGTGCAGTGAAATCCAAGATGTCACTAACAATATGGCGGCCAAAAAAATTAATTTTGTTCGGGTTTCTCCAAAATTGGTATGGAAAAATTTTTGAGGTCATACACAACGAATCGGAAATTATTTTTAAAAAATTCAATGTGGCGAACGAGAAAATTTTATTTTGTCCAATTTTCTTCAAAACTGGTTTGGGGAATTTCGGGGTCGCACATAACGAATCCAAAATATTAAAAAAAATTTAATATGGCGGATCCAATATGGGCGACAAAAATTAATTTTCTCAAAAACTGATACGGGGGAGTTTTTGGGATCGCACATTATGAATCTGAAATTATTTAAAAAAATTAAATATGGCGTATCCAATATAGCGGATAAAAAATCCAAAATGGCGGAAAAAAGTTTCTACATCTCTCAATTTTGTCTAAAATTAGTATTGGGGGATTTTTGTTACTGTTAATTACGAATTTAAAATATTTTTTGAAAAACTGATGGATTCAATATGGCGTCCTAAAAATTTTACATTCTTCGATTTTCTTCAAAACTAATATAGGGAATTCTTGAGGGTGTAAATTATGAATTTAAAAGTATTTTTTCAGGATTGAATATAACGAATCCAATATAGTGGACTAAAATTTAAAATAGTAGATTTACTGTGACCGACCAAATATTTGTTTGACACAATTTTATGGTATTTGGAAAACTCTAAGAGCTAAAGAATTTTTAGTGGTTTATTTTCGGGTGATTTACAACTTTTAATAAAATGGGTACTTTTTGCCACCTTGGAGTCATTGCGAGGTACACTGTTCTCGTTTAGGATTTTCAAATATCTTTTGGATATATATCATAATGAATTGAAAACTAAACATCGAAAAATAAAGTTTTTATAAAAAAAATTGAACCTACTTCCAAAAGTGCTCTAAAAAGTAAAAAATAACTATAAATTTTTATATCAAATTGAAATTTTTGAAGTCGGTTCCAAATTATTTCTAAATGAAATAAATAACTACTAATATATGCAATTACAAATAAAGTAATTTTAATCTGTTTATGCGAATCACATTTTGTCAGGTATTAGTTTGGCGCCAACTTCAAAAATTTCAATTTCATATAAAAATTTGTAGTTATTTTTCACTTTTTAGCTCTCTTTTAGAAGTCGGTTCAATTTTTTTTATCAAAATTTGACATATTGTTACGATTTCAAATAAAACTATAATAACTACTTCTTAATCTTTTAACAGCTGAATCACAACTTTGCCCTTAATCGCACCTGACAGTCTATTCTCATATGTCCAGCTCCATACTTTTGCGATTGTCCCTGTATAGCTTGATCAACTTTTTGCTGTCCTTGTACAATGACTGTTTGTATCCATTTGTAAAGGTTATCTTTATCTTTAATGAGACGTTCTTCTTCTTTTTTGCGTCGTTCTTTTTCTTGTTGTTTGTCTTTAAGGTCACGTTCTTCTTCTTCTTGTTTTTCTTTCTGGCATCATTATTCTTCTTTAAGGCGACGTTTATCTTCCTTTTGGAGTCGTTCTTCTTTTTGATGACATTCTTCTTTTTCTTTTTTCTCTTAGACGACGATGTGCTTCTTTTTGATGACGTTCTTTTTCTTAGTTTTCATCTTTTAGCCGATGTAGTACTTTTTTTTAGCTACGTGATTCTTCTTCCTGTTTTCTTTTTGGCGCCGTTCTTCTTCTTTTTGTTTATTTTTAAGGCGAGGTTGTTCCATAAGTTCCATAAAACCAGGCAATATTTTATTTATTTGCTCCATTTCATCTATTTGCTGTCTACTATTTACCACATAAACTTCTAGAATATTCTTAAAAACTCGTTCCTAAATTTTTCTTCCAATTCTATATTAATTACTTCTTAACACTTTTACAGCTCAATCATAACCAAATTTACTACCTATATTCTATCCCTATTTATATACCTATAGAACCTACTAGAAATAACAGGAAAAATGCTAGCACAAAAGTCGAGAACTACCTAGAAATATGATTATAAAGGATGAATCTTCTATGTAACACTTCTTTCGTTACATTGTAATAAAGATGATTTATCTTTAAAAATAATAATATTCTACTAGGACGCATCAAAAAGTTTTCCTAGTCCTTCGTAACAATATTAATATATCCAACACCTTATAAGGAGTGAAAATTCTCCTGATAGGCTCATATTAGATATAGGAATACGAGTGATGAACAAACACAAAATTGGAAAAAATAAAATTTTTAACTTACTCAATGTTAATAAAATTCCATACACACAAAATTGTTGCATTTACTGCAATATCCACTGGTATATAGTCAGCATAAATATTTTCATTACAGTACATTGTTTTGATGATTCCTTGACCAACTGGTATAAGGATTGCAGTAGGTCCGTTAACGTTATCAGTCCACCCCGGAATAGGTTCCTTCCAAATAGGGATAACTATAAAATGAAAAATTTAATATTAGTAAAATTATAGTGCTTAAATAGATTGTTGGAACCGCAATGTCCATAAAGGAAAAAAATCGGTTTAATTTTAAACATAATATCTCAATAGAAAAAAGATAGATATCTGAATGAGGTTTACTTATTAGGCTCTAACGTAAACGATTTACGGGGTTAAATTGAAAGTATTATTTCTATAATTCCCTGTATATTTATTTATTTATTTAATTTTGAAAGAAAATCCAGTTCACAACTCTACAACAGTCTACAACAAATAATCAAACTAACATAATCAAAGGTAAGAAAGATCGACGCAGTAATATAAATGATACAAGTAATATATCACAAAGATGAGAGGAGAGAAAAAATTTATATGAAAGTTGAACCAATCTGCATGCAGTGCAGTTGCTATAAATATGTGTCTCCATTAGAGGCCAATGTATGCCTTACGCCGACCACTCTTGATCTACTCAACATGAATTATTTATTAACGAATAATCACAACTTTTAAAGTCATAAGAGAAAATTTCATATTTAAATTAATAAAATTATTGAAATATGGTGCTGAAGTATGGTACGCTGAGTGATGCTGAGATCTGTTCAACAAGATGCCATTAGCCAGAGACACACACATTTTCTGACTATCACTAAATATCAAATATGAAAATTGATCATTCCGATTAGGATTCTGATTAACCCTCAACAAATTCAAACAATTGTAACTTGAACAAATAATGTCAGCCGGAGAAGAACAGAACATTACATCTCATTCTTCTTCTTTTTCTTTCTAACACAGTTAACCATGCTAGTAGGCTATTGCCTATTCATTGCCATCACGTCTTCCCCGGAAGATGAGGTCCAGCATTCTCGCTATCGTTTCGGTGGTCTTCCCCGTGATCTTTTTCCTACTGGGTTATTCATTTTTGCGCTTTTAACGAGTCTACCATCCTCCATTCTCTCTATATGTTTGTTCCAGAATCTTCGCCTTTGTCTAACCCATCTTCCTATGTCCTGTATCCCGCATTGTTGTCTGATATCTGCATTCAGTATTCTGTCGTGTAGAGTTTTGCCTTGTATATTTCTTAATGTTTTCATTTTGACTGTTCTCACCATTTGTAGAGTTCTGCCTGTATCTGGTCTGGTTTCTGCCGCGTATGTTATGATGGGTCTTAGAGCTGTTTTATATATCTTAGTTTTACTTTCGGTATTAAGGTATTTGTTCTTCGACACAATTTCTTTTAGGCATCCCGAAATTCTAGCCGCTTTCAATGTTTGCTCTCTTACTTCGTTAAAAAGGTTTCCGTGGCTCGTTATTTCTGCTCCCACATATTTGAAGTGAATTACCTGTTCGACAATTTTGAAGTCGGTTTTCAACTTGCACAGTATTGGTTCTTTGGATGTAACCAAGCATTTGGTCTTCTCGGTGCTCATGATCATATTTAATTCTTTCGCTTTAATGTTAAAAGAGTGCAGTAGTCTTTGGAGATTATCTTCAGAGTCTGCAATAAGAACAGCATCGTCCGCATAGCAGACGGTATGGAAGAATGTGTTTACCATTTTGTATCCAGCTGTACTGGGGAGACTTTCTATTATTTTATCCATTATTAGATTAAATATGAAGGGGCTGAGCGAATCGCCCTGTTTAATTCCTGTGTTTACATATATGTCTTCTGTTCTTATATGTCTTACTCTGATTTTTGTTCTGCATTGGATGTTAATATCGTATATTAGGTGAATTAGCCTATAGTTTAGATCTTTTGTTCTCATTATTTCTAAGACGTCCTTTACGCATACTCTGTCAAAAGCCTTGGTCATATCGACATATATGTACGCAGGTTTATTGGATTCTAGGGATTTTTCAGTTATTTGTTTGACATTGAATATTGCGTCAATAGTGGATCTGTTCTTTCTGAAACCTTGCTGTTCTTCTCGTATACTTATGATTTTGGTGATTTCTTCCAGTGTAGTTTTTGTGAATGCTTTGAGAATGCTATCAAGCAGTGTTATTCCTTGATAGTTTTCTGGGTGTGTTTTGTATCCTTTTTTAAAAATGGGTATTGTTACACTATTCTTCCATTCATTCGGTATTTTTTGTTCTTCTATGATATTCTTGAATAGGGTTAATATTTCATTCCATAGCTTTTTCCCTCCGTATTTTCGCATCTCATTAGTGATCTCGTCTAGTCCAGGGCTTTTTCTATTCTTAAGGGATTTTAAGGTGTTTTCTATCTTGTCACTTGATAGTTCTATGCTATCGTCCTCCTCGTATTCATTTTGTATCTGTTCCATGTTCTCCTCTTCCTTATATAGATTTTTAAAGTATGTTTCCTACTGCTCTAATGTGATTTTTTTAGTTCTCACGGTATCTTTGACTTCTAGCTTGTTTCTTTTTAACAATCCCCATATTTTCCTCTGGCTTCCTTATATGTTTCTCTCCATCCCTTTTGTGAACTTTTTCCAATGGTTTTCTTTTAGTTCTCTTATTCTTGCGTTTACCTCGTTCCGTTCTTTCCAGTAGTTGTCCCAGTTTTCAGGCGTTTTATTTCATATATATATTGAATGTATGCATTTTTCTTTTGTTTAGCTAGTTCCTTTACTTCCAGCGTATACCAAGGTGTTCTATTGATTGTATTGACATTTACCTGTCTCTTTTCTACTGCTTCCATGGCGGCATTTAATATGGCATTTTTTATTATTTTCCATTGTTGGTATATGTTGTCTTTGATATTACCTGGCGTTTGCACTATTTTTTGGTTTAATCGGTCTTCGTATAGGTATTGTATACTTTTGTCTTCTAGTGATTCGACGTTAAATTTGCTAATCATTTGCGGTTTAGGTTTTGAGGCCTTAGGCATTTTTAGTCTCATTTTGCAAAGTACCATCTTATGATCTCTTCCAGAGTTGGCGCCATTTAAAGTTCTTACGTCTAGTATTGTTTGAGGAGCGATTTCGCTGTTAGTGATAATATAGTCTAATACCGACTGTTGCCCTCTTGTATTGTGTCTCGTGTATTTGTACTTCATGTCATGTTTGAAGAAAATGTTATTAATTCTCATGTTGTTGTTTGCACAAAATATTTTCAGTAGGTCTCCATTTTGGTTCAGTCTCTTCGTTGAATCTCTACATTACGCCGTTCAGTGGTTCGTTTCCTATCCTTGCATTTAGTTTCCTCATAAGAACGATTCGATTACATATTAAGGCTATCAATAATTATCTCATAAATTGTTCGGAAGATTAAAGCCACTAGAGATAACAAACTCATGAGTTATCAGCCATCTCCAAAAGAATTTTATAATGGTGTTCATACACTTCCTGACTAAATTAAAGTGGAACATATACTAATTCAAATATGAACCTTTTAAAAATACACGATATGTAAAGGACTTATTTGTATTATCTTTGATTTTAAACTCTTACGTTCTGCAATTAACGTACCACCTCTAGACTTTAAAGCAGGAGTAAAATTCCTATCCCGTTGGAATCAAAATTCATAAAGCACAATTCAGCGTTATCAGCATCAAAATTAAGTCAAGTTTCCTCCAATACCATAACGTCATATATACAGGGTGGACAAATTTCGATTTTTTATAGGATAATTTCAACACCGCAACCTGTACAAAAATCTGACCCCCCATTTCTCGAGCTCTTATGAATGCGAAACCAGATCATGACTATCTTGATTCGTTTACGAGCTATAGGGCGATTTTCAAATTTGACCAAACTCTAATAGGGTGTATAGTTTGGTTATTACCTAAGATATCAAAAAACGAAAAAAACTTTCTATGGGCACTTTTTTACGTAGAATACATTGGCGCTCTTATATTTTTTATTTCCGATTACCAGAAAATAGATACAACTTAAAGTTGTACTTTTTCAAATGGAACACTCTATATATTTTAGCTTAATAGTTTGCATTTATTTTTAACCGACTTCTAAAAGAAGGAGGTTCTCAATTCGTCGCGTATATATATATATATATATATATATATATATATATATATATATATATATATATATATATATATTTAAGTATGTACACGGATTATTCCGGAACGGCTTAACCGATTTGAATGAAATTTTTTACGTTATGTAAAGAAAGTTGCTGCGGTGGTCCCATATTTTTTTGGACGAAATTGGTGAAGTAAAATCCAAGATGACGCTGACAACATGGCGGCCAAAAAAATTAATTTTGTCCGATTTTCGCCAAAATTGGTGTGGAGGAGTTTTCGGGGTTGTACCCAACGAATCTGAAATTATTTTTAAAAAATTCAAAATGGCGGATCCAATATGGCGGACAAAAAAAAATTTTGTCCGATTTACTCCAAAATTGGTACGGGGGAGTTTTCGGGGTCGCATATGACGAATCTAAAATTATTTTTTAAAAATTCAATATGGCGTATCCAATATGATGGATAAAAATTAATTGTGTTCGATTTTTTTCAAAATTGATATGAGGGAGTTTTTGGGATAGCACATTACGATTCTGATATTATTTAAAGAAAATTGAATATGGCGGATCTAAAATGGCAGATTAAAAATCCTACATCTCTCGAATTTGTCTGAAGTCAGTATGGAGGGATTTTTGTTAGTGTTAATTACGAAATTAAAATATTTTTTGAAAAACTCAATCTGGCGGATTCAATATGGTGTTCTAAAGAGGGCTCTTGAGGGTGTAAATTATGAATTTAATCCTATTTTTTCAGGATGCATTATAGCTGACAAAAAATTTTTCATGTTTCGATTTTGTTCAAATGTAGAACTGAATCGTTTTTGAGGATGTAAATAGCGAATATAAAATTATTTTAAGAAAATCTAATACGTCAGATGCAATATGACCGTTTAGAAATTTTAAATTTCTGGATTTCATCTAAAATTGGTGCTAGGGGGCTTTGGAGGGTTTAGATTTAGATTAGATTAAGACGTTAAAATTGTTTTTTTGAAATTCATTATGGCGGATCCAATATGGTGGGTTGAAAATTTTACGTTATTCACATTTTTTTAGATTTGGTATTAGGGCGTTGGGGGGTGGTGTATTACGAATATGAAGTTAATTTTTTACAACTATTAGCTTGATTAGATACAATATGAAGGATTAAAAATTTTACATTTTCCGGTTTTATCTAAAATTGATATTGCAGGGTTCTTGGGGCGTGTACAAACTCAATATGCAATATAAAATATATCGGGCTAAGAAATTTACGTCCAAAATTCTTTAAATATTGATATTGGAAGGTTTTGGGGCCTATATTAGCAATCTAAAATTAATTTGAAATATAAGATATTGGATTTACTATGACAGACTAAATATTTGTTTGACATAATTTCATTGGTATTTGGAGAACTCTAAGAATCAAAGTATTTTTAGTGGTTCATTTTAGGGTGACTTATAATTTTGGATAAAATGGGTACTTTTTTGCCACCTTGGGTCATTGCAAGGTACATTAATCTCAATTACCATGTAGTTCAAATAATTTATGAATATCATAAAGAATTCAAAACTAAAAATCGAAAAATAAAATTTTCATAAAAAAATTGAACCGACTTCTAAAAGTGCGCTAAAAAGGGAAAAATAACTAGAAATTTTTATATGAAACTGAAATTTTTGAAGTCGGCGCCAAATTATTTCTAAATGAAATAAATAACTACTAATATATACAAATTATGATAAGAAAGCAATTACAAATAAAGTATTTTTAATCTGTTTATGCGAATGACATTTTGTCAGGTATTAGTTTGGCTTCAAAAATTTTAATTTCATATACAAATTTCTAGTTATTTTTCCCTTTTTAGCGCACTTTTAGAAGTCGGTTCAATTTTTTTATAAAAATTTTATTTCCTTTGAAATGATATATCATAGCTGATATTTTTTATTATCGCAACTCTTCAACTCTTACGAAATTTTGCTTTAAATTTAATAAATTCAATAAGGAATTATTTTATTTTGGTAGTTTAGTCGTTATAATTACGCTGTATTGAATCTTAAAAAATTAAAAATTTCCTTCGAAAATTATGAAAAATGTGATATGTTAGAATGTTTTATTCAAAGCAATAACAATTCTGATATTGCATCTGAAACACATTTCAATCTTTATCCAGAAAGAAGACAACCTCATAAGTCTATTTTTTTGAGATTAAAAGAAAATATCACCGATTATGAGACATTTACCAGGCTAAGGCCCAAAAATTACAATATTCAAGATGCTGCAAGAATCGGTTATAAATCTAATTGGAATGGCGGTTGCAAACGCTCCAATTTCAAGCCGTAAAATTGAAGCTGATTCTGGAGTTTCAAGACACCGTGCCCTAAATATTTTAAATAAACATAAATATCGACCATATGCAATAAGGCAAATACAACATTTGCAACCAACTGATTAACAACGCCGACTGCAGTTTTGTTTGTGGTATCGTCAAAAAGATCTGCAAGATCCATTAATCTTTAGGAGGATAATTTTGACAGACAGAGCCAACATTAGCAGTTCTGGAATTTTCAACAGGTATAACGAACATTACTGGTCTAATATCAACCCTCACCGTACCGTAGACGTCCGATATCAAGAACGGTTTGGTTTTAGCGTTTGGTGTGCTTTACTTGAAAATCGTATTTTAACTTATAACTTATCAAGAAAATCTCAATGGTCGACGGTACTACGAAATGTTAAATCGAGATCTATTTGAAGAGTTTTTGGACAATCTTCCTTTACAATAAAGTAAGAACTCTCTTCTTTCAGCAAGTTGGTGCTCCCCCTCATAACATCAGGAGCATTTCAGAATTATAAAATATTAATTTTGGAAATAATTGGATTGGAAGTAATGGACCAGTGAAATGATCACCACGATAACCAGATCTGACACCACTGTATTTTTTCCTTTGGGGATATATTAAAGCCAAAGTATATCAAAAACCCATAACAATATCAATAAACTTAGAGAAAATTTTATATACTGTATGAATTCAATATCAAATATTCATATTCATAATGCAGTTCGAAATGTTATAAAAAAGTGCAATTTATGTATTCAAAATATCAGACATCATGTGAACATTTGCTTTAATTAGACTTTTATTAATATTACTAATATACTGGTTTCTTAATTTATTATACTTAAAATACATGAATATATCAAATTTTTTTTGTTGCTGAATGTTCCATAATTAAATTATTTAAAATTATTCGATACTGAGTAGTTATAAAGATACAAATTAATGAAAAATCCTTAAACGTCGAAAGAAAAAAATTTGATTTAGATGACCTACACCTGCCAACATAAAGTAATATCTTATTCAATTTATTAAACTTAAAGCAAAATTTAAAGGTCGGGGACATACGATAATAAGAAATATCAACTGTGATATACTATTTTAAAGGAAAAAAAATAAAGGCAAACTATTTAGCTAAAAATATATAGGGTGTTCCATTTAAAAAAAATATAACTTTAAGTCATATCTCATTTCTGGTCATCGGAAATAAAAAAATAAGAACGCCAATGTATTCTACTTAAAAAACTTAAGTTTTTTAATATCTCAAGTAATAACCAAACTATACACTATATTAGGATTTGATCAAAGGACCCCGCACCAACCAAATGGAAATTTGACCCTGGTCAAATTCGTTGAAAATTCAGTATGTTGTAGGTCTAGATGTCCCGATCAAAAGTTTCTATGGACACAAAGTCCAGAAGTTAATAATTTTCGAGATACAGAGGGATGAATTGCGCCCGCACCGGCCAAATGGAAATTGGGTCCTGATCAAATTCGTTGAAAATTCAGTATGTTGTAGGTCTAGATGTCCTGATCAAAAGTCCCCATGGGTACAAAGTCCAAAAGTTAATAGTTTTCGAGATACAGAGGAATGAGTTGCGCTCGATCCACCATTTACATCGGCAAGGTGTAAGGGACAATTTTCTCTATATATCCCTTTTTCTCCCCCTGTCCCTATCTTGTGAACTTGTTTGGCTAGCGTAAGCGAATGTAAATGTACAATACATATTCTATATATATATATATATATATATATATATATATATATATATATATATATAAATATATATATATATATATATAAATATATATATATATATATATATATATATATATATATATATATATATATATATATGAAGTAAAACGGCATAATGTGGATATATCCACTGCTATTGCATCTCATACGGAGGAATCCGTGAAATCTGCATAAACATATATACGCCATCCGGCGGGAGGTCGGAGAAGCCGCGTTCAGTATTTGCATGCTTCCTTCCGATCTGTCCTTTGCACAACCAGGTGCATGTCGGTACCCTGATGAGTCTAGTAGAGACGAAACATGTATCTCTGCTGTATCACTGTGGCGGGGAGGGTAAGTTTTGACTTTCTTCTCGGTATGGTGGTACAGGTAGGCCATCATCTCGATGGTGGTGGAATAGGATGAATTGCGTTTTACAACAATTTATTCTAACTGTGCAACCTCTAACACAAAAAGGATATGATGGAGAGAAGTTTGCATTTACTGTTCGCATTTTACTTCATTCATACGCAGAGCTGCATATAGTTGTACGTTTGCTGAATGTGATTTCAGCACTACAACGGCATAATGTGGATATATCCACTGCTATTGCATCTCATACGGAGGAATCCGTGAAATCTGCATAAACATATATACGCCATCCGGCGGGAGGTCGGAGAAGCCGCGTTCAGTATTTGCATGCTTCCTTCCGATCTGTCCTTTGCACAACCAGGTGCATGTCGGTACCCTGATGAGTCTAGTAGAGACGAAACATGTATCTCTGCTGTATCACTGTGGCGGGGAGGGTAAGTTTTGACTTTCTTCTCGGTATGGTGGTACAGGTAGGCCATCATCTCGATGGTGGTGGAATAGGATGAATTGCGTTTTACAACAATTTATTCTAACTGTGCAACCTCTAACACAAAAAGGATATGATGGAGAGAAGTTTGCATTTACTGTTCGCATTTTACTTCATTCATACGCAGAGCTGCATATAGTTGTACGTTTGCTGAATGTGATTTCAGCACTACAACGGCATAATGTGGATATATCCACTGCTATTGCATCTCATACGGAGGAATCCGTGAAATCTGCATAAACATATATATATATATATATATATATATATATATATATATATATATATATATATATATATATATACAGGGTGATTCAAAAATCGATCACGAAACTTAAGGGGGTGATTCTACTTGACAAAATAAGGGTAGAGCTTCATATAATTTTTTTTCAAAATGTCATTCGTTGTCGAGTTACAAGCCGTCCAAGTTCAAGTTTTTATTTTTTGTTTTTTGAATTACTCGCTTACAGGAAAACCGATTTGACTAATATTTGAAAGATAGGCTAAGTCTTCTGCGCTTCATCATTTTAGTAACAATTCACATTGATTGTTTGCCGCTAGAGGGCACTTTACCTACATTGAAAATTGTTTTTTTGTCATAATTTTTTAGTGTTGACAGCTACAGTAGCTTTTGGCATAATTTCTGAAAGGTGCTCTTTACTTACATCGCTAAACCCAACGGTTTAGACGTAAATCACCCTTAAAAATTAAGTGGTAAATTTACTTTTCTCATTTCATTACCACCAGCTACCAGGTAAATAGCTATCAAAGTATACTAGAGCTGTCAGTTTAACATCAAATAAATTCCCTTTTTAAACTATTTAATTTATAATCTTAAAATAACTAATAATGGCTAATCACCAATATTCAAATATCGAATATTGTGATATCCATTTTTGTTATGGAAAAGCAAATGGTAATGCAGAGTTGGCAAAAAGATATTATATGGAGAGTTATCCGGAAAGAAATATCCCTCATGCTCAAACATTTTCCAGTGTACACAGGAGGCTTGCGGAATGTGGTTCCTTTAAAAGTTATAATGGAAATAGGGGAAGACCTAGAACTGCTAGAAACGTGCAACAAGAAGAAAGAGTGCTTGAAATTATTGAAGATAATCCAGGTATTAGTACTAGAAAAATTGGGAATGAAGTGCGGCTCTGTCAGGCTAGTTCATGGAGGATACTAAGAGAAGAACAACTCTACCCGTTTCATTCAAAAAAGGTGCAGGCTCTTTATGACGATGATCGGCCGAGACGGTTGGAAATGTGCAATCAGATCCTAGCTAAGTATGAACACGATAATCGATTAATTGGCGTCATATTATTCACTGACGAAGCTGGTTTCACTCGTGATGGCATAACAAATCTACACAACATCCACACATATGCTTACGAGAACCCAAACAATGTGGTAGAAACGAAACATCAGCGTAGATTTTCACTAAATGTGTGGGCAGGGATAATAGGAGATTACCTTATTGGTCCTCATTTCTTTGATGGCCCATTAACTGGTGACGTATACTTAGATTTTATTCAAAATCATCTCACATTGTATCTGGAAGATGTGCCATTGGAAGTAAGGGCCAACATGTGGATCCTCCAAGACGGAGCTCCGCCCCACTTTAGTATACGTGTCCGACAGTATTTGAATGCAACGTATCCTGAGCGATGGATAAGACGAAGTGGACCATTGGCATGGGCAGCGAGGTCACCAGACCTTAATCCTATGGATTTTTTCTTTTGGGGTCATTTGAAACAATTGGTGTACGATATTCCAGTAATCAACGTCGAGGATCTTCGCTTCAGGATAATCGAAAAGTGCCAAATTATTAAAGAAACACCAGAAATTTTTCATCGAGTTAGGCGACATTTTTTGAAGAGTGTTAGGAAATGTATTGAAGAAAATGGGGGACATTTTGAGAATCTTTTTTAGTTTGTTTAGTACTGTTTCATTAATTTTTATCAATTAAATGTATATCGCAATAATCCATAATATGAATATTTACTGATTAGCCATTATTAGCTATTTTAAGATTATAAATTAAATAGTTTAAAAAGCGAATTTATTTGATGTTAAACTGACAGCTCTAGTATACTTTGATAGCTATTTACCTGGTAGCTGGTGGTAATGAAATGAGAAAAGTAAATTTACCACTTAATTTTTAAGGGTGATTTACGTCTAAACCGTTGGGTTTAGCGATGTAAATAAAGAGCACCTTTTTTAAAGGCCTGGCATCAGTCTTTCAGAAATTATGCCAAAAACTACTGTAGCTGTCAACACTAAAAAATTATGACAAAAAACAATTTTCAATGTAGGTAAAGTGCCCTCTAGCGGCAAACAATCAATGTGAATTGTTACTAAAATGATGAAGCGCAGAAGACTTAGCCTATCTTTCAAATATTAGTCAAATCGGTTTTCCTGTAAGCGAGTAATTCAAAAAACAAAAAATAAAAACTTGAACTTGGACGGCTTGTAACTCGACAACGAATGACATTTTGAAAAAAATTATATGAAGCTCTACCCTTATTTTGTCAAGTAGAATCACCCCCTTAAGTTTCGTGATCGATTTTTGAATCACCCTGTATATATATATATATATATATATATATATATATATATATATATATATATATATATATATATATATATATATATATATATATATATGCAGCATAAAACATTGCAAACTATGTACCAAAACAATGAAATCGCGTAATCATAAAAAAATACTTCACTCGATAGGTTTAGGATAATGAAGGAGATCACCAATTGTAATCTTGACTATGACCTTTAGATTAAGGGTCAAGGTCAAACATTGCCAAGATTTTATTTTTTATGGAAAAACTTTTTTTTAAGAAGTAGATTTAGAAGATAAAAACGTTTTTTTCTGAGATATTTTTCGATATTTGTAATATTTGACTTATATGACCTTGAAGTCAATGGTTAAGGTGAGGCGTGTAGTTTTATTGATTTTTTGAACGCAAAAGTCCATTTTTAACCTCCTTTTTGGTAGTTTTCTTATTCATGTTATTTTTAATCATCAAAAGGTAGAATTTAGTGACATATAGATTAAAATACTAGATTTAATCTGAATCGAAGATCATGGTAATATAGCAAAAGAATAGCGGTGCCATAATTTTTGAATACGGATTTTTACAAATGATTTTATTATCCGTCAGACTTTTGCGTTCAAAAAAAACCTGAAGGTCATATAAAGTTAAAATATCTCAGAAAAAAAGGTTTTATCTCCTAAATCTACTTCTTAAAAAAAGTATTTCCATAAAAATGACACACCTTGACAATGTGTGACCTTGACCCTTGATCTAAAGTTCATAGTTAATTGGTGATCTTCATTATCCTAAACCTGTCGACTGAAGTATTTTTTATGATTACGCGATTTCAATATTTTGGTACATAACTTACAATATTTTACGTTGCATACACACACACACATATATATATATATATATATATATATATATATATATATATATATATATATATATATATATTATACATATATATATATATATATATATATATATATATATATATATATATATATATATATATATATATATATATATATTGTCGTAGAAACGGACATATCGGTACATCTCACCGGTATGTTCCGACCTAAAATAAGTACTTATACAAGTATTAAGTATATAGAAAGTAGACACAGGGGTGTCAAGGGTGTTTGGGTAAGGCGTCAACGGACCAACTGACGAGTCCTACCGTCGACGTCGAGGACGAAACATCCTTATTTTAGTGGTAATATTAGAGCGTATTTCGCGGTACACGATCTGGCGAAATACGACATGGCGACCCTGACAGGACGGTGCACAGCATAGGGTTGCTCACACCGTCAGGCAGCTAAAACGAGCGCCCGAATCTGAGGCCACTCGGGATGTGTCCGTTGCTACAGTTACTTTCAGTCACCCGCTTTCTATATCGAGATTGTGGAATGTCAATATGCGAGAGCGGCTGCCTTAGGGGGGGCATGTCTTAGAAACGGACATATCCGTACATCTCACCGGTATGTTCCGACCTAAAATAAGTACTTATACAAGTATTAAGTATATAGAAAGTAGACACAGGGGTGTCAAGGGTGTCTGGGTAAGGCGTCGACGGACCCATTGATGAGTCCTACTGTCGACGTCGAGGACGAAACATCCTTACTTTAGTGGTAATATTAGAGCGTATTTCGCGGTACACGGTCTCAAAATTTCATTTGGCATTTTCAAGTGCGGTTCGTCTCGTTACTCGCTGAGAACTCAGCTCGAGAGTGGGAAGTCAGATTTTTGTACAGGTTGCGGTTTTTAAATTAACCAATAAAAACATAGAATTTTGTCCACCCTATACATATATGTACATAGCATTATGCTATTCAGCAGTTTATATTGAAATGATTGATTAGATTTTGCAATGAAGAAATTTCGGTACTTATATCTAATAATTAATCCTGTTTTACCATTACCTTCTCGTTGAGTTGTTCATAGAAGACCTTCATTTGTTTACGTTAAAGATAAGCAAGGTCAGAATTAATACTAATCTTGCTGTCCTTTAATTTATATTTACGTTTCAGAGTGCTTTCAGATATTGAGCCCTCGGAGAACACAATATCAGTATTCAACCTCAGTCTCTCCAATAGAGATTTATCACGACTAACACGATTTCTTATTTTATCAGAATTATTTTCTTAACTATTATACATAACAATATTTTTAGATCTTTCATTTCTGCGCTGCACCTCTGATAGACCTATTTCTATGTGCAAGGACTGCCGTTCCTCAGCTGTTGGTTCCAAAGTGTTGCAATTATATTTAAGCTCTTTCAAATTTTTCCGTAAATTAGCGACCTTATTTTCAAAGTGAGTAATTTTATCCTTCTGGATAGTTTTTTATTCCTCCAGAACACCATGGACTGATTATAATCCAATACAAAGTTTATCATTTGTAACATCAAAGAATAATAAAAAACACAACAAACCAGGCGCGGATCCAAGGGGGGGCGGTTGGGGCGATCGCCTCCCCCTCAAGAGCTTTGAGTTCAGGAAAATAGACCCGATTTTGCCTCTTATACTATAGTTTATTCAAGAACTAGAGAGAGTAATAAATCATTTTTTTACCCTTTTTTTCTTCGCCCACTACCTGTGTCCTTTAGTCCGGTGTATTTGGTAAAATCTGTTAGACACATATATTTTTCATAGGAATGAGTTAGATATTTTATAATAAAAAGTATCTTGTATGTATCTTTATTATTTTTAATTTTGTCATAGAAATCGTTTTAGGCACATTCAGACCAAAACGTGGCCTAATTATAAGTTATTATGTAAATACATACAAAATACCCATTCTCAAAAATACAAAAAGTTAAACATACATAAAAAAAATAAATTCTTCCATATAATATTAAAATATTTTTGGAGCTATCAGTCATTTTATTATTAATTAAAAACCTTTTAAGGACATTTGACGTTTCATTTTATTTATTTCTTAAACCAACTGCAGAATTACAATTAAACATTAAAAAGGGATTAGTTTTTATATATTGCAGTTAAGATTAGACCTACTTATTTTAATTTCTATTGTACTGATATCTTAATTTAATTTACTTTATTACATGGAAATCCGATAGTCCCAGAAAAATAAAAAAAACATGTTAATTCTACACGCTTAAGAAAAAGATACAAATACAATTATAAAATAATAAAAGACTTACGGCTAATTGGAATTAAATATATATAAAATTAAAGAGTGGGACACACTAAAAAAAATATAAAACAACATTAAACAATAAAATACAACAAAAAAAAAGTGTAAATAATAAATTGTGTTTACACTGGTAAACATTACGTATCTAATTCCTAATCAAAGTCAGTGAAGCTATCTTTGCTCAAATTAATTATAATTGGTTCCTCTATCTCACCATCATGAGACTGAGTTTTCGCATTTTGTTTTATTCTTTTATTATATGGATTTTTCCCAATTTTCCGCAGTAACTTTATTCAAAAAAATCTCTCAGAAGTTCAGTTAAATTACTAATTTTGTAAGTTGTGTTATTTCTAGCAGCTCTACCTTTTACTTAAGAGAGATATTTCCTTCTCCAACGGACAGTTTCCGGACGATCTATAAGAACAGATTTTTTATCTGGTTTTTCGCAGCAAAAAATAAGTTCTCTGAGCAATTTCCAGAGTCCAGTTCTTTTAATTTCAAGTAAATCGCGATCTTCATTGATTTTAGTTAGAATTTTGTCGACGGTTGGGATCTGCTTCTCATAATAAAATGTATGTACAACTCCTTTTATTGCAGTTTTCATCTCTTCTTCCAACGAGGTTTTTCGTCCGCCTGTGATCGAATGTGGCTTGGGAGTACTAACAATTCCAGTCGTTTTTTTCTCTTTCAGTATTCGGTACATAGCAGATTTTTCAACTCCTGTTATGTTGGAATACACCTCAACAGAGCCTTTAACATTATTATTTAGATATTAATATCTTAAGGCCTCATAAACGTTCATCGTAATAAGTTTTTTGTTGAGGAAAAAATGCCCTGGTTTAAAGATTTTGGAACAAATAGAGGTGAAAGCCATATCTTTTGGGTATCTCACTAATCTCAAATAATATATAAAAACAAGCCCAAACAAGATAAATTACTAAGGACAAACTGTAAGGTGTACTTTGATCACTGACAGAAATTAAACTGAAGTATTAGAAATTTTGTTGTTGCAGTAAATTTATAAAAGCTTATAACATTTAAATATAATTAGATTTACTGCAGTCCTCAGTTACCTGCAGCAGTGGAGCAGGTACATTGGAGGTTTCGGTAACAGTTTAATTACTCTCTCTAATTCTTGAATAGAGTATAAGAATGGGTATGCTTGCGATCGCCCCTCCCTCCTTCCAAGAGCTTTGAGTTCAAGAAAATAGAACCGATTCTGCCTTTTATATTAGGAATGTGTATGCTGCTAGCACCCACCTCCATTAACAACTTGCTTTTCTTGCGATATCCCCCCCCCCATCAAGAGTTTTGAGTTCAGGAAAATAGACTCGATTCTTCCTCTTATACTAGGAATGTGTATGCTGCTCGCATCCTCCCCCCCCCCCCTATCGGCAATTTGTTTTTCTTGTGATCCCCCCCCCTCTCTAAGAGCTTTAAATTTAGAAAAATAGACCCGACCCTGCCTTTTACACTAAAAATGGGAATGATGCTGATGTGCCCCCCCCCCCGTCGACAACTTGTTTAGAGAGAGGCTGGATCAGCCGCTGCAAGAGACTATTGATAAATTTGATAATTCCTTGAAGCATTTAAGATTGATCAAAATTTATGCTTTTTCGGTTTTCCTTATTTTTAATTTAACCTTAATAATATTTAAAGCTAACTGCAAATTCAGAGTTATTGTAGCTATTTAACTAATTTTATAAGATCATAATAACATCGCTGAATTCTGCAGTTAATTATTAACCTGCACATGTAAAACTCAGATTTAACAAAACAGCATAACTTTTTAAACACTATCGTAGGTACTCGTCGATCTTACTTACTGTGACGTATTATTACTTAAGTATTTTTTTTCTTACCAATCGATGGCCTTAATATGATAATGGGCAAATGATCTTTCTGTTCAACAACTAAAGCTTCACTCAAGGCTTTGGTATAAGTGTAAGTATTGGATATGTCGTTTCCTAGTAAACTGAGATAATTAAAAGTTTAGTTTATTGTAAAAACGAAAAGAAAATTATTTTTGGGAAATGTTTAAAAAGGGACTACTATGTTTTATACCACTAAATTTATTTAGAAAACAGTGATTGCAGTTTAAACTCACAGAGTCATTTTCAAACTGAATTACAAAGGTAGACAAAGTATTAAATACAGAAACATGAGAAAATTTAACAATAAATATAGACTACCTGAGAAATAACATTATTACAAAGGGGGAGGTACTAAATTTTGGGAAATAATTATTATTTGGCAACAACAAATAACGGGGAAAATTCAAGTTCTGTCTGGTCATTCAGCAAATTTACATTTTTATTTTTACTATGTTTATATATTTCTAAAGATTCAAGAATATATAACTTTTGGCCCTTTGTTGAATAATGTAATATATCAGTGTTACTTAAATTAGGAAAAGTGTGGTTACGTTCTGAACAATGGTTGGCAAAGCTCGAGTTTATTTTTTGTAGACTATATGATCGGTAGTGTTCTGAAAAACGAGTTTTAAAGCTTCTACCACTTTGTCCAATATATAAGCCATCACACTCTCAACATTTTAACTTATAAACTCCTGATTTATAAAATTTATTAATTTTATCATCAGCATTGTAAAAGATAGTGGACAGATTGTGTTGAGATTTAAAAGCTACTTTTATGGTATATTTGGAAAGAGTATTAGCTATGTTTTCTGATAGGGTACCACAGTAAGACAAAGATATATAAGATGAACTATCTTTATCATTTTTTATTTGGGAATATATTGAATTAAATGCTAGTTGTTTTTGTTTTTTAGTTATTAATTTCTTTATAGTTTGTTGCGGGAAATTGTTTGATACTGCAATCCTTTGAATGATATTTAATTCATCTTGAAGATCTTCTTTAGAGAGAGGTAAAGATAATGCTCTATGTATCACTGAATTGTATGCAGCCATTTTGTGTTGTAAGGGGTGAAATGAGTCATTAGATATAGTACAAAGTTTTCTTTGCTCTAATATGAAGGTCCCCAGAGAAATTTAAATGATCGAAAAAAATTGATTAAAAACCTGCTTTTTTACCTTTTTTTTATTTTTTTTTTTTAATTTAGTTACAAAACTTTTTTTCTCTTCAACTTTCCTCTAATATAAATACCCTCAAAGTTACACGAGAGAAATTAACAAAAAACGTTTTTTTTTTGTCGTTCATTTTTTATTTTTATTAATAAAAACAATGTTGCCCAACTTTTTGAAAGTACGCATATCAAATTTATCGTTATTCACGTTATTCTGAAGGCTCTCATACAAAAATCTCCATGTTCCATTTCGCAACCCCGATATTTTACAGATAAGCCCTGGTCTACTAGACGACAAAAGTATTTCATAAATAATAACAATCTGTCAAAATTGTGAGATTTTGGACATCTGCCTTTTGTTTCTTATAAATTGGCCATGGCCTACTATTACAAATATAGTAAATTATTGAAAATATCGAATTCTCACCCCGTTTTCCAAAATAAAATAAACACATTGCATATTTTTCAAAAGTTGAAATTACAGTTAATCAATATTTAAAATAATATACAGGGTGTCCTATTTAAAAAAAAAATCATAAGTTTGATTAATATCTAAAAACTAAACTTTTTGGAAAAAAGCTGAGTGCGCTACTGAACTCTACGTAAAAACCAGATTTTATCTTTTTGATTAATTAACGCATAACGGAGATACGAGATGTGTCTAAAAAATGAAGATTTTCAAAATCACCCTGTAGAGTAAAAGCTAATAGAGACATGACAAATTTGACACCGGAATCTTTCGTTTCGTTAAAAAGTATGAAACTAAAGTGAAAACCGCACCACTATATCTTTAATAGTAACTCGAATATCCTCTAAAAGTGTCGAAAATGGGACACCCGGTATAAGAATAGACAAAGGCTGAATTATTTACAACAAATGGTGATAGACACAGATAAGAGTAGCTACAAAATTAAAAACTTCGCGTACGACAAAAAAATTTGAAGATCCGTAGATATCTAATCCTAGATCTCTGGGTGAAATCAATCCTAGGAATGATTTCATACAGACAACCAGAATAAATATTCACATTGAATATGTCAGGAATTAAAGGGACATGTACTTACTGTGGTGTAATCATTTCGATCATATCCTCGTTCACATGTTCAACGACTTTAATGAAACTATGAGGGTCTGTTGGTGATGGATAAGGCTTCTCATATAATATTCGTTCATTAAGATGGCAGTAGGCCGTGGACATGTGAGCAAAACACTACAAAAAAAGATTAAAGTAGGATCTTTTTATAGGATATAACCAGTGCGGTAACCAGTGCCTGGCAACAAATACATATTTTTATAGATTGTGAATTTAACTTTGTCGCATATTAGGCGCGGATTCAAGGGGGAGGGGCGATCGCCCGCCCCAAGAGCTTTAAGTTCAGGAAAATAGACCCGATTTTGCCTCTTATACTATAGTTTATTCAAGAATTAGAGAGAGTAATAAACCATTTTTTACCTTTTTTTTCGCAAACTACTTGTGTTCTTTAGTCCGGTAGACATATATATTTTTCATAGGAATGGGTTAGAAATTTTATACTCAAAAATACCGGTCTATAAGTAATAATGGACTATTTGGAAGTGTGACAAAGGATTTTATTCCTTGTCATAGGTGTCGGAAGGAGGTTTATTTTATCACTAAGTATTTATGGCATATATTATAATTTCTGTAATAAACTTAAAATAAAAAGTTTTTATAATATTATTTTATTTCTTATGATTTCTTAATAATTCACATACATTAGAAAATATAGATAATTTTGACATATTTAACACAAATCACAACTATTTAATTTTGGCATAGAAACCCTTTTAGAGACATTTAGACTAAAACGTAGCCTTATTCTCTCAAAAAATTCTAAGTTATTATTTAAATAGTTACAAAATACCCATTGTCAAAAATACAAGAAGTTAAACATATATAAAAAAATAAACTCATCCATATAATATTAAAATTTTTTTGGGGCTATCAATCATTTTACTATTAATTGAAAACATTTTTAGGACCTTTGACGTTTCAGTTTATTTATTTCTTAAACCATCTGCAGAATTACAATTAAACACTAAAAATGGATTTAAATGTAATTTATTTTTATATGTTACTGTTAAAATTAGACCTACTTATTTTTATTTCTATTCCACTGACATCTTAATTTAATTTACTTTATTAAATAGAAATCCGATAGCCCAAAAAAATAAACATGTTAATTCTACACGCTTAAGATAAAGACACAAATACAAAAATAAAAAAATTACGGCTAATTGGAATTAAGTATATATAAAATTAGTAGTAGAGTAGTAGTAGAGTAGGGCACACTACAATAAAAATATATAAACAACATTAAACAATAAGATACAACAAAACCAAAATTTGAATAATAAATTGTGTTTACACTGGCAAACATTACGTATCTAATTCGTAATCAAAGTCAGTGAAGCTATCTTCGCTCAAATTAACTATAATTGGTTCCTCTATCTCACCGATCATGAGATCGAATTTCCACATTTTGTTTTATTCTTTTATTATATGGATTTTCCCAATTTTCTGCAGTAACTTAATTCAAAAAAATCTTTCAAAAGTTCAGTTAAATTACTAATTTTTTAAGTTGTGTTATTTCTAGCAACTCTACCTTTTACTTGAGAGGGATATTTCCTTCTCCAACGGACAGTTTCCGGAGGATCTCTGGTTTTTCCCAGCAAAAATTAAGTTCTCTGAACAATTTCCAGAGCTCTTTTCTTAATTTCAGGTAAATTCCGATCTCCATTGATTTTAGTTAGAATTTTGTCGACGGTTTGGATCTGCTTCTCATGATAAAATGTATCTAAAACTCCTTTTATTGCATTTTCATCTCTTTTTCCAACGAGGTATTTCGTCTGCCTGTGATCGAATGTGGATTGGAAGTACAAATAACAGTCGTTTTTTTCTCCTTCAGTGTTCGGTACATAGTAGATTTTCTAACTCCTGTCATGTTGGAACACATCTCAACAGAGCATTTAACATTATTATCTAGATATTGATATCTTAAGGCATCATAAACATTAATCGTAATAAGTTTTTCGTTGAGGAAAAAATGTCTTGCTTTAACGCTTTTGGAATAAATATAGAGGTGGAAGCCATATCTTTTGGGTATCTCACTAATCTCAAATAATATATAAAAACAAGCGCAAACTAGATAAATCACTAAGGACACACTGTAAGGTGTACTTTGCGTACTGAGAGAAATTAAATTGAACTATCAGAAATTTTATTGTTGCAATAAATATAATTAAATATAATTAGATTTACGACAGTTCTCAGTTACCTGCGGCACTGAAACCGATACGTTGGAGGTTTCGGTAACAGTTTTATTACCCTCTGTAGTTCTTGAATAGAGCATAGAAATGTGTATGCTTGGGTTCACCCTCCCCCCTCTCAAGAGCTTTAAGTTTAGGAAAATAGAACCGATTCTGCCTTTTATATTAGGAATGTGTATGCTGTTGGCACTCCCTCCGTTGACAACTTGTTTCTCTTGCGATAGCCCTTCTCCCAAGAGCTTTGAATTCAGGAAAATAGATCTGATTCTGCCTCTTATACTAGGAATGTGTTTGCTTCTGGCATCCCCCCTGTCTGCAACTTGTTTTTTCTTGTGATCGCCTCCCCCCTCTCTCCAAGAGCTTCAAATGCAGAAAAATAGACCCAATCCTGCCTTTTACACTAGAAATGAGAATGTTGCTGGTGTCGCCCCCCCCCCCCCGTCAACAATTTGCTTTCGCTTGCCGTACTGTACTTTTGTGATATAACCCCCCCCCCCCCCCCAAAGAGAGAGACTGGATCTGCCCCAGTCGCATATATTAGTGGATATTTTCCATCAGCATGATGAGAGGGAGTCAGATGGAGCAACAGAGCTATAGTATATTTTAATGGAGCAAAGATATTCTATCTCTCTCTCTTCCGTAACGAAGGATGGAACTGTAGGCTATTGACTATGTCATAAAATAGGGCAATAAGAAACTAAGACTTGCAAGCATTTTTATTGCATAAATCGTTCAATTGGTTATTTGAGTTGAGAAAACTGCGAAGTGCTTTTTAATTAAAGGGTGCAATTTGGAAATAAGGATAAAAATGCAACCCTTACAGTTTTTTGACTATAATTCGAAAACGAAGCAAAATTTGGTTACAGTTAATAGAAAACTTTTTGTAGAGAATAAAATTTCCCATTAAAATGGTCTATTAAGAAAATGAAAAACGGGTTTTCACCCGATTAATATTGAAAAAAACAATGAACAAAAAAAAACAAAAAATCCAATTTTTTTTTCTTTACTCTTTTGCCTGTAACTTTAAGCAGGTATAGGTAGTGCTTCACACTGAAAGACATTTCAGTGTTCTAATTTCGTGTAGTAAAGATTCCTGAAAATGTACAATCGTAGCCGAAACGGGGTATAATAATGCCAATTTGACACGGTTTAAACCCAAGAACGATGATTTTCAACTTGACCAAAGCCGTAAAAGCGTTCGTTCTTTATTCTCCCTTCATTCTTATGCACCTAATTTCCGGTATATATATATATATATATATATATATATATATATATATATATATATATATATATATATATATGATACACATATAGCAGTTATTGTTTGATCGCGTTCACCAAAAACATTATTAACATTCTTTTTTGCATAGAAAAGCTCGCGACACAAAACAATGTTACAAAATGGATTGTACATGAAACTCTAACAGAACAGTTATTTCACCCGTGCCACGTTGAAAAAGTACAGACTATGTATCTGGATGATTTTCCCGTAACACTTCAGTAGTCCAATTAGTTTATACAGCAACATAACCTAAATCTAAATTTTTGTAAACTTATTTTGTTTACTGATGAGGCCGATTTTACAAGAGATTGCATAATAAACTCACACAATTTACATTTTTGGGCTGTTGAAAACCCGCCCGCAATAATTCAAAACAAACATCAACAAAGGTTTATTGTAAATTTATGGGCTGGCATCATCGGAAATTATCTTATAGGTCCATTGGTTTTAGAAGGCAGACTCAATGTTGAGATTTAATTACAATTTCTGCAGCATAATTTAAATAATTTATTGGAAGACGTACCTTTTGATAGAAGAATGCAAATGTGGTACATGCATGATGCTGGTCCACCTCATTTTAAGTGTATAGTACGTCAACACTTAACGAACGGCTTTGGCCCTCAATTGATAGGTCGAAGTGAGCCTGTTTTATGGCCACCAAGGTCTCCAGATCTAATTTCCTAAGACTTTTACTTCTAGGGACGTCAAAAAGAAGTAGTTTATTCAACACCAGTAAATACTAGAGGAGAACTACTAGCGAGAATAGCACAGCATCCTAACGAAGTCCTATTTTTGCATTTTAATAACATTGTAAATGAATTGAGCCCCTATGAAACCTTTGAAAGGTTTCTGGACTTGACAATGTCTGAGCTGGAAAGTTTTCAGCATAATATCTTCCTGTCTTCGAAGAGTTATACAGCGCTTCCCTATAAATTAAAGCACATCAACACTCCCACGGTATTTTATTTTTACATGTCTATGTTTAGCATTAGCAATTTTTGAGTTTTTAACATAGAGACCGATTTATCTCGAAAACCACCAGTTTTACCGAAATAAATTAAGAATACCTTTTTTGAAGAGGAATGATCAAAATATTTTAAAAAATCAGTAAAATGACACCTGTCAAAAATTAGTGTGGCTACAAGTCCGTTCCTGACCTCTGTGATGATGTAAAACATCTACTGTAGTATGGTATAATGAATCTTTAGGGACTCTATAAAATATTAAAATTTCATTAAATTATACAAGTCGGTTCTAAACTTGGAACCGATAAGGTAAATCGCTGGGTACTCTTTTAGGGCTCTGTATCTCCATTAAGAGTAACTTTAGGAATTTTTTTCCTAAAATAAAGTAGGGTTATTTTGACCTTACCCTGTATATGATATATTACCATCCTAAGTCCGTTACTCCTATGGGAAAAAAATCATTTATGAAACTTAACCGTACCTACTTTTAACTGAAACCCCTGGGTAAATTCTGGCGCTCTGGAATTGCTTTGTTTGGTGCCCTTGTATCTGGAAGATCGTGGTCTTAATTTTTTCCAGGACTTTCTTTTTTTACCTTATCAGTAGTAGGTAACTGATCCTCCTGTATTCTAAAACAAGGTAAACTGGTATCCTTACTTTAAGAATAACTACTATTTCTGCCTATTAACGTATTGTTTGGAAGCTTTTTTAAGATAGTGTTGCCGTTCTTATCGTGGTATGAGTAGAGTATGAGTAGAGTTCGTTTGGAGTGCTAAATAGAGTGCGGACTGGCAGAAGTAGACGATTGAATTGATCAACCTCCCTGCGTATATTAGCATCTCTTTTCCTATCTGCTGGTTGATGTGTGTTCAACGTAAACTATCAGTATAATATTTCCGAGAGCAGTTTTCCTTTTTTCCATTAGAGATATTAAGATGAAACAAAGTGCAGGTTGTATGTATGTGTATAAAATTGGGGATCTGCATACTGCGACATAATAGATCTATTGTGTTTCGTTACTGCAGCCAAGTCGTAAGGAATTCCTTGCCTGCTAAAGAAAGTCCTCCAGTCCTATTTTTCTCAGGAACCTTAGAATGTTGGATGGCTTCAAAGTGGATAGCTCCCCTTTTGCTACTAATTCTATCGAAAGACTCGGGCCCCAGAAATGGTGTTTCAGCCCCTTTTTTCATGAGCCTGTCTGCCAGTTCATCTCCCTCTACTTCGGTGTGTCCTGGTACATGAGGGAGATATTATTTTTCCTACTTAGTTCATTTAATTCCTCATTCCCAGATCATCTTGGGGCTGATTGAGAACTCCGCACATGATTGTTCCTGATAGTTTTTTCTTTGTTAAAGTGAATACATTTTCTAATGGTATGTATTTCTAGCTGAAAGTGCTGGTTACTCCCAGAATGTCGTAAAAATCAGAAATGCTGTTTTTAGGAAAATCTCTTGCAAACAAATAAAGATTTGAAAAATTAAGCCATCTCATATTGTATTTCCCTTTACAATGCCAATAAAAAGAAATAAATAAATAAATATACATATATATACATACATATATATATATATATATATATATATATATATATATATATATATATACCTTCCTTTTTTATGATATTAATGTAGATTTTAAGATATTTTAGTGTTAAAGAAATTAATTGCTGACTTACCAGTAACTTTTTACATTGTTTTGCTAAATCCAACATGAACTTAGTTCCTCTAACATTTAACAGAACAGCTTTTGTTAAATGATCATCGAATTTGATTGTTGCAGCGCAGTGAAAAATTATTTCCACTTCGTTGGTTAACTTTTTTCTATCTTCTGCGCAAATTCCTAAGTTAGGAAGCATTACGTCACCGACTACGGTTTCGATTTTTTTGATAATGTCCTCCCCTTTCTGTTTCTTGACCATATTGAATAGCTGGAAACATAAAAAGATATTTTTCAGCACAGATAAAAAATTAAAGGGTGTCGGAATGCTTTTCATTTTTGTTTCTTAAAAACTAAAATATCAGAATTAATTTAGACTTCTTTAATTGCTGTTAAAAATTATAGAGTAGTTTTTGAATC
Source organism: Diaprepes abbreviatus (assembly GCA_034092305.1). NCBI lineage: Eukaryota > Metazoa > Arthropoda > Insecta > Coleoptera > Curculionidae > Diaprepes > Diaprepes abbreviatus. Next base: position 6,654,353 of record JASJET010000194.1, on the reverse strand, counting down.
CTTATTTATGAAAACCAACCATCCTTAAATGGCAATGGTTTGAAAACCTTACTTTTAAAGTAGCTAAATAGAAAAAAACAGTAAGTGTTAAATCTGGATTCCGCGGTGGCCCGTTGATATCTCCTAAACGACTATCTGAGAATAAATCATGAAGAACTGCCAAAAAATCATTCGTGATGTGGAAAATTGCGCCATTTTGTTGCAAAATGTATTTCGGTTGTAGCAAATCTAATTTTGCATTTCTGGAGCAGAAAAGGAATATGGAATAACGGTCGGAATTAACAGTCTGAGTGCACCCAAGGATATCCTCACGAAATAGGGACCGATTATTCCTTGGCTTGATATGGTAGTCGAAACGACAACCTTAGGTAAGTGTAGGGGTTTTTGATGCAGCATCAGAGAATTGTCTAGAGCCCAATATCTACAATTTTGTTTATTCATATGGCCGTTGATGTGTAAATTCGATTCATCACAGAACCATATTTTACTGAAACTTCTAAAACGGTTTGTCATTGATAAAGTCTGTCAAAGTTGTAGGTTCTTGACATGGTATCACTGATCATTTCTAGCAATGGCTTCGTTACCACACCATTGATGTTGGTGTACCCGGCAACAGGTTCCGTTCACCAGACGTTCTTTCTTTTCAGCCTATAAGCCTCCAATTCTCGCCTCAGCCCTGATTTTTATATGAAGGGGAGGGAGATTTAAAAGGCTTTCCATGGCTGCTGTTGGGGTGCTTCTCATGGCACCCGTGATGCGTAGTTTGAAGAACTGCAGAGTATCCCGTCTTTGCCTGGTTCTTGTCTACCACGCAACTGCCTATGGTTACCATGGGTGTTACCAACGCAGTATACAGCCGGTGCACAATGTGTAGCTTTAGTCCCCACGTCTTGCTCAGTGCCCTTTTGCTGCAATGATGGACATTTTTCCTTTAGAGATAATTTTCTGCAGGTGTAAGTTTCAGGTAAGCTTTGCATCCAAGGTTATATCTTATCTGGCTCATTTGCAATCGTTTATTGAAGATAGTTTATAATTTTAATTGTCCCAACTTTCTTCTTCTAGTAAAGGATATGAGTGTAAGTTTTCCATGGTTTACCCTAAGGTCCTCCTTAGTACACCACTCCTTTCCTATAGTCAGAGTCATTTGCATTGGCTTTGATAGTATATTGCAATATATTTCCGTAATGAGTATCACTATATCATCAGCATAACCCTGAGTATCTTAGCCTCGGTCGTTGAGATTTACCAGTATAGTACCCCTCCCTGCGGGCAACCCTTGGCTATCGACGCCTCCACGGTTATCTCCAACAGTTTAGATTATGCTTGAAGAATGTTTTGTATCCACCTGCAAAGAGTATCTTCAGTGCCATATCTTCTGGCAGATGTTGTCATGGCGGCGAAGAAGGTGTGACCAAATGCTCTTTCAATATCAAGGAAAGCTGTCAGTGCTATTTCCTTGCTATCTGTGGCAGACTCTATTTCTCTTACCAGGCGATGTAGAGTTGACTCACATGATTTTCCTGATTGGTACGCATGTTGGTTATGGTGTACTGAAATTTCTTTAAGAGAAGTTTCCCGTATGTGTCTTTCAACGAGTTTCTTTGTTAACTTTAGTAGAGAAGATGACAGATTAATTGGCCTGAACGACTCCGTCTGAGAGTAGTCTCTTCCAGGTTTTGATATGAAGATAATTCTGGACCTTTTGTAGGCCAGGAGTAGCTAATCTGCGGCTATACTTACCCTTAGAATTTTGCAGAGCACAGGAGTGATGAGTTTTTAACCTGCTTTAGAAGCATTTGGATGCTCTGGGTACCTTTTAACTTTCAAATGATTCTATAGCCCATGATATCTTGTTCTGGGTTATTACTGGATTTGCTGTTTCCCAACTTCTTTTTGATGCTCTTTTGCTCAGAGTTGGGAGATTGGTTTCATTATTTAATGCGACATCAGGGATAATGTCAAAGTCTGCCAGATGCATTCGAAGAAGTGTTTTTATGGTTTCCCTGCCAGTCTCCGTAAAGAACCCATACGATTTCTGTTGTGCCCCTATGGGATCTAGGGAAATCTTAACCAAAATCTTGTAGAGGCGTAATGTTTCAAAAGTGCTTTCCATCTCTTGACACAGCTTCCTCCAGAAGCTTCTTTTAGCTTTTCTTGTTTTTTTGTTGTAGTTGTAGAATATTCCGTTCACTCATCGGATTTTTCCGCTCTGGTAAACAGTCTGCGTGTTTCTCTTCTTCACTGTGAGGTCGCTATTCTACCAGCTAACCTTATTGTTAACAGATTTCCTCACAAGGGAGCAGTTTTTGTGGTATGAGGTTATGATTCCCCGATCTAATAGAACTTGATTATTTTATTTGGGGAACAACCAAAAACAAAGTATATAACACCGCATTAACCACTATGGAAAATTGTATGCAGCGCGTCAGAATGGCATTTGAAAAACTTAATACTCAGTCAATAAGAAAAGCCACCCATGAAGAGTTCCTGCTTAGATGCGAAAAATGTTTGAAAGTTCATGGGCGTCAATTTGAACATTTACTCAAATAATTGTTGTAACTCTATTTTATTAACAACTGGTTTATTTCTATTTCTTTTAGCTTTTATAGATCCAAAGTTCTTGAAGTTTTTTATAACTTTTTTAACAGCTTTAATTGTTGGTTTCTGTTTCTACGGGTATCGGATCGCGAATGTATCACATGTACTTGAAATAACTCTATCACATTCTTCATAAAGAATAAATAAGTTTAAATAGTTTTCGTGCGTGTAATTTAATTGTCCCAACATGATTATTATTAATAAATGTCGAATGGCAAGAGACAGTGACAATTCCGTCGGGTTCGATTGTTTTATTTTCTCCACGCCTCGCCGTCATGGCCAACTAATACCAAAATTTAAAAGTTGTATAGCATTTTATAATAGAAAAATTTTGAATTACCAATATTTTGAAAACTACAAATTTTTGGAATAGACAACCTTATACAAAGTTACCCTTATTTTTAATGCTTAATATAATAAAATTATAAAACTAGATTCTATGTTTTTTTGACGATTTTTTAAATATAATTTTTATTCTTGTTTTTTGACCACTCTGTACTAATAGTCGATCTTCGTCTACAAGAAAACTAACCCAATAGAGACTTTCTTAGAGGAAAATTTTTTAGTTAAGTTTTGGTCGCAAAGGTAATTTTTGACATAAAAATTTAAATATGTTCAAAACTTAAGTATAGAACATTATATATAAAATATGTCTAGAATTTTACGTAAAAATGAAAAATGCATTAATATACAGGATGTGCTAATTAAAATAAGCAAGTTGCCATCTACTTCCGGTATAACCCGAAGTGCTGCCATCTTAAAAATATTTTAGCCGGCTGTCCCTTATGCACGTGAGTAGACTGTCAAATATTAAGATTCAACCTAATTATAGTTTTTCCACAATCAATCGATAAATTTCCCGAAGACTCACCCTGTAGATATATATATATATATATATATATATATATATATATATATATATATATATATATATATATATATATATATATATATATATATATAATGTTATGTCGGATATTCGAAATAAAGAAGAAGATCACACCAAGAGAAAAATCATCCACATGTCCTAAACTTTTGGCTTACCCAAAATACACAAGCCCGGAGCCCCCTTGAGAACAATTGTAAGCTCTGTTGGCTCTCCAACTCAGGCCCTAGCAAAACATCTAGCCACCATTCTCCAACCCTTCGTCAAAAAAAACGGCCTCCTACGTTAAAAAACTCGCAACATCTTTGCGAAATAATCAAAAACATACGTTTCCAAGAAAAAGAATGTCTAGTTAGTTTTGACGTAACATCACTTTTCACACAAATACCAGTTAAAGAGGCTCTTTCTGTAATAGAAAACAAATACAATCTGCCAAAATATATCATCGAATTAGCTAGACACTGTCTTGATAACACCTATTTTACTTATGAAGGCCGACGATATAAACAAGTCGAGGGAGCCCCGATGGGATCGCCGCTATCTCCTGCACTCGCTAACTTATTTATGGAAGACTTTGAATCAAAAGCTTTGGAGACCTCTTCACATAAACCAAGACTGTGGTTACGTTACGTGGATAACACATTCGTTATCGGGCAACATGGGTAAGAAAATCTCAAAAGTTTTCTGGCACACATAAACAGTATACATCCCAAAATTAAATTCATCATGGAGACAGAACAGGAAAGAGAACTACCGTTTCTCGATATCCTACTGAAAAGAAAAGAGGATGGCTTGCTTTCGCACACTGTCTACAGAAAGCCCACTCACACCAACAGGTACCTCAACGCCGAGTCACATCACCACCCCGCCCAATTATTTGCAGTAGTGAAATCACTTGCGTTTCGATCGCAGTCCCTTACAGATCCAGAAAATTATCACAAAGAAATGAACATACTGCAGGAAGCCCTAACAAAGAACGGTTATAAAAAAGACCATATAGACAAGGCTCTAAAAACCAAACACTTGACCCCAAAAAATCGCGAAAACCAAGAGAATAGCTCCAAAGCTTTTGTTCCTTATGTAAGAGGCACCACAGACAAGATTGCAAGAATTCTCAGGAGACACAACATTGAAACCATTTTCACCACAGACCGTAAAGTAAAAGATCTCTTGCCAACATCTAAAGAAAGAATCCCTCTAGAAAACCAGGGAGTGTACGAAATTCCATGCAGAGAATGCAGCTCATCTTACCTACGCCAAACCAACCGTAAAATAAGCGCCAGAAGAGACGAACACATAAACGCTGTCAAGCAAAAAACAACTTCTTCTGCTCTGGCCCAACACTGGTTAAACACAGGACATAAGATAAATTTCTCGGGAACAAAAATGCTATCGAGATGTGAAAACCTGTCCACAAGAGTTATAAGGGAGGCCACTGAAATTGCAAAGAGGCCCAACAACTTAAATAGCAGAGATGATAGCCAACGTGCGCCTAATACTTGGAAAAATCTGCTTACAAAACATCAACCAGTACCATTTAGTAACGAAACAGATTACAACTCTGCAACGCAACCACAAACACTGGCAACAGGGCTGATGACGCACAGCAGGTCTCGCCACCTGATGGTCCGAAACCATTCGGAAAACGAACGCGTCCGACGCGCACACGGTACCGACAACACCGGAGTCGCGGATGTCAGTTCGTTAGTAGACGCCATACAGTGAGCTTTGAAAATGGTGAATGAGATTTCACCGAAACGTCATCTGCCTTACAGTCCTGAGAGGGACTCAGCACATACCTTCGATTACATATATATATATATATATATATATATATATATATATATATATATATATATATTCATCACAGGGTGATTCAAAAATCGATCACGAAACTTAAGGGGGTGATTCTACTTGACAAAACATTAATTATTATTATATTTATGTATTCTGAATTGTCTTATTAAGAAAATTAAATGTATAATGTATTTGAAAAATTATAAATTCACATTCATTATTCAATAAATTTAATTAAGCTATTTTTTTAACAATTATTTATTAAAAAATAAATATATACATATATATATATATATATATATATATATATATATATATATATATACATATATATATATATATATATATATATGGTAGAGCTTCATATAATTTTTTTTAAAAATGTCATTCGTTTTCGAGTTACAAGCCGTCCAAGTTCAAGTTTTTATTTTTTGTTTTTTGAATTACTCGCTTACAGGAAAACCGATTTGACTAATATTTGAAAGATAGGCTAAGTCTTCTGCGCTTCATCATTCTAGTAACAATTCACATTGATTGTTTGCCGCTAGAGGGCACTTTACCTACATTGAAAATTGTTTTTTTGTCATAATTTTTTAGTGTTGACAGCTACAGTAGTTTTTGGCATAATTTCTGAAAGACTGATGCCAGGCCTTTAAAAAAGGTGCTCTTTATTTACATCGCTAAACCCAACGGTTTAGACGTAAATCACCCTTAAAAATTAAGTGGTAAATTTACTTTTCTCATTTCATTACCACCAGCTACCAGGTAAATAGCTATCAAAGTATACTAGAGCTGTCAGTTTAACATCAAATAAATTCGCTTTTTAAACTATTTAATTTATAATCTTAAAATAACTAATAATGGCTCATCAGTAAATATTCATATTATGGATTATTGCGATATACATTTAATTGATAAAAATTAATGAAACAGTACTAAACAAACTAAAAAAGATTCTCAAAATGTCCCCCATTTTCTTCCATACATTTCCTAACACTCTTCAAAAAATGTCGCCTAACTCGATGAAAAATTTCTGGTGTTTCTTTAATAATTTGGCACTTTTCGATTATCCTGAAGCGAAGATCCTCGACGTTGATTACTGGAATATCGTACACCAATTGTTTCAAATGACCCCAAAAGAAAAATCCATAGGATTAAGGTCTGGTGACCTCGCTGCCCATGCCAATGGTCCACTTCGTCCTATCCATCGCTCAGGATACGTTGCATTCAAATACTGTCGGACACATATACTAAAGTGGGGCGGAACTCCGTCTTGGAGGATCCACATGTTGGCCCTTACTTCCAATGGCACATCTTCCAGATACAATGGGAGACGATTTTGGATAAAATCTAAGTATACGTCACCAGTTAATGGGCCATCAAAGAAATGAGGACCAATAAGGTAATCTCCTATTATCCCTGCCCACACATTTAGTGAAAATCTACGCTGATGTTTCGTTTCTACCACATTGTTTGGGTTCTCGTAAGCATATGTGTGGATGTTGTGTAGATTTGTTATGCCATCACGAGTGAAACCAGCTTCGTCAGTGAATAATATGACGCCAATTAATCGATTATCGTGTTCATACTTAGCTAGGATCTGATTGCACATTTCCAACCGTATCGGCCGATCATCGTCATAAAGAGCCTGCACCTTTTTTGAATGAAACGGGTAGAGTTGTTCTTCTCTTAGTATCCTCCATGAACTAGCCTGACAGAGCCGCACTTCATTCCCAATTTTTCTAGTACTAATACCTGGATTATCTTCAATAATTTCAAGCACTCTTTCTTCTTGTTGCACGTTTCTGGCAGTTCTAGGTCTTCCCCTATTTCCATTATAACTTTTAAAGGAACCACATTCCGCAAGCCTCCTGTGCACACTGGAAAATGTTTGAGCATGAGGGATATTTCTTTCCGGATAACTCTCCATATAATATCTTCTTGCCAACTCTGCATTACCATTTGCTTTTCCATAACAAAAATGGATATCACAATATTCGATATTTGAATATTGGTGATTAGCCATTATTAGTTATTTTAAGATTATAAATTAAATAGTTTAAAAAGCGAATTTATTTGATGTTAAACTGACAGCTCTAGTATACTTTGATAGCTATTTACCTGGTAGCTGGTGGTAATGAAATGAGAAAAGTAAATTTACCACTTAATTTTTAAGGGTGATTTACGTCTAAACCGTTGGGTTTAGCGATGTAAATAAAGAGCACCTTTTTTAAAGGCCTGGCATCAGTCTTTCAGAAATTATGCCAAAAACTACTGTAGCTGTCAACACTAAAAAATTATGACAAAAAAACAATTTTCAATGTAGGTAAAGTGCCCTCTAGCGGCAAACAATCAATGTGAATTGTTACTAAAATGATGAAGCGCAGAAGACTTAGCCTATCTTTCAAATATTAGTCAAATCGGTTTTCCTGTAAGCGAGTAATTCAAAAAACAAAAAATAAAAACTTGAACTTGGACGGCTTGTAACTCGAAAACGAATGACATTTTGAAAAAAAATTATATGAAGCTCTACCCTTATTTTGTCAAGTAGAATCACCCCCTTAAGTTTCGTGATCGATTTTTGAATCACCCTGTATATATATATATATATATATATATATATATATATATATATATATATATATTGTGTAAATATTTATTTTTTAATAAATAATTGTTAAAAAAATAGCTTAATTAAATTTATTGAATAATGAATGTGAATTTATGATTTTTCAAATACATTATACATTTAATTTTCTTAATAAGACAATTCAGAATACATAAATATAATAATAATTAATCATCAATAAAATTATTGTTAATTCCTTTCTTGTAAAACAGTTTTTAGTTTCTCATAATAATATTTAAATTTTTTGGCGTACTTGTGATATGTGATTTTTACTAAAATTTTAAGACCATGGTGATTTTATTCCGACTTTATCAGTGTTAATAAATACTATTTCCAGCATTTGCAATGAAAAATCAGACTTATCCTTTTTTACACCACTAATGATCAACAGTATAATTTGTTTATATCACTTGGTTGTTGACATGAATTAAATTTACTTCTAATTTACATTTTTTTCATTCAATATTCTAACGTCATTGTTTACGTTTGATACTTCCAAATTTACCAGAGTCTTTGCCATGAAACACGCAAATATCATGAATAAACATTTTATATACTACTTTGTAAACTTATTTATTATGAAACAGTAAGATAGGATCTAATAAACAGTTAAAACAAAACGCAGGACCAGCTGATTTAAATGAGCCGTATTAATTTATTTTTTTTTTACATTTTTTTCTTTTTGTTGACCATGCAGTTATTAATTAGGTCATAATATTACTTCATAAGAAATTAACACATGTTTTTGCTCTGACGTTATGGCTTATCTTGTTATTGAAACTATCTTAAATTGTAAATAAGAAATAGAATTTGTAATTTGTTATTATATAAATTGAAAAATTAATTTCTTACCAAATGTTGACTAATGGTTCACTTAGGGGGTCGTCTACCTTTACGATTTTGAAAAATCTTGTTTTTTGGATATCTCGAATCTACATGTAATTAGAAACACGCTATATGAAAGATTTTATGAAATACAATTTCCTTCGTAGGTATATGGAACCTGTAACATGGCCACCTCTGTCCTTTTCTAGCGTTCTAGTCGCGCGTGGCTGCTCTGTCTCTCTTTCAGGTATAAACTCTTTTTCGGAAGGGTATAGCGGTCATAATATATTCATTCACGATATCGCTAAAACCAGGAACACGAATATGGCCCTATTCTCAGATGATACTGCCATCATGGCAAGATCCACCCATCCCAGGATGGTCAGCAGATATCTACAGGAAGAAATGAACCTTGTCAGCGACTGGTTCATATCCTGGAAAATAGCGGTAAATCCTAATAAGAGTCAAGCAATCCTCCTGACGAAAAGAAGGAGACCACCGGGCGAGAATATAGATATTGATGGCGCAGACGTCGAATGGACGAACCAAGCCAAATATCTTGAAATAACACTAGATAGAGGACTGTGTTGGGAGAAACATACCACAGCCACGATAAAGAAATATAAAATGGCAAGGAAGCTATTATACCCCGTGCTAAACAGAAAAAGCAAAATGAGCCTAAAAAATAAGCTGACGCTCATTAAGACAGTACTCAGGCCAGTGCTGACGTACGGGTCATTAGCGTGGGGCCACGCTGCTGCAACGTACATCAAAAGGCTAGAAGCTCAGGAAAACATAAGCTTGAGAATGGCCTTAGACGCTCCGTGGTTCGTCAGGAACGAACAAATACGTAAAGAGATGAGATGGACTCCTCTACGAGAAGTCTTAAGACAAAAGGCTGCAAAAGCCTTTCAAAAAGCTGAACTCCATGATAATCCACTGATTAGGCAATCAGTGGATTATGACCCGGAAATAGATGCTAGGAAACACAAAAGACCTAGACTTCAGGTCTAGGTGAAGCAAGCAGATGACTCCAGTGGGAAAAGGAACAGAAATCAAGGTAGGTAGGAGGTCAGAGCCCGAGGAATATCCCTCAAGAGCTGCAACATACATTTTTTCAGGGATGAGTGAGATGAATGAATGTAGAGCGAATGGCGTAGAGAGACCAACCTTGCATTGCAAACGAAATGCAAGGAAGTGCGATGCAATAGGAGCACCGCCTCCTGAAGCGGAAACACCAAAGAGTAATGACCGGAGGTTTATCAGGCCAAGGCCCGGAAACCAATGGGACACTCACAGTGCACTTCTGTAGACTATAGCTTCACTATAGGAAACAGAAGATGATCGTGAGGACCCTCAGTCCAGGGGGGGATTTTAGCCGGTAAGAATCCGGCACTACCCGTACACTTCCTGTGGGTGTCTATGCAAGATTTTCCCTCCGCAAAAAAAAATAATAAATATAGCGGTCATTTGTTGACGTTTGATGAATGCCTGTGAATGTACGCGTGTCGGCGTATCCTTCTTACGAAAAGCGGAACTAACCAACAAATTCATTGGAGAGCTTACAAAATTTTACGGACTGGCAATTCGCAGAAATCTTGATTCTGTAGAAAAGATGAAAACTCCAATTTGGGCATCTCTGGAGTACTGCGGTTCATCAAACGAAAATCACCAACACTCAAAGTGTACCCCTCGGCAACTATCGTTGGGGCAAGTGGCGTTAGGCCGAGGTCAACGAGACTTAAGCGACTTTTTGACATGACAGAGTTCCTCTCGTCCCCTCGATCGTCAAATTAATGAAACCAATATACGAAAGTTTGTCATCTGAATGTTTATTGGAAAGATTTTTGGGCGCCCATACCCAAAATAACAACGAGTCTGTGAACAGCTGCATCTGGATGTTGGCGCCAAAACATTTGCATTCAGGCAAGCAGGTGGTCGAAACTGCAAGTCATTTCGCAGTCATGATATTGATTGAGGGATTTTCATTGACTCATTATGAACGTCTTGGACCTTAAGCAGAGATGTGTGCAGCTCGACTCGACGAGGACGCATCGACCCTCTCGGAACGGAGAGTGAATGACGTGGCAAAAAGGGCCCGAATCTAACAAAGGGAGGTGCATGTGGCAAACAAAGAACATCTCCGTGGTGAGGAGGGAGCAGACGCCGATCCAAGGGGGGTGATCGCCCCCCCCCTCCAAGAGCTTTGAGTTTAGGAAAATAGACCCGATTTTACCTTTACTTGTGTTCTTTAGTCCGGTGTCTTTGGCCAAATCTGTTAGACACATATATTTTTCATAGGAATTGGTTAGAAATTTTATAATCAAGAATACCGGTATAAAATAATAGTCTATTTGGATTGGATAAAAATAGATATTTGGAAGAGTCAAGTGTTAAAAAGGATTTTAATCCTTGTCATAGGCGTCGGGAGGAGGTTTATTTTACCACTAAGTATTTAGGTCATAGAATATTATTTCGGTAATAAACTTAAAATAAAAAGTTTTTATAATATTATTTTATTTCTTATGATTTCTTAATAATTCATATACATTACAAAATATAGATAATTTTGACATATTAATAATCAGGTAAATCGCTGGGTACTCTTGTAGGGCTTTGTATCTTCGTTAAGATGCACCTTCGGAATTTTTTTTCTATTTTTAGTACGGTTATTTTGACTTCCCTTGTATGATCCCGAGAAGTTAGGAGGTACTTACGGGACACCCAGTATTATTTTTTGTTCGTTTTTTAGATTAAATTTGTTAAGTATTTTTTACTCAAGTGCAGGGAATGGACCTCCTTGAAATGGAAAAAAAAGTTTTGAAACGTTTGCTTTACTTTATGAAATTAAATAAAATATTTCTCCCTTTCGTATCAGCACTTCGTTAGTAATAAAATTGTATAGACTCATGAGTAATAAGGTTATCACTTAATCAAAACCAAACAAGTTATAAAGGTTTTAATTAATAGTCATAGAAATGAACAATTTTACCTAAATCTATTGTATTAATAACCAATTAAGGGATATCACAATTTAACTTACCGGTCCTGAAAGTAACTCTTTTATTCTATCTTCAGGTTGCTTCCCCTTTTTACTTCTCACCATCAGAATGATTTTTTTCAAGTCCGTGCATGATCTGAGCAATTTCTCGACGAGTACTTTTCCCATAAACCCAGTACCTCCAGTTATAAATATGGTTTTGTTTTTGTACATTTCGGCTACCCGGTCTGGGTAATCTTCGAGATTTTTGGACATATTGGTATTTGTTCTGAAAAAAGTAGAGGAAATATTTCTTTATTAATAAAGAACGAAAACCTTAACGGCATTGATCAAGTTGAAAATCATGGTTCTTGGGTTTAAACCGTGTTAAATTGGAATTATTATCCGACGTTTCCCTACGATTGCACGAGGCATCTTTAGGGATCTTTACTCCACGAGATTAGAACACTGAATGACTATCGAGGAGCAACAGCCCGGTATTTATACCCGACTGGTGCTCAGCGAACCGTGATCCAGCGTTACAATCGATTTTCACATATAATGTAGACAGTAACCTCTATCTCTATTAATATTATTTGGATATTTACAAATTTGGATTGATTCCCTAATTTTACGTTTAAGGAAACCAGACACTGATGTTAGCACCTTAGTTTCTTTTACATTAAAGATTTGACCTGAGCAATGTTGGTGTTCAGCTACTGCATATTATACAATTTGTTTCTTTTTTATACATCTTTCATTTTCCTTAACCCTAGTGGATATAGGCTGCCCTGTTTCACTTACATACGCTTTACCACAAGAGCAAGGTATCTTGTAAACGTCTTCTGTTTGAAATTGTATTGCGTCCTTTGGTGATTTCAAACATTGTCCAACTTTCTTACATGTGTTGAATATTTGATTTGTGGAGCAATCTGATAATCTTGTCGGTAGTGTGGTGTATGTTAAGGTACGATAAATATGGCGAGTCGAGTATGCCTCGAGCTTCCAACGAGACTCCTTTGAAATTTTGCCGATTTCTATTGTTATCGAGGGCCATCGTCGGCAAATTTGAAAAGAGGTAATAAACGCAGTTGGATCACAAGAAGTCAATTTTTTTATAGTTCTATTTTTTTCAAGTAGCTCGACCGATACTCGCAGCGATCCATTTTCTGTCGGTTTTTTGGTGCGAACTCAAAGGATTTTTTTTATCTAGTGGGACCGGTTTATGACACGCTTTTTCAAAAAAATTTACTTTGCAGTGAGACTGAAGACACGAGATTTTCTTATTTTTTTGTTAATGAAATGAAATTTATTTAGCAATTGATTAAAAGTTGTTTATAAGTGAATATGGAGTGATCGAAAGAAAATATAGGAACCTGAAAATAATTTCAAAATTTCTGAGTTATGGTCAAAAATTTTAGAGCAGAAAAGAAGTAAATATGTAAAATGAAATTGCGTCAGAAAATTTTCTGAGACCACCGAGAAGAAAATTTCGAGTGCGTCTGCCATATGGAAATGGGCTGCTGAAAATATATTTTTCTCTTGGAAATGACTGCTTCTATTTTGTTTAACATATATTCAAAATGTAACGAAGGGATATCTGCTAATATGTTGGAACTATAAATTTTCTAGAAGTTCGAATCCTAACCATTTTTGTAAATAAGATAGTGTGCTATTGTAATTCAAGTTTTCGTTTTTTATTTAATATACTATTTACAGTAAAATCCCACTGCATAAAAGTAACAAAGCTGTCGTTTGTTCTTCATTGTCAGACAAAGTATGATAATTATATGCACACCTGTGAAGAGGCATAAACCAAAACCATAGAAATTCTCAGAACAGATTTCATAAATAATTCGGCTTTCCGAATTCGGATAAAGCAAGGGGTAGATATTGTATGTGTCTTAAGTATGTATTTGAGGAGAGAGTTGTATACTTAAAGGGTAATTAAATTTAAAAGTATACATTTCAGTTGGGCAATTAACAGTAATGACATTTTTAAGTATACTTCAGATGTATATAAATGTAAGGCCTTGCTATGTTCAGTGCTAGCTATTGAAAATTTCTACTTTTACTATAAAACTTAGCGAATCTACAACTTATAGGCGAATTAAGGAACGGAAAGGGGGAACTGTGTGCTAGCCTAAACCGTACCCTAGAAGGAAAAAATTATACAAATGCTTCAAAAACATACTAAGAAGATACGTTCACGAATTAGAAAGTTTTTAGTTAGAAAATAAAAAGCAAGTCTCGATAAAGTTTTGAAAGTTATGAAACAAGACTAGAATGCGAAAAACGAATCTGTAGAAAGTGCTGACAAAAATAAATTTCTCGTAGGGAAACTGAAAATACCACAGGAAAGGCAAAAACATTTGTTATTTGGATGTAATCTGTCTCAGTACAGGACACATAGTACAAGAAATGTATGAAGATAAGAATATAGCAATTTTTCGTGAAGCATTCTTAGAAATGTTATGGACAGATTTAAAACCCTTATCCGCTCAGGGCCACAAACTCATTACAATTCATATTGGAGGGAATGTATAGAAGTTTTGCAGCAGTTTGAACCGAAATCTACCAAAGATTGACATGAATAAATGACGCCGGATATCTTTTACAGATATTTTTATTAAATGATTCCGTAGAGGTCAGTTGTAAATTTGGATAACGCCAGTTATCATTCTAGACTTGTGGAAAAGTTGACAATAACATAGTTGAAAAAGCGATATTACAGATTGGTTATCAAAAAAACATATTTCCTTTATGAATGGTTTACTAAAGAAGGAACTTGTAAAAATTGCGAATGACAAAGAAATACAATTTAAGAAACATGTGATAGACGAATGGGCTAAAGAACATGGAAATGTTTTGCTTCGAACACATTAATTAAAATCCACTAAACTTATATGGGCACAACTAATTCGTAACTCGGGATAACCCAAAATGTAAACTATAAGGAATACGTTAATTTCTTAATACACTGAAAAAAATTATCAGCGAGGACTGATGAAACGGCATTAACTATGTTATTAAAGAAAGACTTAATTGAAGTTCGCATCGATGCAGCCACATTCGCCACGACAATCATCGCCAAACAAACTAGTAACCAAAATGGTTAAATTTCGCTTTTTGCTTTGAAATATTAAAGATAATTAGAAAATAACACTCTTGAAAAAAGTAGGTTCTCTTTTAGCAACCTGAAAACCGCCATAATGAACCGTGAACAGATTACTGACGATCTACGTATAAGCTAATTTCGAGATTAATTAAGTAATATTTCGAAAATAAGAAAAACTATCTCTTATTTATTTCGGAATATAATGATATAAGGAAAATATGATAATAAAAAAATTTCAGCCAATTTGACAGCATGAGGTATTGTAATATTGGCCAGTGAACGGGAAAACACAAACTCGTATAAAGGCTGATTTCCAAGATTTTTCAATAGATCTTGTAAAAGTACAACAAAAAGGTATCTTTTTTATTTATAGATATAGGAGATAATATGTAAATAAAATCACTTAAAAATTTGGATTTATTTCTAATGCCCCGGCACCACAGTTATGTTGAACCCCATATAAGCTGATTTCGGGATTCATTATTAAATATTTGGAAAATAAGAAAAAATTAATTAAATTTCATTTCGGAATATAAAAAATTTAATCAAAACTTAAATATTTTTTTTCTTTACCCTTTATTGGTTTACACCGTCCAGACACTAGAAATCTCTTTCGGCGCCGGGCGTCGAAGAAGGGTTCGAACCGACAAAGATATTTATACGCACCTTTAGCTAAGACAACACTGTCCATAGAAGGTACATCTATGACGTTTTGTTGAGGAGTTGAGTCTTCATACTTATTAATAGAACGTTTTATATCTTCAGCCCAATATCCGTTGCGTCTCAGAGCATTAGTTAGTTTTTCTGTTTCTGATTTCAGTGATTGTTCGTTACATATTGAAAGGGTTCTGTGTACCAAAGAGTTAATGACGGATTGTTTTTGAGACGGATGATGGTGTGCCGTTGCATTGAAATATCGATTTGTATGCGTTAATTTTCCGTACACAGAATGTCCTAATTTGCCATTCTCTTTCCTTTGTACTAACACATGAAGAAAGGAAAGTGCACACCTTGATTCAGTGAATTTCATGCTAGGGTGTTGTTGGTTTAGATGATCCAGGAAATTATGGAGGTTTTCTCCGCCGTGCAGCCAAACTACGAATGTGTCATGTACATATTTGCACCAAAATTAATTTCTAGAGAAGCAGAAGACGAAGCGTTTTCTTCGAAAGCTCCTATGAAGATGTTAGCTACCACAGGTGATAGCGGAGATTCCGCTCCTGAAGTCTGCTCGTAAAAAGTTTCTTGAAAAGTAAAATAAGTGGAAATCAGACATATTTTAATTAACTCTAATTGAGTGGAGTCCAGGAGAGTTAATAAAGCAGACTTAAAAGTTGATTTACATGAGTTAAAATGGCTGTCTCTCTTATTTTAAGCCCTGGGAGGTTAGAACTTTGTATATAGGGGGGTCATCTCTAAAGATCCCTCATGCGGTGTTGCCAAGGTGTGCAAAATTTCCTTAATTTAGGGATAACTCAGATCGGGCAACGTATCATACCTCTATTTTTTATAACAATAGAAATATACCAAGTGCGTTTTTGCGGTTACATTAATAAGATTTAGTGAATTTTATTTTAGATACATTTTAGCTACAGTGTAATTAATCAGTGAATATTGGAAAAACCTGGAGTTATTGGGCTTCGTGATCATTGATATCACAAAAGTATAGTATGACAAAAAAAACAAGTTGTTAACGGGGGGGGGGGGGGGGAGTACCAGCAGCATACACATTTCTAATATAAAAGGCAGAATCGATTCTATTTTCCTCCTATACTATATTCAAGAATTAGAGAGAGTAATAGAACTGTTACCGAAACCTCCAGCGTACCTGCTCCAGTGCCGCAGGTAGCTGAGAACTGCCGTAAATCTAATTATATTTCATTATGTTTAAATATTGTAAGCTTTTATATATTTACTGTAACAATAATATTTTTGTCTCGTTTGCGCTTGTTGTTATAGTTGAACCGCTGTATATCTTTACGTCAAAATTTGACATATGCATCAAACTAGTGACATTGTTTTTTTGAGAACTGTAACAGGGTCGGAGTGGCTCATTCTACTATTTTTTTTTAACAAGAAATTTGTCGAATAGTTTATAAGCAAGTTTCACAAACTAAATATCCTTAAAAAAGAAAAATGTTATACACAAAAATTTTAAAATCGAAGTTTTTCCTTCTGTTTAGACATATCGATAATTTTATATCCCATTTGTATAGGGCTATTTAATGAAGGAGTTTATGTGCTTATAATGGGTTTGATATTTTAAGTGAAATTTTAAGTATGAGAGATTTTAAAAGCGGATTAAAATTTCCTCTTTTATATTACTACACTAAGAGATGTACTACTGCTAAAAATAATTTACTTTACGTATTAGTACATTCTTTAATAAGCATTGCCTTTTTAATATGTTGTTAGCTGATAATTTTGAAATTGTAAAAACTATTGTACTAAAAATTTTAAACACACTCTTTTTAATTTTGGGATTAGTAGGCTGATGTCTGAAGGTACAAGTGTGGAGTGCTTATGTGTATGTTCACTTTTATAAGTGAACCTATGTTGTTGGCATGTTTCACCTATGAAATTTATGACAATAAAAGCTTTATTTATTTATTTTATAAAGTAAATCGTTTATATTCTAAATTATTGGTAACTATTTCGGTAACAGAAAAAATTATACGCAATTTGTTGATAAAGTTCTATTTTTATTATAATACTCCAGTTAGGTATAACAATATTAGGGTAGTCTAACTGAAAACTAAAAATAAATTGACTATTCTAATAGAATCGGAACTAAAAAATAGTATTCTTAGAAACAGTGGGTAAGTATACAATATTCTAGAAATTATTCAGTGTTTTATACTTAATGACTAACTTTATGATTTCTGACTGCAATAAATGAAGTAGTTAAGCTGCAAAAATATTGAATAAAAATAATTATATAATAATTAATCATCTTCATCAAATAGCTTAGTTTTCTTAAAAATAAATACATAAATTTAAAAAAAATGTATGCTTCAATAGATAATAGTTAACACAACGCACGACTCATGGCTTCGAGTCTTTTACTGACTACATTTCAAGATTCCTCATGCCCTATCCTCACAGATAAATTTATAAACATATAAATGTGTAAAATAATGAAAGGGGTTCGGTCCAGGGCATCCAGATCTAAGGCCCCAATATTGCATCAGGTTCACTGAAATAGAGTAATACATGCATAAAAAATAATACAGACATGGAACAATAGAAATCGTAAGTGAACTAATTACAATTAAGATTAATTATTTATTTATATACCTAACACTATTTTCAAAAATTATAGGTATATATACAATATCCTAGAAATGATAAGTATTTTATATTAAATTATTGTAACTTTATGATCTTTGACTGCAAAAACTAAGGTATTCAAGCTACAAAAATATTGAATAAAAATATAAATAATTAATTAGTTTCTTCTTCATTAAATAGCTAGTTTTCTTAAAAATAAATAAACAAATTTAAAAAAATGGGTGCCCCAGATTTAATACATCGCACGACTCATGGCTCTGAGTCTTTTATTGACCTCATTTCAAGATTCCACATGCAACATCCTCACACATAAATGTATAAGCATATAAACATGTAAAATAATGAAAGGGGCTCGGTTGGGGGCATCTAGATCTGAGGCAAAATCTAGGGCCCCTATGTTGCATCAAGTTCACTGAAACAGAGTAACACATATAAGAAAATAATACTGCCATAAAAAAATAGAAATCGTAAATGAACTAATTATAATTAAGATTGATTATTTATATATAATAAATATAAAAAAAATGATACCATACTCTTTCTTGTTTTATATAATGCCATGGGCAAAAGAAAAAAATATCCTATACAGAAATGGAAAAAGAAAAGAAGTGCTTAAAAAATGCCAATAAAAAATTTAAGTTAAAAATTTAGAAAATATGTAAAAAAGAATTTTATGAGAATACTTTAGAAGTGGTGAAATTTTTATGTATGAAAATGCCAAAAGAGATTAAAAAAAACACAAAAGAAAATTATTAAAAATGTCTGTACATCCACATATTATCAAAAACTGAAAAGAGGATTAAGGGTCAAAATGACTTCTCTTATTCTGAGGAATCGCTATCACTCTCACCAACATGAATAATAAGTGGCTGTAAAGGAACTCGAATTTTCTTTTCAATTTCCCACTGCTTTTTAATAATATTATTTGTGTGTTCCACATAGTTAGCCCAATTCTGTTTTGTCACTGTTCCTAACGCCTTTTTCCAAGCCTCTATTGGTTCTTTAACTTGTAGAATCAGTTGGTCATAATTTCTCTTTGCCTGACTCCATACCATTTCAATTGGGTTAAAATGGCAATGGTATGGAGGCAAGCGTAAAACTTTATGTCCAGAAGATTCTATTAGCTCATCTACTACAAAGCATTTTGCAGGCTTTGGTACCCGAGATATCAAAGACCACAAAGTATCTTTTGTAGCATCTTCTCCAAAGTTGATATATTTTTCTTTCAGCCACGCTTTCATAGCATCCTTGTACCAACCCTTTGTTGGCCATTTTTGAAGTTGCCTACTATGATAGGAAGCATTATCTAAAACAATTAAAGAAGGTGTTTCCAGTTTTGGCAAAAAATCTTTTAACCAAGCTTCAAAGTTTTCCGAATTCATTTCTCCATGGTAATCTCCAGTTTTTGACTTTGATTTAAAAATCAGCATTGCATCTTCAACGAATCCATTTTCATTTCCTGCATTCAGTACTATGTACCTGAAAAAAAGTAGAGTAGTATGTGGCAGTACAAATTATTTGAAATATTTTGCAGAAACACAAATTGGTCTTAACCAACGGAAGCTTTCATGGTTTTGGTCAATTGAGAAATAGTGGTTCTTGAGTTTAGACCAAGTCAAATTTGAATTGTTATGCAACTTTTTACCTAGATTGCTCGAAACATCTTCAGGGATCTTCATTTCACGTAAATAGAACACGGAATATTGCATGTGTTGATGGTCTTAGTTAAAGGATAATATCAAAATTAATTTATTTTTCTCAATTTTTATGTCATTAATGCCTTGAAATTGGAAAATTTATTTCATCTGTTTATTTTTTAGAAATATAATGTATTGTTAAAAATATACTGTATTATACCCATTTTTGGTTTATTTTTAAGCACCTTTATGTTGTACAAATTATGGGTGAGGAGTGTGCAATTAAATAAGTATAATACTTATTTCAAATCGGCTTTTTTTAGCACAATAAAACATGATACCATTTCAGCAGTTTCGATTGGCAAAGCATTGACTCGCCTGAGAACTCAGGCAAGAACACTGACGTACCATATTTTAATATAAAAATATTAGTTTCGCGATACAGATTTACTTCACGTTTCAGCAAAATACCTGTAAGCAGTTTTTATATTTTGATAATATATTTTTTTTTCATAATTTTTAACGTCCTGTATTTTGAAAACGAAATATTTTAGATATATGTTTATATCAAATTCTTTTATAAAGCCGCTTAAGAAATCACAAGATTTTTTTTTTGGATTTCTGGAAAGCCTGTATCAAAGTAAGATGATCATTATTATTTTGTAAAATGTAAATTAAATTATTTGGTTAACTTTCATTTATTAAGGAAACATTTTTATCATATTAAGTAAAAATTTTTCCTAAAAAAGTTCAAACTTGTTTGATAAAACATACAGAAATTAAAGTAAGAAATTTCTCAATCTCCCCAGGAAATAAAGTATTAAAGTAAAAATTTAATATTTAACATCCTGCTAATAGGAAATGATCCAAGGATTATTTAAATAAAGCTTTTTGCAACCTGTTATAGATGAAAAAAATTCAAATTGTGTAAGTGCAAATAACAGATGTATTACCTAAATCCCTCCCCAGATATTTTTCGTACTGATCGAGTGCTATCGTCCTGCCATGATCGTCTGTGGGTGCCATTTTGAAAAATCCATGTCTCGTCTATAAAGACTGGCTCAAATTTATTTTCCCCTTTTTCTTCGTTCTTTAAGTACTGTTCAAGAAAGTCTCTTCTCATTTTCTGAATTTGTGGTTTCTCCATTAAAGCTCTACGTGGGTCATCCTTCCTATATAAATATATAAATAAAAATGAAATGTGTATCCTCCAAAAATAAATTACACAGGTCTCCTGTGAAAAATCCTGCTCCCTCAAGAAGTCCTATAAAAAACACAAAAAAATTAACGCTTTATATTTTACATTTACCGATATAAAAATATTTAAATTAAGTTGTCATCTGACAGTATCTTACGGTCATTATTTTGACCCAATTGCAACTGCTTTATATTTGTATCTAACATTTATTTGTTGTATGTAAATGATTGTTTACCTGTAGATAAATCCTATTTGCTTTAGTAATATGCCTAGACTTGTCCTTGCTCCATGGTATATTTCTTTTGCCTTTAATCGTTCCAACAATATTGAGACTGTTAATGAGGTACCTTCACAAATAAAAAATTGTTATGAAGAAATGACGAAATCTTGATATTCTATTTAATTTAGTAAAATTAGGTTTACTTTTTGTATTCATTACAAATATTTTTTTGGGTTTTTTTATTTTTAAAACTTATATTTTCATTATACATACACCTTGACGGGTTAGAAAATGTAAACAAAACAAGTTAGAATAAAATATAACATATAAAATTTTTTAGAAATACTTACCCTCAGAATACATCATATATATTTCATCTCTAATTTGTAATTTTGTTGCTTCCGGCGTATCTTCAGTTTTTGGTCTCTTCCTTTTTCTTGTTTCCTTTATTGTCGTTATTGGGACATTTAGGAAAGTTCTCACAGTTGTATGGGATAAGTGTAAGCATTGGGCAGTTTCCTAAGTTGTTTTAAATTTTTATAAAAAAAAATTACAATTTAATTTCTAATTTGAATTTTAAAAATTCATAAAGTTGATTACCCAGATCTTCCCTTGCTACTTGTTTTAATTAGTAAATTAGCCTGTAAGGAAAATTTTTTAAATGTACATATTTCATACTATAAACAAATATTTTTAAAGTGATTTTTGGATAAATGATTAGGGGACACATAAACTAGATTTAAACTTAAGAATTCTAAAAGTAATTTTTCTCTTATTGACAATTATACCAGCTATATAAAATTTTGAAAAATATATATTCCGGAAACGAAAAGTAAACAAAAACTAATTAGATGAAACAATACTGTAACAAGACAAAGTGAAAAGAATGGAAGTTAATATATTCCATGGGATTTATCCGTATTTTCAAAATATTTTTAAGGTACTTGCTTACCTGAATTATAGCATTTAATATTTTACGAACAAGAGGTTGTTGGTAGATGGAGAAGTTTAATTTTGAATTTACACTGTCATACGTTTTCAGGATTCTTGGGTAATGGAATTTAATAATCATATCAACTGAATATGTATAATTATATCAGAATAAGTCGGCACATGGGTGGAAATTTAAGTTAAAATCAAAAATAGTGATTTGGCTTAAAAAAAATTGTTATACGAGTTCAACTGAGCAATTAAAGCACATCAAATTAATGATGAAGGAAGTTCTGGGTGAACAAATTTACTAATATTTTTATACATGTATATTGATATAATTTTATTGACAAATGTGCAGTCACTAAGGTTTCACATTTTATTTTCAGGGTATTGTTCCTTTGTAGTCAGAAGTATGTTTTACTAAAACTGACAAACATTTTAAACACTTTCTGAATCACTTAAAAAACAAAAGTTAGAAACAAATATGACAAAAAAATGTTATGTAGTAGAAAATAAATAACAGTAGGGCTGGAGTCAACTATGTTGTTTTTAAAATCAACAATTCAATTTCTAAAAAGTGCGACTAATAACAGTTAGGTATAAAAATAAGCATAACCCAAATTTACCTCTATAGGATTACAATTAGGCAGCTTCCTTTTAACATAATCGTGAGTAAATTTAATCCAATCTTGGGCTATAGGACAGCTTCTTATGTGGCGGAATTTAGGACTCTGCATACTTGAAGAAGAAGGGTGATTCTCCATATCCTAAAACACAAATGTAAGTCGCTAAAAGTGGCCTCTTTCATATAGATTATAGGTTGGAAAAATGATAGGATCCTGTATACTAGAGAGTACATTATACTAAGAATGGAGCTACGATTTTGTTTTCTTTTCCAAAAACTACCTTAAAGTACTCTAATAATCTCCTAAATCTTCACTAAATCCAATAAATACCTAGAAATCTAAAACGTTCCCTGTAAAAATAACTAAAAAATTTGTGCATGTGTACTATTTTGTTCATCTTGTTATTTTTTTCTTCCAAAATTAAGCATTTCAGGCATATGTTTCAAGGAACAGTTTCCCTTGTTTTCAGCTATTGTATTATTCTTTGTTATAATATTTTAAATATTTCTAATTACATTCTGTACAAGCTGTATTAACTAATCATAGTGTACACATGAGTTTGAAATACTGTGTATTTTCATAAAGCTCTACAGAATGTTGCTTAACGTTTTCGAAAGAAAAACCTCTTTATTAGTTACTTACCGGTATATCAAGCTGATTAAAATTATCCATATGTACATCCATATCCAGTTAGAAAACCTAAATAAATCCAATAAAAACAAGCACTAGTAAAGTGTTTTTATTATAATAACGATAGTCTAAAATTTATAGGCTATCAAATGTTTAAAGTCACAAACACTAAACACTACAATATTAAATAGCGGCACAAAGTGTCTAAACTATTTTATATCGTAATATAATAAAAATATCGCAACGTTGTCGACAAAAATGCCTTTAATAATATTGTTTGCCGTTATTATAGAAGGACAAAATAAAGACACAGTTAGTCTGAGGCAAGGTTATGTAAATAACAGCGGCTTTCTTTTGTTTCCTTGCTCCTGACCTGTGATATCTTTTATCTCTTTCATTATTATTAAGAGAAACAAGGAGGGAAAATCATCAGTTTTTTCCGATTTATGTTATGTCTGGAGTAGATACGGAGTAGATAAGCGTGTTAACGTTCATATTTTTATACAAATATTAATGGGATATTTTGAAGAATTATAAAATTTTAGATAATAAAACATGTTAAAAATTATGAAATAAGTATAAATGTTGTTTCAATTGTAAAAATAACTTATTTTTCTCTACTCCGAGAGGAGGACAGAAAATCGAAATGAACGACCCTAGTTATATTTATGAGGAACATTTTTTTTTGATGTATGGCAACTAAAAACCGTTACAATTACTAAATTTTTAAAGATATACAGCGTTTCAAGTATATATATTATTTAAGATTAGCGAGATACCCAAAAGATATGGCTTCCATCTCTATATTTATTTTAAAATCCAGGGCATTTTTTCCTCAACGAAAAACTTATAACGATGAATGTTTATGATGCCTTAAGATATCAATATTTAGATATGAATGTTACAAGCTCTGTTGAGATGTGTTCCAACATGAAAGGAGTTGGAAAATCTACTATGTACCGAATACTGAAAGAGAAAATAACGTCTGGAATTGTTAGTACTCCCAAGCCACATTCAATCACAGGCAGACGAAAAACCTCGTTGAAAGAAGAGATGAAAACTGCAATTAAAGGGGTTGTACATACATTTTATTTTAAGAAGCAGATCCTAACCGTCGACAAAATTCTAACTAAAATTAATGAAGATTGCGATTTACCTGAAATTAAAAGAATTGAACTATGGATTTTGCTCAGAGAACTTAATTTTTGCTGGGAAAACCAGATAGAAAATCTGTTCCTGTAGATCGTCTGGAAACTAGCCGTTGAAGAAATAAATATCCCTCAAGTAAAAGGTAGAGTTGCTAGAAATAACACAAATTACAAAATTAGTAATTTAACTAAGCTTTTGAAAGATTTTTTTGAATAAAGTTACTGAGAATAATAATAAAAGAATAAAACAAAATGTGAAAACTCGATCTCATGATCGGTGAGATAGATGTTTTTGTTGTATTTTATTATTTAATGGTGTTTATATATATTTTAATTTTTTTACATACTTTTATTTTAGTGTCTCACTCCCCCATTTTATATATATTTAATTCCAATTAGCCGTACGTTTTTTATTATTTTAATTGTGTCTTTTTCTTTAGCGTGTAGAATTAATATGTTTATCTTATTTTTTTGGGGCTATCGAATTTCCATAAAATAAAGTAAATTAAATTAACAATAGAAATAAAAATAAGTAGGTCTAATTTTAACTGTAATTCTGCAGATGGTTAAAGAAATAAATAAACTGAAACGTCAAATGCCCTAAAAATGTTTTTAATTAATAATAAAATGACCGATAGCCCCTAAAATATTTTAATATTATATGGACGAATTTATTTTTTTATATATGTTTAACTTTTTGTATTTTTGACAATGAGTATTTTGTAAGTATTTAAATTATAACTTGGAATTTTTTGAGAGAATAAGGCTACGTTTTAGTCTGAATGTGCCTAAAACGGTTTCTATGACAAAATTAAAAATAATAAAAATACAGTTGGGGTTTGTGTTAAATATGTCAAAATTATTCACATATTGCAATGTATGTAAATTATTAAGAAATCATAAGAAATTAAATAATATTATAAAAACTTTTTATTTTAAGTTTATTACTGAAATAATATTTTATACCATAAACATTGAGTGATAAAATAAACCTCCTTTCGACGCCTATGACAAGGTTTAAAATCTTTTTTAACACTTCACATTTCCAAATATCTATTGTGATCCAACCCAAATAGTCCATTATTATAGATTTGATTATAAAATTTCTAACCCATTCCTATGAAAAATATATGTGTCTAACAGTTTTTGCTAAAGACACCAGACTAAAGAACACAGGTAGTTTGCGAAGAGAAAAAGGGTAAAATATTATTTATTACTCTCTCTAGTTCTTGAATAAACTATAGTATAAGAGGCAAAATCGGGTCTATTTTCTTAAACTCATAGCTCTTGAGGGATCCCCCCCTTGGATCCGCGCCTGGTTTCATACCTATACAATTTGTTATGTTGACATCCCAACACATTGAAAAAATAAATACAAATATCGAGAAATATGTTTTAAAAAATGTCACATTCTGAAGAACTAACCTAACTTAGGTTTGAATTATCGTTTGTTAACTATAATGATAACAAGGTTGCCAAGTTGTGATCACTGTATGCGTTAGATGTTTTCAAAATATTTTTATTTAAAAAATCTGTATTTTCTAAATAAAACGGTCAAGAAATTCCGTTCTTTTTTCTAAAAAATTCATAATTTTTGGATCTACGTTGCATTAGTTTTTAAAGAATATGGTAAAAACTGTTTTTGAGATATTTCAAAATGTATTGGCATTTTGTTATATATATATATATATATATATATATATATATATATATATATATATATATAAAGGGTGTGCTTTATAGAGGTATAGAACTTTAAGTTGGCAACACTTTTTTAACTGGCGGCCATTTTGTCAGCTGTCAAGTGATTTATGTTTAGTTTGGTTTGGCATTTCAACATGAGTAGACTGACGCCTGAACAATGCTTCCAAATTGTGCAAATTTATTTTGAAAATCATGGTTCTGTTCGCACTACGTCCATTTTACGGTCAACATAATCGTCCATGAGAGCAATTAATTCGATTAACTATGGAACGTTTTTACACCACGTTTACTCTAAATGATAATACGCATCCACAGAGACGTCGTACAGTGCGTACAGAAGAAGTCATTGCTGCTGTAGTGCGTAGCGTAGAGGAAGACCCGAATCAGTCTATCCGCCATCGTGCACAGGAATTGGATATGTATCCATTCACTTTATGGAAGATTTTGCGAAAAGATCTTGGTTTGTGTGCTTACAAAATCCAACTCGCGCAAGAATTGAAGCCACACGATCACCTAGCAAGGCGTAGATTCGGTGAATGGGCCCAAAACAAGATTGCCGTTGATCCCGATTTTCATAAGCGAATTTTGTTTAGCGATGAAGCTCACTTTTGTTTGAATGGATACGTCAATAAACAAAACTGCCGTATTTGGAGTGATGATAATCCTCAAGTGTATGTTAAGACACCTTTACATCCAGAAAAACTGACTGTTTGGTGTGCTTTATGGGGTGGTGGAATCATTGGTCCGTAATTCTTTAAAAACGATGCTGGTCAGAACGTTACAGTCAATGGTGACCGCTATAGAGCCATGATTACTGACTTTTTCGTTCATCAATTGAACAATCATGATGTGCAGGAGCTGTGGTTTCAACAAGATGGCGCAACATGTCACACAGCTTGTGCCACAATTGATTTATTGAAGGAAACGTTTGGTAACCGCATAGTTTCACGTTTCGGACCCGTGAATTGGCCTCCAAGATCGTGCGACTTAACGCCGCTAGACTATTTTCTGTGGGGATATGTGAAGCCGCTAGTCTACGCCGATAAGCCCGAAGCGATTGATCACTTGGAGGACAACATTCGCGGCGTTATTGCCGATATACGGCCACAAATGTTGGAAAAAGTCATCGAAAATTGGACCTCCAGATTAGACTACGTCCGAGCCAGTCGTGGCGGTCATATGCCAGAAGTCATATTTAAATTATAATGCCAGAAGGTTATCTTTCGAATAAAGTAAATTTCATGTCAATTTAAAAAATTCATCTTTGTTTTATTCCATTTAAAAGTTCTATACCTCTATAAAAAACACCCTTTATATATATATATATATATATATATATATATATATATATATATATATATATTGACCTCCAGTATGTTAATTATGCATATTTTAATTGTCAATATTTCATCTCAAAGACGATTAAGAAATTTCTTTTTTTTTTAAATTAAATAAAATACACTTCTGTAAACTCTATATTCTAATTCAATCACATTCCAAAGAAAAGCAGTTTCACGAGTGAACTACCTTAACGAAAATACATCTAGAAAAAGTTCCAAAATACCTGGGTGTTTGGATTGCAGAAGATAGTGATTAAACAACAAATATAGGAACGGGAATCAAGAAAGGCGTTTATAAAACTACAAACATTTCTCATTAGCAGGGATCTTACACTAGAGCTAAGCGTGAGTGCGCTAAAGTGTTACTCTTTTCAGTATTGCAATATAGACTGGAAAATTGGCCAATTAAACAAGAACGCAAAAATAAATTGCAGACTTTTGAAATTGGGTGATATAGAAGAATGCTCAGGATACCATGGACACAGAGGAAAACATACACTGAGATACTAAGGGTAATAAGTATCAGCTCCTCTGTGATCTGACTGACCTCCGCATATCTTGTCAGGATCCTGATCGCAAGAGGCAAATTCGAGAATACTCTCTGTGACACAGTTCAAAGAGGGCTTGAATACATTAGGGAATGGTGTCAGATGATGGGATTAAACATCAATCCCACCAAAACCACCCTTGTACCCTTCACAAGGAAAAAAAACCTCAATCTGAAGATAATCAAAATGAATGGGAGTGTTATCGAGTGGAAGTCACAGGTCAAATACCTGGGACTGACCCTAGATAACAAACTTCTCTGGAATAAGCATGCAGCAGTTAAACAAGAAAAAGAAGAATGACAATGGTGGTGGGGATGATCAAAGGTAAGTTACTTCTGGACGCATAGAGACCTTAATGCGGCCCTGCTCACATGAGGTCTACTTTAAAATCATCGGTCAAATTGAGAATATTAAACACCACACGTGTTCATCTCGTTCTTCGCACCAGTTATTTATAAAAAATTAAAGGTCACAACGTGTTTAAAAAATATTTCCTACGTATTAATAAGGATCTTTTCTTAATTTTAATTCATGTAAAAAAAAACAAACAGCAATAAACATAAATTAAAAATGCAAATTAAACAAATAAGTTAATATATTAATAAATTATAAAAGTAAAAAGAGCAGACAAATCGATTATGGATTCTCTCTGTAATTTGAACCTTTACAAAATATGATTATTTAAGTAATTCCCTAAGTGGTCCATATGGATCCCTAGGGATTGACTGCGACCTGCAAGGGGTCCATGTCAACGAGAAAAACTGGAGGTGCATGAGATGTAAAATAAGGGGGAAAGCCATTTAAACCCATGTAAATCGACTTTTATGTCTGCTTTGTACTGAATAGTCCCTGTATATAAGCAAATGACAAGCGCCACTATCCAAATATATCATTTGCCATGAGACCTATACCTCATAATGATGAATTTCCTCTTCCAAAATCCTAGAAATATTCACTTACGAATCGGGTGATAACGATGCAACGATTTCTCAAAAAGAAGGTGTGCCATCAACAACAAGAGATCCTAAGTTCAAAACCAGCACGTTATACCGCCAATCGCATAAAATAACCCATTCAAAATTAAACGATCTTGTGAGAGGCGTAGAACTTTCAAAAAGTAAAGAAGAGTTACTAGGATCAAGACTGCAGCAGTGGAATTTATTAGAAGACGATGTTTCAGTATGTGTTTTTCTAAACGCCATAAAGGCCTAGCACCATTATTTAATTGTTATATATATATATATATATATATATATATATATATATATATATATATATATATATATATATATATATATATATATATTCTCCTTTCAGGCAGATAAAAGAAAATAATATATACAAACAGTTTATTTCCTGCAAATACTCTTCTCTCAATACGCGTTTCGACCACCTTATGGTTTCGTCAGTACGATAAAGCTCCTCTGATGAGACCATAAGGTGATCGAAACGCATATGGAGAGAAAGCCAGAATAGTATTTGCAGTAAATAAACTATTTATATATATATATATATATATATATATATATATATATATATATATATATATATATTCTTTGGTTTTCTCTGCCTGAAAGGAGAATGTATATATAACAACTATTTAAATATGGCAGATAGATTTCTTTATCTCTTACTGATTTTCTAAAAAACCATTATTTAACATGGAAAAGAACTTGGTTTTCTATAATAACATTAGTGGTGTATTGGCGGCTTTAAAGTGGTTCACTCGTGAAACGGATTTTCTTATTAATTGTCTTTTATTTAATTAAAAAAGAAACGAAATATTTTAATCGTCTGTGAGACGAAATATTAACAATTAAAATATGCATAATTAACATGCTGGAGGTCACTATATACCGGGTGTCAACGAATCTATTAGACAAGTTATAATTTCTAGAGTATTATGTGTATCAAAATGAGAATTGGTACAGGTAAATGTTATGTGAAGAGGAGAGTTTTCGCATATTTTTCACTTTCCGGTCACTTCCGGTTTCACCGGAAATGGCCCCGGTTTTGAATTCTTAAATAGAACACCCTGTATATTTTAACATCTTTGGATTTCTGAGACAATTCTAGATCAGAATGTCACATTTTAAAAACTTTTTACGTCTATTTCATTTTTTTAGAGCTACTTTTAAAATTGCATCTAGGTGGCCATGATCGGACGCAAACTAATCTAAGGGCCTTAGGTGATGTCAAAAAAATACAATCGCAAAGTTTTAGTGACTAGTATGAAAGACAGGAATTGGATTAAAAATTTAACAAAATTAACAAAAAACTAACAAAATAAACTAATAACTTAGACGACGCACTTAAAATATTTGAAAGTACAGTAGCTGAATTTGTTAAAAAGTTTAGTATAGTAAATGTTCAAAGTGCATTCCTTCTTTTTCACGGCACATTTCAGCTCGTTCAATTGTTTCTCTCAACACGTTTTGTAGCATTTGGGCGTTATACTTCTAAATGCCCGTAAAATTCTTTCTTCTAATATTTCAAGAGTAGCTGGGGCTGCTCCATAGTAAACCCTTTCTTTAACATAGCCCCAGACAAAGAAATCGAACACAGTAAGATCCGGTGAGCGGGCTGGCCACCGTACCGGACCATTGGTTGCAATAATTCGATTATTAAAATGCTCTATTAAATAATTAAGAACTTCTCTAGTATTGTGAGGCGGTGCTCCATCTTGTTGAAAGTAAATTCGCCGTAAACCTGCTAAAGGTATATCATTGACATGATTTTCGATTTCATTTTGAAGAAAACCTAAGTATCTATATTGGCCCAATTATTCTGTTTCCAACGATACCAGCCCAGACATTGACGCCAAATCTTTCTTGAAAATTGCCCTCTCTCATTTCATGTTGATTTTGTTGGGCCCAGTACCGAGTATTTTGCTTATTGAACATACCATTATTTGTAAATCGGGATTCGTCGGAAAATAGAATAAAATCGATAAAATTTGGGTTAACTCTATGATTTTGAAGCAGCCAATCACAAAACACTACCCGTCTATCGCCATCCTCAGTATACAAATGTTGATGTAACTGATATTTAAATGCTCGATATCCATGCTTTTTCAGTATTTTTCTTGCTAATTCATAACTTATCTGCAGTTCTTGACTAATTTTTCTTAACGAAACTGTTTTATCAACCTCAACCATAGCAAGTACGTTAAATCTCAGTCTCTTCATTTATGATAAACCTCTGTTCCGCCTCTTGATATCCTATTTGCCTAAAACGAGTCTCAACATACGGAAAATACTGATGGGCTGGATGTTGCCGATCGGATATCTATGAGCATACAACTCGGCAGCAATCCTTGAATTTCTATGACACTCTCCAAATATTAATAACATATCCACTTTTTCACTTTGAGTATACATTATTTTAACGAAAATTTAAACTAAACTTAACGAAAATTAAGAAACTTTTACGTCTGTTCTTAGAGCGTATGTCACTGTCATTATCTACTTAAGTGAGTGCTTTGTTTTCCAAAGAAGACTTGATAAAAACAGTTGCAAATTATTATGCATCATGGCTGTCCATGGCGCACTTGTCATAAGTAAATAAATTATCCAGTATTTTGCTTAATAATATTTAATTTCTGTTCTTATGTCTAATCCAATCGCAAATAAATTAGTACCGTTAGATTCGTCAAAGAATGCTTTTTTCGAAAAGTAGTTGTCAAAAAGGGGTCGCCATTTGGAAATTAATAGTTAGAAATGAAAACGTAATTTTTTCAACTTGTCTTATTCCTGTCTTTCATACTAGTAACTAAAACTTTGCGATTGTATTTTTTTGACATCACCTAAGGCCCTTAGATTAGTTTGCGTCCGATCATGGCCACCTAGATGCAATTTTAAAAGTGGCTCTAAAAAAATGAAGCAGACGTAAAAAGTTTTTTAAATGTCACATTCTGATCTAGAATTGTCTCAGAAATTTAAAAATGTTAAAATATACAGGGTGTTCCATTTAAAAATTCAAAACCGGGGCCATTTCCGGTGAAACCGGAAGTGGCCGGAAAGTGGAAAATATGCGAAAACTCTCCCCTTCATATACCATTTACCTGTACCAATTCTCATTTTGATACACATAATACTCTAGAAATTATGACTTGTCTAATAGATTCGTCGACACCCGGTATAACAAAATGCTAATACATTTTGGAATATCTCAAAAACGGTTGTTACCGTATTTTTAAAAAACTAATGCAACGTAGATCCAAAAATTATGAATTTTTTGGTAAAAACCAGAAATTTCTTAACCGTTTTGTTTAGAAAATACAATACAAAATAAAAATAATTTGAAAACATCTGACGCGTAGTGGGGTACAGTGATCACAACTTGGCAACCTGGTTATCGTCATACTTAACGCGCGATAATGCAAACCAAAGTTAGGTTAGTTTGTGAGTATCAATGTTAAGGAATTAAAAACAAATTATTTTTAAAATTTTCAATTGTAACTTAATTAAAAATATTAAAGAAAGTAAAAGAAGTATGTTTTTGATGGAAATTTCCATTGTTGATGGCCTTTAAATTGAAATTAGAACCTTGGAAAATTCATATGGGGAACTTATAATTTAGAAAATTAAATACAGGAGAAATGAATTTCTTTAAGACTTTTCTTTGAAACGAATAATTTATTTATTCATATAAATAATGATTAATTTACATAGTTATTTATAACAATATGTCATATAAAATTCTTTTGAAAATCAACCTTTAAATATTTTTTTTTTATCTTAAGACATAAAGAAAAAATAAATTATGCTATATTTTTATTATTATTATTTTTATTAGAATAATTATTAATTTTCTTTAGTATTCGAGAAGCTTTGGTAATCCGTATAGGTATGAGACTCACACTATATGAACGTTACTATACACAAGTTTACTCTGGGTGCATTCCACTAGGCGCTCACAACGCTCAAAATATTCCTTCAGTCGTTCCACATAACGACTACGGTCGTCGCGGTCGCGGCGAAAACGTCATTAATGACGTCATTCTTCTCGCTCACGCCAAGCTCACAACGACTCATCTGAAAAGGTGGGTCAATGTGGACGTTCAGAATTTTGGCGCGGTTTTTTAAATTTAAAGACAATTGAATGTAAGAGTTTCAAAATTACAGTGTAACATATGAGAAAAAAATAAGTATAATTTAGTTTAGATTCAAAATACACTGAATTAGATGGTGTAGTCCAATCCACAAAAGGTGTTACTGAAAGATACATTTAAAAAATGTAGTAATTATATACACGCACATTTATAGAATGTAGTAATTATACAAATTTACCCTAAAATGACTTGAATTCTTTATCTGAATAACGATTAATAACATTCTCATAATCAATAATACGTGGCCTAAGTTTTCGCTTTTCCCGACTTTGTAAAACTGCATTCCATTCTTCATCTGGACTAGATGAAATACTTTCTGAAGCATGATTACGATCCACCATTAAATATCTAACTGTCACCACAAAAGATATTTTGATTATTTTTCAACGTAAATTACTTAAAGATTCCACTAAAATAAAATATAAGAAACTAAATAGTATTTTTCTTTAATATAAAGCAAGTTAACCAATAATTATAACAAATTATTAATATTAAAGCTTAAAAATTATAACATAACCTTTTCAAGCTACTGATTTATTTTCAAATCCGCCATTTGTAATATTTAACTCAACGCTTAAGACGTCCACAATCCCATTCCACTTGGGTTTATGATTAGAATGCTCACAAGCTAGTGGAACGGGAAAAACTGCTATCATGAGCGTGATCGTTGTGGGTGCTTAGTGGAACGTACCCTCTGTACACCATTCAATATAGACATTTGCGGCGCTGCCACATTTATTATATTTATAGTTATTACTGTATAAGAATGTGTTTGTATATTGAAAGTTAACTTGTATTTGGTACAGTCTCGTACAAAAACAAAATTCTTTAGGCCTGAGAATCTTTAACTTTTGGTACTTACTTAGGCTATAATGTTGTCTACGACTGTCATGAGTGAACCACCTTAAATATTAACTACCAGGGGAATGCCGATTGTTTATAAGTAGTTCAACAATGAGTTTAAAATCAGTACTATTGCATATAGGAAATATTTTACTATCTATTCCTGTTGGATATGCAGTTCGCATGTACGAATCATACGACAATATTGACAAGTATAAAATACGATGAGCACCAATGGCAGATCTGTGGCGACTTAAAGGTGATTGCACTTTTACTTGAGTTGCAGTTGGACTACACCAAGTTTTGCTGTTTTTTATGTGAATGGGGCAGTCGGGCAAAGGCACTTCATTACAAAAAAGTGGTCCATTCGAGAATCATTAGAGCCAGTTAAAAAAATGTACAACATATGCCATTGGTAGAACCCAAAAACAATTTGTTGACACCATTGCATCTCAAATTAGGCCTAATGAAAAACTTTGTTAAGACACTGAAAACCGTTGGGCCAGTTATTCAGTACCTGCGTCAGAAATTCCCAAGGCTAAGTAAAGCAAAAATTAAAGAAGGTATTTTTGTTGGACCACTGATTCGAAATATTTTGAAAAACAATCATTTTGACAGTACTCTATCAGATATTGAAAAAAAATGCTTGAAATGACTTTTGCTTTGTGGTCACTAATTTTTTCGGAAATATAAAAGCTGACAATTACGTTACTTTTGTTGAAAATATGCTGTCATCGTATCAAAAAATGGGTTGCAATATGTCTCTAAAGATCCATTTCCTACATTCACATTTGGACTTTTTTCCTCACAATTGTGGAGCTGGGAGTGATGAGCACTGCGAACGCTTCCATCAAGATATACCAATAATGGAGAAAAGATACCAGGGAAAGTAAAATGCTTCCATGCTTGCCAACTACTGTTGAACTCTTGTTAGAGATGCTCCAGAAACAGTTCACAAAAGAAAAGCAAAAACATAGGATATTTAGTGCAGGGGGGATCTAGCCTCTCCCTTTGGGCAAGGGGGGCGGCGATATCACAAAAGTACAGTATGGAAAGCGAAAGTAAGTTGTCGACGGGGAGGGGGAAGAGACACCGGCAACATTGCCTTTCTAGTGTAAAAGACAGGGTCGGGTCCATTTTTTTAAATTTTAAGCTCTTGGGAAGGGGGGCGATCACAAGGAAAAACAAGTTTCCGACAGGGGGGAGGATGCGAGCAGCATACACATTCCTAGTATAAGAGGCAGAATTGAGTCTATTTCCCTGAACTCAAAACTCTTGGGGGTGGGCTATCGCAAGAAAAACAAATTGTCAACTTGGGTGGAGGGGGAACGCCAGCAGCATACACATTCCTAATTTGTTCACTTTTCTTGAACTCAAAGCTCTTGGAAAGGGGAGGGGCAATCTCGAGCACACACATTCCTATACTCTATTCAAGAACTAGAGAGAGTAATAAAACTGTTACCGAAACCTCCAACGTACACGCTCCAGTACCGCAGGTAACTGAGGGTTGCCGTAAATCTAATTATATTTAATTATATTTAACTATATTTAATTATTTTTTATTATATTTAAATATTATAAGCTTTTATAAATTTACTGCAACAATAAAATTACTGATAGTTCAATTTAATTTCTGTCAGTGAGCAAAGTACACCTCAGTGTGTCCTTAGTGATTTATCTTGTTTGTGTTTGTTTTTATATATTATTTGAGATTAGTGAGATACCCAAAAGATATGGCTTCCACATCTATATTTATTCCAAAATCGTTAAACCAGGGCATATTTTCCTCAACGAAAAACTTATTACGATGCATATTTATGATGCCTTAAGATATCAATATCTAGATAAT
This sequence comes from Diaprepes abbreviatus, assembly GCA_034092305.1. Taxonomy (NCBI): domain Eukaryota; kingdom Metazoa; phylum Arthropoda; class Insecta; order Coleoptera; family Curculionidae; genus Diaprepes; species Diaprepes abbreviatus. The sequence continues at coordinate 6,618,440 of JASJET010000194.1, read as the reverse complement.
AATGTTAAAAGCTCTATTGAGATGTGTTTCAACATGACAGGAGTTGGAAAATCTACTATGTATCGAATACTGAAGGAGATAAAAACGACTGGAATTGTTACTACTTCCAAGCCACATTCGATCACAGGCAGACGAAAAACCTCGTTGGAAGAAGAGATATAAACTGCAATAAAAGAAGTTGTACATACATTTTATTATCAGAAGCAGATTCCAACCGTCGACAAATTTTTAACTAAAATCAATGAATATCGGGATTTACCTCAAATTAAAATAACTGAGCTGTGGAAATTGCTCAGAGAATTTAATTTTTGCTGGGAAAAACTAGATAGGAAATCTGTTCTTATAGATCGTCCGGAAAATATCCGTTGGAGAAGAAAATATCTCTCTCAAGTAAAAGGTAGAGTTGCTAGAAATAACACAACTTACAAAATTAGTAATTTAACTGACCTTTTTCAACATTTTTTTGAATAAAGTTACTGCCGAAAATTGGGAAAAATCCATTTAATAAAAGAATAAAATAGGATGTGGAAACTCTATCTCATGATCGGTGAGATAAAGGAACCAATTATAATTAATTTGAGCGAAGATAGCTTCACTGACTTTGATTATGAATTATATATGTAATGTTTACCAGCGTATACACAACTTATTATTTAAATTTTCTGTAACATATAAATATTAATTACATTTGTATCCCTTTTTAGTGTTTAATTGTAATTCTGCAGATAGTTTAAGAAATAAATAAACTGAAACGTCAAATGGCCTAAAAATGTTTTTTATTAATAACAAAATGACAGATAGCCCCAAAAAAAATTTAATATTATATGGACGAATTTATTTTTTTATATATTTTTAACTTCTTGTATTTTTGACAATCGGTATTTTGTAAATATCTAAATTATAATATATAATTTTTTGAGAGAAAAAGCTCCTTCCGACGCCTATGACAAGGATTAAAATCCTTTTTAACACTTGAGAGTGAGTCCACACGATACCAAAAATTTCGGCGTAGGCGTATTACGCCCATTTATGTTAAAAATGTCTCGTCCACACGGGGAACTTTTATCGTGCAGTCGTAATGTTTTTTTTTGTGGTAACCTAACTTTTTTCTGATTTTTTGATAATATTTATTTATGTATAAATTAAAATGAAAGAAAATAAAAAAAATAATTGCAGCAATGTTGTTATGTATAAAAAGAAAACTAAAGAAAAAATTACAAAAGATAAGGATATTATTAATATATTCTTTATTAAAAAAACGGAAAAGTCGTCGCTACTAGGTCCGATCTGTTTTTGAGAAAAACATTGGAGAAAGGCTTGGACATACTAATGATTTAATTCAAGAAATGCGAGAAATTGATCCTGATTTTTTAAAAATATTTTCCTGTTACTCTTGGTGAGTTTGAAAACCTGTTGTTGGGCCAATAATTAGGAAACACGCTATGGAAATGTGTACAGCTATACACTTATTACTAGGTTTGAAAAAACATTGTGATATTTAGCTTATGAAATCAGCATGTGAAAGCAACAGTGCGAATTCCGAGTCGGTAAACAGTGTTTTTGAAATTAGTCATGTTACTTGTGCAATAATATGAGACTCTTTAAAACAAGTTTTATTTCCGAAGTTTACCACTTCTGCCTGGTAAAAAATTGCCAGGGAGTTCAAAGACGACAGTTTCAATATAAAGTGTCATTTTAACAATCGTTTTAATAATTACAATTGTTTGGAGTTTTTAGAAGAATACATTACGTATGATACTAACTGGATTTCTGTTATTAAATTTCCATCAATGTTAATTTTTACTTTTTAATTGTTTATAATAGGTTTATGTAAAATTTGCTAAGGGTAGGGTTACCAGACTACAGGAATTCAATTCAATTCAATTTATTTCACAAATATTTCCCGACTTGTCTGAAATTTTAGCCCCTTGTTAGGAAGAAACAGGAAAAAACTGCAATCGTCAGTATTTTTTTGAAATTAAAAGAGGAAAATATAAGTAATGAAAAAATATTTATTAATCATTCTAGTGAGAAAAAATAACTTGATTAAACGTTAACAAAATGAGTGAATTGTTAATTTAGTATATTAATAAATTTAGTTTCATACTTTTTATTGCTTGATGTTTCTTTTGGCAATTGCTGGACTTTTATAACCATTTCATGACATTCTTCACATGATATGCTCTTTAAGTTAAATTGTGTCTAGAGTAGAACCTTAACAGAAGACATTGTTGTAAACCAACTATTACTACAAATTATTAAATTACTATATATATTTTTAAGTTACTCTTATGGATTAATAGGCAATTATAGTCTAATATTTAATACTCCTTTAAGAAACAGCTATATCTTAAGTAAATTTATGTTCTAATAGGCTCGAAACAAAAGCATGCCTTAATCTCCGAAACTCTAAAACTTTACTTTTTACAGAGACCATTAGTTTTGTTCATATTGTCATCGAACCATAAATACACACTTTTTCATTTCAGTAATCATGTAAATAAATAGTTATGTTATATTTGTTAGTACGCCTATGACTGTAAAATATATAATTTAGATATAGAATAGAATATAACTAGGACATGAACGTTGAGACGAGAGGAACTAAAATCAAAAAACTACAATAATAACATTAAATTAGTAAGTAAGAACAAAAACTGTTGTTACCTCATGATTTAGTGAACATTATAATAAAATATTAAAAAAGTAATATTAGAAGATTTATTTGAATTCATCGAAACCAGTGATAAACTAAAAGCAGAACTAGCAAAGTTATAACATTGGTGGCAGCGAAAGGCAAAGCTTATAACAATATAGACAGTCTATGTCTCTCCTTAGTCCACTACGCTCCCATTAATGAGAAGACTCACTCGATATTGGCATTTGATGCTTTGATTGCAAAAATTTTGAAAATCTCATTGCCTTAACATACAACATTCAGATAAAATGTCCGGATATTTACAAAAACGTTAGGGATATTGTCAGGGAATCTCATTATTTGATTGGGTAACCATAGCTAAGGGCATGTCTGTGGATTAGAGTCTCGATATCAGAGATTGTCGTTGAATAGAAATTGTATTATATAATGGCCTTTATTTCATAAGCTTTAATTTATATAACGAACACCTGTATTATTGCAATTGTTATGAAATTAATAAAAAAATGAACAATATTTTTTTTTTTTGAGGACCAAGCAGTAATGATCTTCGGTAACAAGCATTTTAAATGAATTAAAACAATTTAACATAGTTCATAAATATCTATTATTTCAAAACTCGCTAAATAAAATATATAAATAAAACAACAAAGTTTAAAAAAAATATAGATTATGTTTTCATACAAAATATTGGAAATAAACAGTTTCCGCCATTTTTAAAGCAGTCCGCTGAAAAGTTCAACATCATTTGGCGTAATGACCTTGGAAAAGGCGGCTTTAGGCGGGAAATCTTCGGTCTTTGTCTTTTTTTAAATCTAACAAATCACAATGCTTGAAATTTGACATATGTCTTATTACGCTACGCTGCCGCCGAAATTTTTCTTATCGTGTGGACTCACTCTAACACATCCAAATTATCTATTGTTATCCAACCAAATAGTCCATTATTATAAACCGGGATTTTTGATTATAACATTTCTAACCCATTCCTATGAAAAATATATGTGTCTAACAGATTTTACCAAAGACAACGGACTAAAGAACACAGGTAGTTTGCGAAGAAAAAAAGGGTAAAAAATGATTTATTACTCTTTTTAGTTCTTGAATAAACTATAGTAGAAGAGGTAAAATCGGATCTATTTTCCTGAACTCAAAGATCTTGGGGGGGGGGGATATCGCCCCCCCCTTTTGGATCCGCGCCTGATTTAGTGTCTGTACTAGTGTTATAATTTTGTTAAAAATAAAATAAAATGAACTTGTTGTTGAAAATTACAACTAAGTTTTTAATTTCATTTTCATTTTTATGTTCAGCGCCCAAGAATTAACAAAAAAATGCACTTTTCATACAATATACAACAAATAAACTAAAATTTATTGCGTGGTGTAAGTGACTTACCTTGAATATGAGTTTTAAGAATTAAGTTGACCGTAAAGGTACTTTTTACAACAAAATTTATTAGGAAGTTAACTACCTTTTTTTTAATTTAATGAAAAAAGATTAAAAGTGTGAAAAAATATGGAGAAATATATTTTTAGGAAATTCTGTTCATAATACAAATTCGCTGTTTCGTGACGTTATCTCCCGGTAGCCGCTAAATCAACACGTTATTATCTATTATTTGTTGGATTTACGTGCTTTTTTTAAATTTTAAATTTAGTTATGAACTATAAATTATGGCTATTTAAATATATTAAACGTCTGTTTAAGAAAATAATTTAACTAACAAACATAACAACATGGGTGTGAAAAACAATAATATAATGATTTAAAAAATATTACTTTATTTAAAATGTTTAATTCAAGCTTTTTTAGATAAATACTTTAAGGTGACTATTAATATTATATACAAATATAATATTGAAAAGCAGTGATTACACAGTCCTAATTTTTTTTGGTAATCTAGAGAATTCTCAAAGATTTAAAAGCAAAAACACTATTTTTATAAAATATACTTCATTTTCAATTAAAAAAGTATAATACAATCAAGTAAATTATTTTATTGACCCTATTCGCTGGGGTCAGTTTCATATTTAAGGGTCCAAAAGCAGTGGCGACTGGTACATTAAAAAAATAGGGGTTGCAATTCCAATGGTATATATATATATATATATATATATATATATATATATATATATATATATATATATATATATACATATATATATAAAACCTGTCATGTGGATGAAAAAATTAAAGTCTTTAAAAACTGAGTTAGTATGAAACAAAGCAGTGTATTTTAAATAACTAAACATAAAAAAGGTGGTAAATTTTACAAATGTTGCAATCAAAACAAAATGCACGTTAAACTTAATGTAAAAATTATTTATAAAGAAACTCCATACGCTGATCTTTGGCACTCGCGAACTTATCAGTAACCAGCTGATTGAAATCTCCCTAATAGGATAGAAAAGAAATTTCTATGCTATTTCTTTCTATTATGAAAAATCATTCAAAACTTACTCTATAAGCACATTCGGCAACGGTCGAGTATGTCCGAACAAGCAATCGTGCTATAGAAATAGAAACAGTCTTTGGCTTGTTGCTATTTTTCTATCTCTCTCAAAGCAATTTGAATGCTGCATAAGTTTGTCTCAGTTCTTCCTAATTTAAGTGTTTGAATTTGTGGTTATGTCGAATGTGAGATATATTTGTTTCTAAGAATAAAATATAGATATTCATAAATGTGTTTTTTTTATTTTATTTATCTAAAAGTGTAGATTTACATGTTATATAAGAAAAAAAAATCAAAATAGCAATAATTGTCTTTGTACAATAATATAAGAGAAACTTAGCTCTCAACCAACTGAAAAAACCTTATACTATAAGGACACACGTAGTTTGTTCTAACACAGTTAGAGACAAAACACTATCTCAGATTGCAAGAACACCAGGGAAGGGTGGAAGCCTTTCCTATGGTGCGTGGAATGCTGGGAGATGGCGCTGCTTGAATTAGATTTCATATTTTGTCTAATATAAGTTGTTTAAAGGATTTACTTTTCCGATGCTGAAGTGCGCAAGCCTATTCTGTACTGACGAGAACTAACAAGTTCGGAACCGGTCCACAGATGGCGGTGCACTACTATAGGCTTCACCCTTTCCTGGTATTCTTGCAATCTGAGATAGTGCTTTGTCTCTAACTGTGTTAGAACAGAGTACGTTTGTCCTTATAGTATAAGGTTTTCTCAGTTGGTTGAAAGCAAAGTTTCTCTTATATAATTGTATGTTTTATACACCCTACTGCAAGTATATTATCCATTTTTGGTTTATAATTGTTTTTGTTTCTGTTTATTTACTAACGTTAGGTGTCAGAACAGTAATAAATTATTAGAGCTTATTTAAGAAAAAATACATAAATATATACATATTATACATACAATTTAAAAAGTGTTTAAATCTGTTTTGCTGGGCTGCACAGATTTCTGACAGGGTTCTGCTAAATGTCTGTTGAGCCATAGATACGTAACGTTCATTGCTAATGCTCCTCTGATAGGACCCTTGCGCAAAAAAACTCAATGCCCCTATAATTCTTGTAACAACAGCTAATCTTAAATGTCCTTGAGATAGATCCAGGCGAGATTCAGCTTTTACCATAACTTGCAGCCTCAAGACAGTAACTTGTGGTTGATTGAGCACCAGGACCGGGACTGGCTCTTACACCTTCTGTTAGAATGTCAGTACGAGACGAACGGGACATATAGAGGCAGAGAAACGAGAATAGCCGAAATATCGACGACAGAGTGACGAAATATCGGTGAAAGATCGACGAAAAGAGAAAGAAAGAAGAAATAAACACCCAAAATTAGTGACAGGTTTTATCAAACTCTTGCAGAGAATACAGAAGATAAAAATTAGTTTTAAACCGAGAAAAAAGAATGAAATTTAACTTATCCTAGCTGACATGTGGCCTCATATCTGACTGTCAAGTTCTTTCGTATTTGTGGTAAAACATCTCAAAAATTTCGTTACAACTTTAAATCATAACTATTCAACATAATTTTCAAACTATAACTGCCCACGGGAAAAAACTTCCTTTAGGATTAAACCGGCAAAAAGTCGTTCGAGCAACGCACGTATACTTTGCACTAGAGAAATTCTCGAAAAAAAAGGGACGATATCAATCGGCTAATCCCTTATAAAGGACAAAAGGCCCAAAAAAATGAAACTACTGTAGCTCTGAATACAGTCATAAGTCACTGATCTGCAACTGACAACACTACCTGTTGGTACCATATCTTATTCTAATCAAGGTATCACGAAAAACAGGATTTCTGTAACTTCGGATGTCGACAAGAGAAATAATTCTACGTCAATATGCTGACATCTATCATATGAATAGCTGTCAAATGCCAAATCATCCATGAGAGCCTCCTCTTGCCTATAAAGGAATATTTTGGTTTAAGATGTCTTAAAGCAACCAAACCGTCAGGTAAATCTCTCTTTGTCAACCTCTGTCCATCCACTCTTGGATGTAGGTCTCTCTCAATTATTTCCATCTTTCTCTATTCTTCGCCAATCTCATCCACTGTCCGCCACTGTCCTTATGTCGTCTACCCATCTTTTTTGAGGTCTTCCCGTGCTTCTTGTTGTCTCCCTCGGTCTCCATTTCAGGATTCTTCGTGTCCATCTGTTGTCCTCATATCGGGCTATGTGACCAGCCCATCGCCATTTCATCTTTGCAACCTCCTTCACTATATCTTTGATTTTCGTTCAGGGTCTTATCTCGGTGTTTCTAATCCTGTCTCTCAATGATATTCCAAGCATGTTTTTTTTCCATCGCTCTTCGGACTGTTTCTGATTTTTTAGCGGACTTTTTGGTGAGGGACATGATCTCTAATCCATACGTACACACCGATTATATGCATGTGTCGTATACTTTTCTTTTTAGATTTATGGGAATTGAATTATTTTTCAGGATGTATGGAAGTTTACCGAAAGCGGCCCATGTCAGCTGTGTTGTTATTTTTATTTCAGCATCCTGGTTTGATTTCCCTAGTCTGATGCCATGATCTAAGTATTCATAGTGTTCGACGTTTTCTATCCTCTGGTTCTGTATTGTTATGTTTACCTGTTCGTGGCTCATTATTTTTATTTTGTTGTAGTTCATTTTAAGGCCTACAGATGCGGAGACGTCATTTAGCTCTTGTAGCATTTCGTTCAATTCTTGGAGATTACTTGCTATTAAGATTATGTCATCAGCAAATCTGAGATGGTTCAAGTATATTCCGTCGATGTTTATGCCTTTGATGTTCTATTTAAGTTCCTTAAAAATGTCCTCCAGGACTAGGATGAACAGTTTTGACGAGATAGTGTCCCCTTGTCCCACTCCCCTTTGTAGTTTTATGGGGTTCGTTTTCGTCTTGTCGTCTATTTTTATTTGAATGGTTGCATTTTCGTATATGTTCTTTATGATGTTTATGTATCTTGAATCGATTCTTGCATTTTCTAAGGATTATAATACTGCCCATATTTCGATGGAGTCAAATGCCTTCTGGAAATTTACAAAAGCCATATGGAGCGGTACGTTGTATTCGGTGCACTTCTCAATTAGCATTCTTATGGTGGGTAGGTGATCTGTGGTGCTAAAGTGTTTTCTGAATCCAGCTTGTTCGACAGGTTGGTAAAAATCGAGTTTGTTTGTTATGCGGATGGTTATGATTTTGGTTAAGAACTTGTAGGTGTGTGATAGTAGGGATATTGTTCGGTAGTTTTCAATATTTGTATTGTCCCCCTTTTTGAATATTAAGATTACTTCGGAGTTATACCAATCCTGTGGAATTTTTCCCTCTTCAATTATTTTATTAAATAGAATCTTCAATATTTGTTTTATTTTTCTGCCGCCAATTTTCAGCATCTCTACTGTGATTTTGTCTTCTCCTGCACATTTATTGTTCTTTAATTTATTTAGTGCCATTCTTATCTCCGAGTTTGTTACTTCTGGAATTTTCTCTGAGCCTATGTTGAGTATGGTTCTTTTTGCTCGTTGTTGCTTTTGTTGTACGTGTGGCGAGTATAGCATGGTGTCAGGTAAATACTCATTACAAATTAAAATTACGAGAAATATATTATTAATAAATATACCATTTCAAGTCTTCCTTTTACTGTTTAGGTTAACCCTCAATTAATTTTTTTGGTTAGGCAGACGACGATTTCAAGACAAGTGCCCCAAAACATATATTTTAAGCTCATCTAGTACATCTACGGATAATGCTATTTTACCAAATAGAATTATAGTGAAGTGATTTCAGCCTAATCTAAACTTGAAATATATTGACTGTTAAAAATATTTAAGTGCAAAAATTGTGGTATTACCAATTTGAAATGTACATGAACCTAAGGTTTGTGGTCTAAAGTGGAGAACTTAAATATATGTTTAAATGACTAGATTCTTTTTTTTCTTGTGTTTTGTTCGACACCGATACTAAAACCAAAACAAATGTCATTCATAAATAATTATTCCTGAAGAAACCGTCAAGATATTGAATTAAAAGGTACATTAAATAAGAGTTAACCTCAAAGACTCGGATTTCTAGTATCTTCGTATTGATGTTTGGACTGGTTACGAGAAATTTATACAAATAAGATTTTTCTTTTGATAAAAAGTAGGGCTAAGTGGGGGGGGGGGGAGGGGAGCTAAATAAACAAAAATTGGACAAGCAACATAATCATGCTACCATCTCTAACTTTTTGAATTTCGATATCTCAAGAATGATGAATCGTTGGAAAAGAGTATACGAACAATTTTTGTAGATTATTGCATAATTTATTTTTGCCTGATCTATGTTTGCTATAACACACAAAATGCGAAAAACCGATATTTTTGACCTTTGACCATGAATAAAATTTTTAGCGAACTTAGAATGGGTGGTAACTTTTGATATTTCATTTGTAATTGTATATTTAGACCTATATCAATTTTTAGCTTAGCGCACAATTTTTGTGAATTTATCACTTTTTTTTTTGTTTATTTTAACTGGACCAAAAGATTATAGTATTTGAAATCTATCATTTCGTAGTTAAAGAGCCAACATGTAAGTTGGAATTATCGAAAATAAATTTATCTAGTTATTCTTTAAGGCTTACCCAGGCGCAGATGTCTATTCAGACCATAATCCTCTAATAGCACAAGTGCAGATTAAATTAAAACGACTATTGCACAAAAGAAAAACCAATCAAATAGATGTGCGTCGCCTATGTAACCCAGAAGTCAAACGGGAGTTACAAATAAACATTAACAACAATCTAAATATACTGTGCGCAAATGGCGAATATCAAAACATAGAGAGCACAGATGACAAATGGCTGGGCTTAAAAACGGCGTTGATGACACCCGCAAGGACTATTCTGACTATTCAAAAATCAAAACAAAAGCAAGAATGGATGACTGATAAGATCCTTCAGCTAATGGATGGTCGAAGAACTCTCAAAGGCAAGTGTAAACAAAGCTATAAACAAATACAAAAAGTCATCAAAATTGAAATCAGAATAGCCAAAGAAAATTTCTATAAAAAAAAATGTGAGCAAATAGAGCATCTACAGATGAAACATGACATTTTTAATATACATAAAAAAGTGAAAGAACTTGCGGGCATACAAAAACGCAAACAACCCAACACATTATATAACACAAAAGGAACAATAATAACAGAACTGGAAGAAAAATTGGAGTTATGGAAGAACTATGTTAATGAACTTTTTACAGATGAAAGACATGAACCTAATCTAAACAGCATACAAGAGGATGAAGGCCCAGATATAACCAAAGAGGAAGTAATGTATGCACTGGGAAGAATGAGGGATGGAAAGGCTCCGGGTCCAGACGAACTACCGATGGAAGTCCTCAAGCTCATAGAGGAAGAGTCGATTTATGCATTGGTGGAGCTTTTTAATCATATCTACAAAACAGGAATAATACCACAGGAATGGCTTTTATCCACATTTGTAACTATTCCAAAAAAGGGAAAAGCAAAACAATGCACCGACTATCGCACAATTAGCCTGATGAATCACATACTGAAAACATTTCTAAAAGTTATACACACTAGAATACATAAAAAACTGGAAATAGATATTAGCGATACCCAATTTGGATTTCGAAATGGACTCGGAACGAAAGAAGCGTTATTTGCACTGAATATCATGTCTCCAAGATGCCTTGATATAAATCAGGATGTATATATGTGCTTCATAGACTACAATAAGGCCTTTGACAAAGTGAGACATGATCACCTTATCAGTCTATTGACGGAAAAGAACCTCGATAAAAGAGACATCAGAATTATATCGAATATTTATTACAATCAGAAAGCAGTAGTGCGAGTGGAGCATGAGACGACTGAAGAAGTCGAAATAAAAAGAGGAGTGAGACAAGGGTGTATACTTTCACCGACCTTGTTCAATCTTTACTCTGAGGACATAATGAATAGAGCACTTATTGACCAATTCGTTGGTATTAAAATAAATGGAATTTTAATAAACAACCTCAGATACGCCGATGACACAGTACTTATCGCAGAAACACTCGAGGATCTCCAGACCTTAGTCAATAGAGTAGCAACAGTCAGTGAAGAATATGGACTGTCACTAAACATAAGAAAAACAAAATGCATGTTAATATCCAAATCAACCCAAAATGTCCCAGATATACGCATACAGGGTCAAAATATAGAACACGTCAGAAAATACAACTATTTAGGCACCGTCATCAATGAAAACAACGATAGCTCTGAAGAAATCAAAATCCGGATAGAGAAAGCAAGAGCCGTATTCACGAAAATGAAGAGAGTGTTCTGTGGCAGAGACCTGAGTCTTGAATTAAAGGTTCGTCTGGCAAGATGTTACGTACTGTCAGTTTTGTTTTTTGGAATGAAGGCATGGACGCTTAAAAAGATCGATTTTAACAAGTTGGAAGCCTTTGAATTGTGGATGTACCGCAGAATGTTAAGAATATCATGGATGGAGAAAATCACAAACGCTGAAGTACTGAGGAGAATGAATAAGGAAAAGGAGGTCATACTTACAATTAAAAAACGAAAATTACAATACCTGGGACACGTTACGAGAGGAGAAAGATATCAACTACTGAGAACTATTATGCAGGGAAAAATTATGGGAAAGAGATCTGTAGGAAGAAGACGAAACTCTTGGTTAAAAAATCTAAGAGAATGGTATAATTGCAGCAATAACCAGCTGTTTAGGTCAGCAGTCTCGAAAATACGTATAGCTCTGATGATCGCCAACCTTCGGAACGAAGACGGCACCTAAAGAAGAAGAAGTTATTCTTTATGCAACATAAGATCATTTATTTTAGAAGGTTATTGCCATCAAAGCAATCGGAAATAATGGTGGACTTGACCTCATTTTTATATTAATTACTCTGGTCAGATTCATGGGTCTTCTATTCACACACTTTAAAAATAATTATTTCTTATGTTGTTAGGCGTTTAAAAACAAATTGGCATTGAAAGTACTTTAAAATACCATTTGAATGTCATCAAATTTACAATACATCAATCTAAAATGAAGATAATAAATCTTCCTAATTCTTAAATGTTAACCATAAGGTCTTAGAATGTCTTACAAGATACCGCTGAATTTCGTATTCGTAGAGGGTTAATTTTTCAATTTTCAATCAGCTTTTCAGTTCACTTACTCACAAGAGTGTATCTTAAAAAAGAACAAAATTATTCGTATTGTTTATAAGCAAAAAATATAGCACTTTTTTAAACGACTTTTTTAACAACAATTTTACTATATAGGGATTCATTTTTCAACTTTTCTTGTAAAGGGTGTTTTTTATAGAGATATAGAACTTTTAAATGGAATAAAACAAAGATGAATTTTTTAAATTGACATGAAATGCACTTTATTCGAAAGATAACCTTCTGGCATTATAATTTAAATATGACTTCTGCCATATGACCGCCACGGCTGGCTCGGACGTAGTCTAATCTGGAGGTCCAATTTTCGATGACTTTTTCCAACCTTTGTGGCCGTATATCGGCAATAACGCGGCGAATGTTGTCCTCCAAGTGATCAATCGTTTCGGGCTTATCGGCGTAGACTAGCGACTTCACATATCCCCACAGAAAATAGTCTAGCGGCGTTAAGTCGCACGATCTTGGAGGCCAATTCACGGGTCCGAAACGTGAAACTATGCGGTTACCAAATATTTCCTTCAATAAATCAATTGTGGCACGAGCTGTGTGATATGTTGCACCGTTTTGTTGAAACCACAGCTCCTGCACATCATGGTTGTTCAATTGATGAACGAAAAAGTCAGTAATCATGGCTCTATAGCGGTCACCATAGACTGTAACGTTCTGACCAGCATCGTTTTTAAAGAAGTGCGGACCGATGATTCCACCAGCCCATAAAGCACACCAAACAGTCAGTTTTTCTGGATGTAACGGTGTCTCAACATACACTTGAGGATTATCATCACTAAAAATACGGCAGTTTTGTTTATTGACGTATCCATTCAAACAAAAGTGAGCTTCATCGCTAAACAAAATTCGCTTATGAAAATCGGGATCAACGGCAATCTTGTTTTGCGCCCATTCACCGAATCTACGCCTTGCTAGGTGATCGTGTGGCTTCAATTCTTGCACGAGTTGGATTTTGTAAGCACGCAAACCAAGATGTTTCCGTAAAATCTTCCATAAAGTGAATGGACACATATCCAATTCCTGTGCACGATGGCGGATAGACTGATTCGGGTCTTGCTCTACGCTACGCTCTACAGCAGCAATGACTTCTTCTGTATGCACTGTACGACGTCTCTGTGGATGCGTATTATCATTTAGAGTAAACGTGGTGCAAAAACGTTCATAGTTAATCGAATTAATTGCTCTGATGGACGATTATGTTGACCGTAAAATGGACGTAGTGCGCGATACGTATTTCGAACAGAACCATGATTTGCAAAATAAATTTGCACAATTTGGAAGCGTTGTTCAGGCGTCAGTCTATTCATGTTGAAATGCCAAACCAAACTAAACATAAATCACTTGACAGCTGACCAAATGGCTGCCAGTTAAAAAAGTGTTGCCAACTTAAATTTTTATACCTCTATAAAAAACACCCTTTAGTTTGACTTTTCAAGAATCTAATTTACTTTTGGAAATATCTGTTGAAGCATTATCTTCTGTGCAACAATTGTTTAAACTTTCGGTGTTTGGGATAAATAATTGACATTTTTCATAAACTTTTAAACCGATTTGGACCAACTTTCGCGCAGTTATAAAGACCCATGATGGGCTCATCACACAAGGTCGGTAAGTCATTTTTTGCCATTATTGCAAAAGTTATCAACGTTTATAAAATAGTGTAAAAAGAGGGTTTTTTTACTGTTATCTCGGTAAACTGTTTATCAATTTTAATATTCAAAAAATTAAATTAAATGTCATTGTAGTATCTATACCTCTTATCTAAACAACATTTTTCTAAAATGTAATCGGAAAATTCTACGGACAAAATATCGAATTTTCCAGCTTTGAACATTGTTTATAAATAAAATATTTGTAAAAAAAAATTGATTTCTTTGAGTGCGCTAAAAAGTGAAAAATAACTATGAAAAAAAGAACAAAAAAAATTTTTGAAGTCAGCGCCAAATTAATACCTGACAAAACGTAATTAAAAAAACTTTATTTCTTACCATAATTTGTATATATTAGTAGTTATTTATTTCATTTAGAAATAATTTAACGCCGACTTCAAAAATTTCAATTTCATATAAAAATCTTTTTTTCACTTTTTAGTGCATTTTTAGAAGTCGGTTCAATTTTTTTAATAAAAATTTCATTTTTCGATTTTTGGTTTTGAATTCATTATGATATCCATAAACTATTTGCACTAAGTACTAATCGAGATTAGTGTACGTCGCAGTGAAATTGTGTCAAACAATTATTTAGTTTATTTAGTCTGTAAGAGTAAATCCACTATGTTAAATTTCAAATTAATTTTAGATTGGTAGTGCAGGCCCCAAAACCTTCCATTATCGATTTTTAAAGAACTTGAGATGTAGATTTCTAAGCCCGATGTATATGTTATACTGCATATTGAGTTTGGATATGCCCCAAGAACCTCGCAATATCAATTTAAGAAATCGGAAAATGTAGAATGTTCAGTTCCTCATATTGTATCTTATAAGCCTGATAGTTGCAAAAAATTAACTTCATATTCGTAATACACGACCCCGAAAACACCCTAATACCAAATCTGAAAAAATGCGAATACGGTAAAATTTTCAGCCCACCATATTTGACCCGCCATATTGAACTTCAAAAAAAATAATTTTAACGTCTTAATCTAATTTAAATCTAAATCTTTCAAGGCCTCCTAGTAACAATTTTCTAGACCGTCATATTGCATCTGACATATTAGATTGTCTTAAAATAATTTTGTATTCGCCATTTACATCTTCAAAAACGATTCAGTTTCACTTGAACAAAATCGAAAAATGTAAAATTTTGGCCCGCTATATTGCATTCGCCATATTGAATCTTGAAAAAACACTATTAAATTCATAATTTACACCCTGAAAAACCCCCTCCTCTTTAAATTTACCAGATTGAGTTTTTCAGAAAATATTTTAAATACGTAATTAACATTAAGAAAAATCCCCCATGGCTGATTTTAGACAAAATCGAGAGGTGTAGAATCTTTAATCCGCCATCTTGGATCCGCCATATTTATTTTTTTTAATAATGTCAGATTCGTAATGTGCGATTCCAAAAACTTCCCCATGTCAATTTTGACAAAGATCGGGCAACATTAACTTTTTATCCACCATATTAGATACGCCATATTGAAATTTTAAAAATAATTTCAGATTCGTTTTGTGCTTCCCCGAATACTCCCCCATACCAATTTTAGAGAAAATCGGACAAAATTGATTTTTTCGTCCACCATATTAGATCTGCCATATTGAATTTTAAAAAAATAATTTCAGATTCGTTTTGTGCTTCCCCGAATACTCCCTCTTACCAATTTTGGAGAAAATCGGATAAAATTGATTTTTTCGTCCACCATATTGGATCTGCCATATTGAATTTTTTAAAAATAATTTTAGATTTGTCATACGTGACCCAAAAACTCCCCCTCACCAATTTTGGAGAAAATCGGACAAAATTAATATTTTTGTCCGCCATATTGCATTTTTAAAAAATATTTTGGATCCGTTATGGGCGATCCCGAAAAATCTCCCATACCAATTCTGGAGAAAATAGAACAAAATTAATTTTTTTGGCCGCCATATTGTCAGCGCCATCTTGGATTTTACTGCACCAATTTCTTCCAAAAAAATATGGGACGACCGCAGCAACTTCCTGAATATAACGTAAAAAATTTCATTTGGTGCCGGCGTTCCGGAGTAATCCGTGTACATCCATAAAAAAATACATAGTCGACGAATTGAGAATTTCCTTCTTTTAGAAGTCGGTTAAAAAACAGAGCCGATCTGACTATATCTTTTTATGTTTTTATCTTTTTCTAGACCGCTCCTAAGTCTTGAAATATTCAAATATCTCTAATAAATTTTTGTACCTTCTTTTATCCAGTAAATTTGAAGGACAAGGATTTTATATTTGAAATGTACTGGAGCTTTTATAACTTCTGAAATAAGAAATAAGCCCATAAGAAACGCCCTATTTAGTAAATAAACTGTTTTTAAATATAAATCTTTTCTATAACAACAAACGTAAAATTTAAATCAAGACAGTATTTAGTTAATCTGAAGAGGAAAACTAATATAAATTGAAATCTAAAAATTTGTCTGTTGGGATTTACGAAAAGGTTCTGTATAATAAAAATAAAGTTTAACATTACACATGTTATTTTTAAGAGTCTATAAGTTAAAATCGGTCGTTCGCTTGTTAAGAACAATTTCACAAAATTCTTAGATATAAAAGCAAAACATGTTGGTATCAATTTGAAGACAAATAAATATTCTATATTAAAATTAAAAATTTAGAGACGAAATCAAGAAAGGAATCGAAAAAAGAAAGAATTGTTACTCGAAAATAAGTAAAACTTACCACAAATCAACAAAGGGGTTAGACGAAATTTCTTCTTGTAAATAA
Organism: Diaprepes abbreviatus; assembly: GCA_034092305.1. NCBI lineage: Eukaryota > Metazoa > Arthropoda > Insecta > Coleoptera > Curculionidae > Diaprepes > Diaprepes abbreviatus. The sequence goes on along the minus strand of JASJET010000194.1, from coordinate 6,601,705 downwards.
ACAAATAATTATTAAACGAAAAACTGCCGACTGACTCTGCGTTTGTAAAAACCCAAAAGCGAATGGAGAGTTAAAATACGTATAAATACTGAAGAGAAGAAGCACCAAATTGTAAATTCATGACGCAATTTTATAATAAACACGACATTAATATCATCGTGGTACTGTGCAACGGAAAAAATATGAATCTAGTTATTAGGTACTGCTCGAAAAGCATAATTAATTTTCGTTTGTACAGGGTGTCTCTAAAAGGTCTGTTCGAAAGGCTAGCACAAATTAGTAAATATAAAATTAGATAATTTAGCCCAAATTACCTTAGTTCTAAAGTTGATAGTTTCCGAAACATAGCATGTTAATTTTAACATTTTCTAAAACTTTTTGTAAATATTTTTCCTAATAATAGCTCGATTTACACTAAATTTGGTACTTTACGACAGGATGAGAAACAAAAATCTAGTTACAGTTTAGATCTACATTGTAGAAGGCGCCACCAAGAGCACTTCAACCGCATATAAAGCTTTAAAATTTTTTTGTGTCACGGTATATTAAATTTTTAATTAAAAATTTTAATTTGTTGACACATTTTATTCAAAGCATTTATATTGTTGCGAACGACTAGAAGAAACCTTATTGATACGCCCTCGTATTCCGATGTGATGAGTCATCTTTATTAGCATGTGCCGAAAGGAATAGCGTATCGATGAGTGATATTTCTAGATAGATCTCTAGATGTATAAAGGAGATTCCATAGGTATATACAGGGTGAGTCAACGATTGGATGAAGTAGGTTTGTGGCTTTTCAGTGAAATTAACAAAGAAACTATATATATTGTTTGATACAGTTTACTTTTACGCAGATTTTAAAAATATTTAGGACTCTACAGGGTGAGCCAAAAAACTAGGACAGCATAAAATTGTATTTTTTTAAGTAGAACACCCTATATACGAATCGTATTTTCGATTTAGCTTATAATTTTAAATCTTTTTTATTAAGGGTTTACTATAACAAAACTTTATAGTTTCTGAGATAATTAAGTTTAAAGCAGTTGAGGTAGTTCTTCTTGTAGAAAGTTCAGGTAACTATGGCCATTTAGTGGTTCATTAAAAAGGTGGGGTCCAATAATTCGATTATGATGAATACCACACCAAACATTTAATGACCAGTGGTTTTGATGTTGCACCTCTCTAATCCAAAATGGGTTTTCTGTGGCATAATAATGCATATTGCGTCTATTTACGGCACCGTTACTTCTAAAAGTAGCTTCATCACTAAACATTACCTTGCATAATAAATTTGGATTTAATTGAATCTCCGCATTTATTGTACGACAAAAGTTTACACGACTTTCAAAATCCTGTCCATGCAATTCTTGGTGTAATTCCATGTGATATGGATGATACCTATATTTCTTGGTAGTACGATTAGCGGTGGATTGTGATGTTTCACATAATGCTGCTAACTGACGGCTACCAATATAAGGATTTTCCTGAACATTTAACAATACTTGTAGTTCTTTTTCTTCATTAGTTACTGGTTTGTTGACCACTTTACGTTTTGGATAATCAACAGTACCAGAAGAATCAAATCTTGGCATTAAGTTTTGAAAAGTATGGGTATTAGGCTGGCGTCGATCAGGATACTTCATTTTGTAAATTCTTTGAGCAAGAAGGCAATTTTTTTGAGCCTCTCATATTGTATAAATCATATCTATTAACTCATTCTTTGGAAAATTCATTTTACAATATAAGATGAATGCAAAAAAAACCAAACTACACTACATAAAAACTAAAAGAAGCGATTGCGGTTATAAATTTGACACACAGAAAAATGTTCTTTTACATCGTTTTTGCCTTGGCTACTATGATAATGAAGACTATTTCTGTAAAAAAGTATGGAAAATAAGAAAAACTGAAATATCTCAAAAACTATTATAAATAGGTATAGGATATATTGAACAAAACTTTTAGGGTTTTTATTACTCTATTAAATAACATGAAAATATACAGGGTGTACCATTTAAAAAAAAAGATATTTATTCATTTAAACTTGTTCAAATTTGAGCCGATGTGTTAGCTTTTATTGCAAATATCAGATAAAAATTATGTTAGCTTGTCCTTGGCCTTGCTAAATTCCAAATTTGAATATATTTGTCACAAAATTGAAAACGTTATTTAGGATTGAATTGATGCTTGAAAATGTGACTTTTTTTCTTTAAACTTAATTATCTCAGAAACTATAAAGTTTTGTTATAGTAAACCCTTAATAAAAAAGATTTAAAATTATAAGCTAAATCGAAAATACGATTCGTATATAGGGTGTTCTATTTAAAAAAAATACAACTTTATGCTGTCCTAGTTTTTTGGCTCACCCTGTAGAGTCCTAAATATTTTTAAAATCTGCGTAAAAATAAACTGTATCAAACAATAGATATAGTTTCTTTGTTAATTTCACCGAAAAGGCACAAACTTACTTCATCCAATCGTTGACTCACCCCGTACATAGGGATAAGATAAGCGTAGTATATTTAATCGTATAGTTGAGAGTTGTGTAGTGGTATTTGAATAGTGAAATATATGTAGTAGTAATAAGAAAGTTGTGATTTGGTTGTCCTATTTGAACTATTAGTGAAATATATTGTGTTTTATTCTGCGAACCAAGTGAACGATTTTAAAGGGGCAAAATCGTAGCAATTGGTGTCAGAGAGAAACTTAGAATTGAATTGGTGATAAAGTTCTAGAACATTCTATATGAAAACTAGAAGAGATAGTGAAAAAGGACTTCACCATTGGATTTATTATCAATAAAGAAGCTTAAAGTTCTAGAACATTCTTTTTGAAAACTAGAAGAGATAACGAAAAATCAATTTCACTTTCGAATTTGTCATCAATAAAGAAACTTGGAACCGAATTTGCAACAAAGTTCTAGAAAATTATATTTTGACAGTAAAGGAGATAGCGAAAAACGGATTTAACCATCAGATTTATCATTAAGAAAGAAGCCATAAATATTAAACAGCAAATAGTCGAAATGGAGCAAATAAATAAAGTATTGGCTGACTTTATGGAATGTATTGAACAACGTCGTTTTAAAGACAAACAAGAAGAAGAAGAAGAACGGCGCCAAAAAGGGAAACAAGAAGAAGCGGACCGTCGCCTAAAAGAAAGAAAATGTCGTCTAAAAAAATCAGGAAGAAAAAGCAGGTCGCCATAAAAAAAGCAAGACGAAGTGGACCGTCGCCTAAAAGAAGAACATTGTCGTCTAAAAGAAAAACAAGAAGAAGAATCACGTCGCCAAAAAAAAGAACATCGTCGTCTAAAAGAAAAACAACAAACGGATAAAGTCACTGTATATGAACAGCAAAAATTTTGAGAATAGCTTACAATCCAGTATTTTACTGATAGGATCAGAGATTAGGAAATACAGCGTATGATGCGTATAAGCAAGTATAATCATTGCAGTGAAGTGTTGGACAGGGCTTTGGAAATAGAAGCAGCTTATAACGTGTTAAAACCGCAAAATAGGAGCGGGTACTATAGAGGAAGACAAAGACTTACCGAAACAAACAATGGAGAAAATATTATTTAAAATCGTTAAAGAACTAGACAAGTGATTCACGTTATAAAAGAAACCAGGAAGAAGTGAACACAAAATGTGATATTTCATGTTATAGAAGAAACCAGATTGAGTGTTACAGCTGTAGACGAACTAAACACACAAGAAGGGACTGTCGGATGGAATTAAGAAAGCCCATAAAGTGCTGCAGATGTGGATGAACTGGACACATAAGATGGGATTGTCAGATGTAATTAAGGTCTAGTTCACCATCCAGAGACCGCATAGAGGAAAACCAGGAAAAAATTCAACATTCCAATTCTAAAATTAAACGTAGAATAAGTGTTACTTCAGGTTATAGCCGAAACCAGATCGAATGCTAGAGATATGAATGAATTGAACAGATGAAAAGAGACTGTCGGGTGCAATCAAGAGATCAGTGTTACAAATGTTGACGAACTGGACACATGAGAGAGGACTGTTAGGTGCATTCAAGGTCTAGTTCACCATAAATGGACCCCACAGAAGGGAACCAGGAAAAATTGCAATAATACAATTTCATCATGAAATATAGACCAGGAAGACTGCATGACAACCCAAATACCATGTCAAGTCCATGTAAGGAAGAATACAAGCAGTTCAGCAAAATAGGAGAAAGAGAAGAGTTTTCTATTCGTAGAGTCACTTTTAACGTTGATTCAAAGTGGAGGACAGCTCAAATGAGAAAGGATCAACTTCAACTTAAAGGAACAATTAATGCTACTTCTATTATCGTAAATGTTGATATTGGTACTGCAGCACCTCTGATAAAGTCAAGCCTTGTTGATAAATTTGGAATTCTAATATTATCCAGGAAAGTAATGTTGAGAACTGTAACTGGAGAAGCACCTAATGTGATGGGAGAGATGTAAGTTAAAATTCAAATTGAAAGGTTAAAATTAAACCATTTGGTGTTAGTTGCTGACATAGAAGATGAGTTTATACTGGGAATGGACCAAATCGTAACAATATGTAGTAGATGTCGCTTCGAGCAGCTGTTTATAAGATAATCGGATTTAAATGTTGTTCTGAAAGGCCGCCCTTTAAACAATCTATACACACTGTATTATTTTAATAACTTTTTATTGTCAACCTCACTTTTGACACTTGTCAAACTAATTCAAGTTGGGTCGACAAGCTCTCAAACTATACTGTCCACTAAAGCCGATCTGGACCCTTCTGGTCGATACCAGAAGATTATAGATTTTTCTAGAAGGGTTTTCATACTACATGATGTAACAAAAATAAGAAAAAGGAATAATCCGGCAATTTCTAGACCTTCCATCATCGACGTCTTATGAGGAAATTAGCAAAAGGTAAAATTAATTAAATAAATTATAAACTCGTAGAAAATAAACATAAATCCCTACAAACTACAAACACAAACTAATACTATGAAATGTAAAACGCTATAAAGTTCTTTACACTATTTTATTGCGTACTGAGACTGGTTGTAGCCAACATTTTATCGAGTCTTAGGACTGGTGTACGAAATTTGGAACGTGTTTAAGTGTTAATAGGCCAATAACAATGAAAATTTACATAACAATGTGCTAATAATGATAGGTATAGTTATTAGTTACAAAAGAGTATCGTCAAACCTTTATTGTCTAATTTTAAAATTTACCATTTAATTTTGGGATTTTTCGATCTGGCTGTACATTACATTAACACAGAAATGTTTAGGGTTATTGCCAAGAAAATGGTCGGAAGGTGGTAAGGATATAGAAGGAGGTGAGGAAAAATAATACAAGGGACAGAATGATATTTAAGTCTATTTCTGAATCGATTAAATGTAAGCAAGTCGCATCATTCCTAAAACGTGTCTATACATGTCTAAGTGCAGCAGTTGCGATCGCGCCTACAACCAGTCAGGCGATGGAGTTAGACGAGAGTGTTTGTATTTCCAGTACGACCAACTTCTGTGCTATCTTGTAAAGATTTATATACAGGGTGTTCCTCTGGGAATCAATTCGATCTATAAATGGAAAACTATATATAGGAAAATTTTGAAAATTTAACTGTATATTAATTTCAATTGGGGCAACCCAGCTAAAATATTTTCTAGATGGTGGAACTTTCGGTTATACCGGAAGTAAGTGCCTATTTTAAATGAAACATCTTTGCCATACAGTCCTCCATCGTGGTCACTGGACTTTTTTCTTTCTCCACATGAAACAATCTAAGACTGTCAAATGAGAAGAACGAGAAGGTCACAGAAAAGGTCCATTGTTGGTAATCCACTTGTCAGAAAATGCTGCTTGTAAGAAGTTGGTAACTGAAAAGGTTCTGTGTCGTGGGGCGATATCGTTTTGGTAAAAAATCCGGAGGCAAATTCCTTAAATATTGATTGTCTAACTCTTCTAGCATATTTAAATATCTTTCTCCAACAAAAGTTAATACATAATTTAAAATGGAGAAATAATTTGCTTTGTATTATTAATAAATATTAATTTAAGTCTTTTTAATAAAAATTTAGTTTTACTATTCCATCATTTCTAACAGGAGGATTTAAATAATTCCAAAAATTGTTACTATTAAAAACGTCATTTTTGGTAAATTTTGCTTCATTAGTCCAAATTACGAGGGTTGCCTTGTCGAAACATGTCCTTACCAGCAACAACTATAGAATCAACTTCTCAAACAATAGTAGTTTTTGTGGTGGTTCAAGAAAGGATAGTATCGACTATTAATTTGTTAAACAACAAACGCTCCTCAGGTTCCGATAGTATAAGTCCTCAAATTTTAAAAATAATTTCAGAATCGGTCGCATTTTCCTTGAAATATTTAATAAACAGATCACTTTCAGAACGCATTTTTCCTCAAATACTAAAGCAGGCAGCAGTTACGCCAATATATGAAAAGGATGATCCTCACAACCCAGCCAATTACAGGTAAATATCTATACTGAGTGTATTTTCTAAAGTTTTTGAAAAAATAATATACGAAAATTTGACAAATTCAATTATTACTCCTTGCCAACATGGTTTCAGACAGAACAAATCCATCGAGACAGCATGCTGTGATTTACTTAATTTTGTATATGCAGAGCTCGACAGGGGCAAGTATGTGATGTGTCTAATGTTTGACTTAACAAGTGCGTTTTATACTGTGAGTAGAGAGTTCTTATTGAGAAAGCTCTTTGCTTTGGGTATAAGAGGAAATATCCTAAAACTCTTCAACTCGTATATGTCTGATAGGAGTATTTTTGTTCGATACCAAAAAAGTAAATCAGATTGCAAAAAAGTCGCCTTGGGTGTGCCGCAGGGGTCACTTTTGGGGCCGCTCTTGTTTATGATTTATGTTAACGACCTACCTAGATTCATCAGTAGGGGAAAGTTGGTTATGTTTGCTGATGATACCACGATAGCTATATCTGCGGATGCCCCAGAGGAGCTGTTGCGTACAGCGGGAGGGGTATGTGAGGAGCTGGAGATTTGATGTCAGCGTAATCAATTAATACTTAACCCAACAAAGACTGTATATATAAATTTCAATATTAAAAAACCATTGCTGGTAGAGAAAAAAAAAAGAAACATATAATATTGAAACCTCAGCTTATACTAAATTTTTAGGCACGTGGCTTGATGAGTCGCTGCATTTCTTTTCCCATATCGAACGTGTTTGTAAAAAATTGAATTCTGCCTTCTTTGCTATTTTGCAGATGAGGTCATCTCTAGACCGGGCTGGATTCCTGACTGTGTATTATTCTTTGGCATACAGTCATCTGTCAAGCAATGTCATGTCTTGGGGAAGAGGATGTGAGGTGAATAGAGTGTTTCTGGCTCAGAAAAGAATACTGAGGTTGATATTTGGTCTTAAGCCGACGGATTCGTGTAGACCCATTTTTAAGGAAAACAGCATTTTGACTTTTTACTCAATTTATATTCTAAAATTCGTTTTATATGTAAAATAAAATTACTCAGAGTTTAAAGCTCTTGGCCAGGGTCACAGATATGATACACGAAATAGTGACATTCTTAGCATACCTAAACATAGAACGGCATTCTTTGAGAAATCCCCAATTTATAATTTCATTATTCTGTTTAACAAATTGCCTGTAAAATTAAAAAACATACCAAACATTAATAAATTCAAAACAGAAATAAAAAAATTTCTTGTTCAGGGGTCATTTTATTCTTTAAACGAATACTTAAGCCTGTAGGATGTACTGACTCTTTTACTGTGTACTAAGTGATTATTTCGTTGCGTCCTTCGCTGACCAGTGCTACGGATTGTGTTCTTATCGTTTTATTTTTTCTTTCCCGTTAGTGTTTTAGGATTTTAATCTGTGGTTTTTATTATTAAATATTAGGTTAAGTTATTTTACATTTTTTATATTATAACAAGTATCTAATGATACCAACTAATATAACTGTCTCTTGTTTTTTCTAGCATTAAGGTATGCTATGTATATATTTTTTATTTAATTGTATATTGTAGACGAAACCAATGCTGAAGTATCAAATTTATGGCTAATAAATTATTTCATTTCATTTCATTTCATTTCATTTCAGTACACTGTCAAATTTTCAGATTCTTCCTAATTATAGTTTTCCCACAATCGATTGGTAAAATTCCCGGATAACCACCCTGTATAGTGTGTTAGTGGCAAAAATGGAAATACATTTTGCCCGTCTCCCCTTGTGACCCCTTCCCCCGAAAAATCCTACATTTACTCTTGAATGAGAGTGACGTGTTACGTGAGCATGTATGAGAGTGTAAAGGTGTCTCCATATATGCAACTAGAAGCAATTCCTTAAGCTATATAGTAGCTGCAACTAGGGTTTTTGTAAAAACTGAAATTCTCTATATTTGCCCTTTTTTATTTCAAAAACTAGCCATTTTCGGACGCTAAGCCCATGAGAAATTTTGATCGGGATATCATATAGTATAACGTAATTAATTGTCAGCAAATTTGACTGTACCCCATTTTCAATTTGTTTCGTGCGGGATCCTTTCTGTTATTTTTAAAGTAGAATAAGATCTTAAAAGTTACAAAAACTAAAAACCAGTTTCATTAGGAAATATTTTATTATTAATTACTAAATATGCATATGTTATGTTTGTTTGTATATTAGTATGTAGTAGTACATTTAGGATGTTAAAAACATATCAATTGATCAATATTTTTTACTACTGTTTTTGACACAAAAAAAAAGCTTATAAATGTAAAATTCCTGTTTTTTTTTATATAAATTTAGTAAATAGCTATACACTATATCGGTCTTAGTGATCATGCCATTTCATTTTTTAGGTGTTTTCTGGAGGGTCGAAGGCAGTGCGTTAAACTGGGTGACGAGATGTCAGAGGAGCTGCCCATAAATTCTGGTGTACCGCAAGGATCTATTGTTAGTTATATGCAATCTACACTTCGTGTTTACCAAGTGCCTTGAGAAGGTGCAAGTCGCATTGCTACGCGGATGATACCCAGTTATATTTGTCTTTTAGAAGACAGGAAGTTCTTGAGTCTTGCAACGCTATTAACCAAGATCTTAAAGCAATTCATTCGGTCTCCCTGCAGCATTCCTTGTATCTTAATCCGAAAAAATGCTGTATAATGATATTTGGAAAAAAGACTGATGAAGAGATTGTTAAAAATCTTATAAATGTAAAGATTGGCGATTCAGTTCTGCCTGTTGAGGATAGTGTTAAAAATTTGGGTGTTGTCTTTGACAGTACACTGCGATTTGATAAGCATGTTTCCCACTGTGTTCAGAGGGCTTATGTTAGACTAAAACTTCTTTACAGTTACCGCCATAATTTGTCCATAAAACTTAAAACTTTGCTCTGTGACTCGCTGGTGCTCTCTATTTTTAGCCACGGAGATGTAATATATGGAAACTGCCTAACAGCTATTCAAAAACGAAGAATACAGAAAGTGCAAAACTCTTGTTTGCGACTAATTTATGACGTTCGTAAATATGAGAGAGTATCTCATTAGCTACTCGACTTAAAATGGCTGAATATGGAGAGCAGGAGGTGGTCACATGAAGCTTGTTTTTACCATAAAATTATATGTTATAAAAGCCCACAATATCTATACAGACGAATCATTTTTAGATCCCACGTGCATAACGTCAACATTTGTTTTCGAGAAACAATAACTCCGTCCCTGCATAAATATTCTCTGTTTGAACGCTCTTTTACCTACAATGTCGCTAAACTATATAATTCTCTACCGGACTTCTTCAAAACTCTCACGCCTATAAAATTTAGATATGTTGTCTTCCAACACGCATTTGATAAACAAATAAGAAAATTGTAGTTTCGTCTTTTTCTTTTGAATTTTAATGAAGAAAAATCCAGAATTTCTATCGATGTATCTAACTTGGGTGTATAAGTATTGTTTCTTTTCTCTTCTGTGTTTAATTATTATTTAGATCCTATTTACTTTCAGTCTGGGTTGAGTTGATCAGGGTGGATGTCACTTAGGTGTTATCCACATCTGGACTTCGCTTTTTCTGTCTCTACATTATCCTGTATATTAATTAATTATAATATGTTGTTAATTCTATGGAGCCAGAAATAAAGACATAATTATTATTATTATTATGATTTACAAGCCAAACGGCTTCGCACCCCTTCAGGGATTATTCACTCATACAAAGACATCAAAAGTATGAAGCTCTGTGGGAACCCTTTCCATGTTATCGGGTCCTAGGCGACGCTGTCTGCTGTATTTCCTACGAACTTTCGGACGGCTCGCGCGGTTGCTAGGAGAACTGCTTTCTGCATCGGCTTATACAGAGGCTCACCAAGGCCCAGTCCCCTGATGTTCTGCAGGAGGTTCTTTGGTATCACTCCAGTTATTGACAGTATTATGGGAATCGTTTGGACGCTGTTCATTGCCCATTGTCTTCGGATTTGGACCTCCAGATCTCTGTACTTGACGATCTTCTCGTTGTATTTTGGCCTTAGGTTGTTGTTGTTAGGTACAGCAATGTCGATTATTATTATTATTATAAAAAACAAACTATAAAATAAATTCTAAAAAGAAGGTGTCTAGAAATTATCAGTGTAAAACTCATTAATACTATAATATGTTCATATTTTAAGAAAGTTTCTTAAAAATCTTTTAAAAATCCTCTGTCATCTGCAATTTGACGATATAAATAAGCAAACGATTTTCATACTTTCAAATATTACGGAGTTATTAGTTAAAGTTGTCTTTCCACGTTGCATGAAAGCTTTCCGATATACGTTTCATGTAAGTTTCCTAAGTAACCCTACAAGAACTTTCCAGGAAGTATATGAATACATTTTTTAAAGGATCCCACGTAATCATGAGAGATTCCAAGAAACGTAAAAAAAATGTTACTTGGAAAATTAACAGGAAACTAATTACAAAAAATTCATGAAACATTCCTGCAAGTTTCTGGAAAATAACGTGCAGTTTTCCAAGAAAAGATATTGTAATTTACCAAATAAGCAAAGTGGATACCTTGGCGTAACTTTTCATTACGATTTCACGAAAAGAGTTATGATTTCATATGGATTTTTTTAAGTAAGTTTTCTGTAATCATCCAGCAATTTTCTTAAAACCTTTGCAGGGAATTTGTTGCAAACTTGAATGGAAAATTCCATTATAGACCAGGGTTTATCTGTTTTTAGGTGGATGTGAAATGGAACATGGAGATTTTTGCATGATAGCCTTCAGAATAACCTGAATCACGATAAATTTGATATGCGTCAATTCAAAAAGTTGAACAACATTGTTTTTATTAATAAAAATATAAAATTAATGAAAAAAAAACGTTTTTTTTTCAAATTTTCTCTCGTGTAACTTTGAACGTATTCGTTCGTAAGTTAGTCGGAAATCTCAAGATATATCTCCCTTGTTGCAAAATAGCAATAATTAAAAAAAGGGTAAAAAAGCAGTTTTTTAATCAATTTTTTTCGACCATTGCGTCAATTCAAAAAGTCGAACAACATTGTTTTTATTAATAAAAATATAAAATTAATGAAAAAAAAAAGGTTTTTTTTTCAAATTTTCTCTCGTGTAACTTTGAACGTATTCGTTCGTAAGTTAGTCGGAAATCTCAAGATATATCTCCCTTGTTGCAAAATAGCAATAATTAAAAAAAGGGTAAAAAAGCAGTTTTTTAATCAATGTTTTTCGACCATTGCGTCAATTCAAAAAGTCGAACAACATTGTTTTTATTAATAAAAATATAAAATTAATGAAAAAAAAAAGGTTTTTTTTTTCAAATTTTCTCTCGTGTAACTTTGAACGTATTCGTTCGTAAGTTAGTCGGAAATCTCAAGATATATCTCCCTTGTTGCAAAATAGCAATAATTAAAAAAAGGGTAAAAAAGCAGTTTTTTAATCAATTTTTTTCGACCATTGCGTCAATTCAAAAAGTCGAACAACATTGTTTTTATTAATAAAAATATAAAATTAATGAAAAAAAAAAAGGTTTTTTTTTTCAAATTTTCTCTCGTGTAACTTTGAACGTATTCGTTCGTAAGTTAGTCGGAAATCTCAAGATATATCTCCCTTGTTGCAAAATAGCAATAATTAAAAAAAGGGTAAAAAAGCAGTTTTTTAATCAATTTTTTTCGACCATTGAAATTTTTCTAAGGACCATCATATTAGAGCAAAGAAAACTTTATGGCATGATAAAATATCATGGTAAAATTCGTTAGGATTGAATAGATAGTTTTTGCACAGTAATTTTGCATTCTGATTTCGTTTACAAAAATTGACCATTTTTGAAGTTTATCTGAGTCTAAAATATCGCGTTAACGTATCTAAATTTATTTTCGACATATAGTAGGGGACTCAGGTTTTCCAACGCTTTTTTCAAAATCGAAATCGGATGATTTGAACACCCTCAGGAATTGTTTAAAGACCTTGTTGATATTTTTGCTTATAAACAAATAGATTATCTCGGCGGATTTTCATTGGATTTTTTTGCAATACATGGTTTGAAAGTATTTGGAAAGAAGCTTCTTTTTGTGAAAAAAAATGTCAAATCCGTCAGTTGGTTTCCGAGATATAAACTGTCAAAGTTGGCAGTCTGTTACGGTGAATCTATAAACAATACAGACTTGATTCTTGAACCAAAAACTTTGTCTTGTCGATTTCTTTTTTGAGACAAATATTTAAATGTTTATGTTATCAGAAACTTTAATATAAAATGACAAGAACATCGCTCACGCGCTTGAAAAATGGAAAAAAAGGAAGGGGAGCTCTCATTTTAAAATTGAATTCGAAGATTCAAAATACATATCTGAAAAAATATTTTCATTTTCTCGGCTTCTAATGGAGCGATTTTGATCATTACGTTTACGTTTAAAGAAACCAGACACAAAATTTTTTTTTGATTTTCCATCGAGAAAATTTCGAAAAATAGTTTTTTGCACTCGAAAAATTGCAATAACTTTTTTGTCAGTGCACTTATGATTTTTTTAATACGTTTATACGATTTAGATATATCGTTTCCGATCACTGGAAAAAAAAGTGTTTTACGATAAAATTTACCTTTTTTTACAAAAATTCCCAACGGCGCGATTTATTAATATTAAGGGCTGAAATTTACAGAAGACATTATTGAACACTTGTAGTTTATCGAAAAACATCTCTGTAAGATCTATGGATCTCGGAAAACTACCCCCAGAATCTATCCGACGGCATTCAAATAGCGCGGGTACAGCTAGTCAGCGGGTGGCTATGTTGCAAGACGCAGATGTCTTCCGCTCTGGGCAGTATCCGGTTCGTACCCGGCATTCTGGTAATACCTGTCTTTTCGGGATAGTATGCTTTGGAGTTAATTTGGTATAACGTTTTGTCATACCAGAAAGAAAAAATATTATAGTGTTTGTACATTTGTAACAGCACTATTGCAAAACATTTTTTGCATTTAAATGCGTTTTAGTGAAAGTTCACGCAGATTTTAACTTTAAAAAGTATTTAAACACGTGGTGGACCGTTGAATGTGACATATAAATCATTACGAAACAGTGTTTATTTCTATACGAAGGTAAGAAAAATTGTAAAATATTATCTTATAAAATAATTACATAGAATTTGTTAATTGTGTTTTTAAATTGTTCATTCAATTAAATTTATTACAAAATTATTGTAGAATTGTATACAGACATGTACAATATATTAATGTATTTATGGATTTCTTGATATAATATATATATATATATATATATATATATATATATATATATATATATATATATATATTAATAAAATGATGGATTGCTTATAAAATCAGACATGACTTTTTGTTAATAATATAAGTAATCCGTAGCTGAGCGGCACGCCTGTAGCATAGCAACCCGCTGACTAGCTGTATCCACGCGATTTGACTATCGTTGGATAGATTCTGTGGGTAGTTTTCAGAGGTCCATAGATCTTACAGGGATGTTTTTCGTGAAACCGAAAAATTTCTCGATAAAATACAAGTATTCAATAATGTCTTCTGTACATACATTTCAGCCCTTAATATTTATAAACCGCGAAGTTGCGATTTTTTTTTTTAAAAGGTAAATTTTATCGTAAAACAATTTTTTTTACAGAGATCGGAAATGATATATCTAAATCTAATAAACGTATTAGAATAATCGCAAGTACACTAACAAAAAAGTTTTTTCGAGTGCAAAAATTTTCGCAATTTTCTCGAAGGAAAATCAAAAAAAAAAAAATTTTGAAAATATATCTTGAAAACATGCGTCATTTCAATTAAATTGCTGTCAATCTGGTTGCTGTATCTTTATTAGGAAGGAAAATAATCGACATCGAATTTTCAACTTTAAGCTCGATTTTCTCGGAAACTATTCAACTCACAAATTTTGAATCAAAAACACTTTTTTGGGTCAAAAATATCTATCATTTTCTAGAATTCTGAAGCGATAGTTAATTAATAAATATCATTTAATTATAAATAAAAAAAAAATTGGATTTTCCTAAAAAAAATATATTTCGATAACTAGTGGCGCCACCTATAACTTTAATTATATCAGTCGATAGGTTTTTCAATTATCTATGACTTTTGTTTGAAACATTTTTTCATACAACCCTTATTTTTCAAGATAAACTGGAAAAACTGACCATTTTTGGCCGCCATTTTGTAAGCCATGGACCGTATGAATTTCCATCGAAGTATGTTTTTAGTGATGCCAAAATATACCCTTTTCAGCAATAAAATCGCTAGTTACATTTTTTTTTCCCAAAACGACTCTATTTGAGTCTAATTTCCATGGATCAGTGTGGAAAATTGTTCGAATGTATGATTTTGGGAGCAATCTGGCAAACTTGTCGGTGATCCCGTGTATGTAAGGCAAGATAACACTGTCCATAGGTGACACATTTATGACATTTTATTGAGGAGTTGGGTTTTTACATTTATTAATAGAACATCTTATATCTTCAGCGCAATATCCGTTGTCTCTCAGAGCATTAGTCAGTTTTTCTGTTTCTGATTTCAGTGATTGTTCGTCACATATTGAAAGTGCTCTATGTACCAAAGAGTTTATGACGCAATGTTTTTGAGAAGGATTATGATGTGACATTGTATTGAGATATCGATTTGTATGGGTTAGTTTTCTGTATACAGAATGTCTTAATTGTACTAGTACATCGAGAAAGAGAAGAGCACCCCTTGATAGAGTTTCCGTGGTAAATTTTATGCTGCGAGTTGGTGGTCTAGATAATTCAGAAAACTTTGGAGATTATCTGCGCCATGCGGTCGAACTACGCACGTATCATATACATATCTGCACTAAAATTTAGGTTTTAGAGGAGCAGAAGCCAAAACGTTTTCTTCGAAAGCTTCCATGAAGATGTTTGCTCCCGAAGTCTGCTCATAGAAAGCTCCTTAAAAAGTAAAATAAGTGTAAATCAGACATGCTTTAAGTTATTCTAGTCGGGCTGAGTCCCTGTTTTTATTTTGTAATACGTACAGGGTGAGTCAACGATTGGATGAAGTAGGTTTGTGCCTTTTCGGTGAAATTTACAAAGAAACTATATTTATTGTTTGATGCGCAGATTTTAAAAATATTTAGAACTCTACAGGGTGAGCCAAAAAACTAGGACAGCATAAAGTTGTATTTTTTAAATAGAACACCCTATATACGAATCGGATTTTCGATTTAGCTTATAATTTTAAATCTTTTTTATTAAGGGTTTACTATAACAAAACTTTATAGTTTCTGAGATAATTAAGTTTAAAGAAAAAAGTCACATTTTCAAGCATCAATTCAATCCTAAATAACGTTTTCAATTTTGTGACAAATATATTCAAATTTGGAATTTAGCAAGGCCAAGGACAAGTTAACATAATTTTTACCTAATATTTGCAATAAAAGCTACAGGGTGTTGAACTCATCGGCTCAAATTTGAACAAGTTTAAATGAATAAATATCTTTTTTTTTAAATGGTACACCCTGTATATTTTCATGTTATTTAATAGAGTAATAAAAACCCTAAAAGTTTTGTTCAATATATCCTATACCTATTTATAATAGTTTTTGAGATATTTCAGTTTTTCTTATTTTCCATACTTTTTTTACAGAAATAGTCTTCATTATCATAGTAGCCATGTAAAATAATAAAAAGAAACTACAGAAACAAACAGAATGTGGTTAAATATGATGAATTACATTATTCGTTATATTACAACGGCAATAGTTTAATTAAACATAATGTGAAAAAATTAACACAACAATAACGACAAGGCAAACACATATTTACTTTTATACTAAATTGAAACAAAAAGATTACCTATTAAATACTGAGATTAATTATTTCTTTTTAATAAGTGTTCGAATAAACGACCCTTTTGTGCAATGCACAAATTTAGTCTTTTTTGCAGATTTAACGTTATTTAGGATTGAATTGATGCTTGAAAATGTGACTTTTTTTCTTTAAACTTAATTATCTCAGAAACTATAAAGTTTTGTTATAGTAAACCCTTAATAAAAAAGATTTAAAATTATAAGCTAAATCGAAAATACGATTCGTATATAGGGTATTCTATTTAAAAAAATACAACTTTATGCTGTCCTAGTTTTTTGGCTCACCCTGTAGAGTCCTAAATATTTTTAAAATCTGCGTAAAAATAAACTGTATCAAACAATAAATATAGTTTCTTTGTTAATTTCACCGAAAAGGCACAAACCTACTTCATCCAATCGTTGACTCACCCTGTACAATTTTATGGAAACTGAATCATATATGGGAAAATTTGTATACAGCGATTATAATATCAAAACTTACTAATATGACTCCGGGCTCTAATTGGATGCTGTTTAATCTTTGGACAAAGTGTCCAGAGTTTTTAACAAAGCATTTAGTTTTTCCTCTGAAGAGATGTACAAGTTTGAACGGATATTTACCTATTTGGTAGATCGGTAAGTTTATTAACTGTATACAAATGTTCCTATAAATGATTCAGGTTCCATAATATCGGATATATTACGAAACCACAACAGGAACTCCACCCTACAAGAATTAATTAAAGCATGTCTGATTTTCACTTATTTGATTTTTCAAGAAATTTTCTACGAACAGACTTCGGGAGCTGCCATGGGATTTCAGCGAACATTGTTATGGAAGATTTAGAAGAGAACGTCTTGTCTTCTACTCCTCTAATAGCTAAATTTTGGTGCAGATATGTAGATAATACTTTCGTAGTTTGGCAGCATGGCGCAGATAACCATAAACATTTTATGGATCATCTAAATAAACAACATCCTAGCATAAAATTCACTTTGGAAACTATACCAAGGGGCGCCTTTCTTTTTTTAACCGACTTCTAAAAGAAGGAGGTTCTCAATTCGTCGAGTATGTATTTTTTTTATGTATGTACACCGATTACTCCGGAACGGCCGCACAGATTTGAATGAAATTTTTTACGTTATGTAAAGGAAGTTGCTGCGGTGGTCCAATATTTTTTTGAACGAAATTGGCGCAGTCATATCCAAGATGGAGCTGACAATATGGCGGCCAAAAAAATTAATTTTGTTTGATTTTCTCCAAAATTGGTGTGGGAAGTTTTCGGGGTCGCACATAATGGATCCAAAATATTTTTAAAAAAATTCATTTTGACCCAATATGGCGAACAAAAAATCAATATTCTCTAATTTTCCCCAAAATTGATACGAGGAAGTTTTCAGAGTCGTACATAACTAATCTAAAATTATTTTTTAAAATTTCAATATGGCTGATCGAATATGGCGGACGAAAAAATCAATTTTGTCCGATTTTCTTCAAAATTGATACGGGGGAGTTTTCAGAGTCGCACATAACGAATCTGAAATTATTTTTAAAAAATTCAATATGGCGGATCCAAGATGGCGGATTATAAATTCTGCATCTTCCGATTTTATCTAAAATCAGTAATGGGATATTTTTGTTAGTGTTTATTATGAATTTAAAATATTTTTTAAAAAACTAACTCCATCTGGCAGATTCAATATGATGTCCTAAAAATTTTACATTTTTCGTTTTTCTCCCAAACTGATATAGCAGGTTCTTGAGGCTGTAAATAATAAATTTAAAAGTATTTTTTCAAGATTCAACATGGCAAATCCAAGATAGCGGACTGAAAATTTTACATTTTTCGATTTTGTTTAAAGGTGGTATTGAATTGTTTTTGAGGATGTAAATAGCGAAAATAAGTCTAGAAATTTTATATTTCCGGATTTCATCCAAAATTGGTACTAAGGGCTTTGAAGGGTTTAGATTTAGATTAGATTAAGACTTAAAATAATTTTTTTGAAATTCAATATAGCGGATGCAATATAGTGGGTTAAAAATTTTACCTTATTCGCATTTTTTCAGATTTGTTATTAAAGGGTTTTCGGTGTCGTGTATTACGAATATGAAGTTAATTGTTTTACAACTATTAGATTGATAAGATATAATATGAGGGACAGAAAATTTTATATATTCCGATTTTGTCTAAAATTGATATTGTGGGGTTCTTGAGGCGTATACAAACTCAACTAAGAAATTGACATCTCAGGTTCTTTAAACTTCGATATTAGAAGATTTTGGGGCCCATATTACCAATCTAAAATTAATTTGAAATTTAAGATAGTGGATTTATTATGACAGATTAAATATTTGTTTGACACAATTTCACTAGTATTTGGAGAACTCTAAGGATCAAAGAAATTTTAGGGGGTCATTTTAGGGTGATTTACAACTTTGGATAAAATAGCTACTACAACAAGAAAATACAAAAAAATTCTACACATTGAAGGTATAACCCCATTTTTTATTCCTGTACCCTTCATTTTACACCTTCTGCTCTCAAACAGAGGAAGAGTGTAGCAAGATATAAACCTGGCAGAATGAAAACTATGTTAAAAAGTTGATGCTGGTAGCCGTTACTAAGTGGTAGTTAATCATCTTCACATAGTAGTTTATTTTTAAACATTTCCCGAAAACTATGTTATCAACAAAATTGCTCAGCTTACCTAGTTCACCGAAAACAAATCTTTGGGTTAGTAAGAAATACAAATGTTTTCTTAAATCGCTATTAGCTATGCTTCAGGAAGCTAGAACCCTACTACTTCAACCACGATAATCACAAATTTGCGAAATGCCGTTATTTTAAAATTAGGCAGGTAATTTTAATTGCTTTATTTAATAAATGCACTTAGAATTGATTAGTATTTATGATCTATTAATTTAATTGCTAAGAAATTACTTTGTGTACAAAAAGAAAATAAAAATAATTTAATTTATTCCAAAAAAATGTTAGTGAACCCAGGGGCGGATCCAGCCTCTTTCTATATATGTGATATCACAAAATTACAGTATGGCAAGCGAAAACAAGTTGTCGACGGGGAAGGAGACACCAGCATCATTCCCATTTCTAGTGTAAAAGACAGGGTCGGGTCTATTTTTCTGAATTTGAAGCTCTTGGAGAGGGGGGGGTATCACAAGAAAAACAAGTTGTCAGCGAGAGGGGAGAGTACTAGCAGCACACACATTCCTAGTATAAAATGAAGAATCGGTTCTATTTTCCTGAACTCAAAGCTCTTGGGAAGGGGAGGGTCGATCGCAAGCATATACATTCCTATACTCTATTCAGAAATTAGAGAGAATAATAAAACTGTTACCGAAACCTCCAACATACCTGCTCCAGTGCCGCAGGCAACTGAAGGCTGTCGTAAATTTTATAAAAAATTTTACATTTGTCGATTTTGTTCAAAGGAAGGTCTGAATCGTTTTTGAAAATGTAAATAGCGAATATCCCAGATAGCATAAGATTTCCATTGGATATCCAGAATAGGTACATATAATGTCCTGTATGTCCATGGACCGTTTATGGATGTCCATTAGATGTGATGACCCGTAATCTACATGGACGTCCATATCTGGATGTCCAGTGTAAGTCCATCAGACGTCCATTAATTAAATTGCGGGCTGTCGGTAAAATCGGATCCTGTAATATCGACCTGTAGAATTGCCATTTCTTAACCCGCCGGCCTGCCATGATCACAAAATATCCCTTCAGATATTTTGTGCCCATTATTGTGTTGACGTCGAGCTAAAAAAGACCTTTGGAGTTTTAGTTGAGCTAAAATCAAGTGTGCTTTTTATTTGAAGAAGATGCCACCGTTAAAGGTAAGTATAGTTATTTTTAATTTAATTTTTTTAATTATACCAAAAATTACCCAACGAAACTACAGACATGCCCGACGAAAAGCTGATAATTTAGTATCAAACTCGCACAAATTTGAAAGTGAACAAAATATCCAGTATCAAAACACGTATGTTAAAATATAGCTTTTGTAGCTATACTTTTTCATACAATCACTTATTTAAATGGAAATTACTACAAATAAGTGCAAATATTTTGATAGGCCAATGAATTTTGTATCTTGTTGGTTAAAATGGAGTACAGATAGAGTTGTAAATTTGTGTAATAATAAAATTGTAAATTTTAGAGAAAATTCTCTCTGACAAAGTCATTATTGAGTAATCCGTCTAATAAGATTGCTGACATTAATCAATGTTATCAAAATTTATAATGGAATAAAAGCTATAGCAAATTTGAATAATTATATTAATTTTTTTATGACTATTTTGGATTAAACGCTAGTAAAAGTTTACATTGATGTGTATTTTTGTGCAGTATAATTGTTAAAAAATATATAATAAAGTTTTGACAGTTCGACTCTAGGTTTAGACTTATAATTTAATTTATTGTAATTATTTTTTAGATGAATTTTCCACAGATTGGTCCAAATAAAATTCCTATGTGAAAGCCAATTTGTACCAAATTAGAGAGGATATTTAGGTAATCTTAAATAGGAAGTATCTACAAAGAATTTTCTGCAGGAGTTCAACTATCCTTTTACTTAAGAAAATAATCACCTGCCTCAAGTCACATAAGATCTTCAGGACAATTTAAACTTAAAAGATGCAGTAAGTTTATTACACTTCTCCTGAAATAAAAGCTGAAATTTATTTGAGTAATGCTTCTTTATGTGTATGAGTCTATTGATAAAAAAAACTTAATTTACAGGATTATTTTATATATATTTTTTTACTTTAATTCTTAAAGTCAAAAATATTCTTAGGTTAGCATATGTGGAATTAACGTTTAATTATCTCAATAAAGTGATATAATTTTAGGTTTTACAATTAGCGAAAATTGGAGGAAATTATACCTATTAACTTATTAAAAGATATTTTATTGTAACAATAACAGATAGCCTTTCCAAGAATTATACATTTGATGGAACAGTAAAGAGCCCTTTAAAGAACTTATGTTCACTATTTGTAGGTAAGTTACCACTTAAATATAAAAATTTGATGAAAAAAATCTCTGTTTTATTTGTCATACTCGTAAATAATAAGAAGAAATTAGGTGTCAGATTTCACATGTTGAACTCTAGATCCTCTTATTCTAATAATACCCAGACAAAAAGTGTGTTAAAATTTTTTTTCTGGCCTGTTGGTTTAAGCACTCTAAGCAATAACGATGCATTTGGTTTTATATATATATATATATATATATATATATATATATAGAGAGAGAGAGAGAGAGAGAGAGAGAGAGAAAGAGAGAGAGAGAGAGAGAGAGATTTAAATTCCTACAAAACCATAAAATACTGCATCATTTAACGTTAAACCTTATTAATTTTCAGCTGCGGTAGAAGAATGGGGGGCCGATAAAAAACAGCCGAAGACGAGATTAGACAATGGCAGAAGAGAATAAACGACAGATACAAATCTAGAAAAAAATAATTATTGTAACAATAAAAAGTCTTTATTTAAATAATTGGTATATTTTCTATTACCCAATTGAAATTGTACCTATTACTATGGAACCAGATAACTTATTCATAGCGATCTTTCTACAGCTTGAACAATTTAAATCAATTGAAGCTATATTTTGTAGCACTTGCAATTCGACTAATTATAAAATTTTATATTCTTATATAGTATTGTATTAAAAACTTGACAACTGTAATCAATAAGTGTAATATGTGGATCCAGTTCCTGTTACCTGGTTCGCTAATGTAATTTATATCTGTTTAATTTTTGGGACTAATAGGGCCATCTATGGTTACTTGTTATCGACATTTTGATGACATGAGTGGTCTGTGTCTTCAGAAGTGCAGATTAATTAGGTACTGTAAGCTCTCGGACCCCAAGCAAATAGTGAAAATATCTACCATTCACGTTAGCGGAACGTCAAGAAGAGGGAACAATAGATTATGACCTATTTATCCAAAAAGCACAATACTATTGGATATTATGTCCACAATCGGGTCAAGAATGTACAATATATGGACATCCAAAATTAGTCCTATTAATATCCAAAAATGATCCATACTTGGACAATATATGTAATCCAAAAAGACGTCCATGAGTGGGACAAACGTATAGTCTAGTGGATATCCATAGGATGTTGGTCGACAAATTCTGGACATCCCATGGATACCCAGTATGTCCAGCTTTGGATAAACGATGGATATCCAGTGGACTGAAGTGTGCTATTTGGGATAAGTCTAGAAATTTTAAATCTCCGGATTTCATCCAAAATTGGTACAAGGGAGCTTTGAAGGGTTTAGACTTAGATTAGATTAAGATTTAAAATATTTTTTTTTGAAATTCAATGGAGCGGATGCAATATGGTGGGTTAAAAATTTTACCTTATTCGCATTTTTTCAAATTCGATACTAAGGGGTTGTCGGGGTCGTATATTACGAATATGAAGTTAATTTTTTACACCTATTAGGTTGATAAGATACAATATGAGGGACAAAAAATTTTACATATTCCGATTTTTTCTAAAATTGATATTCTGGGGTTCTTGAGGCGTGTACAAACTTAATAAGCATTATAAAATATATCGAGCTAAAAAATTTACATTTTAGGTTCCTTAAATATCGATATTGGAAGGTTTTGGGCTTATATTGTCAATCTAAAATTAATTTGCTATTTGAGATAGTGGATTTACTATGATAGACTAAATATTTGTTTGATTCAATTTTACTGGTATTTAGAGAACTCTAAGAACCAAAGAATTTCTACCCAAATAGCACACTTCAGTCCACTGGATATCCATCGTTTATCCAAAGCTGGACATACTGGGTATCCATGGGATGTCTAGAATTTGTTCACTAACATCCTATAGATATCCACTGGACTATACGTTTGTCCCACTCATGGATGTCTTTTTGGATTACATATATTGTCCAAGTATGGATCATTTTTGGATATTAATAGGACTAATTTTGGATGTCCATGTATTGTACATTCTTGACCCGATTGTGGACATATTATCCGATGGTATTGTGCTTTTTGGATAAATAGGTCATAATCTATTGTTCCCTCTTCTTGACGTTCCGCTAACGTGAATGGTAGATATTTTCAAAATTTGCTTAGGGTCTGAGAGCTTACAGTACCTAATTAATCTGCACTTCTGAAGACACAGGCCACTCATGTCATCAAAACGTCGATAACAAGTAACCATAGATGGCCCTATTAGTCCCAAAAATTAAACAGATATAAATTACATTAGCGAACCAGGTAACAGGAACTGGATCCACATATTACACTTATTGATTACAACTGTCAAGTTTTTAATACAATACTATATAAAATTTTATAATTAGTCGAATTGCAAAAGCTACAAAATATAGCTTCAATTGATTTAAATTGTTCAAGCTGTAGAAGGATCGCTATAAATAAGTTATCTGGTTCACAGTAATAGGTACAATTTCAATTGGGTAATAGAAAATATACCAATTATTTAAATAAAGACTTTTTATTGTTACAATGATTATTTTTTTCTACATTTATTTCTGTCATTTATTCTCTTCAGCCATTGTCTAATTTCGTCTTCGGCTGTTTTTTATCGGCCCCCCATTCTTCTACCGCAGCTGAAAATTAATAAGGTTTAACGTTAAATGATGCAGTATTTTATGGTTTTGTAGGAATTTAAATCTCTCTCTCTCTCTCTATACATATATATATATATATATATATATATATATATATATATATATATATATATATATATATATATAAAACCAAATGTATCGTTATTGCTTAGAGTGCTTAAACCAACAGACCAGAAAAAAAATTTTAACACACTTTTTGTCTGGGTATTATCAGAACAAGAGGATCTAAAGTTCAACGTGTGAAATATGACACCAAATTTGTTCTTATTATTTACGAGTATGGCAAATAAAACAGAGAGATTTTTTTCATCAAATTTTTATATTTAAGTGGTAACTTACCTACAACTAGTGAACATAAGTTCTTTAAAGCGCCCTTTACTGTTCCATCATATGTATAATTCTTGGAAAGGCTATCTGTCATTGTTACAATAAAATATCTTTTAATAAGTAAATAGGTATAATTTCCTCCAATTTTCGCTAATTGTAAAATCTAAAATTATATTACTTTATTGAGAAAATTAAACGTTAATTCCACATATGCTAACTGACGCGGAAAATATGAAAATGTAGTGGACTGTAATTTTTGAATTGGTAGAAAAAAGAAAATGAAAAACTTGCACAAATCGCTTACCTTTCCGTACGGTCAATAGGGCACAATCTTGATCCTGAGGGTACCCTCTTGCTGGTGTTCGCAAGGCTACTCAATTCACCTAGTTTCTTCCCGCACTTTAAGGTTCGCAGAAATTGTCTCTAAAATTAATTGCTTATTTTGCCACGATGCCGACCGGAAGAACGATACCGTACTCGACCCTACTTAGAGCGTGAGATGATTGTATATATGACCAATTCGCTTGGATCGGCTATGCGACTTGTGCGCAGCAAAAAAGTTAAGAAAAAATATAATAAAAAAAATATATATTGAAAATAAGTGTGTTTATGATAAAAGCGACATAAATTGAAATGCAATTTTAAACTACATTATTATGTCACATAAGTCCCTAATTGGAATAATTGAATAATTTAATTGTCCAAAAATAAAATAACTAAGATTCCTGAACACTAACCTAAAAATATTTTTGACTTTAAGAATCAAAGTTAAAAAATATATATAAAATAATCCTGTAAATTAAGTTTTTTTTTGTCAGTAGACTCATACACATAAAGAAGCATTACTCGAATAAGTTTCAGCTTTTATTTCAGGAGAAGTGTAATAAACTTACTGCATCTTTAAAGTTTAAATTGTCCTGAAGATCTTATGTGACTTGAGGCAGCTGATTATTTTCTTAAGTAAAAGGATAGTTGAACTCCTGCAGAAAATTCTTTGTAGATACTTGTTGTTTTTTCCCTATTTAAGATTACCTGAATATCCTCTCTAATTTGGTAAAAATTGGCTTTCACATAGGAATTTTATTTGGACCAATCTGTGAAAAATTCATCTAAAAAATAATTAAAATAAATTAAATTATAAGTCTAAACCTAGAGTCAAACTGTCAAAACTTTATTATATATTTTTTAATAATTATACTGCACAAAAATACACATCAATGTAAACTTTTACTAGCGTTTAATCCAAAATAGTCATAAAAAATTAATATAACTATTCAAATTTGCTATAGCTTTTATTCCATTATAAATTTTGATAACATTTATTAATGCCAGCAATCTTAGACTGATTACTCAATAATGACTTTGCCAGAGAGAATTTTCTCTAAAATTTACAATTTTATTATTACACAAATTTACAACTCTATCTGTGCTCCATTTTAACCAACAAGATACAAAATTCATTGGCCTATCAAAATATTTGCACTTATTTGTAGTAATTTCCATTTAAATAAGTGATTGTATGAAAAAGTATAGCTACAAAAGCTATATTTTAACATATGTGTTTTGATACTGAATATTTTGTTCACTTTCAAATTTGTGCGAGTTTGATACTAAATTATCAACTTTTCGTCGGGCATGTCTGTAGCTTCGTTCGGTAATTTTTGGTATAATTGAAAAAATTAAATTAAAAATAACTATACTTACCTTTAACGGTGGCATCTTCAAATAAAAAGCACACTTGATTTTAGCTCAACTAAAACTCCAAAGGTCTTTTTTAGCTCGACGTCAACACAATAATGAGCCCAAAATATCTAAAGGGATATTTTGTGATCATGGCGGGCCGGCGGGTTAAGAAATGACAATTCTACAGGCCGATATTACAGTATCCGATTTTATCGACAACCCGAAATTTAATTAATGGACGTCTGATGGACTTACACTGGACATCCAGATATGGACGTCCATATAGATTACAGGTCATCACATCTACTGGACATCCATAAACCGTCCATGGACATACAGGACATTATATGTACCTATTCTGGATGTCCAATGGAAATCTTGTGCTATCTGGGTAGTGGTTCATTTTAGGATGATTTACAACTTTGGATAAAATGGATACTTTTTTGCCACCTTGGAGTCATTGCGAGGTATACTTATCTCGATTAATCCCTAGTTCAAATAATTTATGGATATCATAATGAATTCTAAAACTAAAAATAGAAAAATAAAATTTTTATAAAAAAATTGAACCGACTTCTAAAAGTGAGTTGGCGCCAAATTATTTGTTAATGAAATAAATAACTACTAATATATACAAATTATGGTAAGAAAGCAATTTCAAATAAAGTATTTTTAATCTGTTTATGCGAATCACATTTAGTCAGATATTAGTTTGGCGCCGACTTCAAAAAAATCAATTTCATATAAAAATTTATAGTTATTTCTCACTTTTTAGCGCACTTTTATAAGTCGGTTCAATTTTTTTATAAAAATTTTATTAGTGTTAAATTTTAATTCTGCAGATGGTTTAAGAAATAAATAAACCGAGTCGTCAAATATCCTAAAAATGTTTTTAATTAATAATAAAATGACCGATAGCCCCAAAAAAATTTTAATATTATATGGACGAATTTATTTTTTTATACATGTGTAACTTCTTGTATTTTTGACATTAGGTATTTTGGAAGTATTTAAATTATAACTTAGAATTTTTTGAGAGATCAAGGCTACTAGTCTGACTATGCCTAAAACAGTTTCTATGCCAAGATTAAAAATAATAAAAATACGGTTGTGATTTGTGCTAAATATGTAAAAATTATCTATGTTTTCTAATGTATATGAATTATTAAGAAATCATAAGAAATGAAATAATATTATAAAAACGTTTTATTTTAAGTTTATTATCGCCACTCTTGGATCCGCACCTGAGTGAACCTATAGCAAAAAATAACAAGGCAACCAACAACGGTTATATTAACTTAATTAACTATAAATTTACTTATCAAACTTAAAATATTTTATATTGAGTAAATCTAAAATCAGTTTAATGATGGTATAAAACAGTTTGTATTTTTTTAACAGACTTCTAAAAGAAGTAGGTTCTACATTCTGTCATTATGTATATTTCTTTTTATGTATGTGTAATTAGCATATCGTCCGAACCAGGGGACCGGTTGTTTCAATGCTGAATAAGGTAATAATACAGGGTGTCCGGTAAGCACGTCCTAATTTTTCGGGAGATATAGAGCTCTAAAGGGGTGCCTAGCGATTTACCTTATCGGCTCTAAGTTTTGAACTGACTTGTATAATTTAAAACCTACTTTTTTCAGGAGTATTATTTTCTAATTATCTTTAATATTTCAAAGTAAAAATCGAAATTTGACCAGTTTGTTTGGTGATGATTGTCGCGGCGAGTGTGGCTGCAACGATGCGAACTTCAATTAAGTTTTTCTTTAATAACATAGTTAATGCCGTTTTATCAGTCCTCGCTGATAATTTTTTTTAATGTATTTAGAAATTAACGTATTCCTTATAGTTTACATTTTGGGTTATCTCAAGTTACGAATTAGTTGTGCCCATATAAGTTTAATGGATTTTAATTAATGTGTTCGAAGCACGACATTTCCATGTTCTTCAGTTCATTCGTTTTTCCCATCTACATCGTTTCCAAATCTACAACTGACCTCTCCGGAATCAATTGTATCATTTGATAAAAATATGTTTGAAAGATATCCGGCGTCATTTATTCATGTTAATCTTAGGTAGATTTCGATTCAAACTGCTGCAAAACTCCTATAAATTCCCTCCAATATGAGTTGTAATGAGTTTGTGGCCCTGAGCGGATAAGGGTTTTAAAACTTTCGATAACCCTTCTAAGAATGCTTCACGAAAAACTGCTATATTCTTATCTTCATACATTTCTTGTACTATGTGTCTTGTACTGAGGCAGATTACATCCAGATGTCTTCCCTGTGGTATTTTCTAATTTCCCACAAATACCGTTTTCTCTAAAAGTATTTCCTCCGTATCACCTCTATTTTCACTTTCCCTACGAGAAATTCATTTTTGTCAGCACTTTCTACAGATTGGTTTTTCGCATTCCAGGCATATTCTGGTCTTGTTTCATAACTTTATCGAGACTTGCTTTTAATTTTCTAACTAAAAACTTTCTGATTCGTTAACGTGTCTTCTTAGTATGTTTTTGAAGCATTCGTATAATTTTTTTCTTCTAGGGTAAAGTTCAGGCTAGCACACAGTTCCACTTTTCCTTTGCTTAATTCGTCTATAAGTTGAAGATTCGCTAAGTTTTGGAGTAAAAATAGAAATTTTCAATAGCTAGCACTGAAAGTTGTAAGACAATAACATAGCAAGGCCTTACATTTATACACATCTGAAGTATACTTAAAAATGTCATTACTGTTAATTGCCCAACTGAGATGTATACTTTTTAATCTAATTATCTTTCAAGTATACAACTCTCTCCTCAAATACATACTTAAGACACATATAATATCTACCCTCTCCGTTATCCGAATTCGGAAAGCCGAATTATTTATGAAATCTGTTCCGAGAATTTTTATGGCTTTGGTTTATGCCTCTTCACATGTGTGCATATAACTATCATACTTTGTCTGACAATGAAGAACAAAGAACAGAAAAGTATAATAAATAAAAAACGAAAACTTGGACTACAATAGCACAAACAAGTTATTGACTTAGCTCTAAGTACTCATTCAAGTTATAGGGCTCGAGGTTATAAAGACATTTGAAGAGACTGTCCTTAAAGCGCTTTACATTTCACAAATTCTTAATTTCTCGTATAAGAGAATTGTATAGGACTATACAATTATAGTAGGGGCTTTGCTCTGTTAGTGTAAGGTAGAGGACTGGTATGTTGAATCTATTTTTTCTCCTAGTGTTATACGAATGAGATATTTCAAGCTCTTTGAATTTGTCTTTGTATTTTATAAAAAACATAATACTTACATAGATATAGATTGCTGTCACTGTCACTAAATTATGGTTTTTAAATTGTCCTTTGACATTTTAATTAATAATAAAATGATCGATGACCCCAAAAATATTTTAATATTATATGGACGAATTTTTTTTTTTTATATATGTTTAACTTCCTGTATTTTTGACAATTGGTATTTTGGAAGTGTTTAAATTATAACTTAGAATTTTTTGAGATATCAAGGCTACGTTTTAGTCTGAATGTGCCTAAAACAGTTGCTATGCCAAAATTAAAAATAATAAAAGTACAGTTGTGATTTGTGTTAAATATGTCAAAATTATTTATATTTTCTAATGTATATGAATTATTAAGAAATCATAAGAAATGAATCAATATTATAAAAACTTTTTATTTTAAGTTTATTACCCAAATAATATTCTATGCCATAAATACAGGGTGTCTCAAAAGAAAGTTACCATTAAAAAAATCGATTAAAAAAAAAAGTCAGGACTTTATTGAAAAAATGTTTATTACATATTAAAATACATTGTTTGGGAATTTATTTTTTAAAAATGATTTCGTCCAAATGTAATCCGTTGCGCTCACGGCATTCATTTAATCGAGCACTAAAATTGCCCATGACGGCTCGGCAGGTATTCTCCGTGATGTCTGCCATTTCGTTGCGGATATTTTCTTTTAATTGTGCCAGGGAAGTCGGTTTGTTGGCGTAAACTTTTGATTTGACATAACCTCATAGGAAAAAGTCCTTAAGTGATAAATCAGGACTGCGCGGAGGCCAACTTATGTCACCTTTCTTTGAGATCAATTTGCCAGGAAAAATTTCACACACTCGTGGCAGAGACATGTTGGACGTGTGTGAAGTTGCCTTGTCTTGCTGGTATCATGTTCTTTGGTTATAGCCAGGAAAATTTTGCGGTTCAGGCACGAAGAAGTCGTCTAACATCTCCACATACCGCTCTGAAGTCACTGTTACTGTGCGTTCCCTTTCATCTTCAAAAAAGTACGGGCCGATAATTCCTCGCGCCGACATCGCAGCCCATACAGTCACTTTCGGCGAATGTAAAGGTTTCTGATGTTTGTGTTTTGGATTGTTTGCACTCCAATAGCGGCAATTTTACTTGTTTACATGACCATTAAGATGAAAATGGGCTTCATCCGAAAAGAAGATGTTGGTAAACGTTGAAAAGCATTCAGTCATCTGGTTTACGAAGTCAAGCCTCTGACCAGCATCCTGAGGCTTCAATTCTTGCACCAACTGAATTTTATAGGGGTTCAGCTTTAAATCTTTGTGTAAAATGCGGAATAATGATGGCCTATGCACATTTAAAGCAACAGCACGCCTACGAATCGAAACGTTTGGGTCGTCACAAACAGACTGTGTAACACTCTCTACGTTTTCGACCGTTCTCGAAGACCTGGGACGCCCGGATTTTGGTTTATCTAGTGTTGAACCGGTCTCTTCAAACTTCTGGACCTATTTTCCAATAAGCCGAGCGCTTGGCGCATCATTTAAGTGACGAATATGTCGAAAATTGCAGAATTTTCTACGCGCTACAGTCGCCGAATTACCGTTTTTGTAAAACTCACGTATGCACAAAGCATAGTCCGCTCTCGAGAAGCGCTCCATAGCGACTAAATTTCCAAGAGCCAGGCTACCGATTGACACGCAATAAGCAAAACAAATGTGTACTTTCTTTTGAGACACCCTGTTCTTAGTGATAAAATATACCTCCTTCCGACGCCTATGACACGGACTAAAATCCTTTTTAACACTTTACACATCCAAA
Organism: Diaprepes abbreviatus; assembly: GCA_034092305.1. Lineage (NCBI taxonomy): Eukaryota > Metazoa > Arthropoda > Insecta > Coleoptera > Curculionidae > Diaprepes > Diaprepes abbreviatus. Next base: position 6,570,627 of record JASJET010000194.1, on the reverse strand, counting down.
TATTTATTGTTATCAAATCCAAATAATCCCTTATTATATACCAGTATTCTATAAATTTCTAACCCATTCCTATGAAAAATATATGTGTCTAACAGATTTTGCCAAAGACACCGGACTAAAGAACACAGGTAGTTTGCGAAGAAAAAAAAAGGGTAAAAAATGATTTATTACTCTCTCTAGTTCTTGAATAAACTATAGTATAAGAGGCAAAATCGCTTCTGTTTTCCTGAAATCAAAACTCTTGGGGGAGGGGCGATCGCCCTCCCCGCCCCCCTTGGATCCTCGCCTGAGTGAACCTATAGCAAAAAATAACAAGGCAACCAACTACGGTTGTATTAACTTAATTAACTGTAAATTTACTTATCAAACTTAAAACATTTTATGATGAATAAATCTAAAATCAGATTAATGGTGGTATAAAACAGTGTGTATTTTTTTAAAAAAACTAAAAGAAGTAGGTTCTACATTCTGTCATTATGTATGTGCAATTAGTATATCGTCCGAACCAGGGACCGGTTGTTTTAATGCTGAATAAGGTAATAACACAGGGTGTCCGGTAAGCACGTCCTAATTTTTCGGGAGCAAACAAGGTGGCCCTTAATGGAGATACAGAACTCTAAATGGGTATCCAGAAATTTACCTTATCGGCTCTAAGTTTTGAACTGATTTGTATAATTTAATGAAATTTAAATATTTTATAGAGACCATAGAGACTTATTTAACCATACTACAGTAGATGTTTTAGATCATCAGAAAAGTCAGGAACAGACTTACAGCCACATTCGTTGGGCCTAATTTTTGACAGAGCTGAAGTCTGATTTTTTAAATACTTTGGTTATTGCTCTTCAAAAGGGAACTCTTAATTTATTTCGATAAAACTGGCGGTTTTCGAGATAAATTGGTTTTTACGCGACAAATTCAAAAGTAACTAATGCTAAACACAAACAGGTAAAAATAAAATACACAGGGTGTGTTGATGTGCTTTAATTTATGAGGAAGCATTGTTTAACTTTTCGAAGGCAAGAATATGTTATGCTGAATTTCCAGCTCAGACATTATCAAGTGTAGAAACCTTTTGAAGAATTGATCGGTGTTCAATTAACTTACAATTTTATTAAAATGTAAAAATAGTGTAAGTGTTTAAATGTTATTTTGGCAAATGTTCAATATGTGCCCTTGCGCGCTTCAATACGTTTTCTTATTCTTCGAATATTTTTCCGTTGCACGGCACTGTTCTATAAACAGATTTCACGATTAAAAATTAATAAATAAGACACAGAAGCGACATCTGGATGGGTCACTCAATAACATAAGAACAACACAAACCAACAATGTTGTATAAAACCGCCATTTGATGGTGCGACGGTAAATTAAAAAACACGCAACAGCTCTCTTTGGGAGATCATTGGTCAGCAGGAGTTAAACGACTTTTTTTCTTTGCCACAATGACTAATCTGCCAAAGAGCCACAAATTGTCAGATAGTATGTTTCAGAAGAGGGTAGTATGGAAGAGTAATCTTAACTATTATAACAAATAAATTACTAAAATTAAACTTAAATTAATATGTGATTGTCAAAATTAAACTTAAAGAGAAAAGTGATTGTCAATTTCATACTTCAATTGATGAGTAAGTCACTATCAAAAAATACTTAAATATTATTAAGAAATTATTGTGATAATTCAACTTATCATCTAACGTGCCATCAAGTTTAATCTTCTTCTTCTTCTTTCTCAGCCCATTGACGTCCACTCCTGGACATAAGCCTCTCCGATGGTCCTCCACAGGGATCTGTCTCTCGCCTTTTGGAGCCAGTCTTTTCCAGCAAACTGTCTTATATCATCTACCCATCTGCGTTGTGGCCTGCCACAATTTCGGTTGGTTTCTCGCGGTGGCCATTGCAGTAATTTACTCGTCCACGTATTGGGCTGTTGTCTAGCTATGTGCCCAGCCCATTGCCACTTTAGTCGTGATATGCGTTCAATGACGTCAACTACTTGATCTTATTACTTGATTTCGTATGTTATCTCGTAATGAGATTCCTAACATTTGTCTCTCCATGGAGCGTTGAGTGACTCGGAGCCTATTTGCGTTTTGTTTGGTTAGTGTTATTGTTTCCATACTGTAAGTAGCAACAGACAAAACACACGTGTTATACACTTTCCGTTTAAGGTTGATTGGTGTGTTTCTATCTCTTAATACGTACTGCAACTTTCCAAAGGCAGCCCATGCCAGCCCTATTCTTCTTGTTATTTCCGCCGTTGGATTTTCTTTGCCCAGTTTCATGACGTGGCCTAAATAGATGTACTCTTGGACATTCATTTTGAACCTCTATTTGCCCATTTACATCAGGGCTCATTAACTTGGTTTTCCCCAAGTTCATCTTAAGTCCCACTTTTCTCGCCTCTTTATTGAAATCTTGAAGCATTTGTTTTAGCTCTTCTGGGTTGCTAGACATGACAACAACATCGTCGGCGAAACGAAGATGACTAAGATAAGAACCGTCGACTCTCAAACTTTTTTCATCCCAATTTAGTTTTTTAAAGACTTCCAAAGCTAGCGTAAATAGTTTCGGAGATATGACGTCTCCCTGACGCACACCTCTCATAACGTTTATTTTTTCGGTTTTTGTGTCTTCGTCGATTTTAACCTGTATAGTTGCGTTTCTATGATAGTGGTATACCTGGAGTCAATTCTAGAATTATTAAGTGATTTCAAGATCGCCCATGTTTCTAAAGTCAAAGGCCTTGTGAAAATCTACAAATGCCAGGTATATAGGAATGTTATATTCCTCGGTTTTTTCTAGGACTCTGCGTAGGGCTTGAATATGATCTATCGTACTAAATCCACGTCGAAAGCTGGCTTGCTCCACAGGCTGGTAATAGTCAAGCTTTTCAGTCAGGCGATTTGTCAATATGCCGGTGAATAGTTTATATAGGTGGTTTAATAAACTGATAGGACGGTAATTTTCTATATTTGTTGTGTCCCCTTTTTTGAAAAGAATTTCGACTTGTGCGTTATACCATTATTCTGGTACTCTACCTTCGTATAAGCATTTATTAATCAGTGTTTGTATCGCTTTTTCAAAACTGTCTCCACCCATCTTTAACAACTCAGTTGTATTTGATCCTCGCCCGGGCATTTTCCATCCTTCATCTGTTTTAGTGCTCTTTTTATTTCATCTAACAATATCTCCGGCAAATCTTCTGATCCTACATTTTTTATTTGTTTTACTGTTTTTGTTGGATCTGAATCCGTATTGATCGAGGAGTATAAGTCCACATAGAATGCTTCCACAGCCTTTATGATATCATCTACATGTGTTACTGTCCCGCTTCTCTGTTCTTTAATTTTGTTATTTTGGTTCATCCTCTTGGGAGACCTGATCTCAAAACTTTCATATTTGCGTTTCTTTCTATTGTTTCGTTTATTAGTAACATTCTAATATCTTTCCTTACTTCTTTCTTGAAATTTTTATTCAGCTGTTTAAAATCTTCTGTGTCTCTCTCCGTCATCCTTCGTCTATCCATCATCTGTAATGTATTTGCACTAAGTTTCTTGTCTGTAGTTTTCCTTAATCTTCCACATACTTTTTTCATTGATATTTTTATAGTAGTTTGGAGTTTATCATTTCATCATTTCATTGATGTTATGTTGTTCCAGAGTATTAGGCGATTTCAAACTGTTCGCTATTTCGTATTGGTATTCGCTTTGTCGTGTGTATAGTTCTTTAGCTGCGGGAGTTGAGTGTGAACGGATCAGCTTATATCTTTCCTGTTTGAGGTTTATGAGGAGTCTTGCCCTAACCAGTCTATGATCACTGCCGATATTAAATGTGTTTAAGACTGAGACGTCTACAAATATTTCTTTTTTGTGCAGATCACGAAATCTATTTCATTTTTAGTTTTATTGTCTGGGCTTTTCTACGTCCATTTTCGCTGAGGAGGTTTCTTGTAAAAAGTATTGAGGCAGTAGAGATTTTCACTTTTCAGGTAGTTGAGTAGCATCTTACCTCTTGCGTTTCTTTCGCCAAGTTTAATAAAGATAATTAAAAAAATACCAGCTTTTATTGCATACATACCTTAATCTTGCATACATTTGTTCTTAAATACTGTTATAATATTGAATTTTTTAATATTACAAATAAATAAAAATATAAATTAAACCATTTTTTATATAAAAAATGGCATAGAAATATTTTACAATAATTGCGTTTCTCGCATGAATTAGAATACCAAGAATATCCTGAACTAAGAACAGTAACAAATTTTCAATTTAATTGACGGCCAACTCCGTTTGCAAGCGCCGCCCATGTCTCGTGAGCATCACTAAGCTATCGGATTGGTCAGTCAGGTCATGGAAATATGTAGCTCAATGAGCGTCATAGAGCCAGAATGGCAATAACAATTAACAGATAAAATTAACAAATGATAAGCGCTTAAGAGCCAAATGTATACGAAATCAAATCTTAATTAAATAAACACTAATTGATCAAGGAATTAAGCAATGAAACGTCACTGGTTGAGGGTAATTTTTAGCCCTCACCCGATTGGCTAGAGTCAATGCCAAGGGTAGGAAGGGTAAAATTCTTTGTCTCCAAAAGTATAAAAAGGTCAGGTTGCATAAAATCGGTCTGCTTTTCTTAAACCTGACAACGAGGGACGCAAGATTTATTTCCGCAAGTTTACACGGTTCTTCAGTCGTAACTACGAACTTGAGATATAAAACTGGACTGCCCATAAAAATAATTTTTGACCTCTCCTTATTGGTCGCCATTAAGTTCAATGATTTGTATGGCAACATTGAATTCCCTGCTAGTTTCTTACATTGGCGTGAATGTGTCGTGTATAAATGTCAATTCTATTATTCTAACAGATTTAGACAATAACTATCTCTTTCTATCCTATTTCTTAAACAATAAATCGCTCTTCCTTGTTTTACTTGACAGGTTAATCGAGTATATTCCATAAAAAAGACCAGAGCTCCGATTCTGTAAGCATATTTTTTGGCATTCTCTTTCCTTATCTCTTTTAGGACAGTAATATACTTATGTGTTAATACAGACCGAACAAAGATAGAAGATCCTTATTATGACATTCTCTTTCCCTTTACTCTTATAGAATCGCAGCCTAGGATAATTGTTTCTGTAAAACAATATTTAACTTGAATTTCTACTTTTAGTTTCCTCAAAATTATAATTTTTCTGTTTAAAGCAACTCCAATAAAGCAAATTTTTTAACTTCTTTGGAACAGCGTAAATATGTAGCAATTTTATTATTTTCAGATAACAAGCATGAAATGTCAGTTCTTATACAAAAATGAAAATGCTTTTTCTATAACTGTTTACATATTTTATTTTTTACAATAAAACTGTTATTTAGCAAAATAACTAAAATGTGAAATATGCGCCAAAAACAAATCGAGACAAATTTTTTATTTGAAATATCTGTTTTAGAAACATCCTTATGCGGACGTAGAGTATAAGAAGTTAACGAAAAAAAGTATTAAGGTATTTATTTTTAAAAATTTTATATCATGAATTAATATAGTATATTGTTTAATGTAAGGTATGGAAATGCCCACATAATCTATTGCAAAGTAAGATAGTTTCATCATTTAAAAATAGTTTCGATTAGGTCTTTGTTAAAATTATTTTCTCCTCGATGCTTTTAGGGAACTGATATGTAAGGTATTTATATAGGGTTAACAACATTCATAATAATGTTGACATTTCCTTCATAAAAACAGAGCTTTAATTTAAATGAAGTAAAGTAACATTTTGTACTAAACCATTTTTATAAAAAAAAAATTAAACTCTAAAGGGGATAGTGTTAAAGCAGTTTATATTTAATTGTAAACAAAACAATATTTATTAAGACACTTTAAATATAAAAAAGCTTGTAAATACAAGAAAATTCTTACCCGAATACAATCATTTTTAATCTAAATATATACATAAAGATTTACTAGCAACTTTTAATTTTTACACTAGGTTAAATTTTCAATTTATTTAACTGTTTAAGGATCTGGAATTGACCTTTCCTAGAGTTGAATTTTTGAAATGGTAATCAATCGCAGCTTCTCACTACTTTAACAAAGGATTTTCATGACACAAATTTCCTGTCTGAGCTAAAATCAATAATTTTTCTTTTATTAATTAATAACATATTCAAACAAAAGGTTATTATTTTATTTTTAGACAAAACAAATATATAAAAGTAAAATTTATGTAATTTCCAAACATCCTTAATAATATTGAAAAATTTCATATTATATGCAATCATTTATTTCTATTTTAATATGGCATATTGGTTCTTAAACATATGTCATTTTAAATTTTAACACCATAGCAGTTTCGATATTCAGCTTTATATATCAGCGGAACATTAACTTTATGGTAAAACGATATTGTTGTTGGTTAATGCACACCTAATTCAGCACTTTTCTTGTAGAGCCAGTGTATGTTATTAAGTCCAATTTTAGTTGCTTCAAGATGTGTACATCAAACAGTGCTTCGTAGTTTTTTTCAGGCAGTTTATTTGTAAGAAGCACAATACAAACTTTTTGCTCATCTTGTATGAAACAATTTCCAGAAAAATGCTCTGAACAGAGTTACTTATCTGATGTATAAAAGAATTATGATCATGACCAATTTGCTTCAGCTCTTGAATTTGAAGATTCTTTTCTCTTAGAAAACTAAAATATTGATAGCATTTAATAATTATCATATATCATATCCATAAGATTAAACTTGTTACCCTTAGATTTACAATTTGATTCTAAGGTAAAATTTTATATACTTATTATTGAATGGTTTAAAACTTACCAATTAAATAAATTCCAATTTACCCGATGAGGTATTTGCACATCTTACGATGAAGAATCACATTTTTTTAAATACAAAAAAAAACCTTAAAGTTCACATTCCTGTTTGAAATTTTCAGTAAAACGTTACATAAAATGTGATAAAATCCATAAAACAAGAAAATCCAAAATAAATTTTTGGCAAAATGAAAACTATTCAGTCAATGTCATAAATACACTTTCACCAATATCATAAAAACTTAGGGAATTCATTGTTGCCAAAGCAATTATTTGCACCAAATGGCACGGAGCACGGTGGGGTCATTTTTTTTATAAGGGAGATATGGAACACGAGCAGTCCAGTTTTATATCTCAAGTTCGTGCCTTCACCAGAACAAAATACGATCGATTTTTAGAACATTCGGCAAATTCCTTACTTGACATTGATGCGACTTTGTCACCTATAACGCATAGTTTTAAAATAATACTTTGTAAAGAAGAATACAGACTTCTAAATTGAATATTATTATCTTGTTATTTTAGTTTTAATTAATTAATCAACTTTTGTTTTAATTATAGTTTTACAATTAATATTTTATTTTTCGTTTATTTTCTCCCTTTGGCAAAAAAGGATTTGAGAATACTTCTTTATTTTATTTTTGAGTTAAAAAAAAACTTTTCATAAGACTTAATTATTTTATTTATTTATTTACGAATGAAATCTTTATTTTTATTTCTTAGAATGGAAGGAGACTTCTATAGTGTACAAAAACAAATGTGGCGACTGCTAAGACAACAGCGCAAAGAAGTATCTGAACTCTCCGAAACAAACAAAATATCAGAGGAGAAATAGATAGACTACCTAACAAAATTATTTGAGGGAGATGCTAATATTGGAAAAAACAACATACCAGCAATAAGGAATAATGTGGAAGTGACCATTCAAGAAGTAGAGAAAGCTATAAAATCCTTAAAAAATAGAAAGTCTCCCGGACAAGACGGAATTCATAACGAATTGTTGAAATACGGAGGACAGCGACTAACACAGGAACTCACAAGCTTCATTCGAAAAATCCTGACACAATGCAAAGTACCAGATAGGTGGAGAACCAGCACAATGATGCTTATGTTTATGAAAGGTGACAAACAAGAACCAGGGAACTACAGGGGTATTAATCTACTGGACACAACTCTGAAACTCGTTACGAAAGTAATCAAAAATAAAATTAATTTGGTTACAACACTGGAAGACGAACAGCAGGGATTTAGATCAGGAAGGTCTTGCGTGGATGCAGTATTTATTCTACGACAGATAGTCGAAAAATCTCTGGAATACAATAAACCAACATTTTTATGCATTATAGATCTAACAAAAGCATTCGATCGTATAAAGCTAGATGACGTAATCCACCTGTTATATAAGAGAAATATTCCTATCAATATAATTCAGACCATCGAAAACATATACGTAAACAATAAAGTTCAGATTCGCATTACCGGTAAATTATCAACCCCCATACCAGTCAACAGCGGGTATTGGACAGGGAGACTCGCTTAGTCCTTTGTTGTTTAACATGATAATGGACGAAATAATAAAGGAGGTGCGACTTGGTAGAGGATATAAAATGGGTGATACAGAAATAAAAATTCTCTGTTACGCTGATGCCGCTGTGATATGTGCCGAAAATGAAGACGACCTCCAGAGATTGTTAAATACCTTTAATCTTACGGGAAGAAAATATAATATGATTATCTCAGCCGAAAAAACTAAATGCATGACAACCTCAAAAGAACCCCTCCGATGCAAACTAGAACTAGACGGTCAAATAATACAACAGGAAATGAGTTTCAAATATTTAGAAATCGACATAACTAGTTATGGCAACATCGAAGATGAAGTAAGAGGGCAGGTGGCCAAAGCAAATAAAGTGGTGGGTTGTCTCAACGACGTGATCTGGCGAAACAAACACTTACAACAAGAAACAAAGGTTCGGATCTACAAAACCACAATTAGACCTATTATGACATACACCTCAGAAACACGGCCAGAGACGACAAAAACGAAACAACTATTGGAGACTACAGAAATGAAAATACTTCGACGAATAACAGGAAAAACGCTACTAGACAGAGAAAGAAGCGATAACATTAGGCAATCATGCAACACAGCCTGCATTAATGAGTGGGTCCTATAGCGTAAGACACAATGGAACAAACACATAAGCCGAATGAGAGAGGATAGACTGGTTAGGATCGCACGAGATAAATCGCCTAGTGGTACACGCAGTAGAGGTCGACCACGGAAAAGGTGGAGCGATAATTTAAGTCCAGAATGAGGAAAAATGAAGAAGGAACAGGTCAGGGACCTATTATAGAAGGTAGAAGAAGAAGAAGAAGAATCACACATTTATTTTTGTGTTATCTTCTATTTAAATCAATTAAGGCTGAACTAAGTTCCGTAGAACATAACAATTAATTTTAGAGTAATTATATAGGTATGAAATAACGTTGATTTCCATCTTCCTATTTTAAAAACTAATTAGAAAATATTGAGTGGAAAAACAAAAACATTGTTCAAGTCTCATTAAACAATAACTAGTGATAAGTGAAAATCAATAACAAGTGATAAGTGAAAATCAATAACTTTTCAAGGCTCTGCATTTTAACTCTATAGAAGCACCAATGTTACTGAGAAAAAACTCTAATTAGTTTATTAGCTGCAAATGATTATTATTATTAAAAATTATCATAATAGTTTAATTTATTAAAATCTTTGTAAATAAAGTATTTAATTACAATTATTAACTTTTGTAAAAGATATACAGGACGCCGTACGACCTTTACCTACATTTTTAGAAAATACACAATACACACATATAGATCAACCACGATAAAAATACCAACAAAGGTCTAAGCTAAAATAAAAATATCGCGGACTTTTTAATTTAATTTAAAATTGATTTCTATAGAACTTTTATTTATTCAAAATTTTGACATTCGTTTACACAGACAAATATATAAATAAAAAATCTGCAGTAATTTCCATAAATAATAAATTCCCGCTTAACAAACTTCCTGTTAAGCCTAAAATAGCCACTATCAAATTAAATAAATAAATAAGGCCCCCGTGTTAAATATTTCCTGCTTTAAACAATTCCAATAAAAAAATTATCTGTACAGTTATACATCTTTCAAAAATATGTTTACTCCTTTTTTTAATATCTAAGTCGGTGTCAAATGAGGCGGGTGGTCATACAGACTCCCCGGGTGGATATGGAGAGTCCTCTGCGTTGATTCTAACCTGCGTGCGTTACGGCACGCCACCTCAAGCGCACAATCTTGATAATTACAACAAACAAGACGAAACATCTTCAATAACTTTCGGCTCTGTAAAGCATTTAATTAACTTATTCGAACCAACTAGTATTCCAAATTTATCTTTGTAAAATTCCACACCTCATACTACACATAAAAACATTAAATTTAATACTAACCTTAGTAATATAAGCGATTCACTGAGCCCATTGTGGTTCTGCCTTGCAATGAACCCACTATCACGCTGTTTGAACTCCACCAGACACGGCTTTAGTGTTAGAAACAACAACGAAGAGATAGTCAGAGTGAATCATCTTCTATACATGGATGATCTTAAACTGATGGCTGCTACCAGAGGCCAGCTGGAACAAATGCTTAAAATTGTAAAGGAGTTCTCCGGGGATATCGGAATGCAATTTGGACTTGACAAGTGCCGTATTTTGAATATCGTTAAAAGGAAGATATAACCGGGGGCTTGTGAAATGCAGAACGGTGAAACTATAGCTGCAATGGAAGCAGACCAAACATACAAATATCTAGGTATGAAACAGGCTAAAAGAATTAATCATGGCACTATGAAGGCCGAATTGAGAGCCGAATTTGTCAGGAGGGTAAGGAGGGTATTAAGAACTAAATAGTAGAAATTTGTTTAAGGCGCTCAACACGTATGCTTGCTTTGTGCTGAGCTACTCTTTTGGAATCGTAAAGTGGAGCAGGACGAACATCCAAAACCTGCAAAGAAAAATAAGGACACTCCTAACAAAAGCACAAAAACATCACCCTCGGAGTGCTATTGAACGTACAATTCTTCCAATACACCAAGGAGGAAGAGGATTGGTGGATATTGGTAAGCAGCTCGACCAACAAATAATAAACTTACGTTCATATTTCAACAGGTTGTCGGACTCTTCCACACTACATCGAGCAATATGCGAGGCAGACGATTCAACACCGCTACAGTTGAGGGAACAAGATATTACTTCTCACCACCAAACAGACCAAGAGAAGTTACAAACCTGGCTACGGAAGCCACTTCATGGACGGCATCCAAAAGAGGTCAATCAGGACAATGTCGACAACTCAGCGTCGAACTACTGGTTGATTTCAGGATAGATGTTTCCGGAAACTGAGGGCTTCTTGTTAGCTATCCAAGACCAGGTTATTCCGACGAAGAACTATCGGAAGTTCATCATTAGAGATCTCTCAATAGAAAATGACCAATGCAGATATAGCTGTAGAACATCGGAGACAATTCAGCACATAACTGGAGGATGCCAAGCATTTGCCGCAACCGAGTACAAGGAAAGACACAACTCAGCCGCTAAGATACTCCACCAAGAGTTAGCAGAAAAGTTAAACCTATTACAGGTGGGAAAAGTGCCTTATTACAAGTACAATCCAGAGCCTATTCTTGAAAACAACCCGTTCAAGTTATATTGGGACCGAACGGTTCTGACGGATCAAACAGTAGCTCATAATAGACCAGACATTATAATGATAGATAAAATTTCTAGGCGAACTACACTAATCGACATTGCTGTGCCTAACAACAACAACCTAAGGCCAAAATACAACAAGATCGCCAAATACAGAGATCTGGAGGTCCAAATCCGAAGACAATGGGCAATGAACAGCGTCCAAACGATTCCCATAATACTGTCAACAACTGGAGTGATACCGAAGAACCTCCTGCAGAACATCAAGGGACTGGGCCTTAGTGAGCATCTTTATAAGCCGATGCAGAAAGCAATTCTCCTAGCAACCGCGCGAACCGTCCGAAAATTCATGGAAAATGTAGCAGACAACGTCATCTAGGACCCGATAACATGGAAAGGGTTCCCACAGAGCTTCATACTTTTGGTGTCTTTGTATGCCTGGTATGAGTGAATAATCCCTGGAGGGAGTGCGAAGCAGTTTAGCTTGTAAATCATATAAGTAATATAAGATCTAATATACACGTGGGCGCAGGCTCGTCAACTGGGTCGCCACTCAATCAAATATTGTTGAAATCGAATAAGAATCTTCCGGAAGAGCATAATTTTCCAAATTTATTGACCATGACCGGGACTAGCAGGGACGGTAGTCGGGAACAGGACTTACTAAATTCGCACGCACGCTCAGGAAATCCTGAAAAGGAAACCCTGAACCAAGAAAAGTCTCTAGAACAAATTAAACAAGTTTTTTAAAATATAACGAAATAATGGCGTAAGCGCAACCGATAAAAACCCAGCTATAACGTGATGATGAGTGAAACCAGTTCGGACGGCAATATTCATAATTTATACTTGGTTTTGGCGCCACTCCACTTTTAATACAATAGTAGGTTTTACTTAATGAAATACACCGAAAAGATTGACAATTGATTAATTGTTAATTGTGGAACCTGCGATTAACAATTAATTAATTGTTAGTCACGATTTTTCACAATTACAATTAATTAATTTGCGCTAGGCGTGATTAACAATTAATTAATTGTAAGTTTTTAATTGTTAAAACAATTAAATTTTGCACGATACTGCTGGATGATGCTTGAATTCCCTAAAGATGCAGTTTATTCCTGACCACTGATACTATCGCAGCTAATTATTTGTTTCTCATTATAGACCAGGGTTTATATGTTTTTAGGTGGATGTGAAATGGAACATGGAGATTTTTGCATGAGAGCCTTCAGAATAACCTGAGTAACGATAAATTTGATATGCGTCAATTCAAAAAGTTGAGCAACATTGTTTTTATTAATAAAAATAGAAAATTAACGAAAAAGAAAGTTTTTTTTTCAAATTTCTCTCGTGTAACTTTGAACGCATTTATTTTAGAGGAAAGTGAAAGAGAAAAAAAAGTTTCATAATAAAATTTTCCATAAGATACGATAGGTTGGAAATCTCAAAATATATTTCCCTTATTGCAAAATAGCAATAATTAAAAAAAATGTAAAAAAGGAGTTTTTAAATCAATTTTTATCCACCATTTAAATTTCTCTGAGGACCCTTATATTAGAGCAAAGAAATCTTAAGCCACGATAAAATAACACGCTAAAATTCGTAAGGATCGAATAGATAGTTTTTGCGCAAAAATTTTGCAATCCGATTTCGTTTACAAAAATTAACCATTTTTCAAGTTTGTGTGAGTCCAAAATATCACGTTAACATATTTAAATTTATTTTCGAGATATAGTAGGGAAATCAGGTTTTTCAACGCTTTTTTCAGCATCAAAATCGGATGATTTGGACGCCCTCAGGAATTGTTTAAAGACATTGTTGATATTTTTGCTTATAAACAAGTATATTATCTCGGCGGATTTTCATTGGATTTTTTTCTGCAGTTCGTGGTTTGAAAGTACTTGGAAAGACGCTTCTTTTCATGAAAAAAAAATTCAAATCCGTCAATTGGTTTCCGAGATACAAACTGTCAAATCTGACAGTCTGTTACGATGAATCTATAAACAATACCGACCTGATTCTTAAACCAAAAACTTTGTCTTGCCGAGCTCTTTTTTGATACCCCCCAGGGGGGTTGTGAGAGTGGTCTTATCCCGCTTTGACAACCACGGGGTGTGACGCCCCCGGGGCCCCAGTCATGTTTGTATATGTCCTGTGGCGTCTTATATGTAAACCGTTCTCGGAGGGTCGGTGGTTGTTGAGGAAGTGCTCTCCGAGGGTGGTGGCTTGCCTTAGCCGGCTGGCCAAGTGGAAGGGGACCACAATAAAAACCCCCCCAAGTTAGGGTGTCTTCGGATAAGCCAGAGCTGCGTGGTTTGGGGGGAGCCAAACCGCTATTATTCGATAACTCCAAGAAACGGGCGCCTCTTGGTTTCAGTAACGCCTTCCCACAGCATGCGGGGCACTGCTGTGGGTGACCGTTTATTTCCTCCGCGACTCATGGGAACAAATATGGATCCAGAAAAAAAAAGGGGGTTGATGCGCCCCTAATAGCATCAAATCAGCACTCTAGGTACAAGAGACCTAGAGTAGAATCCCCAGTTGTTTCACCTATTGTAAACTACAATAGATTTTTTACGATTAAAATGAAAGATGGTGGCTCTTTCAAGGAAGTGTCGACCTTCTTAATTCACCATTCACTGCAAGGATTTTTCGGGACACTGAAAAATACATCTAAACTCAGTAGTGGAAATTTATTAATAGAAGTTAGCAATCAACATCAGTCAAGCATCGCTCATACGCTGGACAAACTCCACACCTATGAAGTTGAAGTTGCGCCTCACAGTGCCCTAAACACGTTAAAGGGAGTCATTTCGTGTAATGATCTGGCATACTGTTCAGATGAAGAAATTTTGCTCAATCTTGAGGAACAAGGTGTCACCAGTGTTTTAGAATCCCCTCTAGGGATCCCACTAAACCTTCCTCCACATTCATTTTACCCTTTAATACTCATTCCCTCCCCGATAAAATTAAAGCAGGATATCTCTCAGTTAGAGTGCGTACTCACATTCCAAACCCCCTCAGATGTTTTAATTGCAATCACTTCGATCACGCTGCCAGCAAATGCAAGTCCCCAGCAACATGCCCATCCTGCGGACATTCTGTCCATCCCGACTCTCCATGTAGTTCAAAACCCGTTTGTGTAAACTGTCAAGAGGAACACTCCTCACGGTATAAAGGCTGCAAAGTGTACAAAAAAGAATTCGAAATTCAAAAAATTCGCACTGTTCATAAAATCTCATACTACGAAGCAAGAAAAATGTATAATGATTTAAACCCAAACTTCATATCGCCCTACAGTTCAGTCGCAGCAAAAAACACAGTATCCATACCCCAAAAAGTTTCAACCGCTACCCAGTACGACCCCCCGCCATTAGTCGAATCTCTCCCTTCTACTTCCCAAAAACCCAACGTACCCACATCCTTACCCCTAAATCTTTCCCCAGACCCCCCTCCTAAATCCTTACTTCCTCCTCCCAACCCCCCCCCACCACCCCACTCCCCCCAAACTCTCCCTTAAACCCCAACCATCCAAATCAACATCAACTTTAACCACACCACCCCCAAAAACACCAACTACATTAATATCTCAAAAGAAAGATCTCAAACCCCAAAAACAAAAACCCGTAAATAAACAAAGCAAACCGGGCTCCAGATCTTCTACCCTCAAATCTTCTGCAGAATCCCTCGAAATGATGGTCGACACTACTCTAGAACAAGAGTTGTCTATCAATTCCAGTAAATCCAGCAAAAAGAAAGCCACATAAATGGCTCCCTCAATTATTCAATGGAATATTAATGGAATTAGATCCCATTTCGCAGAACTTCATCTCCTAATTAACACCTTTAAACCCCTTTTCCTACTTATCCAAGAATCAAATTGCAGACCAGGAGACAATATAAACATTAAAAAATATAATAGTATTAGATGTGACAGAGTGAACCCTGATAGGGCCTCTGGAGGGGTGGCAACACTCATCAGGGATAACATTCCCTATCAGGAAATTCCTATCGTCTCCCCCTACGAAGTCTGCGCTGCTTCAGTATACATTGCCAACAAAAAAATATCCCTCTGTATCCTATATATTCCCCCATCCTCTTCCCCATCTCAGACAGACATATCCAACATTATTTCTCAACTCCCTCCTCCCATCATTTTAATGGGAGATCTGAATGCCCATGGCACCTTATGGGGATCACAGCACACAGATAACAGGGGCAAGATAATATCGGACATTATTTCCCTCCATAACCTAGTCCTCCTTAACAACGGATCTCCCACATATATCTCACCAGCACATGGCACATTTTCATGTCTAGATCTGTCTTTTTGTAGTCCCAGTTTATCCTCTGATCTGCAATGGAGTGTTTTTGACGATAACCATGGCAGTGATGGCCACTTCCCAACATATTTAGAAATAGCTTCCTCTAATGCGTTTTCACCTCCTCCTTTTTATTACATCTTTAAAAAAGCCAATTGGGATCTTTTTAAATCCTCTTTCAGAACTTCTACCCCATCATCTAACATTGATATTTCCATGACCAACTTTGTCAATGCTATTCTTTCTTCAGCCGAGGTAAGTATACCCAAGGCTGAATTAAGATACAACAGGCCCCCAGTTCCTTGGTGGAATGATGAATGTAAATTATCCATTAAAAACAGAAAGCGAGCCTTAAATAAACTTAAAAACTCTCCATCCCAGGAAAATTTGAGGGAATATAAAAAACTCAGAGCAGTTGCTAGAAAAACCATCCGACAAGCTCGATATAATTGCTGGAACTCCTTCACGGAATCAATTGGTCCCCACCTAGACAGCTCTACACTATGGAAAAATATCAGCAAACTCAAAGGAAAAGGCCACCACTCGATATCTGGCATTGAGTTAAACGGAAATTGGATCACCGATCCCAATGCAGTGGTAGACATCTTTGCGACTCACTACTCCAGCATCTTTACTAATGGACCCTCCCATCACCTTACCCGCTCGCAAAATGTTCCTCTTTTGTCATACAACCTCCCTATTACCATGGATGAATTACAATACGCCATTAACAAAAGCAGAGACTCGGTACCGGGTCCTGACAAAATTAGGACCTCCTACATCAAAAACCTACCCCCCCCCCCAAGGCCTAACCTTTCTCCTAAATATGTATAACCAAATCTGGACAAAAGGTTATTTACCCTCCTCTTGGAAGGAATCCCTTCTCATCCCCATACATAAACCAGAGAAGCCCAAAACCATTCCCTCTAGTTATCGTCCGATTGCTCTAACCAGTCATCTTTGTAAAATCTTGGAAAGAATTATTAACTTTCGTCTATCCTGGTTCCTCGAAAAAAGGGATATATTACTGAAAGAGCAAATGGGCTTCAGACGGGAGCGCTCAACCCTTGATCATTTGGTCGGCTTGGAAATCGACATTCAAACAGCATTCCGCAACAAGCATCACCTAACCGCCGCTTTTCTTGATTTAACAGCTGCCTTTGACACTGTTGACAGAAACTCCATCATATGCTCCCTACAAGATTGTGATATTAAAGGCAATATGCTCTACTTCGTTGAGGAATTTCTTAGAAATCGTTCATTCCGGGTTAAAATCAACATTTGCTTATCTAGCTCCTACCCACAACCTTCCGGCGTACCCCAGGGATCGGTCTTGAGCCCTACCCTATTTATCATTGCTATGAATAACATTAAATCCCATATTCCACCTCAAGTCTCCCTCCGCTTATTTGCTGATGACATCCTAATCTATCATGCCTCCTCGGATAAATCGTTGAGTGAGAGATTTCTTCAAGCGAGTCTCATTAACCTCAACCAATGGGCCTCCTCCTTGGGACTATCTATTTCCCCTTCCAAATCAGCTGCTGTCCACTTTTGCAAACGCAGATCTTGCCTTAAAACTTCTTCTATACTCCTAAACTCCAATCCCATTCCCAACTCCCCTGCCCACAAGTTCTTGGGTCTATACTTCGACTCCTCTCTAAACTTTGGACAACATATTGGCTACCTTAAGGCCAAGTGTTCCAAAGACCTCAACATTATAAGAATGCTCTCTGGCATTAAATGGGGTTCCCATCGTACCTCATTATTAAGATTACACAACTCTCTCATCCTCTCAAAATTGGATTATGGCTCGGTGGCATATGCATCTGCCCCTCCTTACCTTATCAAAAAACTAGATCCCATCCATAATAGCGGATTACGAATGGCTCTGGGAGCATTCCGTACCAGTCCCACCTCCAGTCTATACTGCGAGTCAGAACTTCTCCCCCTTCATCACAGAAGAAATCTACTGCTGTTAAATTATGCAAACTCTCTGAAATTCAGACCCTTCATACCTCACTCCAAATATTACTTGCATTTCCCCTCGCCTCACAATAATAGCTCGTCTGGCTCACATATGAGATTCCTCTCATTGTGTCAAACCACCTCTCATCCGCTTCCAAACCCGATTATTCATGAAAGATTCACATTCCCTCCATGGAACTCACCGCCAATTATAACAGATCTGTCGTTACTGGAATACTCTAAGGAGACCTGCACTAGAGAACTCTTTAGAAAGTACTTTAGTGAACTCGCCCACACAAAATACAGAGATCATGCAATGGTATTTACTGACGGATCCAAGACCGATTCTAGAGTTGGCGCAGCTGTCTTTTTTTCCCCTCATAAATACTCTTACACCCTACATTCCTCCTCCAGTATCTTATCTGCAGAACTGTTTGCGATTTTTAAGGCCACTGAGATAATAAAAGGATCTCACAAAAAATTATGGACTATCGCCACTGATTCCTTAAATTCTATAACCTCCCTAAAATCATATAATCCCACTCATCCTCTGATCCTAAACATAAAATACAATCTGACAAGAATAAACATACAAAAAAAGAAAGTATCATTTCTATGGATACCTAGTCATGTGGGAATCGGAGGAAATGAAGTGGCCGACACTTTGGCAAAGGGTGACCCCACCTCTCTTTCTGTTAATCTAACCTTCTGTCCCGGAGATCTTCGTATCTTCTCCAAGCATAAAATAAGAGCTCTTTGGCAGTTAGAATGGGATCTTCAATTGGAAGAAAATAAACTTCATGAAATAAAAGACACAATTCACACTAATATTGCTCTTCAGAGCCTTCCTAGAAAACCCCTGTCCGTCATGGCCAGACTCAGAATTGGCCACACTAGATTAACACACGGGCATCTTATTGATCGCTCTGATCCCCCTCTATGTAATCAATGTGAGGTAGCTCTAACAGTAAAACACATTCTGGACTTCTGCCCTAAATACTCTCGTAAACTGATTGAACTTGACATCAAGGGCACCTTAAAGGAGAAACTCTCTTATGAAAACACTATGAAAATTTTCTGTTTCCTTCGAGACTCCTCTCTGTTACCTCATATATAAACCTTAATTAGCACATACATGTATAAACATGTTAGTCCTTTAATATATAACCCTGTTTGTCTTCTGTTTATGTCCCTTGTTTTTACTAATATGTGTTTAATATTTTATTTATTTATTTATATATTTATTTTGAACAGCATACTGAGGAATGAAATTTCATTTTAACGCCTTCCCTCTATAGACACCAAAAAACCCTCATGGGTTGACGTGTCTTTAATTAATATAAATCAATCAATCTTTTTTGATACAAATATTTAAATTTTTATGTTATCAGAAATTTTAATAAAAGATGAAAAGAATATCGCCCCCGCGCGTGAAAAATGAAAAAAAGAGGGGTGGGGAGCTCTCATTTTAAAATTGAATTGGAAGATTCAAAATACATATCTGAAAAATTTTCATTTTCTCGGCTTCCAAAGGGGCGTTTTTGATCTTTTTTTTAGACCGATGTACCGCAAATAATGGAACTCAAATATCATAATGCCATGTGTCCATTATGCATTCATTTTGTTATAAACAAATGACGTTATTTATGTATCATACTTACAGCATTCTGCACCCTATAGACTTTGCAAGCGAATCTTTTTTTATTAATATAATTAAGCATACTATAACGATATATATTTACTTTAATTATCAAAATTGTTTAAACAATCATTGTTTAAACAAATTGAAAAGAAAATTGGTTTTAAATTATTTTATTCGTAAAATACAGATAAAGATATAATAATTATTTTATATAAATCATACAGGGTGTCTCAAAAGAAAGTTCACATTTAAAAAATCGATTTAAAAAAAAGCCAGGACTTTATTGAAAAAATGTTTATTACATATTAAAATACATTGTTTGGGAATTTATTTTTTAAAAATGATATCGTCCAAATGTAATCCGTTGCGCTCACGGCATTCATTTAATCAAGCACTAAAATTGCCCATGACGGCTCGGCAGGTATTCTCCGTGATGTCTGCCATTTCGTTGCGGATATTTTCTTTTAATTGTGCCAGGGAAGTCGGTTTGTTGGCGTAAACTTTTGATTTGACATAACCCCATAGGAAAAAGTCCATAGGTGATAAATCAGGACTGCGTGGAGGCCAACTTATGTCACCTTTCTTTGAGATCAATTTGCCAGGAAAAATTTCACGCACTCGTGGCAGAGACATGTTGGACGTGTGTGAAGTTGCTCCGTCTTGCTGGAACAATGTTCTTTGGTTAAAGCCAGAAAAATTTTGCAGTTTAGGCACGAAGAAGTCGTCTAACATCTCCACATACCGCTCTGAAGTCACTGTTACTGTGCGTTCCCTTTCATCTTCAAAAAAGTACGGGCCGATAATTCCTCGCGCCGACATCGCAGCCCATACAGTCACTTTCGGCGAATGTAGAGGTTTCTGATGTTTTTTTTTTGGATTGTTTGCACTCCAATAGCGGCAATTTTGCTTGTTTACATGACCATTAAGATGAAAATGGGCTTCATCCGAAAAGAAGATGTTGGTAAACGTTGAAAAGCGTTCAGTCATCCGGTTTACGAAGTCAAGCCTCTGATCAGCATCCTGAGGCTTCAATTCTTGCACCAACTGAATTTTATAGGGGTTCAGCTTTAAACCTTTGTGTAAAATGCGGAATAATGATGACCTATGCACATTTAAAGCAACAACACGCTTACGAATCGAAACGTTTGGGTCGTCACGAACAGAGTGAGTAACACTCTCTACGTTTTCGACCGTTCTCGAAGACCTCGGATGCCCGGATTTTGGTTTATTTAGTGTTGAACCGGTCTCTTCAAACTTCTGGACCCATTTTCCAATAAACCGAGCGCTTGGCGCATCATTTAAGTGACGAATATGTCGAAAATTGCAGAATTTTCTACGCGCTACAGTCGCCGAATTACCGTTTTTGTAAGACTCACGTACGCACAAAGCACGGTCCGCTCCCGAGAAACGCTCCATAGCGACTAAATTCCCAAGAGCCAGGCTACCGATTGACATACCCCCCGCGCCGCTCGGAATAGTTGCGTTCACGCAATAAGCAAAACAAATGAGTACTTTCTTTTGAGACACCCTGTATAAGAAAACTAAATAGTTTTTAAGTTATAAGTAATACAATATTTCTACAAATATTTGGAGATATAATATTTTCAGAGATGAATGCATGATGCTTTAAAATGTAACCGTTAACATGAAAGTAGTGGGACGGGAATAAGAAACATGGATTTCTAAAGGTACAGAATAGGCATTAAAGAGAGTTAGATACTGGTTACAGTATTACCAAAAATTGTATTTTATAAATATGCACGACATGTTATGTATAATTAGCATGCAAATAAATTCAATTTGGAAACAAGTTTTTCAATTTGAATTAACGTCGTTTTCACCATTATATTTACTTAATAATCAAATATTTTTCATAATTTTTTCGTATTGGTGAATATTATGAAGCAATTCATTTTTGCCGAAAGGGATGGTAACTGAGAATTGTATATAAAAAGTTCGCGTAGAATGTTGCCATATTTAAATGCAAGTAGCCATTTTTTTATGCTAAATCTTTGGAAATATATATGCAGGATATGCACAATCTTCCAACCACAATGAACCCCACTGAATATGACAAATTCGTCAATCAGATTATTTTACTGTTAGAAGATATGTAAAATTCTGGTGTGCTGTTGGGACAGACATGTGTATAGAGCAGTTTGAAATATAATATTTAATGTCAAGAGTGCTTTATTGAACTTTTTGAATATAATTTATAAAGAATAACTATTTTATTTTTATCTGTACTTATTTTACGAATAAAATAATTTAAAACCTAAATTTTTTTCAGTTTGTCTAAACAATGATTATTTAAATAATTTTGATAATTAAAGTAAATAAGTATCGTTATAGTATGCTTAATTATATTAATAAACAAAGATTCGCTTGGAAAGTCCAATACTATAGGGTGCAGCATACTGTAAGTATGATGCATTAATAGCGTCATTTGTTTATAACAAATGATGGGCACATGGCATTATAATATTTGAGTTCAATTATTCGCGGTACATAGATTTAAAAAAAAATTATCAAAATCGGTCCATTAAAAGCCGAGAAAATGAAAATTTTTTCAAATATGTATTTTGAATCTTCGAATTAAATTTAAAAATGACAGCTCCCCACCCCTCTTTTTTTTCATTTTTCACACGCGTGGGCGATATTCTTTTCATTTTTTAATAAAGTTTCCGATAACAGAAACATTTAAATATTTGTATAAAAAAAGAGCTCTGCAAGACAAAGTTTTTGGTTCAAGAATCAGGTCTGTATTGATAATAGATTCGCCGTAACAGACTGTCAAATTTGACAGTTTGTATCTCGGGAACCAATTAACGGATTTGAAATTATTTTTCACGAAAAGAAGCGTCTTTCCAAGTACTTTCAAACCATATATTGCAAAAAAAATCCAATGAAAGTCCGCCGAGATAATCTATTTGTTTATAAGAAAAATATCAACAATGTCTTTAAACAATTCCTGAGGGCGTCCAAATCATTAGATTTAGATTCTGAAAAAAGCGTTGCAATACTTGAGTTCCCTGATATATGTAGAAAATAAATTTAAATACGTTAACGTGATATTTTGGACTCAGACAAACTTGAAAAATAGTCAGTACGAAATTGGATTGCAAAATTATTGTGGAAAAACGGTCGATTCGATCCTAACGAATTTTAGCGCGTTATTTTCTCATGGCATAAGGTTTTCTTTGCTCTAATATGAGGTCCTCAGAGAAATTTAAATGGTCGAAAGAAATTGATTAAAAACTTGTTTTTTTTTACCTTTTTTTTTAATTATTGCTACTTTGCAATAAGGGAAAGATATTTTGAGATTTACGACTAACTTTGTCTTCTGGCAAATTTAATTACGAAACTTTATTTCCTCTTCAACTTTCCTCTAAAATCAATACGTTCAAAGTTACACGAGAAAAAAGTTGAAAAAAAAATGTTTTTTTATTCGTTTATTTTATATTTTTATTAATAAAAACAATATTGCCCAACTTTTTTAATTGACGCATATCAAATTTATCGTTACTCAGGTTATTCCGAAGGCTCTCATGCAAAAATCTCCATGTTTCATTTCACATCCACGAAACCCCGATATTTTACAGATAAGCCCTGGTCTATAATAGAATCCCTAATAGCTACACGATAAATGATACAGTGGGAAGATAAAAGTACTTAGAAGCCATGAAAGATCCAACAGGATCCAGAGAGCTTCCATTGAACAATTTGTTGATCCTGAAGCCAAATGATTTTCTGCCTACTCGAGATCTCTAGATGAAGGTAACAATAAATTATTTAATATAGACAGGGTAAAAAAAGGGTATTCTCTTTAAATTGAACGCAAAATACAATTTAAATTAAGTATGTATGTATCTAAATATTCCATACCGAACCACTCTGTACAAATTCTATTTTTTAGGTACAAGGAGAGAAGCTCTATTTTCTATTCAAATTTTGATACAAAGAGCTCGGGACGTAAACTGCAATGTCTATGCATGTTTTATCGATTTCGAGAAAGCATTCGACAAAGTGCAACATCACAAACTGCTTCAAATATTAAATGAATCTGGTATCGATGACAAGGATTTACGCCTTATTAGAAACCTTTACTCACAGCAAAGGGCGACTGTACGTGTAGGCAACGAAACATCACAAGAATTTACAATAAAACGGGGAGTTCGTCAGGGCTGTATTTTATCGCCGACGTTATTCAATACGTACTCGGAAATGCTGTTCAGGGAAGCTATCAGTGGAATGAGAGAGGGCATAAGAATTAATGGTGAAAGCATTAACAACTTAAGATATGCAGACGACACAGTTCTGTTGGCCGATAATGCAGAGGATCTGCAAACACTAATAGACCGCGTAGTGGAAGTCTGTGAAAGATACGGCATGAAATTAAATTGTAAAAAGACAAAAATCCTTATAGTAAGCAAAAATTACGAAATACACCACCAATTTAGAGCAAATAATGAAACTTTGGAAACTGTTGACAAAGTTACGTATCTAGGATGCAGTCTGAACAGAGAATGGGCCCACTCACAGGAGATTAGAGGCCGCATAGAGAAGGCGAGAGCTATCTTCAACCGCCTCAGAAAAATCTTGTGCAATATGCACCTGAACATTGACATAAGAACACGAGTCTTGAGACGTTATGTATTTTCAACTCTTCTATATGGAGTGGAAGCCTGGACTTTGACAGAAACAACATCTAAACGACTGGAAACCTTCGAAATGTGGTGTTACCGCCGCATGCTCAGAATTTCATACATCCATCATGTCACAAATAACACCGTGATGCAACGTATGAAAAAAGACCCAGAAATTATGCGCAATATGAAAATCAGAAAGATATCATACTTAGGGCATGTAATGCGCAATGAGAAATACCAACTAATTCAGTTAATTTTGCAAGGTAATATAGAGGGTAAAAGAACTCAGGGTCGCCGACTAACATCATGGCTGAGGAATATCAGACAATGGACAGGAATGACGACGGTACATTTATTTAGAACAGCATAAGGTCATATGGGCCAATGTGATTGCCAACATCCACAGAGGATAGGCACCAACAGAAGAAGAAGAAGTCTTACGAACTAAATATAATAACGACAAGGACTATCAAACCGTTACTATTGATTATAATACCATAATTGTGAACCCAATTCCAATAAAAACAAGATATACTGCCAACGTTTTCTTTTATTTGTAAATATGCTTCCAAAAAAAAAAACAAAACATGAAAATGATGGAGGGGGTAAGCGTAAAAATTATTGGTTTTTTACGGATTTTGAATAGGCAAAAATAAAAATGTAACAAGCTAGGTCAATATCCGTTACATAGCAGACAGGCCATCGGGTCAAGTTTTCTAGCCAAAACTCAAGCTCGCAAATCCTTATACCCTATGCACAGCTAAATTGATGTCCGTTACACAGCAGATGTGCAAGCGGAGTTAGTTATTACGAAATAGTAGTCCAAAACCCAAGCTCTCAAACTCACATAACCCACGCACAACCAGATTGATATCCATTACACAGCAGACAGGGCAGCGGATCGAGTTTTTAAGGCGAAATCCAAGCTGCCAAAACCACACACCCTAAATGCAGCTAAATTGATTGCTACTATACAGCGACAGGCAACCGGAACAAATTTTAATAAATATGCCAAAATATAAGCTCTCATAACCACATATTCCACGCGTAGCGAGATCAATGCCCGTTACGCAGCAGAGGCGAAAAGCAAGAATTTATGAGTGTATGAAATAAAACTCTAGCTTTCAGAAAACCATATACCCCAGGCACAACATGAATGAGAGTTTGGGGTTTGTGATATATACTTAGGTAGCTGGTAGATACTCATCTATAAACCCAATAGGTGACAGATCTACTTCAGGATGCGCCCCTGCCTTACGCGAGCCTTGGTTCAATTTTACTCCCTAGCACCCACAGGGAAACCAATGTCACATCCTCAATTCCTTACACGAACCCAAACACTCCCCCTTCCCAGACCACAACTCGCCAACCCGCTCGGCAAGTGTGGCCAAGACCTCTCAACATGAAGAAATCGAGTATCAACACGAGATTACCCTAGGTGTGTAGAGTAAACCACTCAGAATCTCACACTGAGCAATCAGTCAGCCTCACGGATTCTGTGGGAGGCAAATACTCGACTAAAAATATAGAAAGAAAACTCAACTTCCATATAGCCACATACAACACACGAACTATGAGGACCCAAGAACACCTTGACGAACTAGAACACGAACTAGCCAATGTCAAATGAGATATACTAGGACTTTGCAAAACTCGCTTGCCAGGACAGAAATGCACGGCCTTAAAATCCGGTCATACCCTATTCCAGAAGAACTCAGACGAAAACAGCCATATAGGTGGGGTAGCACTTCTGATAAATAAAAGGTTTCCCTACGAAATAACAAAATACTGTGCAGTGTCTAACAGGGTCATATACATTATAATAACTTTAAACAAAAGATACAGCCTACAGATCATACACGGATATGCACCGACGGGAAACTCAGACGACGAAGAAGCTTAAACCTTCTATGAGGATTTAGTAATGGCAAAAGATAAGAGAAAACACAATTCGTAATAATTACAGGAGATTTTAACGCAAGAATCGGAAAGAAAGAGCAGGGAGACACATACTATATTGGCCACTTCGGGCTGGGTGATAGGAACCAGAGAGGGGAGATGTTATACAACTACCTGAATAATGAAAACCTATTTTGCCTCAGTACCTTTTATTAAAACCCAAACAATGTAAGTGGACCTGGACCAGTCCATACAAAACAACTAAAAACGAAATAGACTATATTCTCTCTAATAGGAAAAACATATGTACCGACATGACAACACTGAATAAGTTTTATACCGGAAGCGACCACAGATTAGTACGAGCGAAGATCAAGATACACACGAGAACAGAACGCAACAAGCTCATCAAACAAGAACGCTACCCAACCACGGAAACCCTGACACATGAACAAATCAACTATCAAAATGAATTAGAAAAAAGACTAACACCAATAGAGACAATAAAGCAAATGCAAATAAACGAACTAGCCACGAAAATAAAAGAAACCATAAACACATCGGTTAAAAAAGTCTGCTCAAAATCAAAAATAACAAAGACCTCCAAACTACAACCAAATACCTTGAGACTTCTCAAAGAAAGACGAGAAAGGACAGATCGAACAACAGACAGTTTCAAAATTCTAAACAAGGAAGTGAAAAAGGAAATTAGAAAAGATAATAGAAACTACACCAATAAACTAATAAAAGACAGAATAAGTGAAAACTGCAACATGAAAATACTAAAAACAAAAAACTCAAGAGGCAAAACAAGAATAATAAAAATAAAAAACGCCAAAAACGTGACCGTCCAAGACGAAAAGGAAATAAGCAGAGCCATAGAAGAATTCTACACCTAGCTATACTCGCCACACGCACAACAAGAGCAACAATGAACAAAAAGAACCATACTCAACATAGGCTCAGAGGAAATTCCAGAAGTAACAAACTCAGAGATAAGAATGACACTAAATAAATTAAAGAACAATAAATGTACAGGAGAAGACAAAATTACAGTAGAGATACTGAAAATTGGCGGCAGAAAAATAGAACAAATATTGAAGATTTTATTTAATAAAATAATTGAAGAGGGAAAAATTCCATAGGATTGGTATAACTCCGAAGTAATCTTAATATTCAAAAAGGGGGACAATACAAATATTGAAAACTACCGACAAATATCCCTACTATCACACACCTACAAGTTGTTAACCAAAATCATAACCAACCGCGTAACAAATAAATTCGGTTTTTACCAACCTGTCAAACAAGCTGGATTCATAAAACACTTTAGCACCACAGATCACCTACACACCATAAGAATACTAATTGAGAAGTGCACCGAATATAACGTACCACTCCATATGGTTTTTGTAGATTTCCAGAAGGCATTCGACTCCGTTGAAATATGGGCAGTATTACAATCCTTAGAAAACGCAAGAATCGATTCAAGATACATAAACATCATAAAGAACATATACGAAATGCAACCATTCAAATAAAAATAGACGATAAGATAAAAACGAACCCCATAAAACTACAAAGGGGAGTGAGACAAGGGGACACTATCTCGCCAAAACTTTCACCCTAGTCCTAGAGGACATTTTTTAAGGAACTTAAATGGGACATCAAAAGTATAAACATCGACGGAATATACTTGAACCATCTCAGATTTGCTGATGACATAATCTTAATAGCAAGTAATCTCCAAAAATTGAACGAAATGCTATAACAGCTAAATGACGTATCCGCTTCTGTAGGCCTTAAAATGAACTACAACAAAACAAAAATAATGAGTCACGAATAGGCAAACATAACAATACAGAACCAGAGGATATAAAACGTCGAACACTATGTATACTTGGGTCATGACATCAGACTAGGGTAATCAAACCAAGATGCTGAAATAAAAAGAAGAACACAGCTGACATGGGCCGCTTTCGGTAAACTTGCATACATCCTGAAAAATAATTCAATCCCCATAAATCTAAAAAGAAAAGTATACGACACAAATGCATATTACCGGTGTGTACGTATGGATTAGAGGCCATGTCCCTCACCAAAAAGTCCGCTAAAAAATTAGAAACAGTCCAAAGAGCGATGGAAAGAAACATACTTGGAATATCATTAAGAGACAGGATTAGAAACACCGAGATAAGACGCAGAACGAAAGTTAAAGAAATCGTGAAGGAGGTTGCAAAGATGAAGTGGCGATGGCTGGTCCCATAGCCCGGTATAAGGACAACAGATGGACCCGAAGAATCCTGGAATGGAGACCGAGGGAGACAACAAGAAGCACGGGAAGACCTCAAAAAAGATGAGTAGACGACATAAGGACAGAGGCGGGCAAACAATGGATGAGATTGACGAAGAATAGAGAAAGATGGAAACAATTGAGAAAGAGCTACATCCAGGAGTGGATGGACAGAGGTTAACATGGAGAGAGAGAAAGAGTTTTTTGCCGACGATATTGCGTTAATAACAGACAATATACAGAAAATTTCCTGGATATGCTAAACGATGCCTCAGAAAAAGTCCGTTTGAAACTTAATTTATCAAAGACACAAAACATGACAAACCTAGTAATGAGTAGTCCCTTAAACATCAATAAGCTAAATCTAGAACAAGTGCATATATACAAATACTTGGGACATAAGATCTGTATTAGGCGAGATGAAATCCAGCGAAGAATAGGTTTATCGTGGGCGGCATTCGGTAGACAGATAGATTTTGAGATCTAATCTTCCTATATGCTTGAAAAGAAAGGTCTTTAACCAGTGTGTCTTGCCTGTTCTCACGAATGGAGCAGAGACACTTACTTTGACAAAAAAGAACATTAACACAATACTTGTCATGCAACGAAAAATGGAACGGTCAATGTTGGGAGTCACTCTTAGGGATAGAATACTCAATCACATCATAAGAAATCGAACAGAAGTAAGAGACGCAGTGAAATCTGTCTTACATCTTAAATGGAACTAGGCAGAACATGTGGCTATGGATGACTGATGGATGGTGGACAAAGAGCCTTGTGGAATGGAGGCCAAGACATGCCGTCTATAGAAGTAGAAGATTGGATACAAGTGGCAGAAAAGTGGCTAGAATTAAGGGAGGCTTTCGTTCAGCAGTAAACAGGATAAGCTAAATGATGATCTGCGTTAAGGGACACTTTAGAATATTTTTTTCTATGTCAAAGTAAGATTATTTTGACCTTCCCTGTATGCTTTCGAGAAATTAGAAGGTATTTACCGAACCTCTTGTAAAAACAATATAAAATTAAGTTAGCAAATAGCGAAATATTTAAATTTTTATAGGATATAAAGAAAAAATGTTAAGTGCAAATAGCTTTTAAGTAACAAAACATTTTTTATTATGTCATTTTGTATTTACAATGTTATAACCAGTAGATTTTTTTACATTTTTTCTTAACAAAACCTGCAAAACACCACTATGCTAGTGTAGTATTTTGTCAACTATTTACTAATAAGTTTCAAGTAATATACAAATTACCCTAAATATTGTATATAATAAAAATCAATTATTAATTATAAGCCGATACTAGTGGACTGAAGACTTTCTGGTAGAGGTAGTATATAACTCCAATGAAGAAAATAAGTTTGCAGGTTCTATCGACGGCCCACATTCTGAAAATGAAAGAAGGATTTTAAGTTAGCCTTTATATGATTACTTCATGGAAAATAGACTTTCGTCAGTAACAAAAATGTAACGTTGTTTTTTTTTTCTTGGAATGTGTTCATTTCGTCATCCTATAAAACATATCTCGATGGTAACTCTGAAAGACCTGCGCAAAAAAAAAATGGCGGACCAAAAATGGTCACGATTTTTGGTTTTTTGAGTTAATCTCGAAAAGTAAAAGTTGTATCGAAAAATGTGTCAAACAAAAGTTGTAGAGAATTAAAAAAACCTATCGATTCATATATTATAAGTTATAGATAGCGCCTCTAGTTATTGAGATATATTTTTTTCGACAAAATTTACGGTTTTTGTATAAAAAAAAGACAAATTACTGATTTAAAATTTAACATAAATATGGGTTATATCATTCTAAAAGAGTATGTCAAACACGGAATGTGTGAATTTTTTATTTTCCGAGAAATTCGATGTCAAAGTTAAAAATTCAACCTCAATTTTCCGTTTTCCTAATTAAAATACAATGCTCAATTTTAATAGAAATTGTTTGTATTGTTTTATATTTTGAAGATCTATTAAAAAAAATTTTTTTTGATCGTGGGCTGAGAAATTTTGCCAAAACCAATTTTTGCATCAAAAAAATTGCGATAATTTTTAACGTGATGGAGATACATTTTTTTTAATGCGTGCAATGGATTTATTATTTCCGATCTCAAAAAAATAAACTGTAAGTTTGGATGAAAAAAACGTTTTTTTTTTTCAAAATTCATAATGGCGTGGTAAACGAATATTAAGAGCTCAAATTCGCAGAAGATGCTTTTTAATACTTGTACTTTATCTGTGAATTTTTGGATCCAAGAAATACACTTCCATACGATCCGTGAACCTTCGAAAATTGGACCTAATCTAATCGAAAATAGCTGCTGCAGGCCGCTGTGGGCGGGTTGCCATTATTCAGGCGCATTATTCATTGGCGCTTCAAGGAAACTTATGTATCACAAGTAATATTTATAATATTGATGTTGTTTTATTAATTTATATAATAGTAACAATTTGTTTAGTCATATTAATTATTAATTTGTTTATTAACAAAATTTTTACAAAAAAATATAGAGAAAATCATACAAATATTCAATTATATATTACATTTTCTATTGTTTTTTTCCTTTATATTATTATTGTCTACCAGTTTATTGACACAATTTTTACAAAAAAATATAGAGAAAATCATACAATTATTCAATTATATAGTACATATTATACAGCTTTTTCTTTTATATTATTATTACCTAATAGTTTATTAACAAAATTTTTACGAAAATTTCTGAAATGTACAGGGTGAGTCAACGATTGGATGAAGTAGGTTTGTGCCTTTTCGGTGAAATTAACAAAGAAACTATATTTATTGTTTGATACAGTTTATTTTTACGCAGATTTTAAAAATATTTAGGACTCTACAGGGTGAGCCAAAAAACTAGGACAGCATAAAGTTGTATTTTTTTAAATAGAACACCCTATATACGAATCATATTTTCGATTTAGCTTATAATTTTAAATCTTTTTTATTAAGGTTTTACTATAACAAAACTTTATACTTTCTGAGATAATTAAGTTTAAAGAAAAAAAGTCACATTTTCAAGCATCAATTCAATCCTAAACAACGTTTTCAATTTTGTGACAAATATATTCAAATTTGGAATTTAGCAAGGCCAAGGACAAGTTAACATAATTTTTACCTTTGAGCAAGAAGGCAATTTTTTTGAGCCTCTCCTATTGTATAAATCATATCTATTAACTCATTCTTTGGAAAATTCATTTTACAATATAAGATGAATGCAAAAAAAAACCAAACTACACTACATAAAAACCAAAAGAAGCGATTGCGGTTATAAATTTGACACACAGAAAAATGTTCTTTTACATTGTTTTTGCCATGGCTAGTATGATAATGAAGACTATTTCTGTAAAAAATTATGGAAAATAAGAAAAACTGAAATATCTCAAAAACTATTATAAATAGGTATAGGATATATTGAACAAAACTTTTAGGGTTTTTATTACTCTATTAAATAACATGAAAATATACAGGGTGTACCACTTAAAAAAAAAGATATTTATTCATTTAAACTTGTTCAAATTTGAGCCGATGTGTTCAACACCCTGTAGCTTTTATTGCAAATATTAGGTAAAAATTATGTTAACTTGTCCTTGGCCTTGCTAAATTCCAAATTTGAATACATTTGTCACAAAATTGAAAACGTTATTTAGGATTGAATTGATGCTTGAAAATGTGACTTTTTTTCTTTAAACTTAATTATCTCAGAAACTATAAAGTTTTGTTATAGTAAACCCTTAATAAAAAAATTTAAAATTATAAGCTAAATCAAAAATACGATTCGTATATAGGGTGTTCTATTTAAAAAAATACAACTTTATGCTGTCCTAGTTTTTTGGCTCACCCTGTAGAGTCCTAAATATTTTTAAAATCTGCGTAAAAATAAACTGTATCAAACAATAAATATAGTTTCTTTCACCGAAAAGGCACAAACCTACTTCATCCAATCGTTGACTCACCCTGCCGCGTATGTTTAAAAAACTAAACAAAATAGAAAAAAAGTGTAAATAGAAAAAATACGTGTTTTTGTGCAAAGAATACAGATATATTGTTTAAAAAAATCGGAGAAAATTAATTTGTTCCTATTTTTTATGTCATAAAAAACTTCAAAATTGTAAAATTAATGAAAAAATTACACAATATTTTGGTGAAGTTAAAGAAAAACACTTTCATTTAATAAAGGGGCAATTTTAATTCATATTTACATTTACTAGGTACTAAACCTTTTAATGAAAACAAAAATAAATATCAGTCATTACTAACTAATTAGAGGTGAGTTCTTAAATATCAATATGCATAGAATTCAAAATTTAAATCAATAAATAACACAAACAAAGAATTTTAACAAACAATTATAACGAAGAAATTTAATATCAACTTGTTCTTCTGCTGTTGGTGCCTATCCTCTGTGGATGTTGGCAATCACATTGGCCCATATGACCTTATTGACAGCTGTTCTAAATAAATGTACCGTCGTCATTCCTGTCCATTGTCTGATATTCCTCAGCCATGATGTTCGTCGGCGACCCTGAGTTCTTTTACCCTCTATCTTACCTTGCAAAATTAACTGAATTAGTTGGTATTTCTCATTGCGCATTACATGCCCCACGTATGATATCTTTCTGATTTTCACATTGCGCATAATTTCTGGGTCTTTTTTCATACGTTGCATCACGGTGTTATTTGTGACATAATGGATGTACGAAATTCTGAGCATGCGGCGGTAACACCACATTTCGAAGGGTTCCAGTCGTTTAGATGTTGTTTCTGTCAAGAGTTGAAAATACATAACATCTCAAGACTCGCATTCTTATATCAATGTTCAGGTGCATATTGCACAAGATCTTTCTGAGGCGGTTGAAGACAGCACTCGCCTTCTCTATGCGGCATCTAATCTCCTGTGAGTGGTCCCATTCTCTGTTCAGACTGCATCCTAGATACGTAACTGTGTCAACAGTTTCCAAAGTTTTATTATTTGCTCTAAATTGGTGGTGTATTTCGTCATTTTTGCTTACTATAAGGATTTTTGTCTTTTTACAGTTTAATTTCATGCCGTATCTTTCACAGGCTTCCACTACGCGATCTATTAGTGTTTGCAGATCCTCTGCATTATCGGCCAACAGAACTGTGTCGTCTGCATATCTTAAGTTGTTAATGCTTTCACCATTAATTCTTATGCCCTCTCTCATTCCACTGATAGCTTCCCTGAACAGCATTTCCGAGTATGTATTGAATAACGTCGGCGATAAAATACAGCCTTGACGAACTCCCCGTTTTATTGTAAATTCTTGTGATGTTTCGTTGCCTACACGTACAGTCGCCCTTTGCTGTGAGTAAAGGTTTCCAATAAGGCGTAAATCCTTGTCATCGATGCCAGATTCATTTAATATTTGAAGCAGTTTGTGATGTTGCACTTTGTCGAATGCTTTCTCGAAATCGATAAAACATGCATAGATATTGCAGTTTACGTCCCGAGCTCTTTGTATCAATTTGAATAGAAAATAGAGCTTCTCGTGTTCCAAGTCCATTTCTAAAGCCAAACTGAACATTGCTAAAGTTTCTTCAAGTTTTCTATATATTATATTCATCAACTTGTTAGATAGTAGAATAGTTATCTCTCAACATTTTTCTCATCAGAGTGGTAGCCGTTGCTTTTAATTACAGCCGGGCAGATTCTTGGCTCACAAGATTAATTTGTTGAGTGAATCTGCCTTGATTTTTTTCCACTCGTCTTGTAAGATTTCCCATAAGTAAGAAACCGATGTCGGACTTTGCGTTTCAACAGCTGTTTAACTCATCCTATAATAATTCTATTGGATTTAAATCTGGACTCTGTCGTGGCCACTCCATGACTTTAAATTTTTTCTTTTTTTCAAGACT
This sequence comes from Diaprepes abbreviatus, assembly GCA_034092305.1. Lineage (NCBI taxonomy): Eukaryota > Metazoa > Arthropoda > Insecta > Coleoptera > Curculionidae > Diaprepes > Diaprepes abbreviatus. The sequence goes on along the minus strand of JASJET010000194.1, from coordinate 6,536,405 downwards.
TTCCAAGTAACTTTTGCAGACATTTACAGCGTGTTTGGGGTCGTTATCATGTTGGAAAATAAAAGGGGTACTTACTATACAAGGCAATATGTTCTTGTGTAGAGGTTTTTATAGCGTTCCTTTTTCAAGATTCGTTCTACCTTTACAAGGTTACTGATACGGGATCCTGCTAAGTAGCCCCAAGCCATGACTGTGCCACCTCCATATGTGACACTAGGAACCAAACAATTTTTCAAATACTTGTTGTTTGCTTTTCTAAGCACATACACTTTTCTTTTCGATCAAAAAACTGCAAATTTCGATTCGTCGCTAAAAGCATCCTTTTCTACTGAGCAATGCTTCAATTTTTTTGTTGTCTTGCCCATTTTCATTTTTTTTTATATTTACGAGTCTTAGCAACGGTTTTTTACTAGTAAGTCGTCCAAAAATTCCATTTTCATGAAATCTCCGACGTACTTATACCTTCAAATTATAATATATTAATTACAATTTTCAAATTTTTATTAGTTAGCACAGTTATATCAGTAACACTGAAACGTCCATTATGTAAAGCATTGTAAATAATATATCTGTCTTCTTCAAGAGTTGTTTTCTTCAGATATTCTCTATGTCTAGGATTAATAGAGCCAGTTTCCTTAATACATTTTCTAACGTTGTAATCAACAGTACGTCTACTTATATTCGACTTTTGTGCAATTTATTTTTCTTTAACTTCAACAAAATATCGTATTGTATCATGTTTTTCATTAATTTTACAATTTAGAAATTTTTTTTCTCTATTTTTTTTAATTATACACCTGTATTCTTTACAGAAAATCACGTCTTTTTTATGTTTACACTTTTTTCCTATCTTGTTTAGCTTTTTAAACATACGCGTTTCGAAAAAAAAAACATACTTTCCTACAAAAATTGATCTAACTTTGGTTCAAATGAACCAAATTTGACGTTTTACCGCTCATTTTAAAAGTGAAACAATACTTTTTCATACTGTTTTAGTTTTTTTTATTCTGCAATATTGGCACTTAAAATTATAACAGTATAAAGATCATCAAAATTTTTCCAATTTTTTACTTATTTATGATACTGTTTAAAAAATGTGTTTATGGGTTTTAAAGATAAATGTAAAGATTTTTTGAAGGTTTTAAAGATAAATGTAAGAAGTTTTAAGATTCCGTTGAAATTTTTATGCTGCGTCCATTTTTTTTGAAGTTATAAGACTTCTCGTGTTTTCAGATTTTCTTCTAGGTAGGGCAAAAACATGTGCAGGGGAGTGTATATAGGTTGCGTTAGTTAAGTTCAACAGATTAAAAACCTTTTTTTTATTGTTAATTTTTCAAATTTAAATCCATTACCATTTGTTAAACCAGTTGTGGATATATGGGAGTTTATCTTTTTTTGTTACTCATGTAAAAAGTTATCTTCTAGCTTGGAGCTACAACTCCACATTTTTAATTTAATTAAAGATTTTTACTATTATTATCTTCACAAATTTTTATTTACCCCACATGCTACCTGCGTTTGTATTTTTTTGTTGTGCTTGCTAATCTTTAGAAAGTAAAGTAGAAAGCTATTTCCTAATAATAGCGTGGAAGGCTTCTGCATTCAGCCTAGCATTTGATGCAGTGGCTCACCCCTACTCTCCGGCATAGGGGTTAGCCCGACATTTTTGCTCGCTGGTGCTGATACTAGCTTTCCACTATACTCTGGCGGTTTGATGCAATAAATTAACTTCTGTTTTAACTTTATTGTGAGGTATTGCACCTTCTTTAAAAGCCAGTGTACCAGGGTTATTCAATCAATAAATTTTATGTGGTAATTCTATAGAGTACGCTTTGTGCATTTTAACACTTATTTTTAAATTTTAATCTTAGTTTAGGTTTTGAAAATTGAAAACCGAGGACTTCCTAAAGAAGCCAAGGTGATTCCTTTGTAGGATCACTGTCCTAGATAATGCGAGAGAAAAATCTAAAGTTATTATAGGACTTTGATCGGGAAGTAGAACATACAATATCCAAGTAATTAACAAACAAAGATATCAATACTTACACTTTCATATGTCTTCTAGCTGCCGGCAAAGTATCGTCAGGCTCCTTTAGAATGTACAATCGAGCAGCATGGACACCATTGGTAAAATATTCTAAATAGTCGATTCCATCTACGTTACATATGTAGGTTGCTTTTTCTCTTGGATTCAAAGTTTTTTTCGCTTTAAGGTAATTTTGGCAATCAAAGTCCCATTGGTTATTGGCATAGTATTCTAATACTTCGTAGCCTTTCCAGATCCGCTTCTGAACTCGACATAATCTGAAAATGGATTAAAAATCTTTGTTAAAATTGTTAATTCATTCTCCCCCTTGTGTATTATTCCGAAAGTTGTCCTAATTCATAATTTATACCATTGATTCTCAAGGCGGTCGATACTGAACCCCGCGGGGTGACTGCGACTTGCACGGGGTTCATGTTAAAGGGGAAAAAAATTGGGGGTGCATGAGATGTAAATGGGGATTTACAAAGGTGGATCTTATTTCCGCAGATCATCACCAATGTATGTATATAAGTATATGTAAGCAGAGAAGCTTAGCGTAACTCTCCAGTAAGATTTAAAAAAAAAGTTTCTGTTATTCTAAGTTGATACTTCCAAGAAAACTTTCTGTAATCGAGCAGTAATCTTAGAATTTTGATGCGTAATTTGCTACAAACTCGAATGTACGCTTCTATTAAGAATTTATAAGAATTTATGAAAGCAACGTGTAAAACTGTTATATATTTTCCTTACTATAAACATCTAAGATGTATTTCCATATTTTCAAAAAGTATGTAAAACCTTCTTGCAATCATTAAAGAACAAGGTACCAATCTATTAAATAAGCAAACTTTAAAGTTTCGTTCACTTTGCAGTAAGATTTCAGAGAAAATTTCCGTCATCCCAAATCGATTCTTTCAAGAGAGCTTTCTATCATTGTATAACCTTTTTAGAATCTTGACGGATACTTAGCTGCAAACTCGAATAGAAGCTTCCATTGTAAAACCGTGAAATTATCTTGTAAAGCTCTTATATAGTATATCTTTCTTGAAAGTGTTATTGAGTGATCTATCGATATGTCGTCACTGTGTCTTGTTTACTGCTTGTAATTTTAGAAACTGTTTATAGTAAACAATTGCGAAATGATGGTTTCTGTCGAACCTAATGGCGGGATGAGTTCCATGAAGCAGCGCTGTGAAAGCTTTCATAGAACTTCCAGTAATTATCTGTTGGTGACAAATATTTTGAGAAAGGTTATAAAGGGTTTTTTTTATAGAGGTATAGAAATTTAAGTTGGCAACACTTTTTTAACTGGCTGCCATTTTGTCAGCTGTCAAGTGATTTATGTTTAGTTTGGTTTGGCATTTCAACATGAATAGACTGACGCCTGAACAACGCTTCCAAATTGTGCAAATTTATTTTGAAAATCATGGTTCTGTTCGAAATACGTATCGCGCACTACGTCCATTTTACGATCAACATAATCGTCCATCAGAGAAATTAATTCGATTAACTATGGAACGTTTTCGCACCACGTTTACTCTAAATGATAATACGCATCCACAGAGACGTCGTACTGTGCGTACAGAAGAAGTCATTGCTGCTGTAGAGCGTAGCGTAGAGGAAGACCCGAATCAGTCTATCCGCCATCGTGCACAGGAATTGGATATGTGTCCATTCACTTTATGGAAGCTTTTGCGGAAAGATCTTGGTTTGCGTGTTTACAAAATCCAACTCGTGCAAGAATTGAAGCCACACGATCACTTAGCAAGGCGTAGATTCGGTGAATGGGCCCAAAACAAGATTGCCGTTGATCCCGATTTTCATAAGCGAATTTTGTTTAGCGATGAAGCTCACTTTTGTTTGAATGGATACGTCAATAAACAAAACTGCCATATTTAGAGTGATGATAATCCCCAAGTGTATGTTGAGACACCGTTACATCCAGAAAAACTGACTGTTTGGTGTGCTTTATGGGCTGGTGGAATCATTGGGTCATACTTCTTTAAAAATGATGCTGGTCAGAACGTTACAGTCAATGGTGACCGCTGTAGAGACATGATTACTGACTTTTTCGTTCATCAATTGAACAACCATGATGTGCAGGAGCTGTCATTTCAACAAGACGGCACAACATGTCACACAGCTCGTGCCACAATTGATTTATTGAAGGAAATGTTTGGTAACCGCATTGTTTCACGTTTCGGACCCGCGAATTGGCCTCCAAGATCGTGCGACTTAACGCTGCTAGACTATTTTCTGTGGGGATATGTGAAGTCGCTAGTCTACGCCGATAAGCCCGAAACGATTGATCACTTGGAGGACAACATTCGCCGCGTTATTGCCGATATACGGTCACAAATGTTGGAAAAAGTCATCGAAAATTGGACCTCCAGATTAGACTACGTCCGAGCCAGCCGTGGCGTTCATATGCCAGAAGTCATATTTAATACGTATGAAATCAATCGAAGGTTCGTTTTTGTAATGCGTTTGCTTGGGGTTGGACTTCATGGTATTAAAACTTTTCTTGGACTGATGAGACCGATGGATATCGGTAAAGGTTTTACCAAAAACAGTTATTATAAAATAATTAATCATATTTGGATAGCAGTAGAAGTAGTGTCACAACTAGTCTTTCAATAAGCAGCAAAAGAAGAGCAGGAAAAAAATAAAAATGAAACGAAAAATCATTTGTCGGTGTCGGATGATGCTTCGTGGGCCAATAGAAGATTTTCCTCACTCATCGGTGTAACGTCATTGATTGGAAAGTTTTCAAGTAAAATAATTGATATTATTGTAAAGTCTAGTATCTGTAAATCATGTGAGTAATGGGCTGGCAAAGAAGATACTGTCGAGAATGCTGCTTGGTACGAGACTCATGCCAACAAATTTACTGTAAATCATTCAGGAAGTGCTGTGCTCATGGAGGTAAATAGTATTATAGAAATGTTTTAAAGATCTGCGGAAAAATTCATAGTATACTATAAGAACTATATCGGAGAAGGAGATACAAAAACTTTCAAATCGCTTCAAGAAGTACAACCGTACGGCGACGATTTGATATTTGAAAAAAAGGATTGCGTATTACACGTTAATAAACGTATCTATAAGCGAGTAAAAGAAGCCAAAAAGATGCTGAGTCAACTGAAGAAAGCCAAGAAGGCTTTAGAAAAAAAAAGAAGCCGGTGCTACAAAAAAGACCAAGTCAAAAAAAATTTAGTATCCCCCTAACGAAAGGTACCAAAAAATGCTACTGTGAAACCTGTAAAAACAGCAACGTTTACCAACCAATTGATGCAAGATCTTTCTTTGTATTATGGATTAGCTGTACTTCGAAACGAAGATTCTGTTGAAGAAGTGCAAAAAAGTATCTGGGCGAGGTTTTATCGTAAAATCTCGACCAACGCCAAGCCACAACATTTACTCTGCCCTGTTGATTTTTGGTGCGATTATCGAAAAGCCGAAGCAGCTAAAACTTTAAGAGATTATAAACACCCTCCAGCCCTTGATCAAGACAGACAAGTCATTTTAGAACCTATCTATCCTCGGAAGATTTACTCAAAAGATGTGTCGGCGCGAACACTCAAAATAAGTATGAGAGTTACAATGCATGCATTTGGCAAATCGCCCCGAAACACATCTTTTCTGATAAAAAAATCGTTGAGATAGCTGCATTCTGCGCTGTATCCACTTTTAATGAAGGTTTTCAACCTAATCTCAAAGTAATGAAAACAATGGGCGCTTTAATTGGAGTGGAAGCAACCAACTTCGTGAAAAGGCACGACGAGGAGCGAATTTCTAAGGTAAAGCGGATGAGCTGTGAAGCGTCAAAGGAGCAAAGAGGAGCTCGCAGAAATGCAAGATTGCAGGAAAATGAGTATTATGAAGAAACAGAAGGGTTAATTTAGAGTGCCGGTATTGCAGATTAACAGTAAGATACTTTTTTTAAGTAAAATCGATATTTTTCTGGCTTTTTTCGGGTGAAAAAAACTTTAATTCGTTTTTCTCAAAACAACATTTCTTGACCTGGTTGACATGATTTAAAGAAAACTCGTCGATTAGTCTCATATTTGGATATGTTATTCTACACATTTCATATATTATCGAGACGTCAGATCTCCGAAACTATTTACGCTAGCTTGGGAAGATGTCTTTAAAAAACTAAATTGGGATGAGAAAGGTTTGAGAGTCGACGGTTCTTATCTTAGTCATCTTCGTTTCACCGACGATGTTGTTGTCATATTTAGCAACCCAGAAGAGCTAAAACAAATGCTTCAAGTTCTCAATGAAGAGGCGAGAAAAGTGGGACTTAAGATGAACTTGGGGAAAACTAAGTTAATGAGCCCTGACGCAAATGTACAAATAGAAATTCAAAATGAAATCATAGAGAATGTCCAAGAGTACATCTATTTAGGCCACGTCATGAAACTGGGCAAAGAAAATCAAACGGCGGAAATAACAAGGAGAATAGGGCTGGCATGGGCTGCCTTTGGAAAGTTGCAGTACGTATTAAGAGATAGAAACACACCAATCAACCTTAAACGGAACGTGTATAACATGTGTGTCTTGCCTGTTGTTATTTACAGCATGGGAACGATAACACTAATCAAACAAAACGCAAATAGACTCCGAGTCACTCAACGCTCCATAGAGAGACAAATGTTAGGAATCTCGTTACGGGATAAAATGCAAAATCAAGTAATAAGATCAAGAATCAAAGTAGTTGACGTTATTGAACGCATATCACGACTAAAGTGGCAATGGGCGGGGCAAATAGCTAGACAACAGCCCGATAGGTGGACAAATAAATTACAGCAATGGTGACCGCGATAAACGAACCGAAATCGTGGCAGGCCACAACGCAGATGGGTAGATGATATAAAACAGTTTGCTGGAAAAGACTGGCTCCAGAAGGTGAGAGACAGATCCCAGTGGAGGACCATCGGAGAGGCTTATATCCAGGAGTGGACGTCAATGGGCTGAGAAAGAAGAAGAAGGAAAAGATATTATTTAAACAATTTAAGTTGCAAAAAGCAGGTTGAAATTTTCAAAAGTCCGCCATTTTTTTTTATAAAATAGTAATAGTAGGGACGATAGCGACAAGTGTACTTTTTAATAATCAATTTGATTTTTTTGTTTCAGACGCACTGAACTTGAGATATCATGTTAACCGGTTTTAAGTAAGGTCAACTTTAGGCAGTTGTATCAGCGAAACTTATGATGATAACACAAAAAAAATCCTGTTATTATATGAAACGTCAACTTTCACGTATCAAAATATTGTTTTAATAAAATTTATTTTACGATGAAACAAAATTCTTCAAAATAAGCCCCGAGATGGGGGACTACCGCCATAATATTTGTCACGGACATCAGGTAATTACTGAAAGCTTCTATGAAAGCTTTGACAAATATTGCTTGCAAAATTCCAGAATATTTTCGTACCAAGTAGAAGGTGTCAGAACTTTATATGAGTGTTGTCTTACGCTTACAAAGAGTCTTTACGTTACGCTTTCCTGAAAGGTTATCGTAAGTTTAGACGCAATCTTTTCGTTAGTATTTGTTACGAATATTAGATAATTACAGGAAGATTACACGAAAGTTTTCAGAAATATTAGTTGAAAGATTATAGGAAGCTTTTGTGTAAGGTTATATAAACCAAGTAGAAACTTTCAGAAAGTGACGTGGATCTTGAAGTAAGCTTACAAAATATCGTTCCTGAAAGGTTATAGTAAGCTTAGACGTAATCTTTCCGTTAGTATTTGTTGCGAATATTTGGTAATTACCGCAGGATTCCACGACAGCTTTTTGAGAGGCTCCAAAACTTTCTCCAAATCTTGCTGAAAGCCTGCTGCAATCTTTTATACTATGTAGGAAAATAGATTAGCGCCTAAAATTTTCAATATTATTTGCCCTTTAAAACATTTTTTAATAACTCAGGCTTATAGCATTTTTCTAATTACTGGTCATATCTACAATTTTTGAAAGAGTCAAAATAAACTATGATTTGAGTAGTTTGAACGTACGGTTAAAGTTTCCTTTAAAAACACATGATTCATTAGCAGCTTTGAAAAAGTAAACTTTGATCTACTTACACTGGTTTGTATCCAAGAATAATTAACAAAGCATCAACTAGAACTGCAGGTATTAAATGGAAAAGAAGGAAATTTATATTATGGATTATTCTGAATCGAGTCAGGGAACCACCTGGGTACCAAGCTACTCCATTTAATGGTATTCTAGTTTCTACTACCTAAAGAAAAAAAAATTTGATGAAAAAAAAAAGTAAAAAATTGAGGTCGTAAAATATATGGTAATTCTTTGGAATATTAGAAAAACTGCATGTTTTCCTATTTTTAGATCACGGAAGAGTTTAAAATTTAATAGATAATTATTTCAATTAAGTGAAATCTAGAAAACGACGTTTTCTGAAAAAAATCCTTACATAACCCCTATTTCGAAGTCGTAAAACATGATTCTGACCTTGATTTTTCTGCGATTTCCCCAAAACACAATTTTTTTTTTTCTTTTTAGGTTTAATTTTTTGCACTAAATCGTTAGAATTTTGTTACCTTCATAAAGAGTGAACGCAAAAATAGGTGAAAATTGGCCTATTTCGTGGACCTTGTATTTAAAACAAAATGTGTGCTAATTGAAAGATAATGCTCTAAGAAACGTTTCAAGATGAACATCTCTTCCAATTTTGAGAAGTTAATGACACTATGCAACAATAATATATATATATATATATATATATATATATATATATATATATATATACATATATATATATATATATATATATATATATATATATATATATATATATATATATATGTATATATATATATATAACGGCAATTAATTATACAAATTCCATTTTATATAATACGTCAAATAAAAATAAAAATCTGAAACGAAACAATTACAAAATATCACAAGTCACATCAGTAATAAAAGAATAACAATTAACTAAAACAATAATAGTGTCACTTCAGTCTGTTATGTATAAAATTCAATTACTTAAAAATTCTTTAATACAACCCTTAAATGAGTTCAGAGAGAGTATGAATGGGTCAACATTCCTAGGCAGTGAATTTATTTCCCTACTCATTCTAGACATTGGGGTGTTAAACGCATAGTTTGTCCTATGGTATGGTTCATTAAAAAGACTATGGACCCAAAGCACCCTCTGAGGTACAGAGAATCCAACAGCCCCCAACAATTCAGGAGCATCAACCATAGAGTGTATGATCTTATAAAATAATATTAGGTCAAGATAGATGCGTCTTTTATATAATGATAACAAGCTCATATAATCCCGTATTACACTGAATGGCACGTCCTGCTTAAAATCAACAAATTTCAAGAAACGGACCTGTACCTTCTCGATTTTATTTTTGTATATTTCATAGTTTGGTGCCCAGACTGGAGATGCATACTCCAAGACAGATTGAACCATTGAGCAGTATACAGACTTAAAACACTGCACAGTGCTGAAATCAGCTAGTGTGCGTTTAATAAAACCAACAAGCCTAAATCCACGGCTCGAAATACTATTAACGTGCAGATCAAAAGAAAGACCCTCATCAAATATCACCCCAAGATTCTTTATATGATCTGAGCGAGTCAGCATTGTATTGTGCAATGGGTAATTATAAACTATACTATCTTTTTTCTTTGGAAAGTAATGGCAGAACATTAAATTAAGTTGCATGAAATTGCGGTCACACCATTTAGTAAAACTATCCAGGTCACCCTGCCACATAGTCCCCTATCTCTCCAACAACCTTAAATATCTTTAAGTCGTCAGCATATAAAAGACATCTGCTTGAGATTATAGAATCCTCTATGTTATTCACGAAACAATTAAAAAGAAGGGGTGTCAAGTGTGCACCCTGTGGGACTCCAGAAGTGACAGGTATATCAGCAGATTCAACGCTATCAATCTTCACCCTTTGTTTTCGATTGGAAAGATAACTTTCAAACCACTTAAGAAAAACTCCGTGGATACCCATACTACTTAGCTTCATCAAGAGAAGCTGATGATCCACCTTGTCAAAGGCCTTGGAGAAGTCAGTGTAAATAGCATCCACCTGACAATGCCTTTCCAACACCTCCAACAAGACCTGCTCATAAGCCAAAAAATTAGTGATTGCAGAGCGACCACGGACAAAGCCATGTTGGGCAGTAGAAAAAATACTTATTAATAGGGATATATTTTTTGACGGACTATCTGTTCAAACAACTTGCTAAATATAGAGAATTTTGAGATGCCTCTATAATTCTCAACATTCGTCCTATCAGCATACTTGTAGATAGGGGTAATATAAGTAACCTTCCAAACATCAGGAAACACACCAGTGGATAGAGATACATTAAATAGTTCAGATAATATTGGGGAAAGAATACACTGACAACCTTTGATAAAATGAGGTGAAATACCATCCGGCCCCACTCCCAACCTACTTTCTAGATGTGAGATTGCATTAAATACATCCAAAGGTGTCACATGCAGAGAACCAAGATCAGTTGATCCTGCACAGTTATGAGATGGGAGGCCACCGGAGTTACTACAATACACAGATGAAAAAAATAATCTGAAGAGCTCCACTATGTCTGATTGATTATTAGCCCAAGAATCACCATAGGACATTGAGCTGGGGAAACAACCTCTTCCATTTTTTGCATTCACATAACACCAAAATGCATTATTATCGGAGCACATAGTCCCCTCCATATTCGAAATATAAACATCGTAGGTACTTTCATATAACTGCTTACACGATCTTCTCAAATCAGAGAACACCATATAGTTTTCAGCAGAATTAGACATTTTAAAATTTCTGTTTGCCTTCTTCTTTTCTAAGATCAGTGCCTTTAATTCAGGGCTAAACCAATGAGGAAACTTCTTATTTTTAGCAATTGCTTTAGGTACATAAATATTAAAACATTCATTAAGAATATCATAAAAGGTATTCAAAGTAACATTCACATCACTTTCATCAACAAGTAAGTGCCAATCAAAACAAGACAAATAATTATTAAGTTTTTAAAATCATTATAGATACAACAGTACTGAAACTCATGCATTTGCTCAGGCATTGGAATCTCCAAGCTTAATGCTGGATGATATATATCACATCTGTTAATAGGGACATTTGATATATTCAATTTAACTCCTGGAGTACTACTAAACACCAGATCCAGTACATTACCAGATATATTGGGAAACGAATTCAGCTGATACATATTTAAACACACAAACAAGTCCAACAAAATGACTTCATTTTGGTCTGATCCACTCGAGAAAACAGGAACAGCTCCATATTCTTCATTCCTCCACATGACACCAGGCAGGTTAATATATATATATATATATATATATATATATATATATATATATATATATATATATATATATATATATACAGGAGCAAAACTTATCAGGAGTGCGGTCTGTATTAGTCAAACTCTTTTTTCTTTAAATACTCTATATTTCGTCACAACTTTGTAACTTCATCAGGAGTAGAACTACAAAATCAAAAAGAAAAAGGGATAACATCACAAGAGACTGAAAACACTAAAATAAAACAAACTTACAGTTTCAGAGTATTTTTGAAAATTTACCTTCAACAGGCTCATCATAGTGGTTTAAAATAGACTACTTGCAAATAAAGATCGTCAAAATTCCTAATCTCTTTTTTGTTCTCATTTTTTTCTTTATACTATTAAAATTTAAAAATTCAAAAACGAAATACTTTACGATAACAATACACGTTGGAACATCATAAATGTTGGAATTATAAATAAGTTTTTTAAGAATGTGTTTGTGGTAACCATTATTAACAAACATATCAAAAAGCATTCTCAAATTGTTTTCTAGAAATTTTTGATTACTTATATGCGTAACTCTGTTCTTCATAGCTATCACAGTACTGTATTTTTGATTTTTCGGGTGACCTGAAAAATAGTTTAGATATCTAACAGATGCCGTGGGTTTCTGATACCACGTTAAAATTACTTTATTGTTTTCCACTCTTATTACTTTTGTATCTAAAAAAGATACCCATCGGTCATTCACAGTTTCGATAGCCTTTAAAAAAATTATTGATACAATAAACCTATCCAAAAATTACAGACTCATTTTGCTAGATGTTATATCTTTGTATACAAACATACCAAATCAACTTGTCCACACTATTTTAGTAGAAAAATGGGAAATTTTAAAGAAACATACATCGCTATCAAAACATAATTTTATGGATGCTGTTGACCTCGTTCTAAATACAAATTACTTTCAGTATGAAAACGCCTTTTACAAACAACTCGATGGATGAGCTATGGCAGCACCAATTTCATCTACCACTGCTCAGTTAGTAATGCAATATTTAAAGGAAAAAGTTTTAGAAAAATTAAATTTTAATATAATATTTTTCAAACGTTTTGTTGATGATTGCATAGCAGCAGTACCACAAAACAAAATAAATGAAATTCTCCAAGAATTTAACAGTTTCAACGAAAAATTACAGTTCACGTCCGAAATAGAAAATAATAACAAAATAAATTTTCTAGATATGACACTTATACGCAGAAAAAACAAAATTTTAACTGAATGGTATACCAAACCAACTTGGTCAGGTAGATATCTTAATTGTTTCTCTAATCATTCACGAACTCAAAAAAATAGTGTTATAATCGGTATGTCTGATCATGCTATCTCCCTAACGTCTGTAGAATTCCGACCAAAAATACTGCAAAAAGTAAAAAAGATACTAATAAATAATAATTTCAACGAAAAGGCTATCATCAAAATAATTGATAAACGAACATATAAGTTTAATAATAACGAAAAAACAAAAAACATAGAACATAAACAGCAAAAATATGTAGCATTACCTTACACTAGTGAGCTGTCAGAAAAAATAAAATACATTTTAAAAAAGCATGATATTATCGTATGCCACAGGTCACATAATAAATTAAATACATTGTTTCACAAATTTAAAAGGTAAAACTCCTCTCAAGAATAAATCAAATGTAATATATTCGATCCCTTGCACAAATTGTCTCAAAAAATATATAGGCATGACGAGCCAATTGCCGAAGAACAGATTAAATGGCCATAAATATAAGAAAAACGCCTCAACAGCGTTAAACAAACACACACAGGACGAAAAACATACTTTTGATTATAACAGTACCATAATAAAAAAAATATGAATTACCAAAAATTACAGATAAAGGAAATGATTCAAAATTAAAAAAGATAAAAACACTGTTAACGACAGAACGGATATGGGAAATTTGAGCCACATTTACACAAGCCTAATTTAAACAAAAATATTAAGTATTCGATCCTGTCAAATAAAAATCACAAATTGAATATCCTCTTAAACATAAAACTAAACGCATGAATTGTAAAATAAAAAAAAATAAAACACATTCGCATTCCATGTTTCCTCATTAGACGATGTAAAGTTTGAATTTTATTTAGTAATAGAGTAACAAAATGTCAAGGTGTGTACCGGTAAAATTAAATATTTTTAAAAATTTTAAAAATTTAAATACTGTTTTAAAGTGTTTTGTTTGTTTTTTAAAATTGTAGATATGTTTCTTGTGTGAATGTTTTAATTATATAAAAATATTTTTAGGAAATAGACAAAAAATTTTGAAAATGCCTTAAATAAAGGGCGAAACGTCAATTGTTTGCATTTTTTGTTAAATAAAGAACCTAAACCCAAGAAAAGACAAAACAAATATATATATATATATATATATATATATATATATATATATAAATATATATATATATATATATATATATATATATAAATATATATATATATATATATATATATATATATATATATATATATATATATATATATATATATATATATATATATAAATATATATATATATATATATATATATATATATATATATATATATATATATATATATATATATATATATATATATATATATGTTTATGCGGCTTTCACGGATTCCTCCGTTTGAGATGCAATAGCAGTGGATATATCCACATTATGCCGTTGTAGTGCTGAAATCACATTCAGCAAACGTACAACTATATGCAACTCCGTGTATAAATGAAGTAAATTGCGATCAGTAAATACAAACCTCGTTCCAATCATATCCTTTCAGTGTTAGAGGTTGCACAGTTTGAATAAATTGCGATAAAACACAATCCATCCAATTCCACCACCATCGAAATGATGGCCCACCTGTACCACCATACCGAGAAGAAAGTCAAAACTTACCCTCCCCGCCACAGTGATACGGCAGAGGTACATGTTTCGTCTCTACTAGACTCATCAGGGTACCGACATGCACCTGTCTGTGTAAAGGACAGATCGGAAGGAAGCATGCAACACTGAACGCGGCTTCGCCGACCTCCCGTCGGATGGCATATGTATGTTTATGCGGCTTTCACGGATTCCTCCGTTTGAGATGCAATAGCAGTGGATATATCCACATTATGCCGTTGTAGTGCTGAAATCACATTCAGCAAACGTACAACTATATGCAACTCCGCGTATAAGTGAAGTAAAATGCGAACAGTAAATGCAAACTTCGTTCCATCATATCCTTTCCGTGTTAGAGGTTGCACAGTTTGAATAGATTGCTACAGAACACAATTCATCCATTTCCACCACCATCGAGATGATGGCCTACCTGTACTACCATATCGAGAAGAAAGTCAAAACTTACCCTCCCCGCCACAGTGATACGGCAGAGGCACATGTTTCGTCTCTACTAGACTCATCAGGGTACCGACATGCACCTGGCTGTGCAAAGGACAGATCGAAAGGAAGCATGCACAGCCAGGTGCATGTCGGTACCCTGATGAGTCTAGTAGAGACGAAACATGTGCCTCTGCCGTATCACTGTGGCGGGGAGGGTAAGTTTTGACTTTCTTCTCGATATGGTAGTACAGGTAGGCCATCATCTCGATGGTGGTGGAAATGGATGGATTGTGTTCTGTAGCAATCTATTCAAACTGTGCAATCTCTAACACGGAAAGGATATGATGGAACGAAGTTTGCATTTACTGTTCGCATTTTACTTCATATATATATATATATATATATATATATATATATATATATATATATATATATATATATATATGCTTTGCTTACCTTTAGACCCAAGGTAATAATTTCCTTCGCTGAAATTTTGTGTTCTGATGAGGTGGTCAGATTGTATATGAACATTTTCTTGCTAAAAAAATGTAAGAGGTTAATAAAATTTTACACGTCTAAAAATAATAGGAAGGTTTTGTTGGTAAGCGAATGGAAAGTGTCGTTAAGTTTTACTCTTGTACCAAAAACATAAAAAGCCCAAAACCAAACTAGGTGAACCATTTCAGGTCAGATATCATACTTTGTGGGCGTATCATTTGACATGCTAAACAGAAAATACACATACGACATCGCTAATATTATTAGACGGATGTCTTATTTATGAATAAGATCCAAAGTATGTCCCACGACAAATTGCTGCGATCGATTTCTAGGAAAATCAAAAATACTGGTCTATAATAATGGACTATTTTGGTTGGATAACAATATATATTTGGATGCGTGAAGAGTTAGAAGGGATTATAATCCTTGTCATAGCCGTCGGAAAGGGGTTTAGTTTATCACTAAGTATTTATGGCATAGAATATTATTTCGGTAATAAACGTAAAATGAAAAGTTTTTATAATATTATTTTATTTCCTATGATTTCTTAATAATTCACATACATTAGAAAATATAGACAATTTTGATATATTTAACACAAATCACAACTGTATTTTTATTATTTTTAATTTTGGTATAGAAACCGTTTTAGGCACATTCAAACTAAAACGTAGTTATAATTTAAATATTGACAAAATACTCATTGTCAAAAATACAAGAAGGTAAACATATATAAAAAAATAAATCCGTTCATATAATATTAAAATTTTTTTTGGGGCAATCGGTCATTTTATTACTAACTAAAAACATTTTTAAGACATTTGAGGTTTCAGTTTATTCATTTATTAAACCATCTACAGAATTACAATTAAACATTAATAAAATTTTTATGAAAAAACTGAACCGACTTCTGAAAGTGCGCTAAAAAGTTAAAAATAACTAGAAATTTTTATATGAAATTGAAATTTTTGAAGTCGGCGCCAAACTAATGCCTGGCAAAACGTGATTCGCATAAACAGATTAAAAATACTTTATTTGTATTTGCTTTCTTATCATAATTTGTATATATAGTTATTTATTTCATTTAGAAATAATTTGGCGTCGACTTTAAAAATTTCAATTTCATATAAAAATTTCAAGTTATTTTTCACTTTTTAGCGCGCTTTTAGAAGTCGGTTCAATTTTTTATAAAAATTTTATTTTTCGATTTTTAGTTTTGAATTCATTATGGTATCCATAAATTATTTGAACTAAGTACTAATCGAGATTAGTGTACCTCGCAATGACTCCAAGGTGGCAAAAAAGTACCCATTTTATCCATAATTGTAAATCACCCTAAAATGAACCACTAAAAATTCTTTGATTCTTAGAGTTCTCCAAATACCAATGAAATTGTGTCAAACAAATATTTAGTTTTTCATAGTAAATCCACTATCTTAAATTTCAAATTAATTTTAGATTGGTAATGTAGGCCCCAAATCCAATATCAATATTTAAAGATTGAGACGTAAATTTCTTAGCACGATATATTTTATATTGCATATTGAGTTTGTATACGCCCCAAGAACCCCGCAATATCAATTTTAAATAAAACCGGAAAATGTAAAATTTTTAGTCCCTCATATTGTATCTTGTCAACCTAATAGTTGTAAAAAATTAACGTCATATTCGTAATATAGCACCCCCCAACCTCCTAACACCAAATCTGAAAAAATGCGAATAAGATAAAATTTTCAACCCACCATATTGGATCCGCCATATTGAATTTCAAAAAAATAATTTTAACGTCTTAATCTAAACTAAATCTAAACCTTTCAAAGCCCCCCAATACCAATTTTAATGAAATCCAGAAATTTAAATTTCTAAATGGTCATATTGCACCTGACATATTAGATTTTCTTGAAATAATTGTATATTCGCTATTTACATTCTCAAAAACGATTCAGTTCCATATTTGAACAAAATCGAAAAATGTAAAATTTTTAGTCCGCTATATTGCGTTTGCCATATTGAATCCAGAAAAAATACTATTAAATTCATAATTTACACCCTCAAGAACCCCCAATATCAGTTTTGGAGAAAGTCGAAAAATGTGAAATTTTTATGACACCATTGAATCCGCCAGATCGATTTTTCAAAAAATATTTTAATTTCGTAATTAACACTAACAAAAATCCCCCAATACTGACTTTGGACAAAATCGAGAGATGTAGAATCTTTAATCCTCCATCTTAGATCCGCCATATTTATTTTTTTCTAACCTGAACTTTTTAAAATTGTTTTGAATTCGGTATGTGCAACCTTGAAAACTCCCTCATAGTAATTTTGGAGAAAATTGGACAAAATTAAATTTTTTTGTCAGCCATATTGAATCCGCCGTTTTGTTTTTTTTTTTTAAATAATTTCAGATTCGTTGGATACAAGCCTGAAATTTCTCCGTACCCATTTTGGAGTAAATCGGACAAAATTAATTTTTTTAGCCGCCATATTGTAAGTGCCATCTTGGATTTTACTGCACCAATTTCATCTAAAAAAATATGAGACCACCGCAGCAATTTCCTGAACATAACGTAAAAAATTTCATTCAAATCGGTGCAGCTGTTCCTGAGTAATCGGTGTACATACATAAAAAAAATACATAGTCGACGAATTGAGAATCTCCTTCTTTTAGAAGTCGGTTAAAAAGGGATTCAAATGTAATTAATTTTTATATGTTACAGAAAATTTATATAATAAATTGTGTTTATGCTGGTAAACATTATGTATCTAATTCATAATCAAAGTCAGTGAAGCTATCTTCGCTCAAATTAATTATAATTGATTCCTCTATCTCACTGATCATGAGATCGAGTTTCCACATTTTCTTTTATTCTTTTATTAAATTGATTTTTTTCCAGTTTTCTGTAGTAACTTTATTCAAAAAAAATTTTCACAAGTTCAGTTAAATTACTAATTTTGTAAGTTGAGTTATTTCCAGCAACTCTACCTTTTACTTGAGAGAGATATTTCCTTCTCCAATGGACATTTTTCGGATGATCTTTAAGAACAGATTTCCTATCTGGTTTTTCCTAGCAAAAATTAACTTCTTTGAGCAATCTCCAAATCCCGATCTTCATTGATTTTAGTTAGAATTTTGTCGACGGTTGAGATCTGCTTCTCATAATAAAACGCATGTACAACTCCTTTTATTGCAGTTTACATTTCTTCTTCCAACGAGATTTTTCGTCTGCCTGTAGTCGAATGTGGCTTGGGATTACTAACAATTTCAGTCGTTTTTTCCCCTTCAGTATTCGGTACATAGTAGATTTTCCAACTCTTGTCATGTTGGAACACATCTCAATAGAGCTTTTAACATTATTATCTAGATATTGATATCTTCAGGCATCATAAACATTCATCGTAATAAGTTTTTCGTTGAGGAAAAAATGCCCTGGTTTAACGATTTTAAATATTTTATATAAGCTTTTATAAATTTAAAATTTATAAAAGCTTATAATATTTAAATATAATTAAATATAATTAGATGTACGGCAGCCCTCAGTTACCTGCGGCACTAGAGCAGGTACGTTGGAGGTTTCGGTAACAGTTTTGTTTCACTTTTAATTCTTGAATAGAGTATAGGAATATGTATGCTTGCGATCACCCCCTCCCCTCCTCTCAAGAGTTAGAATCGATTCTGTCTTATATATTAGGAATATATATGCTGCTGGTACTCCCTCCCCCCCGTTGACAACTTGTTTTTCTTGCGATAGCCCCCCCCCCCCAAAATTGTTTTGAGTTTAGGAAAATAGACCCGATTCTGTCTTTTATACTAGGAATGTGTATGCTTCTGGCACCCCCCCCCCCCCGTCGGCAATTTGTTTTTTCTTGTAATCGCCCCCCCCCCTCTCCAAGAGCTTCAAATTCAGAAAAATAGACCCGACTCTGCCTTTTACATTAAAAATGGGAATGTTGCTGGTTTCTCCCTCCTCGACAACTTGTTTTCGCTCGCTATACTATACTTTTCTGATATCACCGCCCCCTTCCCCCCTAAAGAGAGGCTGGATCCTCCTCTGATGCAGTATCGCTTTCCGTTCGCCTTTATTAAGCTGTTCTCCAACATGTGCCAACCTTATATATTTATTTGTATTCAGTGAATCAGTAGTTTTTATAATATTGTTTGTTGCTCCAAATTCTGTAGAATGTACTTACTTGACTTTACTTTAACAAGTACATGTGGATTTTTATTCCCAAATTCAGCAAGAAAACAATGTATTTATTGGTAGCTGAATATAAAGAGATGGCGTCCGCTTGGACATGACAAGCAGTTTATTCTTCACGTTTTTATATTCAACCCCTTTGCGTTTCTACTTTGGGGTGATAATGAAAATGAAAAATTATAGAAAGATTGTTAACTTACTCGACGTCGATATAATTAGAAACACATAAAAGTGTAGAATTTACCGCAACATCAACAGGTAAATAGTCGGCATAACTATTAGGCTTACAATACATTGTTCTAATGACTCCTTTACCGGCTCCGATTAATAGTCCTGCAGGTCCGTTAATATTGTCAGTCCAGCCTGGAATAGGTTCCTTCCAAATAGGGATCACTAGAATATACAAAGTTCAATATTAATAACATAATAATTTCTCTCGTCCAATTAGGTTCAACAGTTTCCTCCTACTTTTTGGATAAATCATTCCAGAATGATAATTGCTCTATACGTCAGTCTGAAAAGAAGAACTTGAGGCATGAACAATTACACAGGTTTACGGAAGAAAAAGTGGATGCCTGTTTCACTAGACCATCCCCTATCAAGTCAGGTTCAAGGCCATTTCAAGATCAAATAGAGTAAAATTACTAAATTAATCTGAAACAGTAGATACGTATGTTTTTGAGATCGCTGAATCCAAATTCGTATTTTGCTTAACCCCCAAAGGTCGGCCATAGGTCATTTGAGGGTCGTTTCAAGGTGAAATTGATAAAAAATTACTAAATAAATCTCAAAAAGAAGATATGTAGGATTTTGGGGTCGCTGAACCAAATTTGTGGTTTGTTTAATCCTTCAAGGTCAACCGGAGGATATTTTCGAGTAATTTCAAGGTCGAATTAGGAAAAATCTACTAAATAGATCTGTGAAAAAACAAACATTTACGCGTAGCTAGATCGATATCCGTGACACAGCAGACAGGTAAGCGAATCGAGTTTTTGAGTTAAAACTCAAGCTTCCAAAACCACATAACCCACGCAGGCACGTAAATGGAGCGAGTTTTCAAGGTGACACTCAAGTTTCTAAAACCACACCAACCAACCAACTCGGCCTGTCTGCTATGTAACGGGAATTGATATTGGGACAGAATTTGATCATACTAATGACATATTGTGGTAGCGTTAGCCATTATATCTATAATCAATTTGCTGCCACACATTAATTTGTAGCTATTTTAATAATCTATAATTAAATTTCACAGTAATAAAGACACTCTGCAAGTCTGGACGTTTATCTTCTCTCTTGCAGCTTTAGTTTCAAACAACTAGGTTATTTAAGCTTACCAAAACCATAACTCAGAACTTCAGAACTTAGGCAAGGCTGCTAATTAGCCGGACAGATGACAACTATAGTTTACAGCTCACACAGCAGTACGTCTGCGAGTTTAGTCGCTTGAAGGTTTTTCATTAAAATTAAATAAGACAAGTTTCTCAAAACACTTAGTCCATTAACAAAAATAAATAAAAAACAAATTATTTACAGAGAGGAACTTAAACAAATAACAAATAACAATTATGAAAAAACTAACATAATTGCTCTTAACCAAAAACGTAAAACCCAATTTGGAAAAAAAAACACGAATAAAAAGCTTACTAAAATATTGAACAGAAAAAGAAATAAAACACGAAAAACAGCTATTTACATTACTTAATCAAACAGTATGAAAATCGCGAAATGTCCGACTAAAATTACACACGATATTCCCTTAATTTCCCAAGTTAACTGAAAAACAAAACAAAACAAACCTTCTTTCCCGACGATTACACCCGTTACGTAAATTTTGGCACGGCACTGGACGGCGATACCGAATCTAACGACTTCCAGATTGGAACTGACGTTTATAATTTTTTAAAAGAGCGTTCTCAAATCTTACCCCTGTACCCCCTCTGTTTAGTGCCTTTTCGGTTGTACCATCTGTAACCCTCAATTTCATTCCCTTAAAGTTCGAAGGTTTCGATCTCCTGGTTTATAGATGGCATAAGTCATCCATGGGTCGAATTTAATTTAATTTAATATTAAAACTGACCAGAGCTCAAAACTAATGATTATTTCACACAAATGTAATCGGTAACTATTCTACAGTTATACTAAAAGATCGTGTAAGAACCCATGGAAAAAAACCCCTGGGTTTTAGCCATTTTCATATTTTCTTACTCTTATTTTCGTCAATTGGGGAAAAAATTGGTAACAGACACGAATTTTGTACATAATAACAAATACTAATATTGCATTTTAGTGATTTTATTTAAATATTCTTTTGTTTTCTTATGATGGGAAAATTTGCTCAGTTTAAGTAAAAGAAAACTCTCTCACGGTCGGCCACATGTGGTTATCATTTTAACGCTTATCCTTGGACCCATAATGAATTAAATGTTAAGACTATTAAGTTACTTTGACAGATTTATATTAAAATTCTCGAGAGGGTAGAACCGTTTAAATTTTTTGTCATATAAATTGACTGAGTTTATGTTGTTATTTAGAAAAAATTAACTACCCCAAAAGTAATAAAACTGAGCTTAAATTTAAGTATGTTAATGGATTTATATTCCTTGATACGTGACTATTTTTGGCTAAACATGAGATATACATTTCAACGGTCCAAATCCTTATACAGAGGGACTCAAGTAAATTCTTCCATTTAGTAGAATTTTGTTTAGAGTTAAAATAATTAAAAATCACAATGAACTTTAGTTCCCTTACAATATAACTACGCGTGGGTTCTCTTCTTTTACAGATTTATTTAGCGGATTTTTTTAAATTTGACCTTGAAATTGCTCTGGTTAACCTTGAGGTATTAAACAAACCACGAATCCAAGTTCAGAGTTCTCAAAAGCATACATACCTTCTTTTACAGATCTATTTAGTAAATTTTTCTCAATATAACCTTGAAATGACGCTGAAATGATCTATGGTTGACCTTGGGCAATTAAATAAACCATGAATTTGGGTTCAGCGACCTACATATCTTCTTTTTCAGATTTATCTAATGGATTTTCTTAATTTGACCTGGTAATAACCTTGAATCTGACGTGATAGAGGTTAGCGAACCTCAGATTTGGATTCAGGACATCTAATTACATAGGAATAAAATAATATGGTCAAATAGACATCTACTTTTTTTGTAAACCTGTGTTATTAACTGAAAAAAATGTCAAAAATCTACGATTTTCTTACATTTTTCCGTTATATCTATTTAAATATCAATCTTAAAGCAAAATATTTTAAGACATAATTTGTTTACCAAAAATTTTTTTCGGTTCATGATATCCTCATTTTCGAAAAATCCAAAGGAACTAGCACAAACCTTAGGAAAAAAATATTTTTGACGAGTTGGCTTAAACTGTGGGATTAAGTAGTAAATTCGGGATATGAGGGATTAAAGTGAGAAAAATATAGCCAATATACTCTCTTAGCTCCACTATATCTTTCAGAAGATTTTCGGACTTTTTTCCCATCCGGATCTTAGGTTGTGAGTTTGGGTAGTCTTTTCGTTGTCTCGTGGTGATTCTAATCTTCTTAGTTCTAGATACTGCAATTGCGGTGTAGCATATTTAAATGTTCTACTATATATATATATATATATATATATATATATATATATATATATAATACAGAACGAGATGAGTTTACACTTGGTAGTGGTAGGCCTGCATAATGGATTAATTTTATCATACGCGCTCCAAGAAGGTGTGGGACTTTGACGGTGGTGGGGTGGCTTAAGTAATTGTCCTCGAACAGTGAATACTAAGGAACAGCTTACACATACCAGGAAGAACGGCGCAGAGAGGGCGTCCTCTTTCCCATGCGTCATAGCATATTTGAAGGCCAGTCGTCGTGGGGAAGTGTCTGCAAGACGTGGTGACTTGCCCTAATTGGCCGGCTAAGCGGATGGGAGCCACGAAACTCCCCCCAATCCAACCTGAAGGAGCATGTGCCGAGGGCTGCATGCTAAGGGGGATGCTTTATCTCTAACATGCGAACTCTGAATACCTAGAGACCTTCAGTTTCAATAATCGTTGCTCTCGCATGCCGAGCTCTGCAGGAGTCGACCTTACTTTACCTAGCTACTTGAGCAACTATGAATAATGATTTTGAAAAAACAAAAAAAAAAAAGGAGTATGTCATCCAGACAACTCGGAAAACTCAGTCGGCTCCTCAAATAAGTCAACCTCACAAGGAAAGAGCGAGTGGGAAAAATGATATAGAAACAAGAGAGGAGCAAAAGAACAAAACTTCCCTCTCTTCACCCTCAATCTCCTTAATGAAGCGGGAAACCCCCCTACGGGGAAGAAGAAGGAAAGGGAAAAAAGAAGAAAAACTCACCTCCACTATTTGGACTGGGAAAATCGGAAGGCAAAGACGTTCCTATGAAGCAAGGATTAAGTGGAGCAGAAGTAAAGTGGTACCTGCGCTATCTTAATAAAGGGCAAGCCAGGAAGAAGGCGGCAGAACATAAAGCTACCAAAGGCCAAAAGAACAAACTAAAACGTAACCAGAGAAGACAGGTGCATTTCCACCTCAAAAACCAGAATCAAAGAAGAGAAGAACAAGCAAGGCCATCACCTCCTCCTACACTGATGAGAGCTAGGCGGCTGCTCTGAGATCAATCAAGATTGCAATCCTTCCCAAAACGTTTCCGGAGACACTACCCTCAGAGAGTTCCCAGCACTCAACAGATAGAGAGAGAGATATTTCGGAGATAAAATTTTTTACCGGAAGCAGTTAAGCAAGTTCAACTAACGAGGCTACTTGGATTCGCAAGGGCGATCGGCCTCGAATAACCTGCAGCTATGGTGGGATGTAAAGGGCCGAACGGAGGCCTAGGCATCGATGATATAGTATCACCACCCCTCTTCTTTTCATTCATGCAAGAAATTTTTAAACCCTTAGGATATTAATATTTTTTTTTGTTTTTCTTACCTGTTTCTCTTCAGTTATTGTATAAGAATGTAAGATGTTAAACAATATGTAATATTTTATTTCATTGGGTAAACAGTGAATGCTACTCTGAACCTTCAGTTCTGTTGTGTCTTAAACTTGTAAATAAACAAAAAACTTTGTATATTCGAGTATTAAATTGTTTTCTCTTACCAACCGAAGGTCTCAATATTATAATGGGTAAATTGTCCTTCTGCTCAACCACTAAGGCTTCAGCCAACGCTTTGGTATAAGCGTACGTATTTGGTATGTCTCCGAGCAGTCTGAAAATAAATAATTAATAAAATTTTGATCTATTTATAAAATATATAAAATAATATATGGATATCTCTTTTTGAAATGTACTAACAATGAAGACAAGAATATATATATATATATATATATATATATATATATATATATATATATATATATATATATATTTATATTTTATTTGGATATTTTTTTGGGTTGTAAAATAAATTTCAAAAGTTTATTTTCCCCTTCCTATATTTAGTTACGACGTTTCGCACATCATGTTGGGCTTTTTCAATTTTTTATACATTAAAAACAAGGACATTTAAAACACACTTAAACATTCTAAAATACTCTGTTTTTG
Organism: Diaprepes abbreviatus; assembly: GCA_034092305.1. NCBI lineage: Eukaryota > Metazoa > Arthropoda > Insecta > Coleoptera > Curculionidae > Diaprepes > Diaprepes abbreviatus. Next base: position 6,511,379 of record JASJET010000194.1, on the reverse strand, counting down.
TTTTTAATGTATATAAATTTTCTGTTTAAGGGAAAAACTTGAAAAAGCACAACACGGTGTGCGAAACGTTAATAAACGTCATGCTGAAAAGTGCGGAAAACCCCAAGATAATGGAGAGGCTCCAGGTCCAAAAAATCACAAATGAGCTGTTTCGTACTAGTATGGGACTCATCAGGCCACTGCATCCGGTACAAACCATCATCTGGCATTTGTGTCCTACAAGCCGATTTTAAAATAAAAAATAGCAAGCAAGACACAACGGCGGCATATTGATGGTTCACTCAATAACACAAGAGCAACACAAATCAATAATGTTGCGAAAAACCACCATGTGATGACGCACCGATGAATTAAAAAAGATATATATCAAAACTCGGTACATGAAACGCGTTCAAATGGAGTCAAAGCCTGGTGTGGTACCAATAATCTCCCTAGCATCGTTTTGCGAGTTTTTAAGCCGAACAAGTAAACAACAATAGGGAGGAGTTCTGTCGCCTTTGCTTTGGAGCCTTGTAGTGGACAGCCTGTTGAGTGAACTGAATGATGCCGGTTTGTATATACAGGCCTATGCTGATCATCTAGTCATTTTGTGCCCTGGTCGCCATGTCTGGGACCTAGGGGAGGCCAATGATGCGGGACCTCCGGATTACGGAACGATGGTGCCGCAGGGAGGAGCTCAGAATACATCCAAACAAGGCAAAAAAGAGAAAAATGGGGAGACTTCCCACAACTACATTTGTGGGAAAGACTCTTCAACTTAAAGGGACAGTTAACTACCTGGGAGTAATTCTAGACTCACGACTGAGCTGGAATGATCATACTGAGGCTCGAACCAAGAAAGCCATATGTGCTTTCTGAGCTTGTAAACGAGCCTTTATGTGTACATGTGGACTGATACCTAAAGTGATATTTTGGATATACACTATGGTGATCTGTCCCATGATAACGTACGCCGCTATTGTATGGTGGTGTAGCACAACAAAGTGCAAACACATTCTTCAACTTAACAAAGTTCAGAGAATGGCTTGTGTGGGAATATTGAATGCGATGAGGACTGCTTCCACCAAGGCCCTGAAAGTCCTGGTGAACCTACCTCCCTTCACTTACACATGGAAAACGAGGCCCTGAAGACTGTTTATCGTCTCAATTGCCTGGGACATTTTGGAATTGGGCGGCTACTCAGGTATCTCGGAAAGCGCGGTCCATCACGTTCCATGCGGACAGACTACATGACGCTGCTTTTAAAACCAACCTCCCCCTGGAGATATTTCTGCCAAGTAAAAAAGATTGGGTGAGAGAACAAAATCTTCCGAAAAATGTATCCTGGTGGTATACTGATGGATCTCAATAAGATGGAAGAGCTGGAACCGGAGTATTCATCAGGAGCACGGGAGTCAGAGAGTACTACCCTCTCGGACAATGTGCGACAATTTTTACAGCAGAAATGTATGCTATTCTACAGTGTGTCCACCTTTGTGAGAGGGATATAGACAGAAATAGAGTAATAAATATATGCTCAGACATTAAGACTGCGATATTGGCACTGAATTCCAGTGTCGTGACTTTGTGACTGATGTCTGAGTACAAGGATGTACTAAATGGTATGACAAGGAAAGGCTGCACAGTCAGACTCGTATGAGTCCCGGGTCACTCGGGCATACGCGGCAATGAGGAAGCAGACCATCTGGAAAAGTTGGGTGCGGCTACTGAACCATATGGACCCCAACCAATACTATCTGTCCCAATTGCTATTGGCAAAAGGGAATTAAAATCGTTCCTGGAAAGCAAATTTATTGAATCGTGGGGGGAGCTCCTGAAATGAGGTGTGCTAAGGAACATATAACTGGGCCTAGTGCACGGCGTACTAAGGAGCTTCTTTCCTTGGGAGGAGCTGCGAATTGTGGTGGGATTGTTGACAGGACATTGTCACCTCAGGGGCCATCTTTATAGAATCGGTGTCGAAAATGACCCGACATACAGATGGTGTTTGGAGGAGGATGAAACTGTCGGCTCTGTCTTCAGAGAGTGCCCAGCACTCAACGGACTGAGGCAGAGATATTTCGTAGATACAATTTTTTGTTATCGGAAGCAGTTAGGCAAGATCAACAAATTCGCAAAGGCGATCGGCCTCGAATAACCTGCAGATATGATGAGATGTAAAGGGCCCAACGGAGGCCTAAGCATTGATGATCTAGTATCACCACCCCTTTTTCATTCATTCATTCATTCATTCAACAGAGATAAGTTTTCTTTCTTCCGTGTGATTTTAAAATAAACTAAAATAAGTTTTAGCTGATCGGACATAAGATTGTCAATAAAGATTACTCTTGTACTAAAAAGTGCGGAAAACTCCAAGATAATGGAGAGACTTAGTTGCCGGTACCGAATAGTGCATCATCTTGGGTAGCGCGTTTCGTGTATCGAGAGGACGCCGTTGTGTCTTGTTGGTATTGCCTATAACGTATTTAAAGCGTCATCATTAGGATAACTTCTCATATCTGGCGATGGTTAATATTAGGTATCCAGAAAAAAGGCAACCCTTTTCAGACATATTTGCTCGTTTAAAAAGAAATATAGTTGATCAGGGATTTTTTATTCAGCCGCGTCCCAAAAAAATACGTTAAATAATTCAGGGTGTCTTTTCTCTCCCTGTGTATTAGAAAAATAGGTTGGTGTAGCAAAATCTGACGCTGAAAGAATTTTGAAAAAGTATAAACACCATCCATATAAATTTAAAATAGTACAACATTTACACCCCGGAGATGATCAGCGCTTTATAACATTTTGTCAATGTCAACCAACGAATCTTTTGGCAGATTTGTCATCTGATCTGACAAGTGTTATTTTTCAAATGCGGGAATTTTTTATCGTCACAACACGAGGCTAACTGAAGTTTATACTTGACAATGGTTAGGGATACAACCTAATCGCAACGTCGTAAAAATAAACAAAAATAAAGCCAATGCAAGTCCGACAGTCATATTTTAGTCAACGAGAAATCAGTCAGAAATTTAAATAGCTTTGAAGATGAAAGTGAACATGAATATTTTTGTACAAATGGAAAATTTGAATCTTTACCAAAAAAACATTGGATTTTGTGCATTTTGTGTCATAACTGAGAACACAAAAAATGCACGGACGGGAAATCTGGTAAAGGATACATTTATTTGTGATCTGTGTCAAACTAGGTAGGCAATTAAGTAGCTATAAATAAACAATTACTATTTAATTCCTGTAGTTCCTAATTACCTCACATCGTTCCTATTGGTATTTTCCCCATTAATCTAGTCTTAAAAACACCAGGGTAGCTATTCTCGTTCTTGAGAGAACGATCATCTTGATGGAAAGTGAGCGTGGTTCTCACGAAAAAGTATGAAACCGTATTCTGGTTATTTTAAGCGATGGTCACATCCATCAAATCTTGAGAGAACTTGTTCTACTAGTCCGAACCAAGAGAACGGCGAGATTTTGAGAGAACGATACTGTCATTCCTGTCATTATGCGGTATTTTTAGGTTATAAAAGTTCAAGAAAATTCATGATTGTTTTGAAAATATTGTAAATTTTATAAAATATTTTTGTTCGCAAATATACATACATAAAATGGGTATTGAGGAAGTAATTTTGAACCACGATGGACCTGAGGATGTCAGATTAACGGAAAAGCAAACGGCAAATTATAATCGTCGATTTCTACCACGGTTGTGTCGATGTGGAGATTTAAATGATTCAGAATTCACGAAGCTGTTTTTATAAGTATCTATTATATAAGTATTTGTGGAACTTGGCGGACTTTACTTCATTTAATTTATTTTACTGGCTTGGTAAAGATCGAAGAAGATATCTTGTACTAAAAATAACCCAATTTATAGAATTCTCAGGGCTTGAAAGGAGGCAACATCATCTACCCAAAGTCATGGTAATATTTGGTAACTATAAATTTAGCATATGCAAGAGTAGCAAGTCATTAATGATTTTTTTACTTGGTTAGATTATACATATTTGTAATATATTACCTGCTTTAGTTACTCTTAAAAAATTTGGAGAATGTTAAGCTAATATTAATTTTTCTTTTTAGATTTAGGTACCCATATTAATATAATTTTATTAAAATATAAATATTTGTAGGTTCTTGGATTTTTTGCGACTAGCAGCTACCACAAAATTACTGGGTTGAATATATTTCTGGAGTGAGTCGCCCAAGTGTCAGTTGGAGTATTGTAGAAGAAAAATCCAGATGCTTTAAATAGAGACGATGCTATTTCAGAATGGATCTAATTACTACAAAATTTAAATGAATTATGAGCTTGTCCAATTGGGTAATTTTCTATTAAATTGTAAATTATATACAGCTAGCAGTAATATGTATTTTGTAAACTTAAAATTTAAATGTAATTTGTTTTTTTTTAAAAGAATTAAAACTGGTGTTAAATAGGTAATATGTAAGATAGTTTTGAAATATACAAGATTTTTATAATGTTTTAGGCTTTATACTAAACATAATTTCCCTGGTATTTTAGGGTACATTAACGGCACTCATGTTGCAATTACAAGATCAGTAACAAATGACCTAGAATTTGTGATGAGACTTTATAAATCATGAATATAAATGCTAAATTTCTTAGTAGTACCCATGATTCTTATATTTGGAATGAATCTAACATTTCCAATATAATGGAAATGATCTATAGAAGAAACCCAGATTCATTTTTCCTCATTGGAGATTCAGGTAAATTAATTGTACAGTACTCTGATAATTTGTTATTAATTTAGAATATGTTTAAATATATAAAGGAAAGTGAACCAAGTTTAATTTTTTCAGGATTTCTTTTAAGGTCATAGCCTTTGGAAGATATTTCACAACTGAGGACACCAGAGGAAAGATTTAATAGATATCTGTTCATTATGGAGTACCGTTGAAAGATGTGGTGTCTTGAAGAATAAATTTAGATATTTTTCAAAAGATAGATAGATAATAATTTTTTAATATGGGAAGTATATATATATATATATATATATATATATATATATATATATATATATATATATATATATATATATATCAAGTATGCAGAATGTATTTTATTGATGAAATAAATTTTTACACATTTCATTTTGTTTTTTTTTTACTTTGTATATTCAATCCCTGATATTTATGGGGAGTATAAAAAATAGCATATTTACAAAAATAAGGGAAATCTTTTTTTTCCCAACCCAGTAGAAAATAAACTAAATTTGTATTTTAGGAAATGTAAATGTTAATTTTATTTCGCATGATATCCTTTACATCCTTGTAGGTGATATTAATTTCACGCATAACGGCTATTTTACCAGTAAAATATTTCTATTTGTTTTTTTACATATTTATTTTTTTCTCTATAAAACTGCCTTTCTAATTCTTTTCTCTCATTAAGAATATTAAATAGGTTAAAAATATTAATTATTATATTAATTTTAAATTCGAACATTTGCGTGCTATGTTCATATTCACATTCTTTTTTAGGGTTAAATGGACAATTTATATGGTTACATACATTATTGACGCTTGGCAACATAGCTTACTAGATTTTGTTTCCGATCTCCCATCACATCCCACGAGAATACGGTAATACACGATCTAGAGAATAACCGTAGGATGGGATTGTCCCTATTCTCTCAAGAGAATGATCACTTCCTATGAAGAACCAGAATAGCTACCCAGAAGGTATTAAGTAAATAAATTTGATTTATTCTTAAATTTTTATATGAGGTTTTATTTGGAGAATCTTTTGATGTGTTTAACTAATAAATAGAATGGCTTATATTTCAATAAAAACTAATTACATTAGTGATGCCATTTGTTTATTTTTAGGTTCTTTCAGTTAAGTGTCCCCAATTACCCTACTTCCCCTATAAATATGATATAGTGTGACAGAATTTGATTATAGACTCCTGCTAATGACATATTGAGGTAGCGTTAATCATTTTATCTATAATCACATTTTGCCCCATATTAATTAGTAACTATTTTAATAATCTACAATTAAATTTCACAGTAATAAAAACACTCTGGAAGTCTGGTCGTTCAACTCTCTTGCAGCTTTAGTACCAAATACTACGGTTATTATAAGCTTAACACAACCATGACTCAGATCTTCAAGACTCAGGAAAGGCTGCCAATTAGTTGGTCAGTAGACATATCTTGTTTTGTAGGTCTCGCAACAGCGCGCCCGCAAGTTAATTCGCGTCAAGGTTTTATTTTGATTGAATAAAACAAGTTTCTCAAAACACTTAAATCTATTTAACAAAAATAAATAGAAAAACGAACTATTTGCAGTGAGAAACTTAAAACTAATAACAATTACGAAAGAACTAACATAATTGCTCTTCTCGGCCGTTATTTTAACCAAAAACGTAAAATCCAATTTTGAAAAAAAACACGTATAAATAACTTTATAAAATATTAAACAAAAAAAAATAAAACGCGAAAAACAGCTATTTATGTTACTTAATCAAACCGTATGAAAATCGCGAAATGCCCCACTAAAATAACACACGATAATCCCTTAATTTCCCAAATTAAACAAAGATAATCTTCTTCCCCGACGATTATACCCGGGACGTAATTATTCTACGACACTGGTACTTACGGTACCGTTCTAACGACATTCAAATTATGACTGACTTTTACTATTCCTTAAAAGAATGTCTTCGAATCTTACACCTCTCGACACCTCTCTGTTTCCCGTTTGTACCCATATTACCCGATGGAACCCGGTAAACGTCAATTTCTTTCCCTTAAAGTTTGAAGGTTTCGATCGTTACGTGCTGAGGGCGTTAGCTATTCTATACCGGATGCTTGATTCACGAATTGGCCTGTGAACGTCTTACTCTTAATTTTTATATAAACACAATTAATAAAACTATTCTATTTCTTTCTATAACTAAAGGAATAAGATAACACAACGTCTGTGAAGAAACTTGAGTGCCCTTTTATTCATGATGCTGGTATTTGAATCATTCTTTCTTGCAGTCAGGAAAAACAGACGCTACATACCTCCTTTCACAGATCAAACGTTATATTACCGTATAATGAGTTTATGTGATTATTCTTTTGTTTCCTAATAATGGGAAAACCGTTCAATATTTTAATACATTTTAAAGGTATTTCATTTACCATATGTTAAAAACTACCCTTCACACGTCTGGTTTTACTTACATAATCAGAGTAGGATTATTTCGACAGATTTATAGCCAAATCTTAGAAAGGGTCTCTTAGTTTTATGTCTTCATAAATTTATTGAGTTTATATATTTTTAAGAATACATTTAAACGACAAAGATAATAAAAGTTAAGTTCGCTAACTGATTTATTTTATAGTGATAAAAAATATACCTACCCTATTCCCACGAGAAATCTATTCACAGAGTGATTATTTAATTATTTATTTTAACAGAATATAGTTGACATTGAACAATGAAAAATAATTAACATTTGTTCCATTACAGTTGTATAAACACTGAAGATGCTTCAAAAATGGTGCTAAAACTGTTCGACGACCTGGATTCATATTTCACATCCGATTCTCCTAATTTTAGGAGACTACTCTTAATTTTTATAGAAGTGTGAACACTAATGGATTTAGATACTTACTTTGATGCATTCTTATTGATAACATCCTCTTCCGTACATTCAACTTTTGCGATAAGTTTGTGAGGGTCGGTCGGTGGTGGATAAGGCTTCTCATATAAGATTCTTTCCTTCAAGTGACAGTAGGCTGTAGATATGTGAGCAAAAGCCTACAAAGAATTGTATTAAAGCAGGAACTTTTCCTGATATGCTATACTGGGACAAGTAGAAAAATTTAATATGATTTCACACTTTTTAAAATATTTGCATTTCTTTTTTCCAGAGACACGAGGAACTTAAATTCTACTCAAAACTATAGATATATTTAATGTATAATGACCTATACCCAGGGTTGGCAATGTTTAAGACATTTGTTTTAAACGTATGTTTAAAACACACATCAAATACATATACGATTTAATCATAAAATTTTTTGTTGTCAAGAGTCGCGGTACCGACTCTCCCCAAGTTTAAATTAAATGTGCAATTTATTAAATACAATAATCATAAGAAAACTCCTCTGCTTTGCTCCAAAATATCAGCTAGTGAATTATTAACATTTATATTTATATTCGTGATTATCTCCAGACTGCATTTTGAATAAATTTACGTAAAATTAGTGTAATTTATGTATTAATTAACACACTGTAATGAAGTTGCATAAATTCTATTAAAAGGAAAATGGTACTAATTATATTAATACTATAATTGGAAATGTTAAACAGTATTGTTGCTCAACTCGATAACCAACTATTATATTTTCAATTTTTGAATAAATTTCATAAAAAAAAAAGCCGCGCCAAGTTTTTTTGTAATACGGATTTGAGTAGAATGAAATGGCTGTAATGGACGAAAAAAAAAATGTAATTCATATAAATCAAATTTAAAATTATGTTGTACAGGGTGAGTCAACGATTGGATGAAGTAGGTTTGTGCCTTTTCGGTGAAATTAACAAAGAAACTATATTTATTGTTTGATACAGTTTATTTTTACGCAGATTTTAAAAATATTTAGGACTCTACAGGGTGAGCCAAAAAACTAGGACAGCATAAAGTTGTATTTTTTTAAATAGAACACCCTATATATCAATCATATTTTCGATTTAGCTTATAATTTTAAATCTTTATTATTAAGGGTTTACTAAAACAAAACTTTATAGTTTCTGAGATAATTAAGTTTAAAGAAAAAAAGTCACATTTTCAAGCATCAATTCAATCCTAAATAACGTTTTCAATTTTGTGACAAATATATTCAAATTTGGAATTTAGCAAGGCCAAGGACAAGTTAACATAATTTTTACCTAATATTTGCAATAAAAGCTACAGGGTGTTGAACACATCGGCTCAAATTTGAAAAAGTTTAAATGAATAAATATCTTTTTTTTTAAATGGTACACCCTGTATATTTTTATGTTATTTAATAGAGTAATAAGAACCCTAAAAGTTTTGTTCAATATATCCTATACCTATTTATAATAGTTTTTGAGATATTTCAGTTTTTCTTATTTTCCATACTTTTTTACAGAAATAGTCTTCATTATCATAGTAGCCATGTAAAATAATAAAAAGAAACTACAGAAACAAACAGAATGTGGTTAAATATGATGAAATACATTATTCGTTATATTACAACGGCAATAGTTTAATTAAACATAATGTGAAAAAATTAACACAACAATAACGACAAGGCAAATACATATTTACTTTTATACTAAATTGAAACAAAAAAATTACCTATTAAATACTGAGATTAATTATTTCTTTTTAATAAGTGTTCGAATAAACGACCCTCTTGTGCAATGCACAAATTTAGTCTTTTTTGCAGATTTTCTCGGACCCTGGACAAAATTAGTGGCGTTATTGTTCTACAGGTATCTCTAATCCTGTTTCGCATATCTTCCACTGTTGTTGGTGGATTAACATACACCTTATTTTTAATATAACCCCATAGGAAGAAATCTAATGGGGTGATGTCGCAAGACCTTGGTGGCCACTCAATGAAACCCCCACGTCCAATCCATTTTTGCGGATATCGTTGGTCCAAAAACGCACGAACTTCACGATGGTAATGCGGAGGTGCACCATCGTGCTGGAACCACATACTGTCGAGCTCATTCCTATCGAGACCTTGAAGCAGTTGGGGTAGTTCTTCTTGTAGAAAGTTCAGGTAACTATGGCCATTTAGTGGTTCATTAAAAAAGTGGAGTCCAATAATTCGATTATGATGAATACCACACCAAACATTTAATGACCAGTGGTTTTGATGTTGCACCTCTCTAATCCAAAATGGGTTTTCTGTGGCATAATAATGCATGTTGCGTCTATTTACGGCACCGTTACTTCTAAAAGTAGCTTCATCACTAAATATTACCTTGCATAATAAATTTGGATTTAATTGAATTTCCGCATTTATTGTACGACAAAAGTTTACACGACTTTCAAAATCCTGTCCATGCAATTCTTGGTGTAATTCCGTGTGATATTGATGATACCTATATTTCTTGGTAGTACGATTAGCGGTGGATTGTGATGTTTCACATAATGTTGCTAACTGACGGCTACCAATATAAGGATTTTCCTGAACATTTAACAATACTTGCAGTTCTTTTTCTTCATTAGTTACTGGTTTGTTGACCACTTTACGTTTTGGATAATCAACAGTACCAGAAGAATCAAATCTTTGCATTAAGTTTTAAAAAGTATGGGTATTAGGCTGGCGTCGATCAGGATACTTCATTTTGTAAATTCTTTGCGCAAGAAGGCAATTTTTTGAGCCTCTCCTATTGTATAAATCATATCTATTAACTCATTCTTTGGAAAATTCATTTTACAATATAAGATGAATGCAAAAAAAACCAAACTACACTACATAAAAACCAAAAGAAGCGATTGCGGTTATAAATTTGACACACAGAAAAATGTTCTTTTACATTGTTTTTGCCATGGCTACTATGATAATGAAGACTATTTCTGTAAAAAAGTATGGAAAATAAGAAAAACTGAAATATCTCAAAAACTATTATAAATAGGTATAGGATATATTGAACAAAATTTTTAGGGTTCTTATTACTCTATTAAATAACACAAAAATATACAGGGTGTACCATTTAAGAAAAAAGATATTTATTCATTTAAACTTTTTCAAATTTGAGCCGATGTGTTTTCAACACCCTGTAGCTTTTATTACAAATATTAGGTAAAAATTATGTTAACTTGTCCTTGGCCTTGCTAAATTCCAAATTTGAATATATTTGTCACAAAATTGAAAACGTTATTTAGGATTGAATTGATGCTTGAAAATGTGACTTTTTTTTATTTAAACTTAATTATCTCAGAAACTATAAAGTTTTGTTATAGTAAACTCTTAATAAAAAAGATTTAAAATTATAAGCTAAATCGAAAATATGATTCGTATATAGGGTGTTCTATTTAAAAAAATACAACTTTATGCTGTCCTAGTTTTTTGGCTCATCCTGTAGAGTCCTAAATATTTTTAAAATCTGCGTAAAAATAAACTGTATCAAACAATAAATATAGTTTCTTTGTAAATTTCACCGAAAAGGCACAAACTTACTTCATCCAATCGTTGACTCACCCGGTACATACGTCATATATAATATTGCAAATAAAAATAAAGTTCAACGTTTCATTACTGTCACTTACATGTGAAATGAAATTAAAATTAAATGTATTATATTCTTCATAGTAGTTATCGAAAACCGTTAAAATATTTTTCAATTATGTATAAGAGAAAATAATTTTAGAACACATAAAAAAATGGAAGAATTTTGTAAACTTGGCGCATTATGATTTGAGATAGTTTTGTGAAGTTTCAATGAACAGACGTTTAGAAATTAAAAAACATAGCCTACAAGGTCTCAGTTGTTCTCAGTTGTGTGCGGTATAAAGTCATGGTAGTTCCACGTTTATTTGAACTTGGCGCACTTTTTGTACAGCCATCTGGGTGTTTTTGGCCGGATTATAGTATAGTATATTATATTAGTTAGAAATATTATTATTTTGTAGTATGTTTTTTACCTAAGAGATGGCAACTTTGAAATCAGTATGCGAGATTCCCCTGACGTGTGGCGAATATACTGGTTAATCGCGGGAATTTCCCGAATTTTTTGTTGTGTTTAGTTAGAGAAAGCCAAACGAAATCGAATTTAATTGGAGCTTTGCTTGTGAAATGTGGACACGTACTATGCGTGTACCTAAATAAATTTCAGGTTTTATTTGGTGTTATTACGAGTGTTACTTAGGAAGAAAACATGTCTACAGGACGGAAAAAAGACCCTCTTTGGCGAAACTTTACAGAACTTCCAGCATCTACGACAGGGGTTGGTGGAAAAACACTCAGGGCGCGATGCAAGTATTGCAAGACGAATATAGGGGGCCTAATTGCTCGCATGAGGGAGCATTTGGAAAAGTGTTCAGATTATGCATCTAGAAATTCTGGTACATCGTCTACATCGAGCTTTTCATCAAAAATCCAAATTGATAGTAATGATGATTCAAGTGATGATGGTAAGGAAATAATTGAATACCTATTTATTACCTATCTATTACCCACCTATTACCCAGTGATCGGGAAACAAAATAATGCCATTTTTAATTTTTTAGATACAACCTGGAATACTATATATATAGGAGAACTTGCTAGGCGGAAAGCCCGAAAAAATAATGTTATTTTGTATCTGTAGGTAGAGTACCTACAGTTGTTTTATTCGTAAGTATTTGAAAGTTTCTTTGTTTCTAGGCGGTGGTGCAGATGGAGTCCAAGTCAATGTCAACTCAAGTGGTGAGAAGACGCGTCAGGCTACATCTGCGTCGACACTATCAAAGACTTCTACAAGTTACTCAATGTCACAATACATAGTGAAAACGTCAGAAAAGGAAAAACATAAAATAGATATTCAGGTTGCGAGATACTTTTACGCCACAAATACTCCATTTCGGCACTCTGAGCATCCAGAGTTTATCAAAATGATGCAATTATCTTGACCAGGCTATTTACCACCTAACAAAAAATTTAAGGGCGGAAAATTACTGGATGATGTATATGGTCCCGTGAGATTAAACATGGAAAAGAATTTGAAGGAAAAAGTGGTTTGTATGGCTCTTGATGGTTGGAGTTACATATGCAATTAGCCAATTGTGTGTGTTAGTGTGACCACTACTGAAAATGATGGTAGCGTTTACCTCATAGATACTGATAACGCCGCTAATATGGCAAAGATGCGAAGACAACTAATGGAGGAATTAGAAGTTGATCAGATTGGCGATGTTATAACATATGGTTGTTCTGCTCATTTAATAAATTTATTTGCCAAGGATATTGAAGAAGCGGAGATAAAAAGTAATGTAAAAAAAATTGTAAAGTACTTCAAGTATCATCATTTTCCACAAGCAAAGTACAAGGAAGCCGGTGGGAAAGCACTCGTACTACCTCAAGATGTACGTTGGAATACATTAGTAGATTGTCTTGAATCATATGTCAACAACTGGCACTGTCTTGTCAAAGTATGCAGCGAGCACAGGTCTGTATTAGATTTAACAATCGTAAGGAACGTCCAAGATGTTGAGTTCAAAGAAAATGTTGAGAACTATCTCAAAAAGCTGAAGAAAGTATCAAAAGCTCTTGATCTTATTCAGAAAGATGTGTGCGTCCTAAGCGATTGTACACATATATGGAAAGCTCTCCTCTGATCGGACTGGTCGAAAGAAGAAGCAGATAAACTTAAAGCAAGTTTTAAAGCCGCAATGACACCTGCACATTTTGCTGCTTATATATTAGACCCTAACTATAAAGGCGAAGGACTATCAGAAGAGGAGGACACAATGGGCATGGAGTTCATAGATTCAAGCTGTCCGCAAGAAATGAAAGATGTCCTGACGTACCGTGCGAGAAGTTTTCCATTTCTGGAATACATGTTTAAGGAGGATCTTTTAAAGAAAACGCACGTTTCAGTGTGGTGAAAATCACTTGGGACCAAACTGGATCCAGGGATGCTCGACATCACAAGTCAGTTATTTACTGCGATTGCGTCTTCTGCAGGAATCGAAAGATTATTTTCCACTTTCGGATTGGTACATTCCAAATTACGCAACAGGCTCGGGACAGAGAAAGCGGCTAAATTGGTTGCAGTTATGAGGGCGCTGAATCCACATAGCTCGCTTGAGAACGTGGACGTGAAGGATTGAGGAGTTGGAGAAGAGAGAAAGAGAAAGAAAAAAAATTGTAAATGCAGTGACATTATAACCGTTGATCGAAATTATTAAACATTTTTAATTACTAAAATTTTTTTCTTTTCAAACCTATTTATTTATGTATAATACTTGTTTAAAATTAAGTTTAAAACATGTTTAAAACAAGGTAAATAAAACAGAAATTAGGCATTAATAAAAAAAAATGTTTTTTTTGTTTTTAAAATCTGAGATTGGGCTTTGTCTCTAACTGTGTTAGAACAGAGCACGTTTGTCCTTAGAGTATAAGGTTTTTTCAGTTGGTTGAGAGTTAAGTTTCTCTTATATAATTGTATTTTTATACACCCAACTGCAAGTATGCACTTTTGGTTTAGAACTTGTAATATTATTTTCACGTGCTTTTTTCATATTCGGGAGATTTCCCACATTTCCCCGTACACTCTGTTGACTATTAGTGTCGTTGGAGGTGGTCTCTGATTGAGGAACTTCCAAACCATTTAAGATATTGAGAAGCAGGAAAAATAGTTGAATATATATTATTTTGTCATATAAAGTTTGAAATTTTTAGTGAAATTAATCGTTAACTTACCAGCAACTTTTTACATTCCTTTGCTAAATCTAACATCAACTTAGTTCCTCTAACATTTAATAGAACAGCTTGTGTTAAAGGGACATCGAATCTAATTGTTGCAGCGCAGTGAAAAATTATTTCCACTTCATTAGTTAACTTCTCTCTATCTTCAATGCAAATTCCTAGGTTAGGGAGCATTACGTCACCCACTACGATGTCGATTTTTTTGAAAATGTCATTTCCTTCCTGCTTCTTCACCGTGTCAAATAGCTAGAAATATCAGAAAATATTTTTAGTAAATATACAGGGCAGGTGCGGATCCAGGGGGCGATCGCCCCCCCCCCCAAAAAAGCTTTGAGTTCAGGAAAATATACCCGATTTTGTCTCTTATACTATAGTTTATTCAAGAACTAGAGAGAGTAGTAAATCATTTTTTAAGCTTTTTTTTCTTCTCGAAATAGATGTTTTCTAGTCCGGTGTCTTTGGCAAAATCTGTTAGACATATATTTTTTCCATAGGAATGGGTTAGAAATTTTATAATCAAAAATACCGGTCTATAATATTGGACCATTTAGGTTGGATAACAATAGATATTTGGATATGTGAAGTGTTAAAAAGGATTTTAATCCTTGTCATAGGCGTCGGAAAGAGGTTTATTTTATCACTAAGTATTTATGGCATAGAATATTATTTCGGTAATAAACTTAAAATATTTTATTACATTTACTTTATAATATTATTTTATTTCTTATGATTTTTTAATAATTCACATACATTAGAAAATCTAGATAATTTTGACATATTTAACACAAATCACAACTGTATTTTTATTATTTTTAATTTTGGCATAGAAACCGTTTTAGGCGCATTCAGAATAAAACGTAGTCTTTTTTTTTCTCAAAAAATTCTAAGTTATAATTTAAATACTTACAAAATACCCATTGTCAAAAATACAAGAAGTTAAACAAATATAAAAAAATAAATTCGTCCATATAATGTGAAAATTTTTTTGGGCTATCGGTCATTTTATTATTAATTAAAAACCTTTCTAGGACATTTGACGTTTCAGTTTATTTATTTCTTAAACCATCTGCAGAATTACAATTAAACACGAAAAAGGGATTCAAATGTAATTAATTTTTATATGTTAAAAATATTTAAATAATAAATTGTGTTTAGGATGGCAAACATTACGTATCTAATTCGTAATTCAAGTCAGTGAAGCTGTAGTCTTTTTTTCTCAAAAAATTCTAAGTTATAATTTAAATACTTATAAAATATCCAAAGTCAAAAATACAAGAAGTTAAACATATATAAAAAAATAAATTCGTCCATATAATGTGAAAATTTTTTTGGGCTATCGGTCATTTTATTATTAATTAAAAACCTTTCTAGGACATTTGACGTTTCAGTTTATTTATTTCTTAAACCATCTGCAGAATTACAATTAAATACTAAAAAGGGATTCAAATGTAATTAATTTTTATATGTTAAAAATATTTAAATAATAAATTGTGTTTAGGATGGCAAACATTACGTATCTAATTCGTAATTCAAGTCAGTGAAGCTGTAGTCTTTTTTTCTCAAAAAATTCTAAGTTATAATTCAAATACTTATAAAATATCCAAAGTCAAAAATACAAGAAGTTAAACATATATAAAAAAATAAATTCGTCCATATAATTTGAAAATTTTTATGGGCTATCGGTTATTTTATTATTAATTAAAAACCTTTCTAAGACATTTGACGTTTCAGTTTATTTATTTCTTAAACCATCTGCAGAATTACAATTAAACACTAAAAGGAGATTCAAATGTAATTAATCTTTATATGTTAAAAATATTTAAATAATATATTGTATTTACGATGGTAAACATTACGTATCTAATTCGTAATCCAAGTCAGTGAAGCTATCTCCGCTCAAATTAATTATAATTGGTTCCTCTATCTCACGGATCATGAGATGAAGTTTCCACATTTGCTTTTATTCTTTTATTATATGGATTTTTCCAAATTTTCTGCAGTAACTTTATTCAAAAAAATCTTTTAAAAGTTCAGTTAAATTACTAATTTTGTAAGTTATGTTATTTCTAGCAAATCCCCTTTTACTTAAGAGAGATATTTCCTTCTTCAACGGACATTTTCTGGACAATCTGTAAGAACAGATTTCCTATCTGATTTTTCCCAGTAAAAATTAAGTTCTCTGAGTAATTTCCAGAGCTCAATTCTTTTAATTTCAGGTAAATCTCGATTTGCATTGATTTTAGTTAGACATTGGGGTCTGCTTCTCATAATAAGATGTATGTACAACTCCTTTTATTGCAGTTTACATCTCTTCTTCCAACGAGGTTTTTCGTCTGCCTGTGATCGAATGTGACTTGGGAGCACTAACAATTCTAGTCGTTTTTTTTCTCGTTCAGTATTCGGTACATAGTAGATTTTCCAACTCCTGTTATGTTGGAACACATCTCAACAGAACTTTTAACAATATTATCTAGATATTGATATTTTAAGGCATCATAAACATTCATAGTAATAAGTTTTTCGTTGAGGAAAAAATGCCCTGGTTTAACGATTTTAGAATAATTATAGATGCAGAAGCCATATCTTTTGGATATGTCACTAATCTCATATACTACATAAAAACAACCACAACCAAGATAAATCACTAAGGACACACTGTAAGGTGTACTTTGCTCATTGATAGAAATCAGAAACTCTATGGTTGCAGTAAATTTATAAAACCTTATAATGTTTAAATATAATTAAAAATAATTAGATTCACGGCAGTTCTCAGTTACCTGCGGCACTGGAGCAGGTAGGTTGAAGGTTTCGGTAAGAGTTTTATTACTCTTTATAGTTCTTGAATAGAATATAGGAATGTGTATGCTTGCGATCGCCCCTTCCCTTCCCAAGAGCTTTGAGTTCAGGAAAATAGAACCGATTCTGCCTTTTATATTAGGAATGTGTATGCTGCTAGCAGTCCCCTCCCGTTGACAATTGTTCTTCTTGCGATAGCAACTCCCCCCAAGAGCTTTTAGTTAAGAAAAATAGACACGATTCTGCCCCTTATACTAGGAATGTGTATGTTGCCCGCGTTCTCCTCCCCTGTCGACAATTTGTTTTTTCTTGTGATTGCCCCCCCCCCTTCCAAGAACTTCAAATTCAAAAAAATAGACCCGCCCCTGCCTTTTACACTAGAAATGAAAATGTTGCTGATGTCCCTCCCCTCGACAACTTGCTTTCGCTTGCCATACTATACTTTTGTGATATCACCGCCCCCCCCCCCCAAAGAGAGAGGCTGGATCCGCCCCTGATACAGGGTGTCCTTTTAGTACGCCGATATAACCCCAGACCCGAAAAACATTTTTTTTTGTGTCCGTAATTAATGTCTAAGGAACAGCTGGTCGCCATTCTTAATAGACCACGCGGTACAATTAAGAGTCACAATTTAACTTACCGGCCCTGAAAATATCTCCTTTATTCTATCTTCCGGTTTCTTCCCCTTTTTACTTCTCACCAGCAAAATGATTTTTTTCAAGTCCGTACATGATCTGAGTAATTTCTCGATGAGTACTTTTCCCATAAACCCAGTACCACCAGATATAAATATGGTTTTGTTCTTGTATGTCTCGGCGAGACGATTCGGGTAATCTTCTAGGTTTGTGGACATGTTGTGTAGATACAAAGTCTAAAACATAAAAGAAGTATTGCCTTAATATATTATAGTCCAGTTAAAATAGACAAAAGAGAAGTAACTTCGCAAAGATTCACGTAGCTTTGAAAATTTTTTAGGTCTTAAATGCCGGATGTTCCCGTATGTTATCTCCTAATTTCTCGGAAGCATACAAATAACCCTACTTTGTCATACTCAAAACTAATTTTTTACCATATTTTATGACAAATTACTTAACTGCTTAAATAACGCAATTCCAAAAAAAGCTAAATCTGTTGGTAATAGTGAAGTAAATTATTTTAAATATCCTCTTTGGTTTTCAAATGATTTAGTACGTAAAATAAAATTAAAGAATAGAATGCATAGACATATACAATGTGGCAAAGCTAGAGTTTTTCAATATGAGGAATATCGTAACTTAAGGTATAATATTAAAAAACAGATTGATTATGAGTCTTCTTTGTATTTAAGAAATATAGAGAATAATGTAAATTTTGATCCTAGCAGTTTTTGGATGTATGTTGGCTCTAAGAGTAAAAATTATGGTATGCCAAGGGTTATGTCTTATAATGGAATATCATTGGAGGAGCACGAACATATTGCCAATGCTTTTGCACAGTATTTCAGTTCAGTGTTTGAGTTGTCATCAGTGTCCAACGGCGACCCTATACATATTAATAGATGGGGAGAATTGGAATTTTCTTTAATATCAGAGGAGACTGTAAAGAAAAGTATAAAAAAACTAAAACCAAAAAAAAAAGCGCAGGAGAGGATAATATTCCCTCATATATCTATAAAGGCTGCTCAGACTTTTTAGCAGCCCCAATTGCTCGTATTTTTCAAGTTGGTCTAAAAGTAAACTGAAAACAGCAATAATTTCTCCCATATTTAAAGATGGTAAACAAACAAATGTTGAAAATTATAGACCAATTAGTATACTTAATTCACTTGCTAAGATATTTGAGATGATCCTTTCAGGTGACATTGTGACCAACATCATTCATAAAATAAGAGAACAACAACATGGATTTGTAAGTGGAAAGTCCACAGTAACAAATTTATGTGTGTTTACAAATCATGCCTCGGAGGCTATTGATGGCGAGAAGCAGTTGGATACAGTGTATATTGATTGTGCAAAGGCATTTGATAAGGTGGACCATCGGGTGTTGCTGGCTAAGCTTGTCGAGTTTGGCTTTTCTAGGAATGCTTACCTCTTCATGAAAAGTTATCTTTCGTGTAGGCCGCACATGGTGAGAGTGGGAGGGTCATTTTCTCAGGCTTTTATGGCAACATCTGGTGTACCACAGGGTAGCAACCTGGGCCCACTGTTATTTTTAATGTTTATAAATGATTTACCTAATAGTGTTAAACATTCTGATGCTCTCTTATTTGCGGATGACTTTAAAATATTTAAGAAAGTAACAAACAGTAATGATAGTAGTGCACTGCAAGCAGACTTAAATTCAGTAACAGAATGGTTTCAATTAAATAAAATGTTTTTAAATACTAATAAATGCTTCTTTATGTCTTATACAAATAAAATAAATCCTATTAATTTTAATTACTTTATTGATGGAGCAAAACTACAAAAAAGACTGAATGTAGGGATTTGGGGTGCATTTCCAGTCTAATTTGAAATTTAATTCCCACTACCGCAATATTATTAATAAGGCTTTTAGGGTGCTTGGTTTTGTGATTAGAAATACAAGTCAGTTTAATAGCCATAATACAGGGTGTCTCAAAAGAAAGTATACATTTGTTTTGCTTATTGCGTGAACGCAACTATTCCGAGCGGCGCGGGGGGTATGTCAATCGGTAGCCTGGCTCTTGGGAATTTAGTCGCTATGGAGCGTTTCTCGGAAGGGGACCGTGCTTTGTGCGTACGTGAGTTTTACAAAAACGGTAATTCGGCGACTGTAGCGCGTAGAAAATTCTGCAATTTTCGACATATTCGTCACTTAAATGATGCGCCAAGCGCTCGGCTTATTGGAAAATGGGTCCAGAAGTTTGAAAAGACCGGTTCAACACTAAATAAACCAAAATTCGGGCGTCCGAGGTCTTCGAGAACGGTCGAAAACGTAGGGACTGTTACTCAGTCTGTTCGTGACGACCCAAACGTTTCGATTCGTAAGCGTGCTGTTGCTTTAAATGTGCATAGGTCATCATTATTCCGTATTTTACACAAAGATTTAAAGCTGAACCCCTATAAAATTCAGTTGGTGCAAGAATTGAAGCCTCAGGATGCTGGTCAGAGGCTTGACTTCGTAAACCAGATAACTGAACGCTTTTCAACGTTTACCAACATCTTCTTTTCGGATGAAGCCCATTTTCATCTTAATGGTCATGTAAACAAGCAAAATTGCCGCTATTGGAGTGCAAACAATCCAAAACACAAACATCAGAAACCTCTACATTCGCCGAAAGTGACTGTATGGGCTGCGATGTCGGCGCGAGGAATTATCGGCCCGTACTTTTTTGAAGATGAAAGGGAACGCACAGTAACAGTGACTTCAGAGCGGTATGTGGAGATGTTAGACGACTTCTTCGTGCCTGAGCTGCAAAATTTTCCTGGCTATAATCAAAGAACATGGTTCCAGCAAGACGGAGCAACTTCACACACGTCCAACATGTCTCTGCCACGAGTGCGTGAAATTTTTTCCTGACAAATTGATCTCAAAGAAAGGTGACATAAGTTGGCCTCCACGCAATCCTGATTTATCATCTATGGACCTTTTCCTATGGAGTTATGTCAAATCAAAAGTTTACGCCAACAAACCGGCTTCCCTGGCACAATTAAAAGAAAATATCCGCAACGAAATGGCAGACATCACGGAGAATATCTGCCGCGCCGTCATGGGCAATTTTAGTGCTTGATTAAATGAATGCCGTGAGCGCAACGGATTACATTTGGACGATATCATTTTTAAAAAATAAATTCCCAAACAATGTATTTTAATATGTAATAAACATTTTTCAATAATGTCCTGACTTTTTTTTAAATCGATTTTTTAAATGTGAACTTTCTTTTGAGACACCCTGTATAATAATAAAATTGTATAATGCACTTGTTCGTCCTCATCTAGAATATGCATCTAATATATGCTCTCCTAGTGCAAATGTGCATTGTGATGCTATTGAGCGTGTTCAAAAAAGATTTTTGAGATATTTATATGTTAGGAAAAATAATCAGAATGTTAGAAAGCTTTAAATTTCACACTCTTCAGAAAAGAAGGCACATTCAATCTGTGATATTTGTTTATTGTATTATCAATAATATAAAATTTAACAATTGTTCTTTGATTAATTATATATCTCTTCATGTATCAAAGATAGGATTAAGGGTACAAAAGGAAAAATTCTTTCATGTCTCCATTGGTAGTCGTTCTCCAATGAATTTAATGTTAACTGAGTGCAACATACTATATAAGAATAATAATATTGACTTTTTTAATTGTACCAAGAAATTGCTATTGCAACTTATGCAGTGACCTTTAGGTTTATTCAGGTTCTTGTCTGTGCTGTCTTTGTTCTGTGTTAGTTAAGTCTGTAAAATTTCTCTTACTTATAATTACCTTGTAGCATGTTATGTCTAGGTGTTTGTAAGAGTATCAATAAATAAATAAATAAATAAATAAATACTTTGGTCATTCTTCTTCAAAAAGGCACTCTTAATTTATTTCAATAAATCAGGCGGTTTTCGAGATAAATCGGTGTTTATGCAAAACTCTCAAAAGTTATTAATGCTACACAAACAGGTAAAAATCAGGTTGTTATTGTTAATAACTATCGCGCTAAGTAACGCATTCTTTTTTAAAATTGGGTGTGGTTTGTTTTCTAAACGCGTATCGAATCGAGCTTGCCGGTTTTCAGTCAGTTGTCGAAGGCGCTAGACTGGTATGATGTTGTTCCCGAAATCGCTACAGTATACCATCATTTCCTAATAGTTCGAATAGTTTGTCTCAGAGGGCCCTTCTATCTTGGATACTTAATTCCCGAATTGGCCTCTGAGTGTCTTAATGATAATTTTTATATAAAAGAATAGTAAAACAAACTAATCTACTTCGTCCTATAATGAAAAGAATATATGATAAAGACTGTAAACAAAACCATTCACTTTTCTTAGCTGTTTTGGCAATAAACATCTTAACTCGTTATTTCTTGTGAATAGGAAAAACAGTTATTACACAAATTCTTTGTACAAATTGTCAAACGATATGTTTCTGTTATAGTGAGTTTATTTAATCATTCTTTTGTTTCCTAATAATGAGAAAATCGTTCAATATTTTAATACATTTTAACGGTACTTGCATATACCATATGCTAAAAAGCCATCTTCTTCGGTTTTATTTACATAACCAGGGTAGGATTACTTCGACAGATTTATGGGCAAATTTTAGAGAGGGTCTCTATGTATTTTTAAGAAAATTTTTAAACGACAAAGATAATAAAAGTTAAGCTCGATAATTGATTTATTTTTTCCTTTAGACTTTCTTGGATAGTGATAAAAAATATATACTAACCTGTTCCCAAAGGGAAATCGATTCACAAAGTGAATATTTAATTATTCATTTTAACAAAATATAGTTCACATTGAACAGTGTAAAATAATTAATATTTGTTCCATTACATTTTATCGAAATACGCCAAATACAGGGTGAGTCAACGATTGGATGAAGTAAGTTTGTGCCTTTTCGGTGAAATTTACAAAGAAACTATATTTATTGTTTGATACAGTTTATTTTTACGCAGATTTTAAAAATATTTAGGACTCTACAGGGTGAACCAAAAAACTAGGACAGCATAAAGTTATATTTTTTTAAATAGAACACCCTATATACGAATCGTATTTTCGATTTAGCTTATAATTCTAAATCTTTTTTATTAAGGGTTTACTATAACAAAACTTTATAGTTTCTGAGATAATTAAGTTTAAAGAAAAAAAAAGTCACATTTTCAAGCATCAATTCAATCCTAAATAACGTTTTCAATTTTGTGACAAATATATTCAAATTTGGAATTTAGCAAGGCCAAGGACAAGTTAACATAATTTTTACCTAATATTTGCAATAAAAGCTACAGGGTGTTGAACACATCGGCTCAAATTTAAACAAGTTTAAATGAATAAATATCTTTTTTTTTTAAATGGTACACCCTGTATATTTTCATGTTATTTAATAGAGTAATAAAAACCCTAAAAGTTTTGTTCAATATATCCTATATCTATTTATAATAGTTTTTGAGATATTTCAGTTTTTCTTATTTTCCATACTTTTTTACAGAAATAGTCTTCATTATCATAGTAGCCATGTAAAATAATAAAAAGAAACTACAGAAACAAACAGAATGTGGTTAAATATGATGAAATACATTATTCGTTATATTACAACGGCAATAGTTTAATTAAACATAATGTGAAAAAATTAACACAACAATAACGACAAGGCAAATACATATTTACTTTTATACTAAATTGAAACAAAAAAATTACCTATTAAATACTGAGATTAATTATTTCTTTTTAATAAGTGTTCGAATAAACGACCCTCTTGTGCAATGCACAAATTTAGTCTTTTTTGCAGATTTTCTCGGACCCTGGACAAAATTAGTGGCGTTATTGTTCTACAGGTATCCCTAATCCTGTTTCGCATATCTTCCACTGTTGTTGGTGGATTAACATACACCTTATTTTTAATATAATCCCATAGGAAGAAATCTAATGGGGTGATGTCGCAAGACCTTGGTGGCCACTCAATGAAACCCCCACGTCCAATCCATTTTTGCGGATATCGTTGGTCCAAAAACGCACGAACTTCACGATGGTAATGCGAAGGCGCACCATCATGCTGGAACCACATACTGTCGAGCTCATCCCTATCGAGACCTTGAAGCAGTTGGGGTAGTTCTTCTTGTAGAAAGTTCAGGTAACAATGGCCATTTAGTGGTTCATTAAAAAAGTGGGGTCCAATAATTCGATTATGATGAATACCACACCAAACATTTAATGACCAGTGGTTTTGATGTTGCACCTCTCTAATCCAAAATGGGTTTTCTGTGGCATAATAATGCATGTTGCGTCTATTTACGGCACCGTTACTTCTAAAAGTAGCTTCATCACTAAACATTACCTTGCATAATAAATTGGGATTTAATTGAATCTCCGCATTTATTGTACGGCAAAAGTTTACACGACTTTCAAAATCGTGTCCGTGCAATTCATGTGATATGGATGATACCTATATTTCTTGGTAGTACGATTAGCGGTGGATTGTGATGTTTCACATAATGCTGCTAACTGACGGCTACCAATATAAGGATTTTCCTGAACATTTAACAATACTTGTAGTTCTTTTTCTTCATTAGTTACTGGTTTGTTGACCACTTTACGTTTTGGATAATCAACAGTACCAGAAGAATCAAATCTTTGCATTAAGTTTTGAAAAGTATGGGTATTAGGCTGGCGTCGATCAGGATACTTCATTTTGTAAATTCTTTGAGCAAGAAGGCAATTTTTTTGAGCCTCTCCTATTTTATAAATCATATCTATTAACTCATTCTTTGGAAAATTCATTTTACAATATAAGATGAATGCAAAAAAAAACCAAACTACACTACATAAAAACCAAAATAAGCGATTCCGGTTATAAATTTGACACACAGAAAAATGTTCTTTTACATTATGATAATGAAGACTATTTCTGTAAAAAAGTATGGAAAATAAGAAAAACTGAAATATCTCAAAAACTATTATAAATAGGTATAGGATATATTGAACAAAACTTTTAGGGTTTTTATTACTCTATTAAACAGCGTGAAAATATACAGGGTGTACCATTTAAAAAAAAGATATTTATTCATTTAAACTTGTTCAAATTTGAGCCGATGTGTTCAACACCCTGTAGCTTTTATTGCAAATATTAGGTAAAAATTATATTAACTTGTCCTTTGCCTTGCTAAATTCCAAATTTGAATATATTTGTCACAAAATTGAAAACGTTATTTAGGATTGAATTGATGCTTGAAAATGTGACTTTTTTTCTTTAAACTTAATTATCTCAGAAACTATAAAGTTTTGTTATAGTAAACCCTTAACAAAAAAGATTTAAAATTATAAGCTAAATCGAAAATACGATTCGTATATAGGGTGTTCTATGTAAAAAAATACAACTTTATGCTGTCCTAGTTTTTTGGCTCACTCTGTAGAGTCCTAAATATTTTTAAAATCTGCGTAAAAATAAACTGTATCAAACAATAAGTATAGTTTATTTGTTAATTTCACCGAAAAGGCACAAACCTACTTAATCCAATCGTTGAATCACCCTGTACAAGAACAGTATTCTTTTGCGCGATAGCAGAGCATGACCTTTAATTTCAGCATTACGTACTACGTTATTTTCGTAACCAAACAAGATGTCCCAGGCTTTTGATACACAAAATGGAAACGCAGACATGTGAGTGGAATTTCCTCCCGTTTATTATTTACTTTAAGGACGTCTGCTAAATCAAGGATACTTAGCAGACTCGTTTGTCTCGTAGGTGAACCAGATTTTTTGCAAAATGAATATTACATCACGTTGTTATTTTACTCGTAGATAGTTTATTCATCCACTACAATTAACCTTTAATATCAGATTTCTTATTAGAATAATTTTTTTCGGTTTTTTACGTATATTTAACTGAATAACAATAATCTAATAAATATAAATAATAATTAAATAGATAACAATTATAAATAGACCAGGGCTTATCTGTTGTTAGGTGGATGTGAAAGATTTTTGTATGAGAGCCTTCAGAATAACCTGAATAACGATAAATTTGATATGCGTCGTTTCAAAAAGTGGGGCAACACTGTTTTTATTAATAAAAATATAAGATTAACGAAAAAAAAAAAAAGTTTTTTTTTCAACTTTTCTCTCATGTTACTTTGAAGGTATTCATTTTAGAGGAAAGTTGAAGAGGAAAAAAGTTTCGTAATTCAATTTGCTATAAGATAGAGTTGGTCGGAAATATCAAAATATATTTTCCTTATTGCTAAATAGCAATAATTAAAAAAAAAGGCAAAAAAAAAACAGTTTTTTAATCAATTTTTTTCGATTATTTAAATTTCTCTGAGGACTTTCATATTAGAGCAAAGAAAACTTTGTGCCATGATAAAATAACACGCTAAAATTTGTTAAGATCGAATCGATAGATCTTGCTCAATAATTTTGCAATCCGATTTCGTTTTCAAAAATTGACCATTTTTCAAATTTATCTGAGTCTAATATATCACGTTAACGTATTTAAATTTATTTTCGACATATAGCAGGGAAATTAAGTTTTTCAACGCTCTTTTCAGAATCAAAATCGAATGATTTGGACGCCCTCAGGAATTGTTTAAAGACATTGTTGATATTTTTGCTTATACACAAATAGATTATCTCAGCGGATTTTTATTGGATTTTCTTGCAATTCTTGGTTTGAAAGTACTTGGAAAGAAGCTTCTTTTCGCGAAAAAAATTTTCAAATTTGTCAATTGGTTTCCGAGATGTAAACTGTCAAAGTTGACAGCCTGTTACAGTGAATCTATAAACAATACAGACCTGATTCTTGAACTAAAAACTTTGTCTAGCCGAGTTCTTTTTTGATACAAATATCTAAATATGTATGTTATCGGAAACTTTATCACGCGCGTGAAAAATTAAAAAAGAGGGGTGGGGAGTTCCCACTTTAAAATTGAAAATTACTTTAATTATATTTTATTTTAATTTATTTTATATGTAAAATAATTATTTTATTTTTATGTGCATTTTACGAGTAAAATAATTTAAAACCAAAATTTTTTTCGGTTTGTTTAAACAATCAACAATTTTGATAATTAAAGTAAATTCATATCGTTATATATGCTTAATTATATTAATAAACAAAGATTGGCTTGGAAAGTCCAATACTATAGGGTGCAATATGCTGTAAGTATGATGCATAAATAACGTCATTTGTTTATAATAAAACGAATGCATAATAGGCACATGGCATTATGATATTTGAGCGCCATTATTCCCGGTATATCCGTTTCAAAAAAATTATCAAAATCGGTCCATTAGAAGCCGAGAAAATGAAATTTTTTTCAGATATGTATTTTGAATCTTCGAATTCAATTTTAAAATGAGAGCTCTCTGCCCCTCTTTTTTACATTTTTCACGCGCATGGGCGAACATTCTTTTCATTTTTATTAAAGTTTCCGACAACACAAAACATTTAAATATTTGTATCAAAAAATAATGCGGCAAGACAAAGTTTTTGGTTTAAGAATCAGGTCTGTATTGTTTATAGATTCGCCGTAACAGGCTGTCAATTTTGACACTTTGTATCTCGGAAACTAATTCACGGATTTGAATTTTTTTTTCACAAAAAGAAGCGTCTTTTCAAGTACTTTCAAATCATGTATTGCAAAAAAATCCAATGAAAATTCGCCGAGATAATCTATTTGTTTACCAGCAAAAATATCAACAATGCCTTTAAACAATTCCTGAGGGCGTCCAAATCATTCGATTTTAATTCTGAAAAAAGCGCTAGAAAACTTGCGTTCCCTACTACTTATGATCTTATGACAAATTTAATTATGAAATTTTTTTTCCTCTTCAACTTTCCTCTAAAATGAATATCTTCAACGTTATACGAGAGAAAATTTGAAAAGGAACGTTTTTTTTTCGTTAATTTTATATTTTTATTAATAAAAACAATGTTGCCCAACTTTCTGAAATGACGCATATCAAAATTATCATTATTCAGGTTATTTTCAAGGCTCTCATGCAAACATCTCCGTGTTCCATTTCACATCCACGATACCCCGATGTTTTACAGTTAAGCCCTGGTCTAAAAGGTAATAAAAATTTTATAAAGAAACTTTTGAATTTAATATGATATCCAAAAATTATTTGAACCAAGAACTAATCGAGATTAGTGTACCTCGCAATAATTCCAAAAATGGCAGAAAGAACTCATTTTATCCAAAGTTGTAAATCATCCTAAAGTGAACCACTAAATATTCTTTGATTCTTAGAGTTTTCAGCCAAAATACAAACGGCTTACCATCAGGGGCGGATCCAGCCTCTCTCTTTGGGGGAGGGGAATGGTGATATCAGTATGACAAGCGAAAGCAAGTTGTCAACGGGGGGTAGGGGTCGAAACACCAGCAAAATTCCCATTTCTAGTGTAAAAGGCAGGGTAGCGTCTATTTTTCTGAATTTGAAGCTCTTGTAGAGGTGGGGGCGGCGATCACAAGAAAAACAAGTTGTGAACGGGAGGGGGGAGTATCAGCAGCATACACATTCCTAATATAAAA
Organism: Diaprepes abbreviatus; assembly: GCA_034092305.1. Taxonomy (NCBI): domain Eukaryota; kingdom Metazoa; phylum Arthropoda; class Insecta; order Coleoptera; family Curculionidae; genus Diaprepes; species Diaprepes abbreviatus. The sequence goes on along the minus strand of JASJET010000194.1, from coordinate 6,482,997 downwards.
GGCAAAATCGGTTCTATTTTCCTGAACTCAAAGCTCATGGGAAGGAGAAGGGCAATCTCAAGCAAACACATTCCTATGCTCTATTCAAGAACTAGAGAGAGCTGTTACCAAAACTTCCAACGTACCTGCTCCAGTGCCGCAAATAACTGTGGACTGCTGTAAATCTAATTATATTTAATTATATTTAAATATTATAAGCTTTTATAAATTTACTGTAGCAATAAAATTTCTGATAGTTCAATTTAATTTCTGTCAGTGAGCAAAGTACACCTTACAGTGTGTCCTTAGTGATTTATCTTGTTTGTGCTTGTTTTTATATATTATTTGAGATTAGTGAGATACCCAAAAGATATGGCTTCCACATCTATATTTATTCCAAAATAGTTAAACCATGGCATTTTTTCTTCAACGAAAAACTTATTACGATGAATGTTTATGATGCCTTAAGATATTAATATCTAGATAATAATGTTAAAAGCTATGTTGAGATGTGTTCAAACATGACAGGAATTGGAAAATCTACTATGTACCGAATACTGAAGAAGAAAAAACGACTGGAATTGTTAGTACTCCCGAGCCACATTCGATCACAGGCAGACGAAAAACCTCGTTGGAAGGAGAAATGTAAACTACAATAAAAGGAGATGTACAGGGTGAGTCAACGATTGGATGAAGTAGGTTTGTGCCTTTTCGGTGAAATTAACAAAGAAACTATATTTACTGTTTGATACAGTTTATTTTTACGCAGATTTTAAAAATATTTAGGACTCTACAGGGTTAGCCAAAAAACTAGGACAGCATAAAGTTGTATTTTTTTAAATAGAATACCCTATATACGAATCGTATTTTCGATTTAGCTTATAATTTTAAATCTTTTTTATTAAGGGTTTACTATAACAAAACTTTATAGTTTCTGAGATAATTAAGTTTAAAGAAAAAAAGTCACATTTTCCAGCATCAATTCAATCCTAAATAACGTTTTAAATTTTGTGACAAATATATTCAAATTTGGAATTTAGCAAGGACAAGTTAACATAATTTTTACCTAATATTTGCAATAAAAGCTACAGGGTGTTGAACACATCGGCTCAAATTTGAACAAGTTTAAATGAATAAATATCTTTTTTTTTAAATGGTACACCCTGTATATCTTCATGTTATTTAATAGAGTAATAAAAACCCTAAAAGTTTTGTTCAATATATCCTATACCTATTTATAATAGTTTTTGAGATATTTCAGTTTTTCTTATTTTCCATACTTTTTTACAGAAATAGTCTTCATTATCATAGTAGCCATGGCAAAAACAATCTAAAAGAACATTTTTCTGTGTGTCAAATTTATAACCGCAATCGCTTCTTTTGGTTTTTATGTAGTGTAGTTTAGTTTTTTTTTGCATTCATCTTATATTGTAAAATGAATTTTCCAAAGAATGAGTTAATAGATATGATTTATACTATAGGAGAGGTTCAAAAAAATTGCCTTCTTGCTCAAAGAATTTACAAAATGAAGTATCCTGATCGACGCCAGCCTAATACCCATACTTTTCAAAACTTAATGCAAAGATTTGATTCTTCTGGTACTGTTGATTATCCAAAACGTAAAGTGGTTAACAATGTAGTAACTAATGAAGAAAAAGAACTACAAGTATTGTTAAATATTCAGGAAAATCCTTATATTGGTAGCCGTCAGTTAGCAGCGTTATGTGAAACATCACAATCCACCGCTAATCGTACTACCAAGAAATATAGGTATCATCTATATCTCATGGAATTACACCAAGAATTGCATGGACAGGAAATTTATTATGCAAGGTAATGTTTAGTGATGGGACTACTTTTAGAAGTAACGGTGCCGTAAATAGACGCAACATGCATTATTATGCCACAGAAAACCCATTTTGGATTAGAGAGGTGCAACATCAAAACCACTGGTCATTAAATGTTTGGTGTGGTATTCATCATAATCGAATTATTGGACCCCACTTTTTTTTCCTATGGGGTTATATTAAAAATAAGGTGTATATTAATCCACCAACAACAGTGGAAGATATGCGAAACAGGATTAGGGATACCTGTAGAACAATAACGCCATTAATTTTGTCCAGGGTCCGAGAAAATCTGCAAAAAAGACTAAATTTGTGCATTGCACAAGAGGGTCGTTTATTCGAACACTTATTAAAAAGAAATAATTAATCTCAATATTTAATAGGTAATTTTTTTGTTTCAATTTAGTATAAAAGTAAATATGTATTTGCCTTGTCGTTATTGTTGTGTTAATTTTTTCACATTATGTTTAATTAAACTATTGCCGTTGTAATATAACGAATAATGTATTTCATCATATTTAACCACATTCTGTTTGTTTCTGTAGTTTCTTTTTATTATTTTACATGGCTACTATGATAATGAAGACTATTTCTGTAAAAAAGTATGGAAAATAAGAAAAACTGAAATATCTCAAAAACTATTATAAATAGGTATAGAATAAATTGAACAAAACTTTTAGGGTTTTTATTACTCTATTAAATAACATGAAAATATACAGGGTGTACCATTTAAAAAAAAAGATATTTATTCATTTAAACTTGTTCAAATTTGAGCCGATGTGTTCAACACCCTGTAGCTTTTATTGCAAATATTAGGTAAAAATGATGTTAACTTGTCCTTGGCCTTGCTAAATTCCAAATTTGAATATATTTGTCACAAAATTGAAAACGTTATTTAGGATTGAATTGATGCTTGAAAATGTGACTTTTTTTCTTTAAACTTAATTATCTCAGAAACTATAAAGTTTTGTTATAGTAAATCTTTAATAAAAAAGATTTAAAATTATAAGCTAAATCGAAAATACGATTCGTATATAGGGTGTTCTATTTAAAAAAATACAACTTTATGCTGTCCTAGTTTTTTGGCTCACCCTGTAGAGTCCTAAATATTTTTAAAATCTGCGTAAAAATAAACTGTATCAAACAATAAATATAGTTTCTTTGTTAATTTCATCGAAAAGGCACAAACCTACTTCATCCAATCGTTGACTCACCCTGTACATACATTTTATTATGAGAAGCAGATCTCAACCGTCGACAAAATTCTAACTAAAATCAATGAAGATTGGGATTTACCTGAAATTAATAGAATTGAGCTCTGGAAATTGCCCAGAGAACTTAATTTTTGCTGGGAAAAACCTGATATTAAATCTGTTCTTATAGATCATCCGGAAAATGTCCGTTGAAGAAGGAAATATCTGTCTCAAGTAAAAGGTAGAGTTGCTAGAAATAACACAACTTACAAAATTAGTAATTTAACTGAACTTTTGAAAGATTTTTTTGAATAAAGTTACTGCAGAAAATTGGGAAAAATCCATATAATAAAAGAGTAAAAGAAAATGTGGAAATTCGATCTCCTGATCGGTAAGATAGAGGAACCAATTATAATTAATTTAAGCGAAGATAGCTTCAGACTTTGATTAGGAATTAGATACGTAATGTTTACCAGCGTAAACACAATTATTATTTAAATTTTCTGTAACATAAAAATTAATTACATTTGAACCATTTTTAGTGTTTAATTGTAATTCTGCAGATGGTATAAGAAATAAATAAATTGAAACGTCAAATGTTCTAAAATATTTTTAATTAATAATAAAATGACCGATAGCCCCAAAAAAATTTTAATATTATATGAACGAATTTATTATTTTATATATGTTTAACTTCTTGTATTTTTGACAACGGGTATTTTTTTTCTATGCCAAAATTAAAAATTAAAAAAATACAGTTGTGATTTGTGTTAAATATATCAAAATTATCTATATTTTCTAATCTATGTGAATTATTTAAAAATCATAAAAAATAAAATAATATTATAAAAACTTTTTCTTTTAAGTTTATTACCGAAATAATATTCTATGCCATAAATACTTAGTGATAAAATAAACCTCCTTCCGACGCCTATGACAAGGATTAAAATCATTTTTAACACTTCACACAAACCAAATATTTAGTGTTATCCAACCCAAATAGTCCATTATTATAGACCGGTATTTTTGATTATAAAATTTCGAATCCATTCCTATGAAAAATATGTGTGTCTAACAGATTTTGCCAAAGACAACGGACTAAAGAACACAGGTGGTTTGCGAAGAAAAAAAAAGGTGAAAAATGATTTATTACTCTCTCTAATTAAAAGACAAAATCGGGTCTATTTTTCTGAACTGAAAGCTCTTGGGGGGGGGGGCGATCGCCCCCCCCCTCCTTGGATCCGCGCCTGCTTACCATGTTACTAACTGTTACTTTTGTTTGACACCTCCCATCAAAAAGGGCTTTCCGAAAAAAAATCTGCGATGCAGTATCCCAATTTACAATCCGCCATACGCCAGCTGCCCCATAGTGACGAGTTGCCTTTGCCCAATCCATCTCAGGAATATACCCTTGATTCTGATGATGATCAAATGGATTCAAACGATAGAATGTCGACCCATCAACCTCGCAAGACTCCGATTGTGTTTAGTTGCTAGTAAAAAGCCTCACAAAATAAGTCAAAATGAATTAAGTGATCTTATAAGGGATTTGGAAGTGCCCAAGAAAAAAGCAGAACTATTGGCCTCTCGATTGCAACAATGGAATTTACTTCAAGATAAAGTAAGAGTTTCTGTGTATCGAAGCCGCCAGAAAAACCTAAGACCGTTTTTTAATATGGAAAACAATTTGGTAGTCTGTAATGACATTAAAGAATTAATGACAGCTTTAAATCTGGACTATGATCCAAAAGTCTGGAGACTTTTCATTGATTCCTCAAAAGCAAGTCTTAAAGCTGTGGTACTCTATAATGGAAACAAGTTGTCTTCAGTTCCATTTGGCCATGCAGTCCACATGAAAGAAACTTATAGCAATTTCAACTTGTTACTCGAAACCATTCAATATGAAAGATATAAATGTCAAATTGGTGCGGATTTAAAAGTTGTGGAGAATCTGCTTGGAATAGGCGCGGATCAAAGGGGGGGCGGTGGGGGCGATCACCCCCCCCCCCCCTCCCAAGAGCTTTGAGTTCAGGAAAATAGACCCGATTTTGTCTCTTATATTATAGTTTATTTAAGAACTAGAGAAAGTAATAAATCATTTTTTACCCTTTTTTTTTCTTAGCAAAATACCTGTGTTCTTTAGTCCGGCGTCTCTGGCAAAATCTGTTAGATATATATAATTATATTTTGACATTTTTAACACAAACCACAACTGTATTTTTAATTTTGGCATAGAAACCGTTTAGGCACATTCAAAATAAAACGTAGACTTTTTCTCTCAAAAAATTCTAAGTTATAATTTAAATACTTATAAAATGCCCATGGGAAAATGGGAAATTTTTTTTGTCTATCGGTCATTTTATTATTATTTAAAAACATTTTTAGGACATTTGACGTTTCAGTTTATTTATTTCTTAAACCATCCGCAGAATTACAATTAAACACTAAAAAGGGATTCAAGTGTAATTAATTTTTATATGTTAAAAATATTTAAATGATAAATTGTGTTTACGCTGGTAAACATTACGTATCTAATTCGTAATCCAAGTCAGTGAAGCTATCTTCGTCCAAATTAATTATAATTGGTTCCTCTATCTCACGGATTATGAGATCGAGTTTCCACATTTTCTTTTATTCTTTTATTATATGGATTTTTCCAAAAATTCTGCAGTAACTTTATTCCAAAAAGAGATATTTCCTTCACCAACGAACATTTTCCGGATGATCTGTAAGAACAGATTTCCTATCTGGTTTTTCCCAACAAAAATTAAGTTCTTTGAGCAATTTCTAGAGCTCAGTTCTTTTAATTTCAGGTAAATCCCGATTTTCATTGATTTTAGTTAGAATTTTGTCGACGGTTGGGATCTGCTTCTCATAATAAGATGTATGTACAACTTCTTTTATTGCAGTTTCCATCTTTTCTTCTAACGAGGTTTTTCGTCTGCCTGTGATCGAATGTGACTTGGGAGTACTAACAATTTCAGTCGTTTTTTCTCCTTCAGTATTCAGTACATAGTAGATCTTCCAACTCCTGTCATGTTGAAACACATCTCAACAAAACTTTTAACATTATAATCTAGATATTGATATTTTAAGGCATCATAAACATTCATCGTAATAAGTTTTTCGTTGAGGAAAAAATGCCCAGGTTTAACGATTTTGGAATAAATATAGATGTGGAAGCCATATCTTTTGGGTATCTCACTAATCCCATATAATATATAAAAACAAGCACAAACAAGATAAATCACTAAGGACGCACTGTAAGGTGTACTTTGCTCACTGACAGAAATTAAATTGAACTATCAGAAACTCTATTGTTGCAGTAAATTTATAAAACCTTATAATGTTTAAATATAATTAAATATAATTAGATTCACGTCAGTTCTCAGGTTCCTGCGGCACTGGAGCAGGTAAGTTGGAGGTTTCGGTAACAGTTTTATTACTCTCTCTAGTTCTTGAATAGAGTATAGGAATGTGTATGCTTGCGATCGCCCCTCACCTTCCCAAGAGTTTGAGTTCAGGAAAATAGAAACGATTTTGCCTTTTATATTAGGAATGTGTATGCTGCTAGTACTCCCCTCCCGTTGACAACTTGTTTTTCTTGCGATAGCCACCCAAGAGCTTTGAGTTCAGGAAAATAGACACGATTCTGTCTCTTATACTAGGAATGTGTATGTTGCCCGCATCCTCTTCCCCTATCGACAATGTGTTTTTTCTTATGATCGCCCCCCCCCCTTCTCCAAAAACTTCAAATTCAGAAAAATAGACCCGACCCTGTCTTTTACACTAGAAATGGGAATATTGTTGATGTCTCTAACAACCCCCCTCCCCCGTCGACAGCTTGCTTTTGCTTGCCATACTGTACTTTTGTGATATCACCTCTCCCCCCCTCAAAGAGAGAGGCTGGATCCGCCCCTGGCTTGGAATGGCATTAATGCTGCTTAGAACAGGGACACACTATTGGTTTAAATTACGACTTGCACAACTAGACCTTTATAGTTTTTATACTGCTCCCATTTTAATCGCAATAGTTTCAAAAAACTCTTATCGTTAAAGATCACCGGACATTACCACAATGGTCTTTTTTTTGGGGTTCCTTAAAAAATCAATATAAATATCGCTCTTTTAGAAATTTGGACAATTTGGAAAATGCAATTAGACACGGTATCGGTCGGATCAATCCTCCTTTTTTAAGGACCGTAACAAGAAAATTCGAAACAAGAACTACAAAATGTATAAAAAATGGAGGAGGACAAGGTGAAATAAAAAGTTTTCATTGTTAATGTAAATAGGTAATAGTTTTTTCCAGTTTTTTTCAATTTACGGTCACCAGTACTTAAAATTCATTTTATAATTAAAAATTATTATAGTTATATTGTTTATGAGATGATATGAAGATAAATTGATGTGAACTTTAGATAAAAAATATGCATGTTTTTTAATTCGTTTTCAAGATTTTATTCAGGTTTATTTTAATGACCAATAAATTATGTACGAAAAATATTGTTGTTTTGCAGTTTTTTAATGCGTATCCCAATTAAGACCTGTATAATATAAATTCGGGTTTTAGAAATAAATATATAATTTGAATGAAAATTTGAGTTAAAGTGTGTTGCAAAATTATAGTCAGGTTAAATTTTTTTGATTCCTCAAAAAATAAAATACGGCGTCCAGCAAAATTATTTCATATTTTTTTGCTTTTATTTTCAAAGCCCATTCTATTTCTGAAACTTAACAGAAAGTAGGATCTACGTACTTCACGGCTGCGATCTACTTTTTATACAGGGTTCTTCAGGAAAAAGGTTAAATTTTATTTTTTGTTCAAAGTAGACAAAATAATATGCATGTTACTTTTAAATATAAACAACGTCACTAAATAAAAATATTCTCTAATGTTCAAATTAAGGGTATTTTACTTTTAGCCAAATTTTAAATTTTTGACACCCTAAGACTCGCTGGATTTAATGGGTCTTATTTAGATTTGTGGACATGCAGAAATTTTTTCTAAGAACTGCCGAAATGAAAGTACTAAGAAGAATATCGGGATACACATTAAGAGATCACATACGCAATTCAACAATACGCGAGGAACATGGAATGCAGGATATAGTAAGATGGGGACGGAAGCGCAGAAGAGCCTGGAATGAGCACGTAGGAAGAATGGCGCAAAATAGGATAGCGAGAATCGCCCGAGATGGAACACCGGAAACCAGAAGACCAATAGGTAGACCACCTAAAAGGTGGAGAGAGTCCTGGATTTCAACATCGAATGAAATGAATGAATGAGTTGGAAAAAACAGGCTGTAAGCCTATAACAAGAGGAAGAAAAAGAAAAAGAAATTTTTCGAAATAAAATAAATTAATTAAATTCAACGATAAACATTTCCCATATGATGCGCACGTTTTGCCGATCACTATATATATATATATATATATATATATATATATATATATATATATATATATATATATATATATATATATTGTTACGAACTTGTAGCGTTTCACATTTCATAGTATTAGTTTCTGTTTGTAGTTTGTAGGGTTTTAAGTATATTTTCTAATGTAACGAACTTTGTAGCGTTTCACATTTTATAGTACTAGTTTGTGTTCGTAGTTTGTAGGATTTTAGGTATATTTTCCACGAGTTCATAATTTATTTAAATAATTTTACCTTTGTTAATTTCCTCAGGAGACGACAATGGAAGAAGGTCTGGAACTTGTTAGAGGATTCGATTTCCTTATTTTTCTCATGGAACATCTATGATAGAAGGTCTAGAAATCGCCGGATTATTCCTTTTTGTTATTTTGATTACCCCATGTAGTATGGAAATCCTTCTAGAGAATTAGAGAATCTTCGGGTATCGACTCAAAGGGTATATAAAGGGTCCAGATCCACTTTCGTGGACAGTTTAGTTTGAGAGTTCGTCGATGCAACTGGAAATTGTTTAACAAGTGTCAAACGTAAGGTTGACAATAAGAATCTTTTGAAATAATAGTGTACTCAATAATACAGTGTGTGTGAGAAGATCGACCATCCGGAACAAATAGGTGTCAGAAGTGGGATCAAATCAAGGTTAGAAAATAAAAAAAAAAGATAAAAAAGCCAATTGAAATTGTATGCCAGTGGAAACTAGAAAACAAAGAGCAAAAATGGAAGAACAACTTCAAACTAGTTTAAACCAGATACTGATGATGATACAAGACATTAAAACAAGCCAAGAAGATATGAAGAAAAGCCAAGAAGAGATGAAACAAGAATTGAAAGAAGACGTGACAAAAAATCAAGATGATATGAAACAAGAATTAAAAACAAGCCAAGATGAAATGAAACAAGAATTAAAAACAAGCCAAGATGATATGAAACAAGAACTTTTGACACTGAAGACAAGCCAAGAAGAGATGAAAGAAGAATTGAAGACAAATCAAATCAAGATGATATGAAACAAGAACTAAAATCAAGCCTGGAGGATATGAGACAAGAACTTAAAAAAAAAATCAAGAAGATATGAAGCGCCTAGAACAAGAAATTCAACAGAAGATTAGCAAAATTATAGAATGCGTACATGGCCAAGTATAACATGAGGTGATGGGAATCCAGAAACAGGTACAACAGTTACATTTGCAAGTAGAGAAGGTAGCCAGTACAGGTATAATAAAGGTAGATGGTGTTCCTGTAACAAGTGTAATGAAGCCACCTACGGCAAAGTACCTTGGCTTACCTATGTCCGTCAATTCGAGGCCGCCGCCACCGGCAATAATTGGAGTTCACCTGAGAAGGCACGTGCTCTTGTTCGAGCACTACGAGGTGAAGCTATGGAGGTGCTACGTAACATTCCTGAAGAAGAACAGAACGATTACGAGCTTATTGTTACTTTTCTGGAGATGCGTTATGGGAAAGCCCACCTCCATGACGTTTATAAGGCCCAACCCAGGGAAGAAGACAAAAATACAACGAGAATCTGCAAGAGTATGAGGCCGATATAATGAGGCTAATAAATTTGACCTACCCAACATATTCGGAAGAAATAAAGCAAGAGTTAGCAGTGACTAATTTTATTGAAGGTTTATGCGACCCAGAAAAAAGCCAAACTCTAACAATGGCTCGACTGAAGAAAATTTCTGAGGCTCTTGCTTATGCCCTACAGTTTGAGATAGCCAAACAGACATCAGCAAATCAAGAACGAATCATAAGAAGAACAAAAAGACAGTCTTTCGTAGCAGAAATAGAATTCGTTGTTAGAAGTGTGGCCAAGAGGGGCATGTACAGGGTGAGTCAACGATTGGATGAAGTAGGTTTGTGCGTTTTCGGTGAAATTAACAAAGAAACTATATTTATTGTTTGATACAGTTTATTTTTACGCAGATTTTAAAAATATTTAGGACTCTACAGGGTGAGCCAAAAAACTAGGACAGCATAAAGTTGTATTTTTTTTTAAATAGAACACCCTATATACGAATCGTATTTTCGATTTAGCTTATAATTTTAAATCTTTTTTATTAAGGGTTTACTATAACAAAACTTTATAGTTTCTGAGATAATTAAGTTTAAAGAAAAAAAGTCACATTTTCAAGCATCAATTCAATCCTAAATAACGTTTTCAATTTTGTGACAAATATATTCAAATTTGGAATTTAGGAAGGCCAAGGACAAGTTAACATAATTTTTACCTAATATTTGCAATAAAAGCTACAGGGTGTTGAACACATCGGCTCAAATTTGAACAAGTTTAAATGGATAAATATCTTTTTTTTTTAAATGGTACACCCTGTATATTTTCATGTTATTTAATAGAGTAATAAAAACCCTAAAAGTTTTGTTCAATATATCCTATACCTATTTATAATAGTTTTTGAGATATTTCAGTTTTTCTTATTTTTCATACTTTTTTACAGAAATAGTCTTCATTATCATAGTAGCCATGTAAAATAATAAAAAGAAACTACAGAAACAAACAGAATGTGGTTAAATATGATGAAATATATTATTCGTTATATTACAACGGCAATAGTTTAATTAAACATAATGTGAAAAAATTAACACAACAATAACGACAAGGCAAATACATATTTACTTTTAAACTAAATTGAAACAAAAAAATTACCTATTAAATACTGAGATTAATTATTCTTTTTAATAAGTGTTCGAATAAACGATCCTCTTGTGCAATGCACAAATTTAGTCTTTTTTGCAGATTCTCTCGGACCCTGGACAAAATTAGTGGCGTTATTGCTCTACAGGTATCCCTAATCCTGTTGCGCATATCTTCCACTGTTGTTGGTGGATTAACATACACCTTATTTTTAATATAACCCCATAGGAAGAAATCTAATGGGGTGATGTCGCAAGACCTTGGTGGCCACTCAATGAAACCCCCACGTCTAATCCATTTTTGCGGATATCGTTGGTCCAAAAACGCACGAACTTCACGATGGTAATGCGGAGGCGCATCATCGTGCTGGAACCACATACTATCGAGTTCATCCCTATCGAGACCTTGAAGCAGTTGGGGTAGTTCTTCTTGTAGAAAGTTCAGGTAACTATGGCCATTTAGTGGTTCATTAAAAAAGTGTGGTCCAATAATTCGATTATGATGAATACCACACCAAACATTTAATGACCAGTGGTTTTGATGTTGCACCTCTCTAATCCAAAATGGGTTTTCTGTGGCATAATAATGCATGTTGCGTCTATTTACGGCACCGTTACTTCTAAAAGTAGCTTCATCACTAAACATTACCTTGCATAATAAATTTGGATTTAATTGAATCTCCGCATTTATTGTACGACAAAAGTTTACACGACTTTCAAAATCCTGTCCATGCAATTCTTGGTGTAATTCCATGTGATATGGATGACCTATATTTCTTGGTAATACGATTAGCGGTGGATTGTGATGTTTCACATAATGCTGCTAACTGACGGCTACCAATATAAGGATTTTCCTGAACATTTAACAATACTTGTAGTTCTTTTTCTTCATTAGTTACTGGTTTGTTGACCACTTTACGTTTTGGATAATCAACAGTACCAGAAGAATCAAATCTTTGCATTAAGTTTTGAAAAGTATGGGTATTAGGCTGGCGTCGATCATGATACTTCATTTTGTAAATTCTTTGAGCAAGAAGGCAATTTTTTTGAGCCTCTCCTATTGTATAAATCATATCTATTAACTCATTCTTCGGAAAATTCATTTTACAATATAAGATGAATGAAAAAAAAAAACCAAACTACACTACATAAAAACCAAAAGAAGCGATTGCGGTTATAAATTTGACACACAGAAAAATGTTCTTTTACATTGTTTTTGCCATGGCTACTATGATAATGAAGACTATTTCTGTAAAAAAGTATGGAAAATAAGAAAAACTGAAATATCTCAAAAACTATTATAAATAGGTATAGGATATATTGAACAAAACTTTTAGGGTTTTTATTACTCTATTAAATAACATGAAAATATACATACCGTTTAAAAAAAAAAGATTTTTATTCATTTAAACTTGTTCAAATTTGAGCCGATGTGTTCAACACCCTGTAGCTTTTATTGCAAATATTAGGTAAAAATTATGTTAATTTGTCCTTGGCCTTGCTAAATTCCAAATTTGAATATATTTGTCACAAAATTGAAAACGTTATTTAGGATTAAATTGATGCTTGAAAATGTGACTTTTTTTTAAACTTAATTATCTCAGAAACTATAAAGTTTTGTTATAGTAAACCCTTAATAAAAAATATTTAAAATTATAAGCTAAATCGAAAATACGATTCGTATATAGGGTGTTGTATTTAAAAAAATACAACTTTATGGTGTCTTAGTTTTTTGGCTCACCCTGTAGAGTCCTAAATATTTTTAAAATCTGCGTAAAAATAAACTGTATCAAACAATAAATATAGTTTCTTTGTTAATTTCACCGAAAAGGCACAAACCTACTTCATCCAATCGTTGACTTACCCTGTACAAAGCCGCTGTTCCGGACAGAGATCCTTTATATTACCAATATATTTGATGACGTTCGAAGAAGCGACTTGGAGAAAGTTTTTACCTCGTATGGTGAACTTAAAGAAGTCTGGTTAAGTAATAGTATTCCCTGGTTTTGATTTGCTGTTTACAAAGAAAAAAAAGATGCTGTAGTTGACAAATAAGTATTTAGTGTCATCAATAAAGTCTGTATTATTTGGAATTTAAATTATTGTTTAACTTTTTTTATTATGATTCTTTATTAGAAAATTTGGATCTTTTCATTTAAGCTTTTTTCTTAATATTATTGTGTATTACTTTTAGACACAAATTACGTTTTCAAAAATAGTTATTTTATGAAGTTACCTTATGCGGGGTCAAAAACAAATAAATTTTGCATCATATGTGAATTAATTTTAATAGCCCTATTTGGATTTTGTAGAAAAATGCACATTTAATATGGCGCTACTTTAAATAAAATACGTCTAGAATAAAACATCATCAAAACTAAAAAGTTTTTTGAAGTTGCGTTGAGTCTTATTTTGCAAGAGTGGTGCAAGAAAATGGACAAAAAATCTAGCTGAAATCTAGCATTTAGAAAGATTTTTTCTAATAACTTTTTTCGATATTTTATGATAAACCCCACTTTTGAATTTTTTTTTTGAAAAAAAATTAAATTTAACGTATAATGCTATTCACGTGACTACTATTTTTTTGGTTATTTTTTATTTCGATCTATGAAAAAATTGATGCCAAAGTCAAATTTCGGATAAAGCTATTATTAAAAATATCCCAGATGATGAGGACATTATTGGTCACACTGTATATGTATATACTTGGTAAATTTCTCATGAAAAATTTACTATATTTATAAACTAGTTAATAATTAAAGACCAAGAGATACCTCGAGATTGGAAGAAAAGTAGAACAGTACCTATTTTCAAGAAAGGTGATAAGAAAATCACGGAAAACTATAGAGGAATAACTTTATTAAATTCAATAATGAAATTATTCACCAAAATCCTTGAAGGTATAATAACTGACTATTGCAGAATATCAGAAGAACAGCAAGGTTTCCGCAAAAACAGATCTACAGTAGATGCCATATTCATCGTAAGACAGATAGCAGAGAAATCTATTGAATTTACTAAGCCGGCTTTTATGTGTTTATAAATCTCACTAAAGCCTTTGATAGGGTGAGACTGGATGATATTCTGCAAATAATGCGAATTAAAGGCATCCCAAACAATTTAATTAACATAGTTGAACAGCTAAACTCCAACACCACAACACAAATCTCAGTAAGCGGCAACCTAACTAAGGATGTACCGATAGCGTCGGGCATACGACAGGGGGACTCTCTGAGTACATTACTGTTTAACATAGTAATGGACCAAATAATTGAGAACGTCAAAAGAGCGGCACCACGGTACAAAATGAATACCGGGAAAATAATAATAATATGTTACGCTGATGACGCCGTCATAGTCTCGGAAAATGAAGACGATCTCCAAAGACTTCTATTTGCATTCTACACCATAAGCAAACAATTCAACATGAAAATATCCATCGATAAAACTAAGTCAATTGTAATAAGCAAAGTGCCCTTAAGATGCGAACTAGTAGTGGATGACAAACCAATAGAACAACTCATGACCTTTAATTACTTAGGAGTTGAGATATCTGCAAACCAAGACAGAACAAGAGAAGTAAGAAACCAAGTAACCAAGGCAAATAGAATCTCAGGAAGCCTGGCGGATATAATATGGCACAACACATACATGAGCAAGGGCGCAAAAACAAAAATCTACAAGACCTGTATTCGACCGATAATGACGTACGCAATAGAGACGAGAGCTAACAACACAAAAACAAAATCAATTCTAAGAACTGCCGAAATGAAGGTACTAAGAAGAATATCGGGATACACATTAAGAGATCACGCAATTCAACAATACGCGAGGAACATGGAATGCAGGATATAGTAAGATGGGGACGGAAGCGCAGAAGAGCCTGGAATGAGCACGTAGGAAGAATGGCGCAAAATAGGATAGCGAGAATCGCCCGAGATGGAACACTGGAAACCAGAAGACCAATAGGTAGACCACCTAAAAGATGGAGAGAGTCTTGGATTTCAACATCAAATGAGATGAATGATTGAGTTGGAAAAAACAGGCTGTAAGCCTATAACAAGAGGAAGAAGAAGAAGAAGATAAACTAGTTCTTAGGATTAAGGTTCATATAATGTTAAAACATTTCGACCATTTTATGGTCTTCAACAGTTATTTGCAACAATGCAAGCATTGGTTATTTTTTCCGCCTTTTCGTTATACAGTTCTTACTGTTTCTTATTGTTTATGACAAGTGGATTGACAACAATGGACCTTTGGCTTCCTCGTTCTCCTGTTATGACTGTTTTTGATTATTTTATATGGAAAACGATAAGAAAACATCGTTTATTTTAATTCAGTGACAACGATAGAGGACTGTATAGCAAGGGTAAGAGACGCCCTCGATAGTTTATCTCGAGATTCAATTAGAGCGGCCACCCATGACAAACCAACTCGGAGATGCGAAAAATGTTTCAGGGTGGAATTTTGAACATGTATTAAAATAAGTTGTTTCTCTGTGTAGGTAAGCCGTTTAGCATTTTTAAAATACAAAAATGTTAACGTGCCAATATTTCAAAAACTATAAATCTTGGAAATATACAACCCTATATAAAATAACCCTTATTTTCAATGCAAAATAAGATAACATTATAATAAAATTTTTATAAAAATAAAATTTTTATAAAAAAATTGAACCGACTTCTAAAAGTGCGCTAAAAAGTGAAAAACAACTAGAAATTTTTATATGAAATTGAAATTTTTGAAGTCGGCGCCAAACTAATACCTGACAAACCGTGATTCGCATAAACAGATTAAAAATACTTTATTTGTAATTGCTTTCTTACCATAATTTGAATATATTAATAGTTATTTATTTTATTTAGAAATAATTTGGCGCCGACTTGAAAAATTTCAATTTCATATAAAAATTTCTAGTTATTTTTCACTTTTTAGCGCACTTTTAGAAGTCGGTTCAATTTTTTCTATAAAAATTTTATTTTTCGATTTTTAGTTTTCAATTCATTATGATATTCATAAATTAGATTAGTGTATCTCGCAATGACTCCAAGGTGGCAAAAAAGTACCCATTTTATCCCTAATTGTAAATCACCCTAAAATGAACCACTAAATATTCTTTGATTCTTAAAGTTCTCCAAATACCAATGAAATTGTGTCAAACAAATATTAAGTCTGTCATAGTAAATCCACTATCTTAAATTTCATATTAATTTTAGATTGGTAATGTAGGCCCAAAACCTTCCAATATCAATATTTAAAGAATTTGAGACGTAAATTTC
Source organism: Diaprepes abbreviatus (assembly GCA_034092305.1). Classification (NCBI taxonomy): domain Eukaryota; kingdom Metazoa; phylum Arthropoda; class Insecta; order Coleoptera; family Curculionidae; genus Diaprepes; species Diaprepes abbreviatus. Next base: position 6,466,604 of record JASJET010000194.1, on the reverse strand, counting down.
TTTGCCCGATATATTTTATATTACATATTGAGTTTGTATACGCCCCAAGAACCCCGCAATATCAATTTTAGATAAAACCGGAAAATGTAAAATGTCTCTCATACTATAAATCTTATCAACCTAATAGCCCTAAAATTAACATCATATTCGTAATACACCCCCCAACCCCCTAATACCAAATCTGAAAAAATGCGAATAAGGTAAAATTTTCAACCCACCATATTGGATCCGCCATATTGAATTTCAAAAAAATAATTTTAACGTCTTAATCTAATCTAAATCGAAACTCTTCAAAGCCCCCTAGTACCAATTTTAGATGAAATCCAAAAATTTAAAATTTTTAAACGGTCATATTGCATCTGACATCTTAGATTTTCTTAGAATAATTTTATATTCGCTATTTACATCCTCAAAAACGATTCAGTTCCACATTTGATCAAAATCGAAAAATGAAAAATTTTTAGTCACCTATATTGCGTTCGCCATATTGAATCAAGAAAAAATACTATTAAATTCATAATTTACACTCTCAAGAATCCTCTATATCAGTTTTGGAAAAAGTCGAAAAATGTAAAATTTCTAGTACTCCATATTGAATTCGCCAGATTGAGTTTTTCAAAAAATATTTTAATTTCGTAATTAACACTAACAAAAACCCTCCAATATCGACTTTAGACAAAATCGAGAGATGTAGAATCTTTAATCCTCCATTTTAGATCCGCCATATTTTATTTTTTTTTTAAATAATATATCGTAATGTGCTATCATATCAATTTTGAAAAAAAAATCGGATAGAATTAATTTTTTACCCGCCATATTGAATTTTTTAAAAATAATTTTAGATTCGTCATGTGTGACTCCGAAAACTCTCCCGTACCAATTTTGGTGAAAATCGGACAAAATTGAATTTTTTCTCCACCATATTAAATACGCCATATTGAATTTTTTAAAAATAATTTGAGATTCGTCATGTGTGACTCCGAAAACTCTCCCGTACCAATTTTGGTGAAAATCGGACAAAATTGATTTTTTTCTCCGCCATATTGGATACACCATATTTAATTTTTTAAAAATAATTTCCGATTCGTTATGTGAGGCCCCGAAAACTCTCCCGAACCAATTTTGGAGAAAATCGGACAAAATTTATTTTTTCGTCTGCCATATTGAATCCGTCATATTGAATTTTTTAAAAATTATTTTGGATTCGTCCTGTATGACCTCGAAAACTCCCCCGTACCAATTTTGAAAAAAATTGAACAAAATCGATTTTTTTGGCCGCCATATTGGACCCGCCATTTTGAATTTTTAAAAATAATTTCAGATTCGTTGGCCATAACCCCGAAAATTCCTTCATACCAATTTTGGAGAAAATCGGACAAAATTAATTTTTTTGGCCGCCATATTATCAGCGCAATTTTGGATTTTACTGCACCAATTTCATCCAAAAAAATATGGGACCACCACAGCCACTTAATCGGTGTATATACGTAAAAAAATACATAGTGGTGGTTTATACCTAAAAATGGCTTTTAAAAATTTATTCATGTTAATAATTAATATTAGTTTTTTATCGCCCTGTATTTATTTGTTTTCAAAATATCAACACAGTCCATTAAAGTACATCCCCTTTAAACAATAATTTGATGTTATGTTTAGGCCTGCAAACGCCATATTTGACACAACTTTTAAAATATGTCAAAAAGAGTTAGACTTCAGTTTAGGATATTATACATGAAATACGTCTATAATTTTGGGTAGAATTTAAAAATGCAATAACATATAGGGTGCTCTTTTTAAAATAATCAACTTCCGGTATAACTGAAAGTCTCACCATCTTAAAAATATTTTAGCCGAATTGCTCCCATCGACCCGAAAATCAACAAAACTTACCAGAGAAAAAAACAAACAAGTTTAATAAAATTCGCCTTGCAATTAAAAAAAAAACTGATCGTGTGTTGCAACAACCGAAAACTGAATGGGGAATGTAGATTAACTACAATACTTGGATAATTTTCTAGCCTCGTACGGTGTTGTCAAGTTCTCCAACTTTTCAGTGGTATATTAATATAGACCAAGGCTTATGCGTAAAATATCGGGGTTTCATGGATGTGAAATGGAACATGGAGATTTTTGCATGAGAGCCTCCTGAAAAATCCGAATAACGATAATTTTGATATGCGTCATTTCAAAAAGTTGGGCAACATTATTTTTATTAATAAAAACATAAAATTAAGGAAAAAAAATTTTTTTTTCAACTTTTCTCTCGTGTAACTTTGAAGGTATTCATTTTAGAGGAAAGTTGAAAAGGAAAAAGTTTTCGTAATTAAATTTGCCATTAGATTTTTTATTTTGTCTGAGTTCAAAATATGACGTTAAGGTATTTAAATTTATTTTCGACATATATCAGGAAATTCAAGTTTTCCAACCCTTCTTTCAAAATCAAAATCGGTTGATTTGGACGACCTCAGGAATTCTTTAAAGACATTGTTGATATTTTTGCTTAAAAATAAATAGATTATCTCGGCGGATTTTCATTTTTTCTTCTTTCATCTTTTCTTTCTTTTTTGCGATTTTTGGTTTGAAATTACTTGGAAAGATGCTTCTTTTCGTGAAAAAAATTTCAAATCCGTCAATTGGTTTCCGAGATACAAATTGTCAAAGTTGACAACCTGTTACGGTAAATCTATAAACAATACCCACACAGCACTAGACGTCTTATAGACGTCATTTTTATATCCAGATCATGTCTGAACGTCTTAAGACATAAATAAGGCGTCTTATAGACGTTGTTTCAAAGACGTCCATAAGACGTCTATATACAACGTCTTTAAGATATCTTTTAAAAGTCTCCATACTACATTTTATATGAAAATAAATACAGTTGTGTATAATTTAGTTGATAAAAACTAAAAAGCATTTCCTTCCCTATGAATTTTGTCGCAGTTGGGTAATAAGTTTGCAACGCCGCACAGAGCTCAGCTGAATACAAGTTGAGGTTAAAATTTTTGATTGAACGACAAATTTTTAGTAGCCTCACTACGACCTTGGTTAATGGAACTTTTGCGTGATCTTTTTACCAATACTTTGGTGCTTTTTGTCACAGACTGTTTGATGTACCAATAACAATAACAATATGATGCCAGCGAAACTATAACTTTAAAAAACCCGCCTTTTGTTTCTGCCACTGTCATTTTTCAGTTTTGTATTTGTGTTTCGTCATGTCATTATTCAATTTTAATGTTGTTGGGGTGCCGACTGTGAAAATTTAGGTTTTGAAAGAATTTTATTAAAATACTTGATTTATCTATGTGCCTCTAAAAATCTTTTTTATTCGTGTTTATGTAATACTTAAGTTAAGATCGAGAATCATATGTACTTAGGAAAAACAGTAACGTTATTTATAGGTTGTGTTACAGGAAATTCCCGAATGCTTTGCCGTTTATATTTTTGTAGTAACTCTATGTTAGAAGTATGAAATGAAATCTTCAAAAATATTATCTATGCGAAAAAGGCTTGCACAGCTCATCCAAACCCGGTCCTAAATATTACAAGAAATATTACTAATGAAGTGGAAGGCGAAATGTTTGTTTATGGAGTGCTCCACTAATGAAACCTGTAAGATTTATTTTGTTCCTTATGATTGATTTATATTTAAAGAACATAGAAAATAGAGTTGTGTTAATTACAAGAAGTAATTTTGTTTAAGGTTTTAGAAATTACAAAACTGGGAGTACAGAGCATTTATGACTTTGTAAAGCGAGCTTGTAAAATTACCATGTACAGTTGATTAGTACGAAAAGGAAAAAGAAAGTTCTACGATTCCAACTTGGTGAGACTTATTATGAGTAAGTTCTGTCTTTTATTATATATATTAACCTTGAAATTGCATAAGTCACGATTCTATAGTAGAGGACAATTATAAAAATTCGCAAAAATATCAAAAAATTTACTACCACAAATGATAAACTTTATCCAATAATATTAAAATCAGTTTGTTATTAGGATCTACAGAGACAACAGGACTGGAAAAAGTCAGAAGAATGAGGAAATTTCAATCCAAACATGGCTGAAAAGGGCATCAGACCAGATTTGTTATTCGACTAAATAAAAATTCTTGTATTTAAAGATTTGTGTACTTTTTATTTCAATAAACTTTTATTTTGTTGATAGTCTACCTTTTAGAGTTATTTTATCGAAGGGATAAACTAAGGCTTAAATTTGATAGGTTCACTTATAGTTCGAACAGTAGTAGTTCTGAAAATATTTGCTCTTCTACCTCACTTCTTAAATTTCAAACTAGAAAAAGTTTACATTAGGCTTAAGTTATGTATTTTTTTGTATAAAGAGATTATGTTGAACATATTTTTTAAAGCAAATTATTCATGCGGAACTTGTAGTTATTTAAAATGGTAGTGTATATTTTGCTCTTGATTTTTTCTTAATTAAAGTTACTTCTTGGATTTTTGAATAATTACGGTTTGACTTTGTAAACAAGACAAACAAAAAAATTAAAGGGACCCTTTTTAATGTACATAATTTTATTGGTGAAATATGTTGTTTTAATGTTGGGACGGGACGTCCATAAGATGTTGTAAGCAAACGTCTTAAAGACGTTACCTTTTGTAACATAAGACGTCTATACAACGTCTTATGGACGTCGTTCGTCTTTTATGGACATCCATAAGACGTCCTGAATGTTGAGATCAAACGTCTTATGGACGTCTTTAAGACGTATTTGTGCTGTTTGGGTACAGATCTGATTCTTGAACCAAAAACTTAAAATAAAAAGTTTTTATGTTATTCTATTTCTTATGATTTCTTAATAATTCACATAGATTAGAAAATATAAATAATTTTGACAAATTTAACACAAATCACAACTGTATTTTTATTTTTAATTTTGGCATAGAAACCGTTTTAGGCTCATTCAAACTAAAACGTAACATTTTTCTCTCAAAAAATTCTAAGTTATAATTTAAATACCTACAAAATACCCATTGTCAAAAATACAAGAAGTTAAACAATATAAAAAAATAAATTCGTCCATATAATATTAAAATTTTTTTGGGGCTATCGGTCATTTTATTATTAATTAAAAACATTTTTACGACATTTGACGTTTCAGTTTGTTTATTTCTTAAACCACCAATTTTTATATGTTAGAAAAAATTAAATAATAAATTGTGTTTACGCTAGTAAACAATACGTGTCTAATTCTTAATCAAAGTCAGTCGCTCAAAATTAATTATAGTTGGTTCCTCTATTTCACCGATCATGAGGTCGGGTTTCCACATTTTCCTTTATTCTTTAATTATATGGATTTTCCTCAATTTTCTGCAGTAGCTTTATTCAAAAAAATATTTCAAAAGTTCCGCTAAATTACTAATTTTAAAAGTTGTGTTATTTCCAGCAACTCTACCTTTTATTTGAGAGAGATATTTCCTTCTCCAACGGAAATTTTCCTGGCGATCTATGAGAACAGATTTCCTATCTGGTTTTTCCCAGCAAAAATTAAGTTCTCTGGGCAAATTCCAGAGCTCAGTTCTTTTAATTTCAGGTAAATCCGTTATTCATTGATTTTAGTTAGAGTTTGTTGACTGCTGGGATTCTTCTTCTCATAATAAAATGTATGTACAACTCCTATTATTGCAGTTTACATCTCTTCGTCCAACGAGGTTTTTCGTCTGCCTGTGATCGAATGTGGCTTGGAAGTACTAACAATTCCAATCCTTTTTTTCTCCTTCAATATTCGGTACATGGTAGATTTTCCAACTCCTGTCATGTTAGAACACATCTCAACAGAGCTTTTAACATTATTATTTAGATATTGGTATCTTAAGGCATCATAAACATTCATCGTAATAAGTTTTTCGTTGAGGAAAAAATGCCCCGATTTAACGATTTTGGAATAAATATAGATGTGGAAGCAATATTTTTCGGGTATCTCACTAATTTCAAATAATATATAAAAACAAGCACAAACAAGATAAATCACTAAGGGCACACTGTAAGGTGTGTGTCTCACTGACAAAAGTTAAATAGTACTCCTTTTCGTTGACCATTTATTTTTCTTGTGATAATCCCCCCCCCCCCCCAAGAGCTTTGAGTTCAGGAAAATAGACCCGATTCTGGCCCTTATACTAGGAATATGTATGCTGCTCGCATCCTCCCTTCCCCCCCCCCCCCCTATAGGCAAATTGTTTTTGTTGTGATGGCCCCCACCTCTCCAAGAGCTTCAAATTCAGAAAAATAGACCTGACCCTGCCTTTTACACTAAAAATGGGAATGTTGCTGGTGTCTTCTCCCCCCCCCCCCTCCGTCGGCAACTTGCTTTCGCTTATCATAATGTACTTTTGGGATATCATCGCCCCCCCCCCCCCCAAATAGAGAGGCTGGATCCACCCCTGTCAGAGAGTGCCCAACGAGGCTGATTAGATTCGCAAAGGCGATTGGCTTCGAATGACCTGCTGCTATGTTGAGATGTAAAGGTTCCGATAAGGGTCTAGGCATTGATGATCTAGTATCACCACCCTTTTTTCATTCATTCATTCATTCAATCAAACCAAAAACGAATGAAGTTTGTAGAACTAAAACCGTTGAACAAATTTTCTTTTCGATTAACCGGTATTTTTATGTGACATTGTTTAAAACAGAGACATACTATCGGCTTAAATAACTTGGCTTGAGCAACTAGATCTTTACAGTTTTTATACTGCTTCCATTTTAATCGCAATATTTTCAAAAGATCTTTAAAGATCACCGGACATTACACCAACGGCCTTTTTTTTCTGGGGTTCCTTAAAAAAATCAATATAAATATTGGTCTTTTAGAAATTTGGATCATTTGGAAAATGTTATTAGGCAAGGTATCGGTCGAATGAATCCCTCGTTTTTAAGAAATGTAACATGAAAATTCAATATAAGAACTATAAAATGTATAGAAAATGGAGGACACGTTGAAATAAAAAGTTGTCATTGTTAATATAAATAGCTAATAGTTTTTTCCAGAGTCAATTTACGATCATCAGTTAAATAATACTTAAAATTCATTTTATAAAAAACTTTTTATAGTTATATTATTTATGAGATGATATGAAGATAAATTGATATGAACTTTAGATGAAAAAAATATGCACGTTTTTTAATTCGTGTCCAAAATTTTATTCAAGTTTACTTAAATGACAAATAAATTATGTACGAAAAATATTGTTTTTTTTTTCGGTTTTTTTATGCGTGCCACGTTTAAGACCTGAATAATAAAAATTCTGGTTTTAGAAATAAATTTACAATTTGAATGAAGTTTTGAGTTAAAGTGTATTGCAAAATTATAGTCAGATAAAAATTTTTTGATTCCTCAAAAATTAAATATGGTGTATAGCAAAAATATTTCGTATTTTTTTCGTTTTATTTTTAAAGGCCATACTATTTCTGAAACTCATACTGTCGTCTAACAAAGTCAACAGAAAGTGGGATTTACGTACTATATTGTTGAGATCTATTTTTATACAGGATTCTTCAAGAAAAAGGTTAAATTTTATTTTTTTGTCCAAAGTAAACAAAATAATATACATATAACTGTTAAATATAAACAACATCTTTAAATAAAAATATTTTCTAAAGTTAAAATAAGGGTACTTTACTTTTTGCCAAATTAAAAATTTTGGACGCTCTCTCGTATACTCTAAGATTTTCACCGGATTTGATGGGTCTGATTTTAATTTGGGGACATGCACTTTTTCGAAATAAAATAAATTCATTAAATTCAAAGATAAACGCCCTTTCAGCCGATAGCTATATATATATATATATATATATATATATATATATATATATATATATATATATATATATATATATATATGAATAGTTTGGTTATTCCGGGTTTCAATCCGTTCGTTCAAAAAATCGTTTTCACGACATTTCGCCAAAATCTCATTTGGCATTTTCAAGTGCGGTTCGTCTCGTTACTCGCTGAGAACTGATGGTGGCCTCTGAAGAATTTCGAGTTTTGTTTAGCTGGCTCGCTGCCTGATTGGATGGGCGGCTTCGCAGGCTCCTCCCCTCTCCCGAGTGCGATATATTTTGTTCTTGTATGCAGGTCTCTCGTGTACTAGTTGATTTTTGTTGTTTTCTTTCTTGATTTTTTATTAATGTTTTCCATCTAGATGAAAAATTTATAGCATCGTCTCGTTTATTTAGCTGTCCCGCTTTTTGGATTTCTAGGGCCTCTCTTATGACGCGCACTTTGTAGTTCTGTACTAGTGCTATTTCTTTTGTTTTTTCGAAGTCGATGGTATGTCCGGTTGTTTGGTGATGTTGATATAGGGCTGAGGTTGTCTGTTTGTTTCTGAGGCTATTTTTATGTTCTTGGATTCTTGCTGATATGCGCCTGTTTGCTTGTCCTATATAAGTTTGATGACAATCTGCACACGGAATGCTGTAAACGCCCTGATTTTCAAGGTTGGTCTTGTCTTTGGAATTTCCCAGGATGTTGGCTATTGTTTTTTGTGGTTTAAATATGGCTGTATGTTGTGTTTTCTTAAGATTCTTCCGATTCTGTCTGTTATTCCTTTTATGTATGGTATTATGACTTTGTTCCTTGTTTGATCTTTGTCTTTGTTGTAGTCTTCTCTTGTCTTTTTATGGCTTTTTTTATATCTGCTTGTGAGAAACCATTCCGTTCTAGAGCTGTTGAAATGTGTCTTATTTCGTCTTGTTTTGTGTCAAGTTCTGTTAGGCGGAGAGACCTTGATACTAATGTGTTGACTACTGCCTGCTTTTGAGAGGGATGATGATGTGACGCTGCATTGAGATATCGGTCAATATGTGTGGGTTTCCGATATACGCTGAAGCCCAAGGTGTTGTTGAGTTTCCTAGTTAATAGCAGGTCCAAAAAAGGAAGTTTCTTTTCTTGTTCGATTTCTAGCGTGAATTGGAGTCTATGGTGGATATTGTTCAGATATATGAGAAAATCGTCCAGGTGTTCTTTTCCATGTGGCCATATTATAAAAATATCATCAACATAGTGTTTCCAAAATTTCGGTGTTAAAGGTGCCTTTTGCAGTGCCTCTTGTTCGAAATATATCATGAAAAAGTTGGCTATGACTGGTGAAAGCGAGGACCCTATAGGTGCGCCATCTGTTTGTTTGTATATTTGGTTATTGAACATGAAGTATGTGTTCTTTAGGCAGTGTTCTGCAAGTTCAATTGTGTAGGCTGGAAAATTCTCGTTCATGGCGATTTTGTCCAAAGCCTCATCCAGTGGTATGCTTGGATATAGCGATTTTATGTCGAGGCTTGCTAAGATGTAATTTTCTTCGAGGTGAATGTTTTTGATCATTTTAGTCAGATGCTCGGAGTTTTTCACGAAGGAATTAGCCAGTTCGACTCTTGGTTGCATGATACTTGCTAGATATTTTTCCAGTTTTTGTGTAGCAGATCCCACGGCGCTCACTATTGGTCTGAGCGGTGCATTTGTTTTGTGTATTTTTGGTAAGCCATACAGTTTTGGACGTCTGCTTGATTTTTCTCTTGGTATTATAGATTTTTCAATTTCTGGGTCTAGTTTTGAGGCTTTAATCTTGGCTTTCGTAGTTTTTTCAAGGTATGTCATTGGATCTCTGTTGGTTTGTTTGTAAGAGGCGTCTTCGAGAATTTCTGACATTTTTTGCATGCACTCTTTGGTGTTCATTACAACCGTGACATTTCCCTTATCTGCTGGTAATATTGTTATTTCCTTGTTCTTTTTTAAGGATTAGAGGGGTTGATGTTCAGCTCGCGTTAAGTTTGAGTTGGTTGGCCGGCTTGATTTCAAAATTTGTGTTATGTCTTGTCTGGCTTGTTCGGCATTTTCTTCAGGGATGTTTTCTAGGGCAGCTTCTATATTCGAAATTATCTCTTCTAAGGGGACTGTTTTTGGCGTTACGGCAAAATTAAAACCTTTAGACAGAACTAATTTCTCGGATTCTGTTAACTGGTGGTTGGAGATGTTATGGACCACTTTGTTGCAGTCTAGTGTTTGCTGTGTGTGGACAGTATTGCGTTGTTGTAGTGCTTCAAATTTCTTCTGTTGTTTTTTTGCCTTAAGCTGGGTGTCTGATTCCGTTCTCCAACAGGATACTTTTTCTATGTCATTCCACAGAAGATGATGGATTTTGTGGGTTAAAGCTAAGTGGAGATTGTAAAGTTCTGTTTCAGTCCTTGATAGAATTCTTCGTTTTTCTAGGATTTGTTCTCGAAGAAGAGCTTTTCCAGCGGTCTTAAGAATTGAAATAGTTCTTCTTGTCTTTAAATGGTACGAGAGTTTGGTGCAAGTTGGTTCTAGATTGTTGTTGCGGCATCTTATTAAGAAAGTTAGTTAAAGGTTTTAATTTTGCCGTAACGCCAAAAACAGTCCCCTTAGAAGAGATAATTTCGAATATAGAAGCTGCCCTAGAAAACATCCCTGAAGAAAATGCCGAACAAGCCAGACAAGACATAACGCAAATTTTGAAATCAAGCCGGCCTCCCAACTCAAACTTAACGCGAGCTGAACAGCAAGCCCTCTCATCCTTAAAAAAGAACAAGGAAATAACAATATTACCAGCAGATAAGGGAAATGTCACGGTTGTAATGAACACCAACGAGTGCATGCAAAAAATGTCAGAAATTCTCGAAGACGCCTCTTACAAACAAACCAACAGAGATCCAACGACATACCTTGAAAAAACTACGAAAGCCAAGATTAAAGCCTCAAAACTAGACCCAGAAATTGAAAAATCTATAATACCAAGAGAAAAATCAAGCAGATGTCCAAAACTATATGGCTTACCAAAAATACACAAAACAAATGCACCGCTCAGACCAATAGTGAGCACCGGGGGATCTCCTACACAAAAACTGGAAAAATATCTAGCAAGTATCATGCAACCAAGAGTCGAACTGGCTAATTCCTTCGTGAAAAACTCCGAGCATCTGACTAAAATGATCAAAAACATTCACCTCGAAGAAAATTACATCTTAGCTAGCCTCGACATAAAATCGCTATATCCAAGCATACCACTGGATGAGACTTTGGACAAAATCGCCATGAACTTGGATTTTCCAGCCTACACAATTGAACTTGCAGAACACTGCCTAAAGAACACATACTTCATGTTCAATAACCAAATATACAAACAAACAGATGGCGCACCTATGGGGTCCTCGCTTTCACCAGTCATAGCCAACTTTTTCATGATATATTTCGAACAAGAGGCACTGCAAAAGGCACCTTTAACACCGAAATTTTGGAAACACTATGTTGATGATATTTTTATAATATGGCCACATGGAAAAGAACACCTGGACGATTTTCTCATATATCTGAACAATATCCACCATAGATTCCAATTCACGCTAGAAATCGAACAAGAAAAGAAACTTCCTTTTTTGGACCTGCTATTAACTAGGAAACTCAACAACACCTTGGGCTTCAGCGTATATCGGAAACCCACACATATTGACCGATATCTCAATGCAGCATCACATAATCATCCCTCTCAAAAGCAGGCAGTAGTCAACACATTAGTATCAAGGTCTCTCCGCCTAACAGAACTTGACACAAAACAAGACGAAATAAGACACATTTCAACAGCTCTAGAACGGAATGGTTTCTCACAAGCAGATATAAAGAAAGCCATAAAAAGACAAGAGAAGACTACAACAAAGACCAAGATCAAACAAGGAACAAAGCCATAATACCATACATAAAAGGAATAACAGACAGAATCGGAAGAATCTTAAGAAAACACAACATACAGCCATATTTAAACCACAAAAAACAATAGCCAACATCCTGAGAAATTCCAAAGACAAGACCAACCTTGAAAATCAGGGCGTTTACAGCATTCCGTGTGCAGATTGTCATCAAACTTATATAGGACAAGCAAACAGGCGCATATCAGCAAGAATCCAAGAACATAAAAATAGCCTCAGAAACAAACAGACAACCTCAGCCCTATATCAACATCACCAAACAACCGGACATACCATCGACTTCGAAAAAACAAAAGAAATAGCACCAGTACAGAACTACAAAGTGCGCGTCATAAGAGAGGCCCTAGAAATCCAAAAAGCGGGACAGCTAAATAAACGAGACGATGCTATAAATTTTTCATCTAGATGGAAAACATTAATAAAAAATCAAGAAAGAAAACAACAAAAATCAACTAGTACACGAGAGACCTGCATACAAGAACAAAATATATCGCACTCGGGAGAGGGGAGGAGCCTGCGAAGCCGCCCATCCAATCAGGCAGCGAGCCAGCTAAACAAAACTCGAAATTCTTCAGAGGCCACCATCAGTTCTCAGCGAGTAACGAGACGAACCGCACTTGAAAATGCCAAATGAGATTTTGGCGAAATGTCGTGAAAACGATTTTTTGAACGAACGGATTAAAACCCGGAATAACCAAACCATTCATTCTACCATCCGTGAAAATCTACGATATATATATATATATATATATATATATATATATATATATATATATATATATATATATATATATATATATATATGAAGTAAAATGCGAGCAGTAACTGCAAACTTCGTTCCATCATATTCTTTCCGTGTTAGAGGTTGCACAGTTTGAATGAATTGCTATAGAACACAATTCATCCTATTACACCACCGTCGAGATGATGGCCTACCTGTACCACCATATCGAGAAAAAAGTCAAAACTTACCCTCCTTGTTACAGTGATACGGCAGCGGTACATGTTTCGTCTCTACTAGACTCATCAGGGTACCGACATGCCCCTGGCTGTGCAAAGGACCTATCGGAAGGAGACATGCAAGTACTGAACGCGGCTTCGCCGACCTCCCGCCGGATGGCGAATATATGTTTATGCGGCTTTCACGGATTCCTCCGTGTGAGATGCAATAGTAGTGGATACATCCACATTATGCTGTTGTAGTGCTGAAATCACATTCAGCAAACGTACAACTATATGCAACTCCGTGAAAAGATGAAGGAAAATGTGAACAGTAACTGCAGACTTCGTTCCATCATATCCTTTCTGTATTAGAGGTTGCACAGTTTGAATGACCCATCGAGAGAAACGAACCTCTGCCGTATCACTGTAGTGAGGAGGGTAAGTTTTGACTTTCTTCTCGATATGGTAGTACAGGTAGGCCATCATCTCGATGGTGGTGTAATAGGATGAATTGTCTTCTATAGCAATTCATTCAAACTGTGCAACCTTTAACACGAAAAGGATATGATGGAACGAAGTTTGCAGTTTCTGTTCGCACTTTACTTCATCTATTCACGGAGTTGCATATAGTTGTACGTTTGCTGAATATGATTTCAGCACTACAACGGCATAATGTGGATATATCCACTGCTATTGCATCTCACACGGAGGAATCATACATATATATATATATATATATATATATATATATATATATATATATATATATATATATTCGTGGGTAGGTTCTTTGTTTAATTAATTTTTTCTATAAGGAGTTTGGGGAAATGGTTCAGTATTAGGGTTTCTTCTCAAGAATCAAATGCATGGATGTTGAGAAATAAGAATAGAACTATAACACGACTACAGATTGGGTCATTAATAGGGTAAGCATGGGGAAAAGTTGCAACCGCAGCAAATGTCACATCAGGTTTTAAAGCTTGTGCAATATTCCCACTCAATTCTAATGTTATCCCAGATCATTTCTTTGCTATATCTGATTTAATTGAAGTAGCTACTCCTGCCATTCCTCTTGAAAGTCCTGCCACTACAGCTCTGTCTCCACAAAAACCATCAACTTCCAGACAAACATCCACTAGTAAAGAAACCCCTACAAAGATTCTTGAGGAGTCTAATCCAATCCCAAAACCACCTATCTCGACAGTAAAGTGAAAACAAGTTGCTTGTATTTTGACTCTCCCTGAGAACGTTTGTAAGAATACTTCCAATGTCAATTTAATTAAAGGAACAGCAAAAAACGCAAATTAGCTATTGCAGAATTAAAGTCTTCATATTCTGTCTTAAGATCCACCCCAATCGAAGATGTGTGCGCGGAACGTCGGGAAAATTATTATTTAACAAAAAAAAAGACTGACTGGATTAAATCTTGCTCATGCCAAAAATGGCTGCATGAGTCATGTACAATGTACGCTCCGCATTGCAATAATTGTGGTAGGGAAATGATCCGCAAAAAGAACCAAAAAAAAGGAATAATAACATATATGGCATCTCTCCCACACTATATGGCGTCTCTCCCACACGTTATGGGAGAGATGGCCAGCTGTCAACTTATAATTTTTTATTTTTTATTTCTTTTTGATTTAAGTCTAAAACTCGTTAGTTACAATTTTAATATTTAATATTAGTGTACCTTTAAAATACAAAATAAAGGATTGATTTATATTGCATTTTTTATTATTTACTTAATTTCTACAAAAAGTATGGCGTCTCTTCCACTTTTTCCCTGCTACTAGATTTCAAATTAAATACAAAAAATAATTAATTCTAATTATTTTATACAATACAAATCAAATACTAAGAATAAGCCGATACTAGTGGATTGAGGACTTTTTGGTAGAGGTAGTAGATAACTCCAACGAAGAAAACAATTTTGCAGATTCTATCGACGGCCCACATTCTGAAAATGAAAGAATAACTTTGGGTGAGCATTTACATGATTCAAGGAATTTACTTGTCCATATTAAACAATCTAGAACGGTGGTTGAAACTCGATGAGTCACGTACTATTTGCCCATAACTCCTCTCAACAGACGCATTGTCGAAATTATTATTCTATTTTCATGCGCTCGGCAGTTTTCGGTCATGTTTGGTAGCATTTTTCACGTATTTCAGGGACTTTGTGATGCAAAATCTCTCAAATATGAAAAAAATCCGTTAGAGAAATACTACAAGTTCATATCCTCTTCGGAGGTGTGGATTCTCAATGGTATATTTCAATTTTTTAACTGACTTCTAAAAGAAGGAGGTTCTCAATTCGTCGACTATGTATGTTTTTTTCCGATTACTCTGGAACGGCGGCACCGATTTCAATGAAATTTTTTATGTTATGTTCAGAAAGTTACTGCGGTGGTCCCATATTTTTTTGGACGAAATTGGTGCAGTAAAATCCAAGATGGCGCTGACAATATGGCGGCCAAAAAAATTAATTTTGTCGAATTTACTTCAAAATTGGTATGGGGAAATTTTCTGGGTTTTACCCAACGAATTTAGAATTATTTTTAAAAAATTCAAAATGGCGGATTCAATATGATGGACAAGAAAATTTAATTTTGTCCGATTTTCTCCAAAATTGGTGTGGGGGAGTTTTCGGGGTCGCACATAACGAATTCAAAATATTTTTAAAAAATGGCGGATCCAATATAGAGGACGAAAAGATTAATTTTGTCCGATTTTCTCCAAAATTAGTATGGGAGAGTTCTCGGGGTTGCACATGACGAATCTAAAATAATTTTTAAAAAATTCAATATGGCGGATCCAATATGGCGGACGAAAACCTAAATTTTGTTCGATTTTCTCCAAAATTGGTACGGGGAAGTTTTCGGGGTCTTACATAACGAATCCGAAATTATTTAAAAAAAAATCAATATGGCGTATCCAATATGGGAGATAAAAAATAAATTTTGTCCGATTTTTTCCAAATTGATATGAGGGAGCTTTTGGGATCGCACATTACGAATCTGACATTATTAAAAAAAAAATAAATATGGCGGATCCAAGATGGCGAGTTAAAGGTTCTACATCACATTGGGGGATGTTTGTTAGTGTTAATTACGAATTTAAAATATTTTTTGAAGAACTCAATCGGGCGGATTCGACATGGCATCCTAAAAATTTTACATTTTTCGATTTTCTCCAAAACTGATATAGGGCATTCTTGAGGGTGTAAGTTACGAATTTAATAGTATTTTTCTCAGGATCCAATATGGCGGACTAAAAATTTTATATTTTTCGATTTTGTTCAAATGTGGGACTGAATCGTTTTTAAGGATGTAAATAGCGAATGTAAAATTATTTTAAGAAAATATAATATGTCAGAGGCAATATGACGGTTTAGAAATTTTGAATTTCTGGATTTCATGTAAAATTAGTACTAGGGGGCTTTGAAGGGTTTAGATTTAGATTACATTAAGACCTTAAAATTATTTTTTTGAAATTCAATATGACGCATCCAATATAGTGAGTTGAAAATTTTATCTTATTCGTATTTTATCAGATTTGCTATTAGGGTGTTTTCTCTAGGTCGTGTATTACGAATATGAAGTTAATATTTTACAATTTTAGGTTGACAAGTACAATATGAAGGTGTGAAAATTTTACGTTTTCCGATTTTGCCTAAAATTGATATTGCGGGGTTCTTGGAGCGTATACAAACTCAATATGCAGTATAAAATATATCGAGCTAAGAAATTTACGTCTCAGGTTCTTTAAATATCCATATTGGAAGGTTTTGGGGTCAATATTACCAATCTAAAATTAATTTTATTGTTAATCTGTTTATGCGAATCCTATTTTGTCAGGTATTAGTTTGGCGCTGACTTGAAAAATTTCAATTTCATATAGAAATTTATAGTTATTTTTCACTTTTTAGAAGTCGATTCAGTTTTTTTAATAAAAATTTTATTTTTAATATGATGTGTACCGGGTAAGATCCTTTAAATTACTATCCAAGAAAGTGTTGTGAATTACCCACAGCTACAAGGCCGGACCAACTGTGATACTCATGCTGCCATTATTTTACACCCTGTGAGATAAGAACTTTGGACAACGTTTTTTACATACCTTTAACTACTGACTAAAAATTCGTTCATGTCTCTACTCCTAAGCGTTTTCGAAAAACATCAACACTTTCTTGGATAGTAATTTGAAGTATCTTACATGGTATACATCATATTAGAAAAAATTGACATATACCTGGAAGTTCAATAATTATGTGTAAAAAACTTGATTCCATAGGAGCTTTTTGGGAGCTCATATCTGCGAAGACGACGCCTATACGAAAAAAGTTTATATAAACTTCTAGTATTCCTTTAACGTGTTTTTTTCATATCCGAGAGATTTCGAACATTTTCCCCGACACTTTGAATGCAGGGTGTTCAGAAATGACTACGACAAATTTTAAGGTATGATTCTACATATTAAAATATAAAGAACAGCTTATATAAACATAGGTCCGCAAATGCTTCCATAGGGAGCCTCAGACTCTTGAAGATGGTGACATGCCAGTGGTTTTTATTTAATTTATTAAAATCTACTGACAATACAGAAACGAACTTTTGCGTGTAAGTTAGTGTTAATAGAAGAAATTTTTTGAAAATATCAGGTGACCCACATTGCAACCTGTGGCGTGGGAACCAATGAGTGGTTAGAAATTTATGGTCATATATTTTTTCGTAGTTTCTATTTTCACTCTTTTTTAAATAAATTATGGTTCCTTAAACATTTTTACGTAAAAAAGTCCTCTTGGTAAAAGGTATATTCGGTCCTTTTTAAGATAAACACACTTAAAAGGCTGACTGCAGTTCTTATATGCAATAAACAGGCTCAGTAATAAAAATAGGACGGTGTTTGAGAGCTATTTTAAAATGTAGTTATGCTTTTACACCCGTTATTAAAGAAACTTACTGGAACTTGGTACATTTGGTATATTCTTAAATTCACCCGTGGAATCTACCAATAGCTCAAAAAAAGCAGCTAAACTCAAATGCATTTGAGCTTGTTTAGTTACAAATAGATATTTTTTGTTAAGTTATTTGTGACTGGTGTGTTTTTACTATTTAAGGATTTCGGTAAAATGATGAAAAATGAATAATTATTCATTTCAACAAATGACACAAATGCACTTTATGCATGGAAAAAAAATGAAAATAAAAGAAATTATATCAAAATATGTACCATAACAGACAAGTTTCATGCATTCAAATTTTCATTCATTGGCTTAGAAGACTTTGTGAAAACGGATCTTTTAAATTAGATAATTCAACTGGTAGATCATGTACGACTCATACAATCGAAGCTGAAGACAGAATTCTTGAAATAATTGCACGTAATCCACGGATACGCACCAAAAGGCTTGCTAGGCAAGAAGGTGTTCCAAAGAGCTCGGTTTTAGAAATTCTACATGAACAATGTCTCTACCAATACCATATTCTACCATATTCAAAGAGTTGAGGGTCTAAAACCTGAAGATTTTGAACCAGGATGCAATTTTGTAGATAGCTAAAACAAAAATGGCATTGAAATCCCAACATTATAGGTTAAGTATTTTTCACTGATGAGACCGGATTTTCTAGAGACATAATTATAAATTATTATAATAATGATATATTTGGGGACAATTTAATAGGGCCCTACATTTTTCCAAATAAATAAAATGGAGAATCGTACTTAGAGTTTCTACAAAATGTGCCACAAGACCTGCTTAATGAAGTGCCCTATGATAATGAGGACAGACATGTACTTCATGCAAGACGAGGCTCGACTGTATTTTAGTCTTAATGTAATGGTACATTTAAATGAAATTTATCCAGATAAATGGATAGAACGAGGAGGTTCTGTAAGTTGGCGGCTTGGTTCTCCAGATTTAAATCATTTAGATTATTTTTATGTAGTTACTTAAAAGCTTTAGTATCTGAAGTACCAGCTCACAGTGTTGAAGAACTAGAGCATCGAGTGTTTGTTGGTTGTGACGTTGTAAGAAATAAACCTGGTATTTTTAAAAAGGGTAGAAGATCTATGAGTTTGAGGATGCATTGGAGTGAACGGAAATCATTTTCAACACCTACTATAATACTTGTAATAATAATAAAAAAAGAGTTAAAATCTTAGAGGCAGTATTAATCAAAGATTTAAGGAAACCTCAAATGCAAAAGTCCAACGGATTAAGATCCCGAGATCGGGCAAGCCAGTGTTGAGTGCCTCCTCGATCTATCCAAAGATTTGGATACACTGCCTCTAAGTGACGGTATACATTGATACTGAAATGTGCTGGAGCGACATCATGAATAAATGATAATTCTTATCTAGCTTGAAGAAGAACCTCTTCAAGAAAGGCAGGTAATTCTTCTTTGAGAAATTGACATTATTGGTCGCTATCTATGTATTTAATGAAAACTGATGTAGATGCACGCGGATTTTCTTCAGCTCAAATGTGATTATTGTGAAAATTTGTGGATGGATTACCTTGAAGAGTTTGTCTCATCAGTAAACAAGATACAAGATAAGAAAGGGGGAGATTGCGCGATCATTTGAAGTATCCACTAGCAAAAAACTATATGGGGCAAAAAATCTCGAGAGAAAAGCGCTTGCACTCGCTTGATATGGTAGGGATGCAATTCTTCTTTAAAATTCAGAATACTGTGAAATTGCTTATATTTAATATATTGCCACTTTTTCTCGTACTTATTTTAGGAGATCCTTTTATTTAAATTATACAGCTTCCTCTAGCGCCACTGTTCTTAGCTCCTGAGGACGTCCACAATCAGAAGTTCATTTTAGAAATGTACTACTTTTTAGTAAAAGTTGATGAAGATGAGCAAATGTGTTATGATGAGGTAACCTACGTTGTAAATATACTTCAGCCTAAGCCCCTTGAGCTTCTAATATATTTTCGTTAGCACTATCATAAACAAAATTCATATCTGACATTTCAACATTTATAAACTCTGCCATTTTTACTTACTTTCCATTAAGAGTACATAAAATGAATTACACTTATCCACAGAAATTATAACATATTACAACAAAAAACAATATGACAAATTAGAGGTGAACTTGTTTGACACTAGCTTACTGCATATTTTCGTTACTTAATAAACCAGCCCTACAGAACTTAATTGGAGATGCATCTAAACATATTTAAACTTTTTGTGGAAAAACTTTTAGAGGAAAACTTGAAAGACAAAAAAGTTTCACAATAACTTTACAGACTCGGAAAAAAGTACCACTTTGAATACTGTTTTACATAATAATATTTTATTTATGGGTAAAAAGTGTATATCTTCCAAATTTGACTTAATTCTCTTTAAAAAGGAATGATATTAATTAAAAATACTAAAAATAATAATAAAATTTAATACTATGTATCTTAAAAATCAACCCGTGAGGGGTTGCTGGTCCCCCATCGGGCGCCTCCCCGGGTGGCGGATAGGGGAATGCCTCCCAGATAAGGCTGCTACCAGGGAAATTAAATACCTGGGGCGGACCAGAACTAGCATAGCAACGTCTGATCCAGAGTGGGCGGTTGCAAACAGCGTTGGACCCAGAATGGGCGGCTGAAACTAACACTCACCAACACGTCTAGTCAGCACGGTGTTTTAAAGGCTAAATACCCCTTATGAAAATGTCAGTTGAAAACACACAAGAACCCCAGGCAAGTAGGAGATCATCTCCAGAATGTTTCACCGATAACCTATCAGTCTGTCTCACGAATTCTGGGGGAGGGGGGACAAAAAACTGACAAAGACAGTAAAAGGCCACCCGAATAAGGCGACACTTTATATTGGAACATACAATACACGTTCCCTATTATCAGATGAAAGAATTACTGAACTTGAATGCGAACTAGAAAACATTAAATGGGACATAGTCGGTCTCAGGGAAGTCAGAAGACGTGGCGAACAATTTTTAAAACTAAAATCCAGACATAGTTTTACCACGTAAGTGACGATAATAATTCCGTGGGAGGCACAGGCTTCATTATAAACATGCGCCACGAAACAAATATAGTATCACTAAAGAAATTCTCCACAAGAGTGATTGGTCTTACTATCAAATTAAACACCAGGTATAACTTGGGAATAATACAGGTTTATGCTCCAACAACAGACCATGATGAGGAAGAAGTGGATCTATTCTACGATGATATTGAAGCTGTTCTTAAAGAATAACAAGCACATTTTACCTTTATATGTGGTGATTTTAATGCCAAAATAGGAATGAAATCTAACCCTACAGAAACGCCAGTGAGAAACTTTGTCTCGGACGGCAGAAATGAGCGAGGTGAAATATTGTTAAGATTCCTGTTGCAACATGAACTATACCAAATGAACAGTTTTTTTCCAAAAGAAACTACATAGAAGATGAACATGACAAAGTTCCGATGGAAGAACAAGGAACGAAATATATCTCATTATCACCGACAAGAAGCACAATGTTAAAGACATTACGGTATTAAACAGGTTTGCTATCAATAGCGATCATAGAATGGTACGATGATCAAGAAGAAGAACAAAGGAAGACCATGGATGAAACCATCAGATGTAAATGGTTTTCAGCAGTCTATTGCCGACCTAATTAGTAGCTCTGAAGCAGAAACTGACGCTAACCACCTAAATAATAAATTAACAACTGCCTTACTAGAAAGTCAGAACAAATTTTATCCTAATCAAAAAGAAGAGAAGCTCAGTCAAAATACCAGACAACTAATGCAGAAAAGAAGAGGAATGAGAAGCTAAACGGACACTAAAACTGACATACTACAGAAAATAAATAAAGAAATATACAAAGTTGTTAGACAAGACACTTGAAAATACAATCAAGAACAGTTCGAACATACCATTGAAAACATTAAAAGTATGAACGTATTGAGAAGAAAACTAAGAACGGGAACAAGACGAATAATTAAAGTGATAAGATAAGAATAGTCAGTTTTCAACAGACAGAGAGGAAATCCTTAAAGTAGTCGAAGATTTTTACAAATTACTATACAGAAGCCAAAACAAAGAGAACAGCAAAGATCAAGTACCCGAAGTATTGACAAGGAAAAAGGGCATTGTCAACCAAGGATCAGAACAAATGTCGAAAATCACGATAGACGAAATAAAACTAGCCCTAAGAAAAACTAAGAATAATAAATCTCCAGGCGAAGATGGTGCAGTAAGTGATGTAATCAAAATCAGAGGTGTTTGTCTACTTAAAAAAATATAAAACCTTTTTAATATGTGCCTTTTGGACAGTACAATACCCGACAAGTAGTACAATGCTGATGTAATTTCGATTTACAAAAAAGGTGATCCCCATGATTTGGAAAACTACAGACCAATAAACCTTCTTAGTCACCTCTATAAACTTCTAACAAGAATAGTAATATATCGACTTGAGATAAAACTTGATTTCTACCAACAAAGCAAGCGGGGTTTCGTACTGGGTTTGGAACAAACGATCACCTACAGAGTATCAAAACGGTAATAGAAAAAACTATCGAATACAATCGACCACTCGTTCTGGCTTTTGTGGATTTCCATAAAGCCTTTGATACGGTAGAGCTTGACAAAATTATGGAAGCATTACAAGCATGCCGCATTGACTATCGATACACAAAGTTAATTTACAATATATGCAGGAATGCAACGATGTCGGTGAAACTACACAGAAACACGGATCATATCCCAATTGGCAGAGGAGTCCTACAGAGCGATAACTTATCGCCTAAACTGTTTACTGCCGTACTAGAATACGCTTGTAAAAAGCTTAACTGGGAAAAAGAGGCCTGAATGTAGACGGCCAAAAATTAACAAATTTAAAGTTCGCGGACGACATAGTTTTGTTTTCCGATAGTCTCAAGGAGATATGTACAATGTTACGTGAACTTCAGCTAATGTGCACCAATGAGGGTGTTAAAATAAATATATCAAAAACAAAATTTATGACCAATCTGGTACCTAGTGAAAATATCAATATTGGAGACAATGAAGTGGAGCTTGTGTAAAAATACATAAACCTTGGACACGAAATGAAGATCACAAGAGATAATCAAACGTGCGAACTACGGAGAAGAGTAAATCTCGCATGGGCAGCCTATGAAAGACATCTTTAAAAGCGATATACCAATTTCTTTAAAACTTAAAACATTTGACCAGTGTGTGTTACCGCTTATGACCTACGGTGCCGAAACTTTGACACTGACAACAGCAACTTCTAAAACGCTGCAAATAGCTCAGAGAAAGATGGAAAGGTCAATACTGGGTGTATCGCTGCGTGATCGAGTTAGAAATGAAGACCTGAGACGAAAGATAGGAGTTACCGACGTAATTTTCCACACTCAAATGAAACTGGGTCGGACATGTCGCCCGAATCAGTGATGGAAGGTGGACGAAGAGATTACTCGAGCGGAGGCCGAGATTAGACAAAAGAAGTAGAGGAAGAGCCCCTACTCGTTGGACTGATGATCCCAAGAGAATTGCAACAAACTGGATGCAAATCGCTCAAGATAGAGCACAATGGACAAGAATGAGGGAGGCCTATGTCCAGCAGTGGACGCAAAGGGCTGGATTATCGAACATATGTTTATATGAACTTTTATGCTTAAAATTTTCTCAAAAATAACTCTCTAGAATTTTTCGCACTTATTTGAAAACACCAGTATACACCCTTGAACCACCCACCACATTAAAAAAAATGAAGATACGCCGATTGTCTCACAGAAAATTTGGCCACTCGTAACTCTCCGCTCGTTCCACCTAAACAACAAATAGGCAAATATGGAGCTACAGGTGCAATTTAACAGCAGCATTCTTCTCCCTAACCAGTATCCTAAATATTTAGAAGGCACTCTTGGCCGAATTCTCTCATATATATGTATGTCAGTGAAATTGGGAATTTGTACACTGCGACGTACAAGATCTGTTGTGTTCCCCTCCTGCTGACAAGTTGTTAGGGATATCTACCTTAGAATGCTGGACGGCTTAAAAGTGGGCAGCTCCCCTACCTTTATTTAGTGTGCTTCCAAGAACCGCATGCTAGGGTTTTTTAAAGCCCTACTCTCTGAACGGATGTGAATAGAGTTTTCGTCCTGCTCCTCGCAAAATCTGCCAATTCGAGATTCTTGACTTATCCAATCAGGTGACCATGTCTCCTCAGAATTTCTGTCAAAACTCTAAGTTGATTTTTGCTTAGACTTATGCATGCCTTGAAGGTCTTCTGGTCGTAGTTACGAAAAAGTGGAGCTTAATTGTAGACTAGTTCCTCTGTGATCTGACTGACATCGGCATATCTTGTGAGGGCTTTACTGATAACGTGGTCGTGACCGCAAGAGGCAAATTCGGGAATACTCTCTGTGACATAATTCAAAGAGGGCTTAAATACATTAGAGAATGATGTCAGATGTTGGGACTAAACATCAACCACACCAAAACTACTCTAGTAGCCTTCACAAAGAAAAGAAACCTTAATCTAAAGGCCATCAAAAAGATGGGAATATTAGTGAGTGGAAGTCAGAGATTAAATATCTGGGACTGACCCAAACTCCTCTAGAATAAGCACGAAAAGGAAGTAATCAACCAGGCTACAAAAGAGTTAATGGTTTGTATAAACTTTGTTGGAAAAAGAAGGGGTAGAAGCCCAAAAATCCTGCAGTGGATGTACCCTGCAATAGTGAGGCCAATCATCACATATGGGGCAGTGATCTGAAGCAAAAGAACCAGTCTGGCTAATACGAGAGCTATCCTTTCGAAAATTCAGAGACTGTCCTATGCATATATTTCTAGAGAACATGACGAAGAGGACGATTTATAGGATGATGAGAGTTGAGGTCATAAAAGAAATTCAACTTTGTGAAAAGCTTCAACACAAAGTTGAGTAGCAAGAGCATACAGTATACAGTTGACTCCAAAACAACGGAGGAAACTGGAGTAGGAGTGTATGGACCCGGCACCAAACACTACGAACGCTTGGGTAAGTCACCAAGCATTTTCCAGGCAGAAATACACGCCATTAGAATGTTTATTTAATTTAACAAGGAGAAAAACTATCACGGCCAAGAGATTATCATCATGATGGATAATAAAGCAGCCATCAGTGCGCTTTGCTCTCACGTTATCAGTTCCAAGATAGTCTGGGAATGCCTAGAGGAACTGAATGATTTGAGTAATAATAATAAAGTCACCCTCATGTGGGCACCGGGACATACCGGGATAGAGGGGAATGAAATAGTAGGCAAGCTCGCGAGGAAAGGAGCTGAGATACATTTTTTGGGGCTAAAGCCTTTCTGTGGAACCAGTAGCAGCGTAATGCTGGAAGAACTAAAGATAGAAAAGAAAGCAGGAGATCCAATCATTGGATGGAGCTGCAAGGATTGAGACAAGCGAAATTACTTCAGGGGAACTACGATCAGAAGAAATTCAAAGTAAGAGTAAAAACCAGCTTAGAGTTCTGACAGAGTCCTGACGGTGCATTATCACCTGAAGGGACACACGGACTAGTAGAAAAAGAAGAATGCAGATTCTTTGAGGAGGAGGACGAAACCTCTATTCATATCCTTGCAGAGCACAGTGCTCTAGAAAACCCTAGGATGCGGTCCTTGGGAGCACACCAAATGAAAGAACGGGAGCTACCCACCTTGATGCCGTCCAACTTCCTGAGATTCCTGAGGGAAATAAGACTGGAAAATCTGTTCTAGCCCATAAGGTACCTCTTACGACAGCATTAGGGGGACACAATAGATCCACCAGATCGCAGTGTACAGGCCCCCAACTCTACGCACATACATACATACCAAGAAATATCTTCGTTTGTCTCATTCTTTCCAGATCCATCCAGTAATTGAATCTTTACCTTTATTTTTAGTTTTTTCAGCATTACAGTACTACTGATTCTACAGAAAGGTAAGAGCCTGAGAAAACTGTCTCAGCCTTTTTTCTCTCGAGCTTGCCTACTATTTCATTCCCCTCTATCCCGATGTGTCCCGATACCCACAGGAGGGTAACCTTATTATTCTTACTTAATTTATTTAATTCTTCTAGGCATTCCTAGACCTTCTTGGCGCTGATTACTTGAGGACTCAGCACACTGATGGCTGCTTGACTATCCGACATTATAATAATCTCCTGTCCGCGATAGCTTTTTTTCCTTGCTGCATTGAATGCATTTCCTGATGTCGTGTATTTCCACCTGGAAGATGCTTAGTGATTTACCCAAGCTTTCGTGTTATTTAGTACTGGGTCCATATACTCCTATTTCAGTTCCCAAATTTGTCATATAAATACGGCTGCCAAATAAAAGCATGACACAACATCATCCAGCAGCTATGTGAAACGACCTGTAGACCGATAGCGGATACACTGCGTTTATTATCCATTTCACTGGTTTTCTTCGCTGCAGAGTACTGCGCTCCAGTTTGGTTAAACAGCTTCATATTAGCCTAATTGATACCCAAGTAAACCACACTGTGCGCATGATTACTAGTATTATTCTTACTAGCTCCTCGAGTTGAGTAACATCTACTTACCTCCAATCTATCGAACTGAGGCCCTGTTAGGAGAGTATAAGAACTTAAGAGAGAACCTGGAACTACTCATACATAACAGCATACCTCTCCACCAACATAATTCAAGAAACCCATCAATGCAATAGGCTGAATAGATAAATAACACGACAGTAAGGGAGCTATAGAATCAGAACTGCCAATTTATTGAAAACACACAAGAGCGAGAATGATTTCGGAGATATAGATGTAATATATTGTTGGTGCAGAACATGGCACAGTAAGCTAAACTGAACAGAATCCGTACTAGATTTGACCTTTGCTCAGACTTCCTATTTAGGAGGGTTATTGCACAGTCTCTAGACTGCTGTGGTCCAAACCAGACAATCAGGTAGATCAGTCCTATCGAGGTAATTGGAGCAATTTCATAAGAACCATAGCACCTATTAAACAATGGATTATAAATATAGACATTAATATTTAGATAGTTCCCTTTTTGTATTGTATTTTTTTTTCTTTCTGCTTTTAGCTTTTTTTTTTCTCAATCTTTTAATATGTAAATGCAAGTTTGCCATACGAATGAATAAAAATGGATAAGTCAGTTTCTTAATTATGCTTTTCAGAAAGATGAATAAAGATGAAAAATATGTAAAAACTTCTTCGAATTTTATAAGAATACAGGTACAGCCTAAGAAGTACGTCCTAGTATCTTAAGGTGTGGTATGGCTATTAAAAAAGTCTGTGAACCACTGTTCTAGACAATTTGAGTTAATAAAGAACTTTGATCCAGAAACAGAAAATACAATATTCAAGTAACCCGAAAACGAAAATCTTAACACATACACTGTCATGTGTCGTCTTGCTGCCGGTAAAGTATCGTCACTTTCCTTAAGAATATACAATCTAGCAGCATAGGCACATTTCGTATAATATTCAAAAAAGTCCATTCCTTTCAAGTCACAATTGTAGGTTTCTTTTTCCCTCGGATTTAAAGTATTTCTCGCTTTGAGATAATTTTGTATACCAAAGTTCCATTGGTTGTTTACGTAGTCATTCAATAATGCGTAGCTTGCCCAGATCCGTTTCTGAACCCGGCATAATCTGAAAATAGAAAATCCTATTTAAAATTTTAAACCTGTGTTTTGTTGGCTAAAACTTTCGATAATATCAATAGATTTAAGTTCTTTGTTTGAACATTGTACATATATATATATATATATATATATATAGTATATTAACGGATCAAATAAATACAATCCATTTCAAAAATAAAAGTACAATCACTATATAAAACAGAATCAGAATTAAGAAACTTACAAATCTAAGAATGCATTAAAGTGCTTCAAAAGACAAGTATTGACAATTAACAATATTAACTAGTTTTTCAAGAATTGCAATATTTTTAATTTAAAGACATTAACTGGTAAATGAAAAATATCAATGTCAGTAGAAACTGAATTCATTTCCCTTCACATTCGAGAAAAAGGACTGTTAATGCCATAATTCGTTCAGTAATATATCACCTCAAACAAATCATGCGCTCTAAAAGCTCTTTGAGGAACCGATAATCCAATATTATTGAGTAGTTCGGGAGAATCAATACAAGAGTTAACAATCTTATAAAGTAGGACGAGGTCAAGATTTATACGCCTCACACACAATGGCAGCAACCTCAAAGCATCGGCAGTATCATGCTCCTGCTGCATTCCCTGTTTAAAGCCAATGAAACTTAAAAACTTTCTTTGTACTCTTTCTACTTTTTCTTTGTATGTAAAATAATGTGGTGACCAAACTTGGGACGCATATTTCAAGACTGATCGAACTACTGAGCAGTATATCACTTTAAAACAGTCTACATTATTAAAATCTGCAAGCATTCTCTTCACAAACCGGATCCTTCATACAGTCAACACGATTAATCGTGTTATTATCAAGAAAGTAATCAAAAGTTATCCAATCCCTTTTACGATAAAAACTTATAATGGAGCATTTATTGATATTGAAGTGCATAAAATTTAATTTACACCATTCAGAGAATCAAGTTAGATCCCGCTGAATGCCCTCGCAGTCGTTCCTACTCCCGACAACCCGAAATATCTTTAAATCATCATAAAGAAGACATCTACTGAAAGTTATGATGTCCTCAGTATCGTTAATAAAGCAGTTAAAAAGGAGTGAGGCGAGGTGAGCACCTTGAGGAAACCAGAGGTAACATGTATATCAGATGATTCACAGTTATTAATTTTTACTAGCTGTACTCTATCAGACAAGTAAATATTTATTCATTGTAGAAATGATCCATGGATGCCCAAGCCTTTTAGTTTGTAAATAAGAAGTTGATGGTTAACCTTGTCGAAAGCCTTGGAGAAGTTAGTGTAAATAGCATCCACTTGACACCTCCCCTCCAAAGCCTCCACCAAGTACTGCTCATAAACAAGTAGATTAGTAGTAGTTGATCGACCTGCCATAAAACCATGCTGTGAAGTCGCTAACACATGTCTAAAAAGAGGACACATCTTTTGGTAAACAATACCCTCAAAAATTTAACTAAATAGTGAAAATTTCGAAATTCCACGATAATTTTCGACGTTAGCTCTGTTTCCATTCTTATGGATTGGCGTAATGTAAGTAGTTTTTCATACTTTTGGAAAAATACCCGTTGATAAAGAGATATTAAATGAGCCAACACTGCAGACAAAACACCCTGACAATTCTTAACAAATATGACTGGAATCCCATCGGGACCGGTACCCTGTATATATATATATATATATATATATATATATATATATATTTATAAATAACCTCATTTCGCATTCTTTAAATTGAATTTAAAATTAAAACACAGCAAACAAAATGACAAAGGCGATATCTCAATAACACAAGAACAACAGAAATTAACAAATTTGTATAAAAACTGTCATGTGATGGCGCGACAGTGAATTAAATAAAATTTTTATAAAAAAATTTAACCGACTTCTAAAAGTGCGCTAAAAAGTGAAAAAAAACCATAAATTTTTATATGAAATTGAACTTTTTGAAGTCGGCGCCAAACTAATACCTGACAAAATGTGATTTGCATAAAAAGATTAATAATACTTTATTTGTAATTGCTTTCTTAAACTAATTTGTATATATTAGTAGTTATTTATTTCATTTACAAATAATTTGGCGCCGACTTCAAAAAGTTCAATTTCATATAAAAATTTATGGTTATTTTTCACTTTTTAGCGCACTTTCAGAAGTCGGTTCAATTTTTTTATAAAAATTTTATTTTTCAATTTTTAGTTGTAAAATTCATTATGATATTCATAAATTATTTGAACTAAGTACTAATCGAAATTAGTGTACTTCGAAATGACTCCAAAGTGGCAAAAAAGTACAAATTTTATCCAAAGTTGTAAATCACCCTAAAATGAGTCACTAAACATTCTTTAGTTCTTAGATTTTCAAATACCAATCAAATTGGGGCAAACGAATATTTAGTCTGTCATAGAAATCCACTATCTTAAATTTCAAATTAATTTTAGATTGATAATAAGTAGTGAACATAACCCGATTCGCTCGATCCCCCCACTCCTCGACCTTGACCTTGACCTTGCTTCACCCCTCTTTGGCCCCGCCCACATGTCCTTGTCATTGACCTTGAAAGTGCACGTGTGCGTTGGCCTTGGCCTTGTGTTCAAGGTTGTGTGTGTGACCTTGACCTTGAGTTTGTTGAAGGTCATCTTGGGTGTGTGACCTTGAAGTAGTTATTTGTGCATTGTAATAGTGTGGGATGATCTTGAAATGATTTTGACCTTGCAAATTGTTCTATAAATTGTGTGAGTCTACTTGCATTCATTCAGTGTGAAATGTCAGATACGGAACTATCTAAAGAAAAAATTATAGAGCAAGTCGGCAGAGTAATTTGTTTATATCAGAGTAATTTAAAAAGTTTGTGTGATTTTGAAGAGAAGGATCTAGCATTTTTTCCTCTCGAATATTTAAAAACTTGCGTTGATACGCTGAGTTTACGGCAAATTTGGGATAAGCTGCCAGCGTCATATCGGTGTAACAAGGAACTACAGTTAAGCTTACCCTGTTACATTCACTATGAACAAATATATCGTCATCATATAGATGGGCCACCACCAGCAATAAAAAAGTGTCGTGAATGTAAAAATGAGTGAATAATATGAATAGTGCTTTGCAAGAGACAGTAAAAAAATTGGGCGATGAGTTCACTGAAACGGCTAATAATTATTTCAATGATGCAATGAAAAGTCGAGCAGAATGGGCGTCGCGCTATTGTGATTTGGCTTATGAATATGAAAAGGCTGCGAATGCATGTCGTAAATATTGCAGCAAAACAATAAATTTACAAGACTTTGTTCGTGAGATAAAAAAGTTGGGGTTTAGTGACTGTTTGGAAAAACTGATTAGGTTCATTGCAGATCCGGTTGTGTTAGATGAAATTAGAGTGTAGGACTTAAGTTTAACGTAGTAGTAGTTAATATGGAAAGTTTAGTGCGAGAAATGTACGAGGAATTTCTAATTTCTGCAGCCGGTTCGGAATTTTACGCATATGAAATGCAAGATTCGGAGGCTCAGGACTTTAGTGTATTTTTTAAGTATATGGACCATGCCGAAGTGTGTCTTTTAGCTAGTATAGTTTGTAAGAATTTTCTAAGAGATAAAAACAAACAATTATTATTGAACAAATTAAGGAAATTAGGTTTAGGTGATAATGTTAAACGCATAGAAGAATGGCAGAAAAAAATCAATGAATAAAGTACATAAAATGTAGTTATTTGTTTCATTATATTTTGTCCTTGAAGTTATCCTTATACCAATTTAAATGTGTGACGTCATTTGACCTTGAATACTCCTCCCACTATTTCTATCGTTAAGCTACCCCCACCATTGTTACAATTCGACCTTGAAACCCCGCTATAAAGGTTCGTGGGAGAAGAAGTGACTTCAAACAGTCGCAGATATCAGTGGCATAAACATCAAATATTGTGTTCGTGTAGTGTTCTGAAAGTGCTTTTATATTCACGGTAATTTTTGGATTTATATACCATTTTTTTCAATAATGAGTATTGCAAAAGAAACTCTAGATGAAATTAATGAAATGTTTAGCAAAGATTTCGAGGTTTTAGAGAGAAAAAAGGTTACCGAAATGATTGTAGGCAAAGTGTATAAAATTGTAAAGATGGTTTCAATGACTACACGATTTGGTAAAACTCTTTTAGTGGCTTTACACGATGACGGTGATAATAGCACATTTGAGACTTTTTTACCAAAACGTGTGGCCGAAACACTATCTGACGATATTGTAGATATTATGAGTAAAACTAAAGATAAATACACTCTAACTTATTTGGGGCAGGGCACTAGAGTTTTTGGAAACAATTCTCGAACATTATTACGTTTTGGCTCATTGGAGTAAATTGTATGTAAATTGTTTGAAAAAAGGATGTAATTAAATTTAAAATATAGTTGCACATGTCAGAATACTTACGCGTGTTCATTATTTCTGTTAAAGATGTCTGCTGATGCGACGACGACGACGACCGCCAACGAATGTGTAGATAGATACATATTTTGGTTGGGGAGAGAATTAAGAAATAGGGCTCACGATATGTTAGATAGCGTAAATGATTGGTCGCATATTGATGTAACCAAAGATCAATATAAGAACGAGATCAGGGATACAATCAATTTTATGGCTGGGGCACACTTGTGCGACAAATTTTTATATGGTTCCATAGACATGGATACATTTTGTGCTGAAATGGTTGAAGAAGAATTAAAAGAATACCTCATCAATATTCCACATTTACCAGGTGAGCTTGCTGCAAAATATGAATTGGTTTCTGCAACAGCAACAGCCCAAGACGTTGACGATCGAAATAGTGTCGGATGGGATAGAATTTTGAGCAACGAAAACGAAGACATGGAAAACTAATTTTTTATAATTTTTGTATTTGTGCAATTAAATAACTGTAAATAAATATCTGTTACAATCACAGTTTTATTTTATTTCTTTTATAAACATACCAACCCAGTAGATCATAGTCAGTGTTTCTTTTTCTCAGCTGAAATATTTAATATAAGTAGGGCAAATAAAAATAAAATAGTTTAGTAAAGATTGAAAATGAGTCGAGGAAACAACACAATTGATAAATTTGGTCGTCAGAAATATAATGAAAAATATCATATATTATCTGGGCCACAAGGGATTGGTTTTAAACTTACAGCGGATGGGCAGTATGATATGGGTGGAAAAATCATAACCAACTTAGGCGAACCTAAAGATGATGACGATGCTGTGACAAAACACTTTGTTAATAGAAAGTTTTACAATTTTGCAGTTGTAATATGTGACATATTTAACAAAGATGTCCTCCCCATGATATACAAAAATAATAGTGAGCTTAAAACAAAAATTGAAGTTATGCAGAAAATACTCTATCATCAGCCTTTAAATGACTCATTAAGCGCACTGTCGTACGACTCGACTTCAAAAAAAATCTAAAAAAAGCAGGTTAAAGAATAGGAGAACGCACTCCGAGTGGCATAGCCTTGAAGATAACGTCGTAGTCGTCGGTGAATTGGACCTTCCCTCCAAGAATATTGAAATGTTATTTATGTGTATGATGTTTTATTGTCATTGTTTTTAATAATGAAGATTGAAATAAAAAACTTTATTTTACAATATATTGTTTATTTATTTTACATTTTAAATAAAAAATATAGTCATACAATATGTTATTTAAACAATATTAGCTTTATCTATCCAAGAGTTGAAGTGGTTGGGAAATCCTAGCCATTTGACAAATAATTGTTCGATGTGATTTTTCTTGCGTTGTCTAAGGACCTTTTCTACTAGATAAACGTCAGGACTGCTTGTTTTTTGTAGTTCTGATTCGTAAAAACACCCTCTTATAGGCTGACCTTCTAACGATTCCAACAAGTAAGTAGGTGGATTTGTAACGTTAACTTTTACAACTTTAAACAATTCGGTTGACCAAGAGGGCGTATATCCTTTCTCGAATAAGCTTTTGTACTTGCTAATACGCACAATGTCACCCATGGAAAACTTAAATTTTTTAGGTACAATTTTTAAATAATCATATGCTTTAATATGTGTTTTTTCTTGCACGTCTGCAGGCTTCATTCCAATGGTGCGATGTTTCGAATGGTTATAGGTTTTTGTTACTGCCGATAATATATGTATCCATTTGTAAGATCCTCTTGTCGAGAATTGTTTATATAAATTATTTTTTAAAGTCCTTATGACTCGCTCAACAATTGCAGCTTTCTTTGTGCTGTAAGTGGAATAATGATTTATATTATATTTTTTCATCAGGGCTTGAAAGTTTGTATTATAGAACTCCTTTCCTTGATCACTTTGCAGATTTGTTGGTGTATATGATGCCTCTTCAATGATGCTTTTCATCGCATTAGGAACTTCTATACCAGTCTTGTTTTTTATGGCTTTGGTATAGACAAATTTCGAGTAACAATTTATACAGACCAAAATAAACGATAACCATCGTTTTCATCAGCATACTGTTGCATTTCAGCCAAATCAATTTGCCACAAATCTCTGTATCCTTTTATTATCGTGCGCCGTCTTACAAAATTTTTTCTAGCCGTTCTATGTAGTTCATTAACAATCTTGATTTTTTCTAGACTGGGCTCCATATTATTAGTAATACTAAAGGTTTCAGATCGAAGGAAGAACTGAATAATATCATTAAATATTGAGCTTAATATATTATATCTTCTTCTCGTAATTCCTCTATGATTGACATAATTTCATTTTCGTGTCCAGTGTGACCGGCCATTTTGGAACTCCACAACAAACGTAAACGATCCACCAACTCTTTAGCTTTGTTCCAGTAGACATATTGAAATTTTTTCGAAGATAATTTCTTTTTTGTGGGTAACTGTAGTTTTTCCGAGAGATTTTTTCTTGTAATAGTACCACCTAATTTTGTGCCCATTATCAGAGGTTTAATAATTCGTAAATATTTGTTCCATCTGGTCTCCCGTAAACCATCACTTTTTTTAAAATTGTTGTAGACAGCATTCGTTGATTCCAAAATTTCCTTGTACGTTGAAAGTACATTATCACTTAATTGTTGTTGTTCCTTGCCTACACTTGGGGGTGTTTTAAGAAATAACAAATCATAAAGTGCCGGTGATCCACCATATTCTGCAATATTTTTCCCTTTTTTGTATAAGACAATATTTCCATTTCGAAAACGCACCTCTAAATTACCAATAAAATTTTTGTTATGATCTGTTTTTGAACCAAAACGTACACCATATACAGTATCGTATAGAGATGGTTTCGAACGTAATCCTTTCAGGTGTGCGTTTAAAGTATCGGAAGTTGTGGTGTCAGCGGATGCGAGAGATGTATTAGTTGATGTCGAGGGTGTATCAAACACCGATTGGCTAATATCTTCTTTTGAAATGCGATGCTGCTGCTGCTGCTGCTGAATAGGTGTGGAGGTTTGAAAGGAATGTGTAGGTTGGGGAAAACCTGATATTTGAGTCGACTGCACTGATGTACTGAGACTATGTGACTTTGTAGCTGGATAATGTTGTTGCTGTTGTTGTTGCTGCTGCTGCTGCTGCTGACGTTGCTTAACCACATCAGATATAGTTGTCAACGGCTTAGAAATGGGTTCGTAAAACTTTTCCAATTCCACAACATTAAACTCTTTAGCCGCTTTAATTTGTTTAAATTTTTTTCTGACGGCATTGGTAGCTTCCACTAGTTTACGTTTTAAGTCGATCGCGTTATTCATGATGTTAACAAAGGACGTTTCAACAATCAAATGAGCGTTTTCTCTTATTATTACAGTAATATATAGCTATCAAATCCTTTGCGGTATCTTCCCGATTTCACATCACTATCTTTATCAATTACTAAAAATCCATACTTATTATCCCAACATTTTGAGCACATTTCTTGAAATTGAGTAAAAGTTAGATCCGGTGAAACGTGGTCGGAAAATATGTGTTTCATATTCAACTCATCTTGTTTAAACATAATAATAAAATTGGCGTTGTCTCGCACAAGCTGTTTAGGCACTCGCGAATATGTTTGCGCTAGGTAAAAGGAGTCGATATTTTTATGACGTCCCATGCTAAAGTACGATCTTATAACATCTTGTTTTTCACATATAACATCATCAAAGATAAATATAGAGTTTGGTTTTGCATCGGACGGTACCACAATATTACTGGAATCACTAAAGGCATAGTAGCCTAAACCTTTGATGGGCGCTAAAATTTTCCTTAAATACTCATATTTCGGTTGATACAGAGATTTCGAGTAAATATAGACATTTTCGAAACGTAGCCCAAGGGGGTGTGTAAGCAGCGAAATCATGACATTAGTTTTTCCACAATTGGATGGACCAATTAACAGGCCGCGAATAGAGGAAGGAAGTAGAGGACCGTGTCTCTTCATTATCTTCTTTTCAAATCCAAGTCCGACTTTTTCATCGAGATTGTCAATAGGAAGTTTTTGTTTAAGATCGATAACGCGCATCTTAGGAAAATTTGATATTTTATAGGCAATTTTTCACAAAAACTGTCATTCAGATGCCGAGCGTCAAACGAAGTGGACGGTCTCACGTTTCCAACAAAACTGGATACGGTATTGTGAATTCGTTAATAAATAAATTACCATTCGAGGTACACATTCCTGGTTATCAATATTGCGGACCCGGAACAAAAGTAATAAAACGTGTAACAAGAGGTGATCCAGGCATTAATCCTTTGGATGCCGCATGCAAAAAACACGATTTAGCCTATTTACATAATAAAGACAACATAAGTGCGAGACATCGAGCGGATTACGAGCTCGAACAAAGTGCTTGGAATAGAGTAAAATCGAAAGATTCCAGTTTAGGTGAAAAAACAGCAGCTTGGTTAGTTACAAACATTATGAAAGGAAAACAACGTTTTGGTATGGGTGTACCATCATCATTATCAACAAAAAAAACATCTAGTAAAGGCACGCGTCATACAAAAAGGAAAGGTGTTAATAAAAATCGACATGTTCGGAAAGCCAGTTTCGGAACAGCTATTCGACAAGCAGTTCGAAGGGAATTATTAAAAGCCGGAAGTAAAAATGTGTTGGAAAAAAATGTCATGAATGCATCTAAAATAGCTCTGTCGGCAGCACGTAGATCGGTAAAAGCGGCAGGTGGCAAAAGGAAGGTTCGTACACCGAGAATAATACCGATTCCTAAAACTGGTGGAATATTACCATTAATACCAATTTTTGCCGGGTTATCAGCTTTGGGTTCATTAGCCGGTGAGGCAGCGGGAATTGTGCGCGCCATAAAAGCAGTAAAAAAAAGCAGCGAAGATAAAACCGGTGCCGGCCTGTATTTAAAATCGAAAGGAAATGGTTTGTTTCTAAAGCCATATCGTAAAGGTATGGGATTATTTTTAAATCGTAGATCAAAAAACTAATTGAATCCCTACCTCGAAGACCACTATCTAACATCGATATAGAAAAATATACCAAAAAGAAAAGAATAGGACACTTTCGAGGCGTTTATATGAGGGATTTATTACCTAGACAAGGTCCTCGACGTTACGAAGCAGCAATAGTGAATTTGGATAGTACGCGTGGTGCAGGGACTCATTGGGTAGCTTATAGAAAAAATAATTCTAAAGTAACATATTATGACAGCTTCGGCGATTTACCCCCACCGATCGAATTGGTACGATATCTACAAACGGGATCGGAACCATCAAAAATTATTTACTATACATACGATCGTCAGCAGGATTTTGGAACAGTCTGGTGTGGACATTTGTGCTTAAAGTTTCTTGTCGAATCATCAGCGTAAAAGATGTCATCATCATCATCGTCACCATTAACACCGCAAATGGATCGCAATAACTATACTAAAATGTTGCAATCACTGAAAGCATTTCATCTAGCCGGTGGATTAAGGAAAATGACCGTGAAACAGTTAGAAAACATGCCCAAGGAAGTAATGATTGCATTAGCCCCAAATGAAATTCCATTCGTTTGGGAAAAGTTGCCGGAGCACCTTAAAAGCGATATCGATATATTAAAATATCAGTGCGGTTGCAAACATTATTTCAGCAGCAGCAGCAGCAGCAATTTAAACGAGGCTATGACTGATGAGGATCTTACGGCTAGAAAAATATTTTGTTGTTATTGCAAAATCAGCGATGTGCGCATAAAAGCAGAAAATAGCATAAAAACATCACTATCTAATGCAGTGAGAAAAGGTGTGACGATGAATCTTTTTAAATGTTGCCGCTAAGAATAAAACCGAGATGTGTGATGTTTTAATGGTTAGTCATGTCTTATACGTTCACACTAACAGGACACTCGAGCGTCTTAAGCGCCGATTTTTATCCACCAGTCGAATTAAATAGAGAAAACAAATATGGTCTGGCATTGCTGGGATTTTACACATACAATTCAATTTTTAATGTGGACGAAAGCAACAATAAGTTTGCCTACATGAAGGAGGGTTACACCACCGAGCCGATACAATTGCAGATTCCACCTGGGGCCTATGAAATAGATGAGATAGGTAAAGCTATGTTGGAGGCTTTGAGGATTTCAACTGAAGAAAAGAACGATGGAATCTTTTACTTGGTTGCTAATAATAATACGCTGAAATGTGAACTGAAATCCCAATATACTATAGATTTCCGGGGAGAGGCGAGTATCGGTAAAATGTTAGGATTTAATCATACAGTGTTAAAAAGAGACAAAAAGCACGAATCAACCGAGATGGTGGAAATAATGAAAGTACGCATCATACGCGTAGATTGTAATATAATTTCCGGAGCATATATGAATTCGGTGGAAGGTCATACCTTGTTCGAATTCGATATCGACGTGGAGCCCGGTTACAAAATCAGTAAAGAACCACAAAATAATATTTATATGCCGTTAATGCCGGCAGGACGTCGCATCTTGGACGATAGCGGTGATCTAATCAATTTTCAAGGCGAGAAAATAATCGTGAAATTGGAACTGAAGAAACTTTCATAGAAATGGGTTTTTGCTTCAATCGTCAATTGTGTGTGCTGTCGACTAAGATGGGGGAACCGCCGAAACATAATAAAAGTAAAAGAAGAGTTAACGTCAAGGTTAGTCGTCGTCCAGACGTTAGATCACAAACATCTCAACAGTTATCTGCCGAAGACTATAAATTTTTAAAATCAATCGGTCTTAAAGTGCGAAAATGATTTCCACCACCAGCGATAAAATAGAGGTTTTCTCCGAGCCCATCTTGGACAATTCCATTATTAGTCTAGAAGAGCATACGTATAAACCATACGGATCTCCATCATTCAACAATTCGGATGAAGTCCGTATCCCCATTAATTTTCAAGATATTATACTGGATATCGCCGAAAGTTACATATATATCGAAGGAAAATTTAAACCCATAGACGCAACGAAAAGATGTTTTTTTATCAAATAATGCCCTCGCATTTTTGTTCGATGAAATTCGCTACGAGATGGGAGGTGAGCAGGTCGCCGTGGTTCGTAAACCTGGAGTTACGACGACATTAAAAACCATGGTTTCATTCGGAAGTTTGCAACAAAGATCTCTCATGACGTGCGGATGGGGTCTCGACGAAGCAAACCAAGATATCGTAGACACGGCAAGTAACGTATTCTCCGGGAAATTACCCTTAAAATATCTTATGGGATTCGCCGAAGATTACGCAAAAGGTGTTTTCAACGTAAAACAAGAGCTTATTATGATTATAGCTCGCACTTTTACCAATTGTTACGTCGGCGAAGTAGAGGCAGAAATTAGTATCGACAAAATCGAATGGAAAATTCGTCACATCATTCCAGACGACAAGCAAAAATTGAAAATACTGTCTCGCATTAATAAAGGAGGAAACAATGCCAGTATTCAAATGGCATATCGTAAATGGGATCTGTACGAATTACCAGCTTTAAGGCAAACATCTTCCGACGTGTGGGCCTTGAGAACGAGTACAAGTCTGGAAAGACCGCGCTATATAATCGTCGGGTTTCAAGACAGCAATAATTGCGACAAGAAAGAAAAAAAAGCAACCCAGTTTACCCACGCCGACGTATGCGACATTAGACTGTATCTGAATTCAACCGTTTATCCATACGAAAGATGGAATTTAGATTTCGCCAAGAAACTGTACGCAGCAGCCTATTACAATTACGAAAACTTCCAAAGCAGCTACTACGGGCGCGAGATAAACGATCCGATGATAACGTTCGCGGAATATATGAAAAACCCCGTTTTTATTATCAATTGCAGTCATCAACCAGAGGCGATTAACTCATCGACAGTGGATGTAAAATTGGAGTTCCAAACGAGAAAGAATAAATTCCCCAAAGACACTAAAGTGTACGCATTAGTTATTCACGACTCATTTTTTAGTTATAATGTATTAAACGGTTCGGTGACCAATAAATCTATATTTTAATGTATCTACTATATGTAACACAAAATAATGTTCTTGAATCAATAAATTTGTAATGAGTGAAGTAGTAGTTTTATATTTATTTGAAACCCAACCAAAAAAAAAGCTGGCGGAAAAGCCCGCTCTTTAAGAAAAGAGTACGGGAATTTAGAAAATGGTGGTTTATTAAGTGGAAAAAAGAGCTTAAATAACACAA
This sequence comes from Diaprepes abbreviatus, assembly GCA_034092305.1. Classification (NCBI taxonomy): domain Eukaryota; kingdom Metazoa; phylum Arthropoda; class Insecta; order Coleoptera; family Curculionidae; genus Diaprepes; species Diaprepes abbreviatus. The sequence goes on along the minus strand of JASJET010000194.1, from coordinate 6,426,699 downwards.
GAAAAAATTTTTAAGGCAAAATATGAAAACAACGATTTAGAAAATTTGTAGGAAAGTAACGGTTAGGAATAGGGAAAAAAGTTATAAGAAAAAATTATAGAGGAAATCGAGTATTATAAGCAAGCATTTTTCTCGATAGTAAAAACGTAAAAAAAAATTTTTTCAAAAAAAAATTGAAAAATGGTGAATGCGCGCCAAAGTTGAAGTTTTGGAGCAAAATGATATTAGGAAATTAGAAAGAGAATTTTTTTCTACATATGGTAGTACTTTTCAAAATTCGGAAAGATGAAATTTTAAGAAAAGGGTTATAGTAAGTTAGTAATTTGGATTTTTTAAAGCGCTGTAGCTCGGGAACCGTTCAAGATAGAAAAAAAATAAAAGCACTTTGATAGCCCAAAATTTTGAGGAGAATGCGATGGTGTAAAAAAAATAAAAAATTATAATTTTTTTTTTTTTTGAAAATGCTGAATACGCGCTAAAGTTGAAGATTTAGAGAAAAACGGTATTGGGAAATTAAAGAGAGAATTTTTTTCTACATATTGTAGTATTTTTGAAAATTCGAAAAAATGAAATTTGAAAAAAAGGGTTATAGAAAGTTAGTAATTTGAATTCTTTAAAGCGCTGTAGCTCGGGAACCGTTCAAGATAGAGAAAAAATAAAAGCACTTTAATTACCTAGAATTTTGAGTAGAATACAATGGTGAAAAAAAAATTTGGAAAATCTTAAAAATGACAAAAAATTTAGACGAAAAAATTGAAATTCTCGAGTTAGGAGGCTAGGGCCGCCGAACAGGAGTATGTGGAAGTTGTAGGGGAGGGTTTTTTTTGTTTTTTTTTTTCTAAGTAGTACTATATGCTAGAAAAGTGGAGGGGGGTAGTTTGTGTCCATAACAGAGATACGGTGAGTTATAAAATCATATTATTCTCAAACTTATATAATGCATATATGCACTCCACCTTACCCCCTCCAACTTTTTGAATGTATATAGAGGCCGGTATTAGAATTATTTCATCATTACACATTCGATCGGCAAGATGGAAGATATACCAAAAAGGATCATTGGCATTGTCAGGCCATTCGTGCCCGGCAAAATATGCAAGTGTGAGGAGTGCGGGGGTACCGCACCAGGAGCGGCACCTTCGGCACCGCCTGCAACGCCGACACCACCAGCGACGACGACGGTGCCGCCAATGAGAAGACCAAGGGCTGCACCTAGGTCGGTGTTAATATCGTTGGGTATTACTCCACGGTAGGCACCCCACCCTCCCCCCAGGCCCTTTTAGGGCCACAAAAACGGTCCTTTTCAGGACCACATTATATTTTGATCGTAGTTTAGTAATCGTCACTTATGGGGCGAGATATTCGTTTAACGACGATTTGTCTCGTAGCTTAAGTGCCAAGTTATATGCTTGAGAACCTATGAAAATGTTAACAGTTCAAACAAGGTTTCTATTATTTTTTTTTTTTGTAATGTATTCTTCACAAAATATTAAGAATAAGTCTTATTGTCTAAACAAATCTAATTCCTTATTTAAAGTTTTTGAAAAAATCAATAATTCTATAAGCTCTCACCAATACATAACATTTAGAATCCGTTGGTGGGGTGGGGGTAGTTCTATATATATGAGACTGGGTCAGTTACACAGTCATATATTCATCAACCCTCATACGATGAACATGGAGGAAGAAAGACCCGCCAGCCGAGGCTCATCCATCTTTAGTGATGACACCGTAGCCGACAACGTTGGAGACCTGCAAGTCTTCGACGACGACGACGAGGTGGATTTTGAAATTGACGTCCTACGTTGGGACGACTTGGATGAGCCGATTCCGCTAGTATATGACCATGATCCGGGTCTAGTGGAATTAGACGACGCGGGTGATTGGGTCTTACAAAGACTCGAAACTCCGTCGCCGCAGCCAGAGCCGGACTCGACGGAAGATGCGGTGCTGGAAATTCCAGCATCACCAACACCCGACGACCCACAAGGCCCCTGCGATTCGTCAAGCTGGTGGTCGACCAGCGAGGATGGGGCACCATAACCCCACACTCTCCCTGGCCCTTTTTAAGGGCACACAACAACGGTCCTTTTCAGGACCACAAAATACTTTGATCGTAGTTTTAGTACATATTAGTACTTTGTTACTAATATTGTATGTATAGAATATACAATATTAGATACAAAGTATTAAAACTTTAAGTGCTGGTGGAACCCAGCTAAATCGTTCGTTCGTATTTGAGACCACAAACAACTTTTGGTCTCAATACGTAATACGACATTTGTTTTCACCCCCCACCATTAATTTGTCTCTATATATACGACCACCAATACTTATTACAATCATTTTAGTTCAACATGTCAGCGACTCAACAACAACAACAACAACAACAACAACAACAACCCATCCAATGCCCTGTGGTAGATTCTACCACAGAGAATTGTTTGGAGTGGGAGCCGAACGATCCTAGATGGGATGAACTTTGGCGGTTCATCATCGAATACACAGAGGACAGCACCGCCACCCCCGCTGATGATGACGGGCCGTGCGACTCCACAACTCAATAAAAGAGTCGCATGTTTTACAACCAAACGGTCCTTTTCAGGACCACAAAATAATTTGATCGTAGTTTTAGTTGGTTATAATACTTTGTAACCAATATTTTATGTTTTTTCATACAAACATACAATATTGAGATACAAAGTATTAGAAGTTCTGGCGACAGAACCTTAACTTCATAAACCGAACCATGTTTTAGCATACTTGTAAATATTATCAGAAAATATTTACAACTATTGCTATTGCGTAGTTTTAGTGGATTATTCACTCTTTTTTTTTTATTACCTAATATTATGTGGGACAGGGCCTATATGAAATAACACACAAAAATAAATTTTCAAGTCATTTTTATTCTCATTATAAAATATAAAAAATTTGATCAAACACTTTTTTATTAACTACATTATATATATATATATATATATATATATATATATATATATATATATATATATATATATATATATATATTATTTTCTTGTTTCTTGAACCATAGATTATATCATTTTTTTTTATTTTGTCTTTTCTTGGGTTTAGGTTCTATATTTAATAAATACATAAAAACTGTTTTGACGTTTCGCCTTTTATTCAAGGCATTTTCAAAATGTTTGCCTCCTTGACATTTTGCTGTTTTATTTCTGAATGATTCAGAAATAAAACAGCAAAATGTCAAGGAGGCAAACATTTTGAAAATGCCTTGAATAAAAGGCGAAACGTCAAAACAGTTTTTATGTATTTATTAAATATAGAACCTAAACCCAAGAAAAGACAAAATAAAAAAAAATGATATATATATATATATATATATATATATATATATATATATATATATATTTACAAACTTAATACTATAAATTAAAAGCTAATCTCTACAACTACCTAACACCTACTACATAATTTATTAAAGTCCTCTAATTGTCTTTTTAACCGCGCAGATTTCACCTTTTTTATCTCTAATTGTCTTTCAAGTTCTATAATGTCACTGGCACACTCGTTCACTTCATTCACTAAGCGTTTTTTCATGGCGTAAATGTCTGTCAATTTGGTCTTCTGAGAGTTGGTGAAGTCTTCGACCCACTCCGGTTGTGATGGCTCGGAAGAAGACGCGGTTTTATTTGGTGAAGACGATGACGACGACGACGAAGCAGCGGAAACTTCATCGCCTTCAAAACACCGCTTAAACCGCTTCTTCATGGGTTTCCGGCACCCCAATATCGGCGACAGTGGCGCTGGCGCTGGGGAAGACTTCACCTCCGACACTATTTCATTCTCTACGCTGGCCGGTGTTGGTGGCGTTGGTGGTGTTGGTCCATCGGGGCCTTCTATGACTTCCACTTCTACTGACAATGGCTCTTGCGGTGCCGTTTTTAGGAAGTCGGGTAATGGAACAGGGGTGGAGGGACGCTTAAAGTTAAACTTTTTCTTCTTCCCTTGTCCCACACCTTTAATCGCCGAATAAAATGTTTTTTTATCGGCGATTTCCGACTTCCGCATAGTCAAGAGCTTTTTCAGTTTTGAAGCTTTCGGAGAAGATTCCCTAGGCCGCGATGCTTTTCGCACAACCACATCACTAATCACATTTATCTTTGGCTCCTTCTCCTCCGTCCAGCATTCCAGGAATTGCGCTGCCGACTGAACTAACTCCTCGTCGCGACCATCGTTGAGGGCTCGGTCTTCGGCATCTTCATGCTCCACGCCATTCCAGTTCTCGAACACCCCCGGACTTAACACTTCTAAACCACTCATGTTATCCAGCATGCCTTGCTGTGAACCGCAGCTCACGTCAAGAGCATCTAAAAGAGACCGTACACTAGACATTTTCGATATTCAAACTCACACAATTAACTTTTTCTTAGCACTGTACTGTTTGCTGTTCTGACGAACTGTGAAGAGCTCGAGCCAGCAAGTCTGCTTTTATGCCCATTTCCCCCACTACACCACCTTTATTCCTTTTGTTCGATGCATTAAGTATAATATTTAAACTTGTCAGATGCAAGGCCAAGGCCAAGGCCGACGTAACCGGCAATACCAGGGTCGTTTTCAAGGTTGTAATTTTCATGGATTTTTTTTTTTTGCCCCTGTCAAGGTTATTTTAAAGAAGCATATAAATATAGTACTAAACTTGTTAGATGCGAGGCCAAGGCCAAGGTCAAAGTACCCGTCAATGTCAGGGTCGTTTTCGAGGTTGTAATTTTCAAGGATTTTTTTGGTCCTGTCAAGGTTATTTTAAAAAGTAATACATAATTAGAGTACCGCGATTGAAAAGTACAACATATTCAAACATCATGTTGCCAACTGATGAACAACCTAGTGAAGCAGCCAAAACATACAGTCATATACCAAAAGCTTTTTATTTAACTTGTCATCATTGTAAAAGACTAGGTATCTGCTGGCGAAATGATCTTACGTACGACTTCAACTACATTGACCTTTTCAGGGTTAAATTTGTACAATGCGGCTTTTGTGGACTAGTTTACTACCAGTTCAAGGACATTAATGAACGTGCCATCCAGAGAAGAAATTGGGTCATAGAAGAAGCTTACCTGTACAGAAGAAATTAACATGTATTTTATTTCTTAATTTTTAATTTTTTTGTTTGTTATTTTTTTTATTTTTTTTAATAATAAAAAGTAAACTCAATCTTTTGTTATATTTTAATTTTTTTTTCAATAAAACAATAGTAAAATGAATCTGTATGTGTATTTATTAAACATCACCTAAAATACGTTTTGCAATCCATATTTTTCTGCAGAGTCCGTTTATTAATGAAATAGAACCATATATTAGGGTGAAATCTAATGGTTTCAAATCAGTCTCACATAACAATGTCAGAAGTAAACACTATTGATAAGTTCGGTCGCAAAAGAAAATTTAAGGATTTTAACTTTATGCGAGGTCCTTCAGGAATAGGTTTTAAACTTACACCTAATGGAGATTACGACATGGGAAGCAAAAGATTGTGCTATTTAGCAGAACCTCTTGAAGGAGACGATGCGACCACACGAAATTATGTTGATAATAACCTTGCTCAGTGTGTGCAAGATACGCAGAAAGCTTTACATGACTCAACAATTGTTATTAAAGATATATTCAGAAACCAACTTGAAGGTTACGTACGCAAGAAATTAATTGAAACCGGTCAAGAACTTAGAGGATACATTGATGATACTGTTATTGCAATATATGAACTTAGGCAAGACGAACTGCGTGATGAACTTAACTCTAGAATGTTGAAAATTGAAAAGACTATGGAGGATCTTGTCAGCAAACCTGTTTCACATTAAACATTTACTCGTAGACCTGTGCGTTTAATTTACTATTAGACAAATTTTTCAACAATAACTTTTACAGTTTGTTATTTGTCGACACTTCATTATATTTATAATTTTAAAATAAAGGTTCAATAAAAAAGCAATCAAGTAATGAATACATGTTTTTTATTTAAAAAAAAAAAAAAATTACAATACTATCGTTACATATTAATGTTGTATGTTTAATAGAAATAATAAAAACAATACAAATAATGATATATGGATTTTCCAGATTACGTGCTGTCCTGACTTAGAAATGATTCCAACACGGTGACTAAATTTGCTAAGTTTTCTTCCGGGTCTGTTTTGTAAAAATCTATGTCTGCATGCCCCCAAGGTAGAGTTTTGGTTGAACTGGGAATTACATAACGTTTATCATCGCTATGTGACAATGCTACTTTATTTATTATGTTGGTATAAATGTTATGTAATTCACTTCTAAATGTCTTCATCTTTCTTAATATCAAACCACCCCGTTCAACAATTCTTTGGTAGTCTTCCTGATGAAGGTCTTTCTCGATAACACATTTTTTGATACCTTTGGCTTTTTTTAATTCATTATTAATGGACTTTACATAATAAGCCTTCGCGCCGGTACCATAAAAACTTATTATCGGATCACCAGGAAACTCATCTTTCATTCTACCAACTACAGAATTACTTTTAATTATGTTGAAATTATTAATTTCGGGGTAATTTGATGTATCGAATTTTTCGGGGTTTTCTGATATAGTTTGATAAAAGTTTTCCGTATACACTTTTAATATAAGCGAGTCAGTATCGGTGTAAAGTAACGAAGCATCATCGCCAAACTTGGATTTAATAAAATTATAATAAAAATCGTATATTACAGTCTTTGATATATCTAATATGGAAAAACCGATATAAATTGGTTTATTGTACAATATTTTAACTTTATTCATATGTATAGCAACAAAGTTCTCGGTAAATATCGAGCTACTATTGAAATTGGGGCGGGATATTAGTGCTCTAGCTCCATTTCTGCCTACACTGTTCTCCCAATGTGTTACTAATTTTATATCCTTTCGATTTTCCACATTTTCCATAGTTTTACCAAATATCGCGTTATTTTTTAATTTAAAAGTGTCCTTCGCAAATTTTGTGGTGGCCTTGTTACGTAAATTGGTATTAAAATCAATATACGATTTTAGCCATTTTGATTGCTCAAACTGTAATACTCGATGGGTTTGCATTACCACTAAGCCGTTGGCGATGGCTTGTTTTAAAGTTCTATAGTGTACAATGTATTTTTTTTTATCTTGTAAATTAGGAATTAATTTCGGTAATTTAGCATTTTCTGTTGGCGGTATGATATTTTCTACTAGAAATGGAAGATCAGAATGTGCATCATGCAACTCAGTCGGATAATGCACATCCACTTCCAAAACGTAGCCATGTAAACTATCATCACCAACAGCCATAATATGACCATATAGATTTGTAGCATCAAGGTATGTTATAAATGAAGAAGGTTTTGTTGGGTCATAGTCTGGTAAAAAAATATTATTAGCGATGTGCTTCCTTTCTGTACACTGGCTTATGCCGCCGCGTATACCTTTCTTAAAAAAATGTATCATGTCTATATCAGTTAAGAGCTCTAACTCTACCTTAGTCATACGTAGCATACAATCAAATGATAAACTTGGAAGGGTATAGTAATGTGCTGGATCAAGTTTATCGAATTTTAAACAATTATTCCGAAATTGCTCAAAAACATCACACAATAGCAACACATCTGATTTTAAATACACGTCCGAATAGTCCCCCAAAGTTTTACACCCAAACAAGCGCCATACTTCTTTTGCTCTTCTATAGCTTTCATCGCTAATATGTTCTTCCCGTAAGTTATCATAAAATTCATCTTTACTTGGAAGACATGTATTTTCCATTTTTTCTATAGAGTCAATAAAGCTATAGGGAAAAACACACTTTTGACGCATCAAATTAAATTGGTTGATATTTGAAAAATGTTTCCGCGTTTCAATAAAATCGTCGTCGTTTAAACCGCTGCCTAAATTTTCCAAAGACGTTGACAGAAATTTAAAACTATCAATAAATCGCAACTTTAAATATTTCCTCTTGACTTTTCCACATTTACTATCAAAATAATCGTGCACATAAATGCTTTTGGTAAATGATATGTACTTTTCCTTACTTTGAGCCAAAACACCAATTTTATCCCCATATTTACATAACTCTTTTATAAATAAATGGCTGTCGTAGCCGCTTAAGTTATGAAATATGATAGGGATAAAAGAGGGTAATTTATAATTTAAATTACAAACGGAATGTGCAGCACCAAATCTTTTTGCACCAGTTATGTGACAGTGGTCTCGTACTTTAATCTCACCCTCTTCAAAAGGGCCTTCACATATACCACATATTTTAGCATCATTAAACTCCCTTTTTTCTTCAGGCGTTAACGGTTTCATAGGCTTAATGTCTTTTAAATATGTGTTGTATAGAGCCCTTAAATCACACTCGATACGATCCACAAAGACTTGAGTTGCATTATTCCCCCGAAATAGCTCAAATTTCGAAAGTGAGTCGTCAAAAGAGCATTTAATTAAATAAGCAAAAGAATATGGTTCATGCTTAAAACTTTTTACAGTGTAAGAATTTTGTGGGTTTGGTTGTACCGTTTCAATGGGTTTTAAAACAGATTCGAAATCTGCATAAACCACGAATGGAACGCGCATTTGCTTTTCTATACCCTCGAATTTTAAAATATTTTCCGGCACACTCTTTCCAAATTTATCGATTTTTAAATCCACTGAGGGTGTTTGCGTGAAAATGTGGTTACAATCGTAGCTTTGATGTAAAGTTAAAGCTGACGGTGTACTAAAATAAATGAGGCAACCATCACAGAAATATATTTTATGTTGTTGACAACTAATTTGACTTGAAACTAAACGTGATAAATCCCGAATCCAACAATAATGACTCTTTGAACAAGTCGTATCACAAAAATGTTCACCGCCATCTTTACTACTACAGTCTTTTGTAATTAACAATAAATTTACATGCCTATCCAACTTTTTTGACGCATACCTCAGTGGACCAATAACTTCATGTATTACTTCATTATTTTCATATTTAGATTCCAGACCGTATACGTTAATTGATATGTTGTTCATTTCCTCAAATTTTTTAATGTCACGTAATTTTACTGGAAAATCCATACCTGTTACATTTAGCACTCTAGAAAAATGGGGGTAGGATGTCTTCTGTGAAGGCTCTGCTGTTGGAGGAAACAATGCTGATGTTACAGCCCACGCAAAGCAAAATTCGTCCTGGTTAATCACATTGACGACAGCTCCTTTCTTTTCAATAGAACACGGCAACTTGATGTATGATGAGCCACCCATAGGCATATACTTGTTGATACCAACTTCCAAGTATAAAATTCGCACAAGAGCCCATCCTATAACAAGAAAAATAATATATAAAAATCAGTTTAATATATCGGGTTTTGATTTTTCCATACCTGAATCTTTCTCCTGGAACTCTGTCGCCTGCGTTTTTATTAATTCGGTGAAAGAATGGTAAACGGCATCCAAATCACTTTCTACACTAATTATTTGATTAGCAGTGTTGAAGGATTTTTCACTGAATATTTCTTGTGATGGAAGCATGTACTCGCCAACAGCTGTCATGTTAACTTTTAAAGCATGATGCACACGCAATAAATTATTAACAAGTTCCACCACCTTGGATTTAATGTCTGCAAAGAACATTACGTAATCGGAATGCTCCATATCACTGCTAACCCGATAGGTTGCAATTCTCCTTTTGAAGGCACATTGAACGAGTTGCACACCATGACATACCGGCAAACATGAATTATTTTTATGTTGTTGTGTTCGTTTATGCACCGACATATGATTTATTGGAACATCTACATTACATGTAGCGCAATTAATTAGCGGAATCGTCGATGTATACTCTTCAATTCGGAGCCGTTTTCCTCCAGGCACTTCATTAAATCTCGCCGCACACGATTCTCTTTGATGACGTCTCATATTATAAATATTAGTAAACTTAGAACCGCAATTTTCACAAACATATGCCATGATTTGTCAAATATTAACACATGTACTACCTATACAAGTCAGAGCCAACTGATGAATGAAACTGCCCCATACCTTATATAAAACCATTCAAGGTCACCCCCAACCACGTAACATATCTTCAAGGTCACACACCCAAGGTGACCTTCAATAAAGTCAAGGTCGTCTCGACCAAGGTCAAGGTCAAGGTCACACACACAACCTTGAACACAAGGCCAAGGCCAAAGCACACGTGCACTTTCAAGGTCAATGACAAGGACATGTGGGCGGGGCCAAAGAGGGGTGAAGCAAGGTCAAGGTCAAGGTCGAGGAGTGGGGGGATCGAGCGAATCGGGTTATGTTCACTACTACAATATAAGCCCCAAAACCTTCCAATATCGATATTTAAAGAAAATAAATTAATTTTTTATCCAACATATTTGATACGCCATATTGAATTTTTTTAAAATAATTTCAGATTCTGTATTTGAGGCTCCAAAAACTTCCCCATACCAATTTTGGAGAAAATCAGCCAAAATTTATTTTTTCGTCCGCCATATTGAATTTTTTAAAAATTATTTTAAATTCGTCATATGCGACTCCGAAAACTCCCCCGTACCAATTTTGGTGAAAATCGGACAAAATTGATTTTTTCGTCCGCCATATTGGATCCGCCATATTGAATTTTTTAAAAATAATATCAGATTCGTTATGTGTCACCTCGAAAACTCCCCCATACCAATTTTGGAGAAAATCGGACTAAATTAAATTTTTTTGTCCGCCATATTGAATCCGCCATTTTGAATTTTTTAAAAATCATTTCAGATTCGTTGGGTACAATCCCGAAAATTCCTCCATACTAATTTTGGAGAAAATCGGAAAAAATTATTTTTTTTGGCCGCCATATTGTAAGCGCCATCTTGGATTTTACTGCACCAATTTCATCTAAAAAAATATGGGACCACCGCAGCAACTTCCTTTATATAACGTAAAAAATTTCACTCAAATCGGTGCAGCCGTTCCGGAGTAATCGGTGTACATACATAAAAAAAAAAATACATAGTCGACGAATTGAGAACCTCCTTCTTTTAGAAGTCGGTTAAAAAGAACTATACAAAACTGGATACACGAAACGGGCTATTCAAGGGATAGGCGTCGCACGTTTCGGGTATCGGGCTTTGAAGGGTTTAGATTTAGATTAGATTAAGACGTTAAAATTGCAGATCCAATATGGTGGATTGAAAATTTTACCTTATTCGCATTTTTTCAGATTTAGTATTAAGAGATTTTCGGGGTCGGTTATTACCAATATGGAGTTAATTTTTTACAAATTAACATGGCCGATAAAATATCATCATCATGAATAAAATATGAGGGACTAAAAATTTTACATTTTTCCAATTTTGTCTAAAATTAATATGGTGGGGTTCTTGGGGCCGATACAAACTCAATATGCAAGATACAATATATTGGGCTAAGAAATTTACGTCTCGAGTTCTTTAACTGTCAATATTGAAAGGTTTAGGGGCCTATATTACCAATCTAAAATTAATTTGAAATTTAAGAAGGCGGATTTACTATGACAGACTAAATATTTGTTTGACAAAATTTCATTCAAAGCTGGTATTTATATACGAGGTTTGTCCCAAAAGTATCCATCCTCCATTCATATCTCCGCGTCAAAACTTCCGAGCGACTTCTGTGGGGCATGGGCGTCACCAATAAATCTTCACGGACTCGTGGGTGTGCGCAGTTACCGACTGGACGTGTTAGTTCGTGAACGGTGTGCGTTTGTTTACAGTGTCTTTTTTTCATTCGTCGCATTCTGCTATTGTAAAAAATGACGGAAAAATTGGATCAACGAATTTGCATCAAGTTTTTCTTTAATCTGGGAAAAGCTTGCTCGGAAACAATTAATATGATGAATAAGGCATTTAGAGAGGAGTGTATGAGTAAAGCAAGAATAAAAGAGTGGTACAAGCGGTTTAAAGATGGCCGCACGTCAGTTGACAGTGATTGTCGCTCTGGCCGACCTTCGAGCGTAATAACACCAGTAAATGTCGAGCGTGTGCCACTTGCAATTGAAGGAGATCGTGGGTTGACTGTACGTGAACTAGAAAGTGATTTTGGAATAACAAAAACCACTGTGTGGAGAATTTTACCCGATAATTTGGCAATGGCTCGCGTGTGTGCGAAAATCACCCCAAAGTGGCTAACGGCAGAGTAGAAGAACCTTTGCTTTGAAATCGCTCAGGACCACTTGGAAATGGCCTCTAATGATGAAAATGTACTCAAAAAGATTATTACTGGTGATGAATCATGGGTTTACGGCTATGATCCAGAAACAAAGCGACAGTCTTCACAGTGGAAGCAATCTGAATCGTCAAGACCAAAAAAAGCACGTCAAAGTGAAGACAATATTGATTATTTTCTTTGATTATGAAAGTGTTGTGCACCACAAATATGCTCCGAGTGGTCACATGATCACTAAAGAATACTACGTTGAAGTATTGAAAACATTGCGTGACCCAGTCAGAAGAAAACGGTCACAGCTTTGGACAAGCGCTGATTGGCTGGTTCACCACGACAATGCGCCAGCGCATTCATCGAACCTTGTGCAGCAATATTTAACAAAGCACCAAGTCGTACCAGTTTCGCTAGCCTCCGTACAGTCCCGACGTAGCTCCCTGCGACTTTTGGCTCTTTCCCAGATTAAGATTGCCGCTCAAAGGACACCGGTTCGATGACAAAGAGACGGTTGAAACTAATGCGACGAATGCACTGAAGGCAATTCCGAAAACTGACTTCCAGGACTGCTTCAGGAAGTGGAAAAACAGCTAGAAACGTGTTATTCAATTATATGGGGACTATTTTGAAGGATGTCACTCACCGGATGATAAAGAATAACACCAATGCGGAGATATGAAGGTAGGCTCGATACTTTTGGGACACACCTCGTATATTACAACTTTGGATAAAATGGGTTCTTTTTTGCCATCTGGGATGCATTGCGAGGTACACAAGTCTCAATTAGTACAAATAATTTATGGATATCATAATGAATTCAAAGCTAAAAATTGAAAAATAAATTTAAAAAAAAAATTGAACCGACTTTTAAAAATGCTCTAAAAAGTGGGAAACAACTAGAAATTTTGTATGAAATTAAAATTTTTGAAGTCGGCGCCAACTTATTTCTAAATGAAACAAATGACCACTAATACGAGATATATACAAACTATGGTAAAAAAGCAATTATAAATAAAGTATTTTTAATCTATTTATGCGAATCACATTTTGTCAGGCATTAGTTCAGCGCCGACTTCAAAAATTTCATATAAAAATTTACAGTTATTTTTCAGCGCATTTTTAGAAGTCGGTTCAATTTTTTTATAAGAATTTTATAGCACTAATCATTCGCTATGCGGAAAAAGGGCAAATTTCAAAGTTTTTTTACTTTTTTGCAATAACTAATGGATGAAATTTAATACATTACATTAAAGGTACGATGCATGTCCAGAAAGTAAGTGTACTGATTTTTTGTAGGCTACCAAAAAAATTACATGGTTACATTAGCACATATGTAAGTTATTTTTTGACATAGTCGCCATTTCTCTCAAAGCAGGTGATGAAGCGGAATATCAACTTTTTTTAGGCTTTCCTCGAAATAGTTTCCCGCCAACCCCCCCTTCGTCCACTTCTCCACCTCCCCTTTCACTTTCTCGTCGATTGAAAACCTTTTTCCAACCATATGCAACTTCAGGGAGGTGAAGAAATAGTAATCTGAACGTCCCAGGTCAGGAGAAGGCGGGGGAAGGTTCAGGACATCTTATTTAAACGAAGCGAACAGTTCCTTCATGGCGTTCGTCGTGTGTGGTCTGGCATTGTCGTGCAGTAGGCAGACTCCTTTTGTCAGCATGTCTCTCCTCTTGTTCTGAATCGCCCTCCCCATTTTTTGGGTGTCTCAAAGTATCTTGTAGAGTTGATGGTCTCCTCTTGAGGCAAATATTCAATCAAAATTATGCCTTTACAGTCCCAAAACACAGATGCCATGATTTTCTTGGCTGAAATTGTGGTTTTGAACTTTTTGGCCGAGGGTAAAGAGGTGTGACGCCACTGTTGAGATTTCTTTTTGCTTTCAGGCGTGTAGTGTGCAACCCAAGCTTCATCTCCAGTAACAATGGAGCGGAGAAATTCATCTCTATGGAGCTTGTAGCGCCTCAAAAACTCTTGCCCGGCCTCCATTCGATTCAACTTGTGTTGGTCTGTCAGCTGTTTTCAGACTCATTTTGCAGATAGTTTCCGATATCCGAGGGTTTCTGTAACGGTTTCGTGTAGTGGAGATCTGGAAATTTGCGGAAACATTGCAGAAAGTTCATCCACAGTCAATCTGCGATCGTCACGGAGCGCATTTTCCATTTTTTCCTTAATTTCGTCAGTCACAATTGAAGGTCTTCCGCTCGTCTGATCGTCATTCACAGACGTACGACCGTTTTTAAACTCGCGCCACTACTTGTAAACCCTGGTACGATTCATAGCTATATCACCATATGGAGTTTTCACCTGATTATAAACCTCAACCAGAGAGTTTCCCTTCTAAACGAGATAGCGGATGATGGTGCGCATTTCGCACTTGGCGGGAGATTGGATCGATATCTTTCACGAAATGTACTGTCCAGAGTTCTTAACATATTGACCTTGAACCGATCTCGTTAGGGAGGCAATGTAGTCAACATGTTGAAAAAAAAATCCCTCCAACCGTGAGAGCCTCAGTACACTTACTTTCTGGACATGCCTCGCAATTTAGTTATCTACAATTTTGTACAGAAACAATCTGATCTAAAATTAATACTTTTGTTGTGAGAATCAAAAAACTGTGTTCTGATAACTTTGCATGATTTATTAGCGGTTTAAAAAGAAAATTTTGATCTACTTACACAGGTTTGTATCCAAGAATGATTAATAAGCCATCAACTAGAACTGCAGGTATTAATTGAAAAAGAATGAAACATATATAATGGACTATCTTCCATCGGTTTAAGAAACCACCTGGGTACCAAACTACTCCATTGAATGGTATTTTAGTGCGTGTAATCTAAAAAAGACTTGATGAGAATCTTCTGGTTTTCTACGAAAAGTAGAAAAATTTGAAATCGCAAGTATAAAGTATCCTATTTTTAACTGTAATAAAAATCAAATTTATTACGAAAGTTACATAAAATATTAGTAAAGTCTTTCACCGTCATATACTAGGCAGAAAAGTAGTTTTTTGATTAAAAAATCTACCACTAAGTCAGATCTTTTTCGGTTTGCATGAATATTTACACAAATCCATTACCAGTGTTATTATTCGTTTACATTACTGGGGCAATGTGTGGAATATCCATACATAACCTCCAAAAATCAATTCAAATTTCCAGGCAACGTAATCTGTGTTCGGGAAGATCTGACTTAAAGTCGCATGGAATTGTTGAATGTTGCTATTAATAAAATTACTCAGAACTGCGTTTAAACTCATTCCGGATGAGTGGATTAACAAACGCCACTGAGAGGAATCAAAGTCTATTATTACAATACACCAAGTCACCATTTTGAGAAGAAAAAAAATTAAAACGTTCATCACGATTTTGAAAATGGCATAATTTAATCTTACGATATAGCAAATTTCATCCTTTCAAACAAGATCCCTTCATGCGGTGCTGCTAGATTGTGAGCAATTTCCCTAAATTTAGAGAAAATGTAGATTTGGCAACGTCTCATCCGGTATGCTATAACAACTTATACATCGCATAGGTACATTCTAATATGTGCTTTACAATCAATCAAAATATGTTGTTGATGTTCTCTAGATTTCGCTGGGAAGATGCTAAATAGTGTTATCTTTTTATTTCAAATTTATTGTTAATGTTTCACAACATTGTTTAAAAAAATTAATTAAAGATAAAATTAACTTTTGTATTTTTTTTATAAGCTACATTCCTATTTCGGAATAATTCAGGTAAATAAAATTTGTAAAAAAAATACAAATAATAATAATAAATGAACAATACACAAATAATTTTAGAAAGGCTGATTTTGCTAAAACGTACCAACTTCTGCTCGACAGTGACTGGTCTTTTTTACGTGAGGGTCTTGCTGTTGAAGAGGCTGTGGCGGAATTTTATCAGCATATAGATATAATTCTTACTGAGACAGTACCAAAGACCTTGTTCAGGCATAGTAAGTGCCCACCTTGGTTCACTAAGGAGGTAATTCGATTATTAAAAAATAAAGAGTTGCTATGACGGAAATATAAAAGATCTAGTGAGACTTGAGATTATTTGTCTCTCAGGAATGCTAGGACAGTTGTAAAAAATCTTATCCGTTCGTCCTATAGTTCTTATCTTGCAAATGTTGAAGAGCAATTTAAAAAGAATCCCCAATCATTCTGGTGCTACATCAATCTTAGGAATTCTAATGGTACTCTACTATCCGCTATGTCTTATCAAGATCAGGACGTAACTAATTCCACTGATATCGAAGATTCATTTGCGAAATTATTCAAAGAGTCCTCTATTGTTTCTACTCCTTATGTATCTACTTCTAACCATGATTGCAATTCTTACTCTATCTCATTATCTAAAATAATGCCTAAAGACGTTGAGAAAGCCTGTAAAACAAATGAAGACCAAATTCACAGAAAGTCCCGATTCCATTTCTTCGTTTGTTGTAAGGGATTGTGCTTGGGCGTTGTCTATAATTTTTAATTTATGCATTCAGGAATCAAAAATCTGTCCTGTTTTTAAAAAGGATGAAAGAACCAGGGCCGAAAATTATCACTCCATAGCGATAATGTGCAATTTTGCAAAGGTATTTGAGCGAGTTCTTTAGGAACAAATATCTTCTTACATAGCGCCTCTTATGATCGATCAGCAGCATAATTTTGCTTCTGGAAAGTCAACCGTGATCAATCTTTATACTATTGCGCAGTATGTCTCAGAGCGTATTGATTCTGGCACTCAGGTCGATGTCGTTTACACAGATTTTTCCAAAACGTTTGATCGACTTAATTACAGTGTTTTACTTTCCAAATTGTCGGACTTTGGTTTTAATGACAATCTTATTTGATTTTTCGAAAGTTACCTATTAAACCGTTCTCGCTATGATGAATACCGTGGTCATAGATCTAGTAATTTTGTAGTAACATCGGGTGTTTCTCAAGGATCTGTTTTGAGTCCCTTACTTTTTAACGTCTTTATTTATGATATCACATGTAGGTGGAATAACAGCTGCCTATTTTACGCTAATGATTTATAGATATTCCGGGACATACGGAATCCTGGCGATTGCTTGAACCTTGAACTGGATCTCATGAAATTAAAAGCTTGGTATCTAAAAAACTAACTGCCTCTGAACGTAAACAAATTTAATCTTATATTATTCTCAAGAGGTAGAATGCCTCTGCTGCATGATTATGGGATCAGCGGTGCTTTTCTAAGGCGAGTTAACTGCATTAAGGACCTGCGAGTCACGTTTGACTGCAGACTCATATTTGTCAATCATATTAATGATACATTATCGAAATTTTATCGAATGCTGGGCTTTCTAGTGAGATCTAGTCATGAATTTCATTCGCTCCAGGTCATAAGCACGTTTACTCCATGGAAATTAGATTAAAAAAGAGCTGTTTTGTTAACAAAAATATAAAATTGGTGTTTTTACTGAAATGTGTTCATTTCAGCATCCTATAAAACATATCTCGATGGTAATTTTGAAAATTTTTTTTTCAATTGTGGGCCGAGAAATTTTGCAAAAACCAATTTTTGCACCAAAAAAATTGCGATAACTTTTTACCGGATGGATATAATATTTTTTTAATGAGTGCATTGGGTTTAGATGTATCATTTCCTATTTCAAAAAAAAAAATTTAATTTGGATGAAAAAAACGTTTTTTTTTCAAAAATTCATAATGGCGTGGCAAATGAATATTAAGGGCTCAAATTTGCAGAAGATGCTTTTTAATACTTGTGCTTTATCTGTGAGTTTTTGGGATCCAAGAAATACACTTTCATACGATCTGTGAACCTTCGAAAATTGGGGCGAATCTAATCCAAAATAGCTGCTGCAGGCCGCTGTCGGCAGGCTGTCATAGTTCAGGCGCATTATTCTTTGGCTCTTCAAGGAAACTTATGCATCACAAGTAATATATATATTTATATATATATATATATATATATATATATATATATATATATATATATGTATAATATTGATGTTTTATTAATTGACATGATAGTAACAGTTTGTTTAGTCATATTAATTATTAATTTATTTATTAACAAAAATTTTACAAAAAATTATAGAGAAAATCATACAAATATTCAATTATATATTACATATTTTACTGCTTTTTTCCTGCGACTTAGCAAACGATGTAGACAATTCGGAGGAAATAAATAATATGTGTGAGAATGATTTTGACTATCAAAATGTTAATAATGATAAGAATGATATGTACAATGAAATTGAGAATAATGATGAAAATGGTATGTGCGATGTAAGCTAGAGTAATAATTGCGATGATGAAATGGACGCCAATTGCATAGAAGTAATAGAAAAAAAAATTAGAGATCAATGTATAATTAATATATTGTATTTGTATGATTTTCGCACGTAATTTTAATGTATTATTAAATATTTATATGACATATCATATATTATTATCACATTTTTATATGATTTGCTTATAGAAATTTTCGTCAAAATTTTGTTAATAAACTAGTAGGTAATAATAATATAAAGGAAAAAACAGTATAATATATAATATATAATTAAATATTTGTATGATTTTCTCTATAATTTTTTGTTAAAATTTTGTTAATGAACTGTTAGATAAAATAATATAAGGGAAAAAACAGTAGAATAAGTAATATATAATTGAATATTTGTATGACTTTCTCTATAATTTTTTGTAAAAATTTTGTTAATAAACAAACTAATAATTAATATGACTAAACAAATTGTTACTATCATATAAATTAATAAAACAACATCAGTATTATAAATATTACTTGTGATGCTTAAGTTTCCTTGAAGCGCCAATGAATAATGCGCCTGAACTATGGCAACCCGCCGACAGAGGCCTGCAACAGCTACTTTCGATTAGATTCGCCCCAATTTTCGAAAGTTCACAGATCACATAGAAGTATATTTCTTAGATCCAAAAAATTCACAGATAAAGTACAAGTATTAAAAAACACCTTCTGCAAATTTGAGCCCTTGATATTCATTTGCCACGCCTTTATGAATTTTTGAAAAAAAGGACGTTTTTTTTTTTATCCAAAATTAAATTTTTTTTTAGGATAGGAAGTGATTCATCTAAATCCCATGCATGCAATAAAAAAATTTCATCTCCATCCGGTGAAAAGTAATCGCATTTTTTTTTTGGTGGAAAAATTGGTTTTTCAAAATTTCTCGGCCAACGATTGAAAAAAAATTTTTTTTAATAGATCTTCAAAATATAAAACAATACAAACAATTTCTATTAAGATTGAGCATTGTATCTTAAATAGGAAAGCAGAAAATTGAGGTTGAATTTTCAACTTGGACTTCGAATTTCTCGGAAAATAAAAAACTCACAGATCCCGGGTTTGACATACTTTTTTAGAATGATAATACTCATATTTATGTTAAATTTTAAATCGGTAATTTGTTAAAAAAATGCCTTTTTCAAAAAAAAGCATAAGCAGTAAATTTTTCCGAAAAAAAAATATATCCGATAACTAGTGGCGCCACCTCTAACTTCTATTATATTAATCGATAGATTTTTTAATTCTCCACAACTTTTACTTTTTGATATAAACTCAAAAAACCGAAAATCGTGACCATTTTTGCTCCGCCATTTTTTTTGCACAGGTCTTTCAGAGTTACCATCGAGATATGTTTTATAGGATGTCGAAATGAACATATTCCAGCAAAAAAAACAATGTTACATTTTTGTTACTGACGAAAGTTTATTTTCCATGACGTAGTTATATTATTCTCTTGTACGAAGCAGATTGGAATATGCCTCTGGTTAATAATAAGATTAGAGCAATTGCTTAGCTCGAAAGAGTTCATTTTCATATTCTAAGAATAATTAGATCTCCAGTATTTTTCAATTTGCCGAAAACAAGACCTAATGTATTACAATTCTCCCCATTATACATGATGTGTTTCCTTTATGATCGCTTGAAAGACAAATTTGATATATTTTACTGCAATTATTCTGTTGCCAAATCGTTTATTTACAATTATTTGTGACTGTTATGCTTATTGTACTGTCTGTATTATATATATATTATTTTAGGACTTATGTAACCCTGTTCTTTTTCTGCCTAATAATAGGGACTCTGGTTCTGTAGGGCAGTGTAAATAAATAAAAAATAAACAAATATGTAGTAATTTATTTAAGATTAATTTCATATTTTGAAATATTTTGAACACCCTGTTTACATCATCATGACTTTGATCCCTGTTTTTGAAATCCCAAGGCAAGCAAACCTTTTTATCACGAATAACTTTTCCTCGAAATGTCAAAAATATTGAAATTTAATAGAGTTCGTGGACATACTGTATAATTAAATTTTTCCAGAACATTCCTTAGTTTCTAAACATTATTTAGACAACTTTTGAAGTATATAAGCTTTGCTTACCTTTCTTCCGACGTTAATAAGGTCTTCCAGGGTAATTTTGAGTTCTGATGAGGCTGTCAAATTGTATATGAACGCTTCTTTGCTGAAAAAGTACAAATAGTTAACACAATTTTAAAATTAAAAGACCGATTCTATAGGACAAGCGAATAGAATATGCTGTTAGGTTTTACTCCTTTATAGTCTTGTCCACAAGTGTCATTTTACCGAAAACCTGTCCTCCAGGTCCGAAAATTATCGTTGAGATGTCATTCGATTTTGGTGTGAAAATTAGGCCTAAAACGGGTAGTGACGCTCCCGCGCGCGTTGACATAATCAGATACTTTAACAATAAATATGAATATTAAGGTAAAAAGAAATTGGGTATTATCTAGACACATGAATAAATAATAATCTGTTAGAAAAAAATTTTTACCCCCATTTTTCAATTAAGTATGCTTTTGTTAACTAATTAATTTTTGCTAGTTGAAAGTTAATATAAAAACCCAGATAATTTGTAAACTAAAAACCTGGAATTTTTTTCACTTCTTGAAGCTATTCTTTGAAGTCTTTAGAACAGATCCCCGTTGGAAAAATTAAAAAATCTTCATTTTTCACTTTTTTATTAACAATTGAAGGCATCAAAAAAAAATTACAAATGTAAATAAAACAATCTATTTTTTTATTTCGATTTTTTTGTGGCTAAAAGCTATATAATATTTTTAACCGACAGGTTCTCAATTCGTCGACTAAGTATTTTTTTATGTATGACCACCGATTACTCTGGAACGGCTGCACCGATAATGAATTTTTTTACGTTATGACGCTTAAAATATGGCGGCCAAAAAAATTAATTTTGTCCGATTTTCTCCAAAATTGATACAGAGGAATTTTCGGGCTTGTACCCAACGATTCTGAAATTATTTTAAAAAATTCAAAATGGCGGATCCAATATGGCGGACACATTTTTTTTATTTTGTCCAATTTTCTCCAAAACTGGTATGGGGGAGTTCTCGAGGTTGCACATAACGAATTCAAAACATTTTTACAAAATTTAATATGGCGGATCCAATATGGCGGCAAAAAAATCGATTTTGTCCGATTTTCTCCAAATTGGTACGGGGGAGTGCGCTTAAAAGGAAAAATAACTAGAAATTTTAATATGAGATTGAATTTTTTAAAGTCGGCGCCAAATTATTTCTAAATGAAATAAATAACTACTAATATCAAATTATGGTAAGAAAGCAATTACAAATAAAGGATTTTTAATTTGTATATGCGAATCACATTTTGTCAGGTATTAGTTTGGCGCCGACTTCAAAAATTTCAATTTCATATAAAAATTTCTAGTTTTTTTTTCACTTTTTAGCACACTTTTAGAAGTCGGTTCAATTTTTTTATAAAAATTTTATTATATACAAAAAATCCATGCACTGGCAGTAAGTGATCAAACATGAAGTCTCGAGGTGCGTACATTTGAGTTTTATAAAAATGGTTGTTTTGTGATTTTAATCATTTAAACAAAGTGTATTTTATTGTTAATTAATTTTAATATTTTAAAATAATTGTCAGTTGAAGTCTGTCTCTTTTTGTAGGTTGTAAATAGTACTTAATCTGAAAACTAATATTAAAAAAATGTTTTTGAAAAAGCCTGCCACGACAGGCGAAACGTTATACAGGCTTTGATGTCACAATAGAAGTAAAAACTTATACAAATTATACATATATATATATATATATATATATATATATATATATATATATATATATATATATATATATATATATATATATATATATATATCATCATCATCAACATCACACAGCCTGTAGCATCCACTGCTGAACATAGGCCTCCCTCAATCGTTTCCAATGTTCCCGATCTTGTGCTGATTGAATCCAGTTTGTTGCGATTCTCTTGATATCATCAGTCCACCGTGTTGGAGGTCTGCCCCTACTTCTAAATGCCTGGAACCTAGGACGCCACTCTATAATGCGTTTAGTCTACCTAGCGCCTTCCATTGCCGCCACATGTCCAACCCAGTTCCATTTCATATGTGTTATACTTTCTATAGTATCCTTGATCCCTGTTCAAGTTCTAATAATTACATTTGGAACTTTATCTCTCAGTGTTATTCCCAACATCGGCCTCTCCATGGCTCGCTGAGTCACTCTAATTTTTTCGCAACTTTTCTTAGTGAGTGTTAAAGTTTCTGTACCGCACGTGAGCACAAGGAGCACACACTGTTCATAAACCTTTCTTTTCAAGCAACTCGGTATATTGCTTTTAAATACGTCCTTTCTCAGCTTACCGAACGCCGCCCATGCTAGTGCTATGAGTCTTTGAATTTCGCAGGTCTGGTTATTTCGGTTTATTTTCAGTTCATGGCCCAAATATTTATAAGATGTTACATACTCGATTTCAGATTCGTTTAGGGATATGTTGCTACTTGGAACTAAGTTTGTTATACATTGAGTTTTTGCACGGTTAATCTTTAAACCTACCACATCTGACGCTGCATTCAGTGTCCTTAGTAACTCTTGGGCTTCTTCAAGGTTGTCAGAAATTAACACGATATCGTCAGCAAAGCGTAGGTGGTTTAATCGTTCATCATCTATATTGACTCTCATGTTCCCCCAACCTATTGTTTTAAACATGTATTCTAGCAGCATTGTAAATAGTTTTGGTGAGATGTTATCACCTTGTCGTACGCCACGTTCCATTCTAAATGTAGAAGTTATTTTGGAATGGACTTTCACACTTGCTGTTGCGCTATTATATATGATCTTAATTAAAGCTGCATATCTGTGGTCGACTGTACAATCAGCTAGTGCAGCAAATATTTTGTTTTGGTCCGCTGAATCTAACGGTTTCTCGTAGTCCACAAATATTAAGACCAGTGGTTTGTTGTACTTCACTGTTTTTTCTATGAGCGTTTTCATAACTAACAAGTGGTCATTTGTACCATAACCGGATCGAAACCTGCTTGTTCTCTAGGTTGGTAGAAATCTAATTTGGGAGTCAATCGTCTTGTTATTATTTTTATAAATAGTTTGTACATGTGGGAGAGGAGACTGATTGGACGGCAGTTTTTTAGGTCGGTGGGATCGCCTCTCTTATGCATGATTATCATTAAGGCATTGTTCCATGAGGTTGAGATTTGTGCGGTCTCTAAACATCTATTAAATAGGATTTTGAGAGCATTTATTAATTTTTCCCCTCCTGCTTTAATACTTTCAATAAGAATGACATCTTCTCCTGGGGCTCTGTTGTTTTTCATATCTTGTCAGGCCACTTCAATTTCTGATGATGAAATTTCTGGTATATCTTCTGAGCCTTGATTGCAGACATTTGGAATGTTGATTAGGTCATTGTCAATGGTGTACTTTTTGTATAACGCGCTGTAGAAATCTTCCACTATTTGGAGTATTTTTTCTCTATCTGTTGTAATTTTACCTGCTGCATCGCGGAGTTTATGAATTTCTTTTGTTCCTTCTGCCAGGTTTCTTTTAAGTACTTTTAAGCTTTTATTCTGCTCAATTACATCGGATATGGCTTCCGATTTGTATTTTCGTATATCTCTTCTTATAAGCCTTGATATTTCTCTGCTAATTTGCCTATATTCTCCTGAGGTCTTCTGTTCCATTTTTCTTCGTCTTTCAATAACTTCTTTTGTGTGTTGACTTAATTTGTCAGATGTTTTATTTTATTTATTACAATACTTTTCTACGGCGTTTTTTTAGAATGGTTTATTTGGTTATTTGTTTCCTCCAGGTCTATGGTTGGAGTTCGTTTTCAATATATTCTGTGTATTCAGAGAGATTTTCTGGGGTTGTCCATCTTCTTAGATTCTTTCCTGTTACTAGTTTGGCTCTTTCCCTCTTAATATTTATTACCACTTTTCCTCTCACAGTTCGATGGTCATTACCTACTGAAAACTTATTAAGTACACTGACGTCTTGGATTATTTCTTTTCTACTCGATAGTATGTAATCTATTTCGTTTTTAGTGACACCATCTGGGCTTGCCCATGTCCACTTTCTACTAGCAGGTTTTTTAAAAAAGGTATTCATGATGTAGAGGTTATGTTCCAATGCGAATTGCAGTAGTCGTTCGCCTCTTTCATTTCTCGTATCTATTCCGTGACAGCCCATGGCTATTTCTTCCTCGTTTTCTTTTACTCCTACTTTTGCGTTGAAGTCACCGGCTATCACTTCATAGTGAGCTTTTGAGTTATTTAATTCACTTGCAATATCTTCGTAGAATATGTCAACTTCTTCATCGCTATGTGAACATGTTGGAGCGTAGGCCTGGATTATTTTAAGGTTATACCTCTGACTCAGTTTTATAATAACACTGGCTACTCTAGGGTTATATATATTTATATATATATATATATATATATATATATATATATATATATATATATATATATATATATATATATATATATATATATATACTAAACCCGCTTGGACGCCTGCAAAGAAGCTTCTCCCTGCGCGCCACACACGACGACCAGTGCACAAAGGCGATCAAAAGGTATTAGTTTAAAGCTGAAATAAACAATTAAGGCGTAATTTTTTCGTATTTTATTTGATTTCAGCTTGTAGATGTTGATTCGCGCTACGATTGCTGCCAAGAAAATTAAAAAGTCATCCAGTCAAAAGTTATTGCTGTGCAAAAATCGCAAAAATCACATTTTTTAATTGTTTAACGTTAATTATCTCGGAAACTAAGCATCGTATGTAAAAGTTCGTAAGGACTAAATCGAAGAATGCGACTCGATAGTTAGTTTTGCAAATATTGTATTTCTAAAAGTTCAAACAATAATTTGTTAATAACAATTTTATTACCACTCTGGTGGACTTCTAACCGAAAAATTTTTATTCGGGGCATCAAAATACATAAAAAAAACTTGGGTAGATCCATATGAATTAAATGGGTGACTGGGATCCTTTTCGGCCTATGCATTATACTGAATAAGCTGACCGTTTTAATGATATCCTTTGTTGTTCTAAGTTTTGACACGAAATTACTGCGATAGCTTTTTCTATAACCTATGCATGCAATTTTTTTGTACTCAACAAGAGATCCAAACGGCCGCTGAATAAGGAAAGATGGTGGCCGCTTGGACATAAAGAACACTTACTTTTACGTTTTTATATTCAACCTCTTTTTACTTCTACTTTGCAGAAAATAAAGGAATTGGAAAATTATTAAGAAAAGGTTATTAACTTACTCAAAATTAATATAATTGAAGACACATAGAAGTGAAGAATGGACCGCAACATCAACAGGTATGTAATCGGCATAACTATTAGGTTTACAATACATTGTTCTAAGGACTCCTTTACCGGCTGCTATTAAGAGTCCCATAGGTCCATTAATGTTATCAGTCCATCCTGGAAGAGGTTCTTTCCAAATAGGGATATCTGGAAAATGCAAAATTCAATCTTATTAACATTATACACCGCGTCTCTAGGAAGTCGTATAAAAAGCTAGCAAGCGCAAATTCCTAAGGCTAAAATTTGAGGATCTAGTTTAACTTACCTTAGTCTAAATTTGATAGTTTGCGAAATACAGGGAGTCCCGAATAAAATTTTTTAAAACTTTTTTGTAGATATTTATAATAGTAATAATAATAATGCGAATGCTACTTCTCAGAAATGCCTTGACACGCTAAAATTGAAGCTCTCTGTTACTGCAGGACTGCTAAAGAGATACAAGACCAGCAATAATTGAAAGCGCGACAATACGTTGTTCCAACGATCAGAAAAGGCTTCCCTTCGTAAGATAAACTCTCCATTTATTATGACAGATAATAAATATCCCAGTAGAGAGCAGGTAGAAGAATTGTGGAGAAACCAACTTTCCACATCCGCCAATTGCAATATCGCAGCGGGCTGGATGAATGAAGAATACCAAATCTGTCAAGACGACAGCCAGATGCAGTTTGAGCCATTTACCACCGAGGACATTTCAGGAATAATCATGGAATCCCATAAATGGAAACTCCAGGTCTCGACGGGATCCAGAACTACTGACTTTCCGGTGTATGCACTATCAACTGGCCAATCTTACCAATTATGTTTTTAATAACCCAGCAAAAATGGCATTGTTCTTGATCGAAGGTATTATGTATCTGTTGCCAAAGGACCAACACAACACACAAAAGACAAGAAGTTGTGGATCAAATGAAAACTTAAGAAAGGTTTAATACTAATTCTACTCTTTATTTACTGAAAAAGATGTTCTGAAGGGTGTACTTGTTGATGCCCCTAAGGGTGGATCTAGGCTTTCTTGTGCCCAGAGGGTGACTCTGGACTGTCCTTCGATCCAGAGGGTGAATATGGGTATTTTACTACCTCGAGGGTGGACCCCGATCTTCTGGAGTCAGTCTAATTCCTCCGTTGACCCGTGCAAACTGCCCAAAATCCGTGTCTCCAGGTTTACCCCGATAAAAAAAACCATAACTGCCAACCTGGCAAAAGATACAGTACACCAACACTCAACAAAATTATCAAGATAATTGTCGACTTTCCATCTCAGGATCCTAAAAACTTGGCAACTAAAAATTGAGATGGAAGTCTGCAGCTGCTTCAGCCGAATCAAACTAGGAAAAAAGTGGAAAAAAGTCAAGGCAAAACGGCCTCCATTTATAACCATGGACCTGTTTGCGCACTAATCGACTTCCGTTAGACACGTTGAATTACCACGTGTGAAAGAAAAGACAGCTCAAAAAAAAGACACTGGGCAACAACAGTTGGCTAAAATTCATTTGTTAGTTAAGCCAGTTCGTTAATAATTAGCATTTTCCAGTCAAAATAAAAATAATAAATCTAATAAGTGTCCCAGTAGTTATTTTCAAATTCAAGAAATATAAATTAATACATCAATAGAAATTTCCTGATTTCCACAACCCAATATACATACTAAAAGAAAAATGCTGGGAGTTCGATAGAGAGCTTCATCAGATGTTCATAGACTTTAAACAGGCTTTTGATAGAGTATGTCGGATGAGACTGTGGACAACGATGTAAGAACTTGGCTTTCCTAAAAAACTAGTCAACTTGATACGGATGAGTATGGAAGGACTACGATGTAAGGTAAGAGTTGGGCAACAGTACTCGGAGACATTTGAGATTAACAATGGACTGAAGCAGGGAGATGCACTCTCACCACAACTCTTCAACGTAGCTTTAGAACACATAATCAGAAATGCAAGAATTGATACACCGACTTCCATATTCCATCGAGAAGGACCAAACTTACTGCTGGCATTTGCAGACGATGTAGATCTAATAGAAAACACAAGAATAAAAATGAAGGAAACTTTTATCAGGTTCGAGAAGGAAGCAGAGAAGATGGGGCTACAAATAAATGAAAACAAAACTAAATATATGTACACGAGCCGCAATATTCGAAACAGAGACAGAATTGGACAGAACATCACCATCGACGACTACAACTTTGAGCGCGTCAGAGAATTTAAGTATCTTGGAACAACAATAACTGAAGATAATAACGGATCACAAGAAATAAACAATAGGATCCAAGCTGGGAACAGATGTAGCTACGCCCTTCGAGACCTGATAAAATCGAAACAACTAACAAGACGAACAAAGATAAATCTATATAAAACAGTTATAAGACCAGTAGTGATGTACGGCAGCGAAACTTGGACAATAACAAAGGCAAACGAAGAGCGACTGCGAGTTTGGGAGAGAAAAATCCTAAGGAAAATCTTTGGCCCGTTACTGGATGGGGCAACGGGACAATATAGAATTAAGAACAAACAAAGAGTTAGAAGAGTTATACGCAGACGCCAACATAGTAAAAGAAATAAAGTCTAGAAGACTCCAGTGGACAGGACACCTCATAAGACACTCTAACGAAAGAATAGTGAGACTGGTGTGGGAAGAAACCCCTACTGGAAAAAGACCACTTCGACGACCCCGGCTCCGGTGGCGGGATAATATAGCAGGAGACCTTAAAGCTATGGATGTAGAGAACTGAATGGAGCTAGCAAAGGACAGAAACGAATGGAGGCATATTATCAAGTCGGCTAAAACCCACACGGGGTTGTAACGCCATGGAGTAAGTAAGTAAGTAATATACATACAATCCCTTCAAATGTAAATATAAATGGTTGAGAAAAAAATAAGATTTATCTTAATACAAAAAAAGATAGCAGTCAATTTGATTCTGATAAGAAAGTACCTAAGCACAGTGTAGTGAAATACACTAGTAGGACAAAATAATGGTAAATAAAATTAATAGAAAACTGTACTTAATGAAATGCTAGTTTCCAAAGAATCCCTGGGACTTAAGGAAAATGATACTGTATTGCCCATAACGACAGTATTTGCAAAATAAGATTAAATTAAATAAATTAGCCATATTGAGCTTGAGCGAAAAATTGAACCGTGACAAAATGTAGTAGCTCAACTAAAAAAAAACGTTTTTTTCACACCATAATAGTTTAATAAAAAGCTATATCCAAAAAAAAATCGAAGCCTAAGAAACTATGAATAACCACCATCATTTTGAACATTCCCTCGCCGGCTGATATCTAGAAACACTAGATATCAAAATCACCCCAGATGGAGGATAATTCCACTGGCCCGAATGCGAGACAAGGAATTATTAAAAATTTTCAATACAAAACAAAAATAATAGTATTCCTGCATGGTCTTGGTAATATTGGTAAAGCACCAATGAAATAAATTCTTCTTTCTAATCTTAAGTAAGATATGAAGAAAAATAGTTACTCTGTTTTAAAAGCAAGTAAAGATATATGAATATCAGCTATACCTATCCTGACAAATATACATTTTATGTATTTTTAGAAAATTTTTCTGAATGTGGCATATCTACTTCTAGGATATGTAAGCTGAAATCTATGCCCTCATCTCCATGACATATTAGAATATTTAATTGTTTTCTCTTACTAATCGATGGTCTCAGTATGATAACGGGTAAATTGTCCTTCTGCTCAACCACTAACTCTTCAGACAATGCTTTGGTTAAAGTGTAAGAATTGTTTATGCCGCCCAGTAATCTGAAAATAGAATAAATAATTATTAACAATTTAGTTTATTAAAGTTGTAGAAAACGAACATATCGATAACATCTTACTGGCATGTCCCGATTAAATATGACTTCAAATACCGGTTACAACGTATGGAAAGAATGACAAGGCTGTTTGGCAAAAGTGCCTGCGGACCCACTAATGAATCGACCGCCGGCATACCATGACGAAACAACCAAACTTTTAGTGGTGGTCGAAATTAATTCGTTAATTACAATGCCCTCTCCATTAGGGGCATAAATTCATGACATAGCGTCCGAGCAGGGACGGTGGAAGACAGGGGTTTAAACCATCGTTGGCTTTGATTAAGCCTGACCTGTCGTGTAGAAGACCCCCATGGATGTACTTTTCCTACATTTCTATATCAATCCCTTGCTTTCTATACATCAGAATGTGGAGTCTAATGCTACAAAGCAAGTGCCTTAGGATGGACATGTTGTAGAAAACGGACATATCGATAAAATCTTACATGTCCTGATCAAATACCAGTTAAAATGTATGGAAAGCATGACAAGGGTGTCTGGGAAAGGTACCGGTGGACACACTGATGAGTCCCCCACCGGCACTAAGATGAAACATCTAAACTTTTAGTGGTGGTCGAAATTGGTTAGTTAATTACAATGCCCTTTCCATCAGGAGTTTAAATTGACTAGATTAATTAAATGATATGGAGTCATTTGATTTAATACGTCAAGGGTCATCAGTCAACGTCAGGATTTGATTATATTTTAAATTCGAGCATACACTTCTGGAAGAATCATGCAATATTCCGCACGCGTTACACGACAAAGGGAGAGGAGGCGAATGTCATCTCTCTCTTGCTTCAAATCTCGATTAGCCAGAGCTAGCTTCCATGAGGTCGGAGAACAAAATTATTCGTTTAGAGCGAAAGCGATGGCATTTTCGCCAATTCTCTCTCTCTCTCTCTCTCTCTCTCTCTCTCTCTCTCTCTCTCGCTCTCTCGCTCTCTCTCGCTCTCTCGCTCTCTCTCGCTCTCTCGCTCTCGCTCTCTCTCTAAATTTTTCTATCCTAATGGCTTACGTTAAAAGGAAACATTCGGGTAGGTACTTTATGTTTTATTCTTGAGAATATAATATTGAGTGCTGTTAAATAATTCCGTTGTTTCCTTTAGAAAAATCATAGTTGCTAGTTCCTAAGGTCAAAAATCAACATGGAATTCCTAGATGTGAAGAATGAGGTGCTAATTTTAGGAACTTGGCTAATTTAAAGGTACATGTAAAAGGGAAATTTTCAGCTAGAAGAGAGGTTAAATCTTAAAATGTATTGTTTCGAACACATCTATTGTATATTCCTAAGAGGAGAAGTTTGAAGAATTAGCATAAATGAATCGAATATGTCATCAAAAAGGAAGCTTGGAACTGAATTTTCGATAAAGTTCTAGAACATTCCATTGAGACCTTAGAAGAGATCCACCATCAAATTTAACATCAAGAAATAAGTTAAGAACCGAGTTGTCAAGAACCAGAAGTTTCTATGTTAAATACTAAAGCAGAAAGAGCTGAAATGAAGCACTGTACTAAATATATTTGACTAAATGATATATATATATATATATATATATATATATATATATATATATATATATATATATATATATAGGTTTATCATCTATGAGGAATAATTATAGAAAGGTAACTGTTTTTCCATAAATACGTGGCACAAGGTATTTATTATTACCGCCATTAAAACCTCTGTAGAGGAAAAAACTAAATTCCCTGATGAGTTATGTGTTTGTATTTAATTAGGCCTATTCGTTTTTTAAGTTGTTGAGATTTCTAGTATAGCATTATATTTAACGTAATAATAGACGATCAATAAAACCTAAATATTAACCGTAACGTATAAAAGAAAATAATAATATTTTTATTTGGCACACTGTATAATTCAATTTTTCTTTGTTAAGGTCACTACTAAAAAGCTCGTAATGTTCAGGCAACCAAACATACAACAACATGTTCGCCACCTGCCACCTAGAAGCTGAACATTTTAGTTTTTTATGCACAGTCTAATATGGCGGAAAAATATTTACAGCTGATAAATATTTCAATAATAAGGTATTTTTATCACATTCTGTGATGCAAAGTTGCAAATTGTTGTTATTTTTATTTATTGATAACGTGGTTATTCTGAAATATTTCGGCATGAAAAATAGTTCACTTTCTAGCCTAAAGTTTCATCTTTCGAAAAATATTTTTTAATTATCCTCAAAGTTAGCCGTTTTTGCAAAGAGCAGCGAGACGCGAGGGCCTATACAGTGGCCCTCTTAAGATAAACATTACAAAAAAGTTTTAAAGACTTATAAGTGTGTCAATCTGTATTTCGGAATGTATCTATTTTTGCACTACGGCAAATTGGGCTAGATCCTTATATTTTAGACTCCAAGATTTGCGCTGGTGTTTTATATAGGTCTTTAAGAGACACTTTCTAAAATTGTGAACGCTGTTTGAACACGTAGGTACTTACTTTGATGTATTCTTTTCGATAACATCCTCGCTTAACCGTTCAACGGTTTGGATCATTTCGTGAGGATCTGCCGGTGGTGGGTAAGGCTTCTCATGTAATACTTTTTCTTCTAAGTGGCAATACGCAGTAGAGAAGTGAGCAAAACACTGCAAAAAAAATGTTAAAGTAGAAACTTTTCGTAATATACTATAAGGGGACAACTAATAAAGTTTAGTTTAAATTTATACTTTTGAAATATCTGTACCTGTAAATATTTACTATTTTGTTTAGCGATGGAAAATTCCATTCGTTTTACAATTAGTTAATCAATTTATTTGATTTGTTTAATCAAAATTGCTATACTGTTAGTAAACATTATAATAATAGTGATTACAATCACTAAAGAGATACAAGACCAGCAATAACAGAAAACGGGACAATGTGTTGTTCCAATGATCAGAAGACTTTCTACCGTAGTCTGTACTCTCCACCTAATCTAACAGGTAATAGATATCACAACAGAGAGCAGGTAAAAGAGTTCTGGGAAAACCAATTTTCCACACATACGAATTCTAACATCGCAGCGGGCTGAATCAATATAGAACACCAAATCTGCCAAGACTACAGCCAAATGCAGTTTGAGCCATTTACCACCGGGGAAATCACAAGAATACTCAAGGAATTCCATAACTGAAAAGCTCCAAGTCTCGACCGGGTACACAATAGAAGAAACGCATCAGGGGAGCAATGGGATTCAAGAAGCAATTAATTATTGACTCTCTTATGTAACCAAACTTGTAACAACCAAAGAAACGACTCAATGCTACATGAGTGGCTCACAACAATATTGAGAATGTATAGGGTTGATATTTATTTTGTTTCCTTTTTAGAACGCATCATGTCAACCTGGAGAACTAAGATCCAGTTGCAAGTGCCATCCAACGATACCATCAAAACTAATACAATCTCAATACGAAGGGGAATATTTCAGGACGATTCACTAAGCCCATTGTGTTTCTGCCTTGCAATGAACCCACTTTTACGGCGTTCGAATTCCAACATACATACAGATTTAGTTTTATAAATAAGAACGAAGAGATAGTAAGATGGAAGCATCTTCTATATATGACAGATATTAAATTAACGGCTGCTACCATTTTGTATTTGGGACAAAATTCCAACTATAGAGAAGTTACTAGCGTTAGTATCCACAACAAACATCTGATCAGGCTCAGGATAGGACAGTATTGGTACAAAGTGCCTTCTTTAGTTCACTAAAAGCGGTTTCGCAGTCTGCGGACCATTCATAGTTGTTGCTATTTTCAGTCAGTTGATGTAAAGGTCTTGTAATATTGGCGAATCTTTTTATAAATCTTCTATAGTAAGTACTGAGACCTAGAAAATTTCTTAGTTCATGGTTATTTTTCGGTATAGGCCAACCTTGAATGGCTTCTATCTTCTCTGGATCGGTTCATACACCAGTTTTTGTGTGTTTCCCAGGTATTTCACTTCTTTCTGGAAAAAATTATATTTCTTCGGATTGAGTTTTAATTGTGCACTTCTCACTTTTTGAAATACATCTTCGACATTTTTCAAGTGATCGCCAAATGTTTTTCCTAGAATTATGATGTCAGTTAGACTAGACAAGTTTTCCACGTTAGTCGATGTAAGATTCGTTCCATTAAACGTTCAAAGCCGGCTAGGGCATTGCATAAACCAAATGGCATAATATTAAATTGCCATAGCCTTGTTCCAGTAGAAAAAGCGGACTTTTCTTTATCCTCTGGATGAAGCTGTATCTGGCAGTAGCCAATTTTTAAGTCGATTGTGGAAAACTATTTTGATCCTGTTAAAGTGTCTAGAGTATCATCAATACGAGGCAAAGGAAAACTGTCTTTCTTTGTGACGTCATTACGCTGTCTAAAGTCAACACAGAATCTAGTTGAGCCATGTTTCTTCTTAACTAGTACAACTGGGGATGTCCAGAGACTTTGGGGATGCTTTACAGTGCCTTGACCCTGCATGTCTTTAAACATCTTGTCCACCTCGTCACGTTTTGCACTTGGAGCTTGTTTAATTGGAGTTGCTTCTCAAGTATTTATTCGATGCTCGACTACATTGGTCCTTCCCAAGTTGCTATCAGTTAAAGAGAAAACATTCTAATTTCTTCTTAAAAAATCTTCCAGTCAAACCATCTGAACTTGATTCAATAGAGGTGTTAATGTAATAACTAGTTCTTGGAGTACTTTAGGTAGGCTAGCAGGTAATTTATCAGGTTGTAACGGAATACCGGTGAATATCACGTCGACAGATTGACAAGTAGCAAACTTGTCACCTTTTCTGATCTGTTGAGGATAATCTCTTAAGTTCAGCATCTTGACAAATATAGTGCTTCTTTTATTTTGGATCAATGTACTCGCGGGAAGGTTTCCTCTTGAATACAACGAGCAAGCTTGAATTGGTTCAATCAAAACTATTTCGTCTTCTTCTGAATCATCAACCTTTACTTTTACTACACATTCTGAGCTTGGCGGTAACATCCCATCTTCAAGAAGTACAACTTCCCGGACCGACACTTGATTGTTCGGTAGATTCATAAGAATTTCTTCATTTCTAATTCGCAGTACTCGTTGAGGAAGATCAAGGACAAACTTCTGGTGATCCATGACATTTATACCTAGTATTACTTTGTCCAGAATATCAACAACAATAACTACATGTTTGAAAGTGGTATTTCGCAGGGTTAGTTCGGCTTCATGTATTCCTTTCACAGGTATTATTTAACCATTGACGGTTTACAAGACATAATGTTTTTCCGGAAGACAAATTTTACAATGAGCTAAGATGTTCGGGTTTAGAATGGTGTGAGTAGAACCAGTGTCTAATACAATTTCACATTCCCGACCGCATACTTTTCCGGGTATTACCAACCATTGTTTTGCAGTCGGGATACCTTAAGTGTTATTATTTCACCCCTCTAAGCTGGCTACTGGGAGTTTTCCTGATTTTGTTCACTGTCAGGAGCAGTACTGCCAGTACAGCGGTTTTGTACATGCCCCTCTTGGCCACATTTTCAACAACGAATTCTTGTCATGTGACTTTGTCTGTTTAAAAATTCCTGCATCTCCCTCATTAACGTCATGAAGAATTCCTGATTGGTATTGCGGTCATCCTGGGTAACACTGACTGATCTTATGACTCTTTCTTGGTTCCTTGAGGTCTGATTGGCTGTTTCAAACTGAAAGGCAAAAGCAAGAGCTTCGGAAATTTTCTTCAGTCTGGCCATTTTTAATGTCTGACTTGTTCCTGGGTCGCGTAAATCTTCAATAAAACTATTCACTGCTAACTCTTGCTTTATTTCTTTTGGGTATGTTGGGTCGGTCAAATTTATTAGTCTCATTATATCCGCCTCATATTCTTGAAGACTTGAAGACTTTCGTTGTGTTTTTGTCTTCTTCTTTGGAATTGGGCCTTATAAACTTTTTGGAAGTGAGTTTCTCCATAGCGTATCTCCAGAAAAGTAACGATAAACTCGTAATCATTCTGTTTATCTTCAGGAATGTTACCTAGAACCTCCATAGCTTCACCTCGTATTGCTAGAGCAAGAACACGTGTCTTCTCTGGTGAACTCCAGTTATTACCTGGTGGCGGCGGCTTTTAATTGACGGACAAGGTAAGCGAAGGTACTTTGCCGTCGAAGGTAGGTGGCTTCATCACACTAGTTGCAGGAACAGCATCTACCTTTATTATACCTGTACTGGCTACCTTATCCATTTGCAAATGTAACTGTTGCATCTGTTTGTAGATTCCTGTCATCTCATGTTTTATTTCACCATATACGTCTTGTCTAATTTTGCTAATCTTCTGTTGCATTTATTGTTCTAT
The DNA here is from genome assembly GCA_034092305.1 of Diaprepes abbreviatus. NCBI lineage: Eukaryota > Metazoa > Arthropoda > Insecta > Coleoptera > Curculionidae > Diaprepes > Diaprepes abbreviatus. The sequence continues at coordinate 6,390,670 of JASJET010000194.1, read as the reverse complement.
ACGCATCATATCTTCTTGGTTTTTTGTAATGTCTTCTTTCAATGCCTGTTTCATACCTTCTTGACTTGTCTCAAGTTCCTGTCTCATATCTTCCAGACTTGTTTTTACTTCTTGTTTTATACTTTCTTGATTTTTCTTAATGTCTTCATGGCATGTTTTTAGTGTCAACAATTCTTGTTTCATATCGTCTTGATTTTTTGTCATATATTCTTTCAATTCTTGTTTCATTTCTTCTTGGCTTTTCTCCATATCTTCTTGCATTTTCTTTATATCTTCTTGGCTTCAAGAGACGTCTATGAAAGTAGGTCTGGAACTTTTTAGAGAATTCTATTTCCTTACTTTTAACATGGAACGCCTACGATATAAGGTCTAGAAATTGCCGGATTATTCCTTTTTCTTATTTTTATTACCCCATGTAGTATGGAAATCCTTCTAGAGAATTAGGGAATCTTCCGGTATCGACCAAAATGGTATATAAAGGGTCCAGAGCTTTCGTGGACAGCATAGTTCGGGAGTTCGTCGACGCAACTTGAATTAGTTTCTGTGTTGATTTTAGATGACTTAATGACGTTGCAAAGAAAGAAAATTTTCCTTTGCCTCGTATTGATGATACTCTAGACACTTTAACAGGATCAAAATGGTTTTCCACATTGGACTTAAAAAGTGGCTATTGGTAGGTACAGCTTCATCTAGAGGATAAAGAAAAGTCCGCCTTTTCTACTGGAATGGGGCTATGGCAATTTAATATTATGCCTCAGCCATTTTTAACGCTTAGTGGAACGAATTTTACTTGGACTAACGTGGAAAACATGTCTAGTTTTCTAAGTCTCTGTACTTACTATAGAAGACTCATAAAGAGATTCTCCGATATTGCAAGACCTTTACATCGACTGACTGAAAATCGCAACAGCTATGAATGGTCCGGAGACTGCAAAACTGCTTTTAACGAACTAAAGAAGGCATTTTGTAATCCTCCAATACTGTTATATCCTGAGCCCGATCAGATGTTTGTTGTGAATACTGGAAATTTTTTCAGATATATATTTTGAATCTATGAGTTCAATTTTAAAAAAAGAGCCCCCCATCCTTCTTTTTTCATTTTTCATGGGCGTGGGTAATATTCTTTTCATTTTTTATTAAATTTTCTGATAACATAAACATTTAAATATTTGTATCAAAAAAGAACTCGGCAAGACAAAGTTTTTCACGAAAAGAAGGATCTTTCCAAGTACTTTCAAACCATGTATTGCAAAAAAAATCCAATGAAAATCCGCCTAGATAATCTATTTGTTGATAAGCAAAAATATCAACAATGTCTTTAAACAATTCCTAGGGGCGTCCAAATCATACAATTTTGATTCTGAAAAAAGCGTTGGAAAACTTGAGTTCCTTGCTATTTATCGAAAATAAATTTAAATACGTTAACGTGATATTTTGGACTCAGACAAACTTGAAAAATGGTCAGTTTTTGTAAACGAAATCGGATTGCAAATTATTGTGCAAACGATCCTAACGAATTTTAGGGTATCATTTTATCATGGCATAAAGTTTTCTTTGCTCTGATATGAAGGTCCTCAAAGAAATTTAAATGGATAAAAAAAAATTATTAAAAAGCTGCTTTTTTTACCTTTTGTTTTTAATTATTGCTATTTTGCAATAAGGGAAATATATTTTAAGATTTCCGACTAAATCTATCTTATGGAAAATTTAATTACGAAAGTTTTTTTCCTTTTCAATTTTCCTCTAAAATAAATATCTTCAAAGTTACACGAGAGAAAATTTGAAAAAGAAAACTTTTTTTTTCGTTAATTCAATATTTTTATTAATAAAACCAATATTGCCCAACTTTTTGAAATGACGCATATCGAAATTATCGTAATTCAGATTATTATGAAGGCTTTCATGCAAAAGTCTCCATGTTCCAGATCCACGAAACCCCGATATTTTACAGATCAGCCCTGGTCTATAAGACGAACCCTTAATTTTGTTATCTTAGGATTGATAGTAAGATTTATTAGTTTCAGTAAAATAAATAATTCACTTACTAGTAGCTTCTTACATTCCTTCGCTAATTCTAACATCAATTTAGTTCCTCTAACATTCATTAGAACCGATGTTGTTAAATGTTCATCGAATCTGACTGTTGCAGCAAGGTGAAAAATTACTTCGACTTCATTGGTTAACTTCTCTCTATCTTCCGTACAAATTCCTAGGTCAGGAAGGACTACGTCACCTGCTATGATATTTACTTTTTTGACGATGTCTGCCCCTTTCTGCTTCTTGACCATATCGAATAGCTAGAAACATCAGAAAATATTTTTGGTAAATATATAATATTCGTGGGTAATAATCATTACATGCCAGTAGAAGATTACGAGGCATGTCCAGAAAGTAAGTGTACTGAATTTTTGTAGGCTATAAAAATTTTTATTTAAAAAAAAATTGCATGGTTACATTAGTACATATATAAGTTATTTTTCGACATAGTCGTCATTCCTCTGAATGCAGGTGATGAAGCTAGGTATCAACTTTTTGATGCCTTCCTCGAAGTAGTTTCCCGCCAACCCCTTCGTCCACTTCTCCACCTCTTCCTTCACCTTCTCGTCGATTGAAAACCTTTTCCACCCATATGGCAGCTTCCGGGAGGAGAAGAGATAGGAATCTTAAGGTGCTAGGTCAGGGGAATGCACGGGACGATTCATGGCATTCCATTTAAACAAGGCGAGCAGTTGGCTGTGTGTGGTCTGTCATTGTCGTGCAGCAAGCAGACTCCCTTTATCAGCATGCCTCTCTTCTTATTCTGAATCGCCTTCCGCAATTTTTTTTAGGGTCTCACAGTACACACAGAGTTGATGGTCTCCCCTTGAGGCAAATATTCAATCAAAATTATTGACAGTCCCAAAACACGGATGCCATGATTTTCTTGGCTGAAATTGTGGTTTTGGGCGTTTTGGCGGAGGGTGAATAGGTGTGACGCCGCTGTTGAGACTTCTTTCTGGTTTCAGGCATATAGTGTGCAACTCAAGTTTCATCTTCAGTAAAAATTGAGCGGAGAAATTCATCTCCATGGAGTTTGTAGCGCCTCAAAAACTCTTGCCCGACCTCCACTCGATTCAACTTGTGTTGGTCTGTCAGCTGTTTTGCGACCCACCTCGCAAACAGTTTCCGATATCCGAGAGTTTCTGTGACGGTTTCGTGTAGTAGAAATCTGGAGATTTGCGGAAACATCGCAGAAAGTTCATCCACAGTCAATTTGCGATCGTCACGGAGCGCATTTTCTATTGGGTTGTGGGAATTGTTTGCAATAATTCCAGTACTGATTCATGGAGTGCGATTATTAATGCAGTAGCCATCTCTTTGTAATTCCAGTTATTTGCACAAGCGACAGCTTCAAATTGTCGTTTGTCCATTATCCAAGATGTTTGACCATCGTAAGTTGGAGGTTTAATGTTCGCTATTACTTTATCAAATGCGTCATACTTCTTTATTTTATTGACTTCTCTTTGAAGATCCTTCATTTTAGAATCAATAATGTCAATTTTTGGTGCCATCCTATCAACGATTTCTTTCACTTCTTGTAGCACACTTAATTTCATGTTATGTACTTCCTGGCATACTTTTACTTCTATCTCGTCTTCAATTTCTTTCATTTCTTGTCGCACTTCTCCTTACGTCTTGTCGCACTTCTCCCATGTCTTGTCCCACTTTTCCTATGTATTGTCGCACTTCTCCTACATCTCGTCACACTTCTCCAACCTCTTTCTTAAATTCTTGCATTTGTCCCCATACAATTTGATTGAATTTGGTGCTGTTCTTATACAATGACATCTTGTATCCATTGGCAAAATTTATTTTCATCTTTAACGCGACATTCTTTTTCTTGTTTTTCTTTAAGGCGACGATCTTCTTCTTATTATTTGTCTTTAAGGCGACGATCCTCTTCTTTTTGTTTGTCTTTAAGGCGACGGTCTTCTTCTTGTTTTTCTTTTTGGTACCGCGCTTTTCATCCCATTCCTCTTCTACACGACATTGTTCTTCTTTTAGGCGACGTTCTTCTTCTTCTTGGCGACGTGATTCTTTTTTCGGTTTTTCTTTTAGACAACATTTTTATTCCTTTAGGTGACATCTCTCTTCTTCCTGTCTTTCTTTTAGACGACGTTGTTCTTCTCCTTGTTTTTCTTTTTGGAGGCTATTTTCTTTTTCTTGTTTCTCTTTTTGACGCCGTCTTTCTACTTCTTGTTTCACTTTTTGACGACGATCTTCTTTTTCTTGCTTCTCTTTTTGGCGCCGTTCTTATTTTTCTTGTTTGTCTTTAAGACAATGTTATTCCATACGTTCTATAAAATCAGCCAATGTTTTATTTATTTGCTCCATTTCGACTATTTGCTGTTTAGTATTTACCACAAAACTTCTAGAATATTCTCAAAAACTCGTTTCTAAACTTCCTTCTTGTTACAAAATTCGACGGTGAAATTCGTTTTTCTCTATTTCTTTTAGTTTCTGAACAGAATGTTCTAGAACGTTTCCAAAAATTTGATTCTCAGCTTTTTTATTGATAACAAATTATATGGCGAAGTCCGTTTTTCGCTATCTCTTTTAGTTTCCAAATATAATTTTCTGAAAACCCGTTGATAATCTTCACTTCTGGCACCAATTGTTACGATTTTATCTTTTTAAAATCGTTCACTGTGTTCGCAGAATAAAACACCTTTCACTAATACCTCCAATACTTATATTAACAGAACTCTCTTATTACTACTACTATTCAAAAACTACTATACAATTCTTAACTATACAACTATATGACTCTCTATACGACTATCTTCCAACTAACTAACTACTATTACTCTAACTTTATTTACATACCTATGGAAGTTCCTAAATAAATCTAGATCATATAAGTCGAGATCTATCTAGAAGTATCACGCATCGAGACCTTGTAATAAATATGACTCATCACGTCGGAATATTTGTATATACGAGGGCATATCAATAAGTTTTAGTCGTTCGTAACAATATTATTACCTTAGTTGTCTGTACTAGAGTTAGTTCTTTTCAAGTACTTGCATTAGGAACAAACTTTTGTAGAAAATATTTATTTTTTTTTTAGTTGATGACGAAGAGCACGACAGCATAAAAGAGGATTTTAAATGGATGAAAATAACACTACACCCATCCAGCAGGTTGAAAATTGCTGGAAGAAAAAATTTTTACATATTAATGCTGAATATAACTGGTTAAGTTTGATACTGTTTTACAGTTTCTGTGAAAATCAATTTGTGCTTAAAAGAAGTTTATATATTTATAGTCGACATGCATTTTGAAGTAATCTTACTTTTTGCTGGTCATTGTTTTAGTTTCACGTTGACTACGAAGAGTTTTACAAAGTATACAATATTTTATATTTGAAATGGAATGTAGTTTATACAATTTCTGAAATAAGGAATAATACCCATTATATAAACTGTTTTAAATATAAATCACCCAACACTGTTATGCCGGCTAAAAAAAAACCAAAGCCGTGAGATTGTTAGTCTCAGCCGTTAACCATTCTTCGTTGTATATAACAACCACTTAAGAGCTACAATTTAACTTACCGGCTCCGAAAAAATCTCCTTTATTCTATCTTCCGGTTGTTTCCCCTTTTTACTTCTCACCAGGAGAATGATTTTTTTCAAGTCAGTACAAGATCTGAGTAATTTCTCGACGAGTACTTTTCCCATCAATCCAGTACCCCCAGTTATAAATATGGTTTTATCCTTGTACGTCTCAGCTAGACGGTCGGGGTATTCTTCTTGGTTTGTGGACATTTTGATATTTTCTATTTCTTTTCCAAAAAAAACAAAGGAAATATTGCTTTAATATAATAATGACTTTTGCTTGACGGGAAATTTGGCTGCATTATTACAGGAATATTACAATGAATAATTAGGGGAATTCGGCTGCGTCTCTATAGAAATATTATACTTTTATTACAGTATGTTCTATTAGAGTATGTAAATAAATAGAATGGGATTTATGATTGAATTGTGATTTAACAGTAAAAGTGGTAACAAGCTGTTATTAAATAGTTAAAAGTAATTAGTGAAATGTAATGTTTTTATTCGAACATTTACTTGTTAAAGTGAAGCACATAATCTTTTAGCAAGTTGCATTGGGGTACATACAGTAATGTAACAAATAAACACGCATGTTATCTCAGGGTGAGTCCACACGACAACAAAAATTTGAGCGTAGGCGTATTACGCCCTTTTAAGTAAAAAATGTATCGTCCACACGGGACATTTTGGTTACGTGGTCATAAGAGGTGTGGTTTATTTTTTCTTAACCTAACTTTTATCAGGATTTTTGTTTATATTTTATCTAAAAACTAAAATGAAGATAAATAAAACATTTATTGCGGCAGTTTTTAATCTAGAAAAAAAAAGTTATGATTCAATTGTGATTTAAAAGTAAAAGTGGTAACAAGCTGTTATTAAATAGTTAAAAGTAATTAGTGAAATGTAATGTTTTTATTCGAACATTTACTTGTTAAAGTGAAGCACATAATCTTTTAGCAAGTTGCATTGGGGTACATACAGTAATGTAACAAATAAACACGCATGTTATCTCAGGGTGAGTCCACACGACAAGAAAAATTTGAGCGTAAGCGTATTACGCCCTTTTAAGTTAAAAATGTATCGTCCATACGGGACATTTTGGTTACGCGGTCATAAGAGGTGTGATTTATTTTTTCTTAACCTAACTTTTATCAGGATTTTTGTTTATATTTTATCTAAAAACTAAAATGAAGATAAATAAAACATTTATTGCGGCAGTTTTTAATCTAGAAAAAAAGTTATGTAAGGAGAATATTGATATATTCTTTATTAAAAAAAAACTGGAAAGTCGTCGCTACTGGGTCCGGTCTGTATTTGAGGAAAACATTGGACAAAGACTCGGACAATTCAAGAAATGCGAGTAAATGATCCTATTTTTTAAAAATATTTTCCTGTTACTATTGGTGAATTTGAAGAGCTCTTTGCTGGCGTTGGAGCAATAATTAGGAAACACGATATGGAAATGCGTACAGCTATACTCTTATTACTAGGTTGGAAATAACATTGTGATATTTAGCTGACGAAATCAGCATGTGAAAGCAACAAGGCGAATTCCGAGTCGGTAAACAGTGTTTGTGAAATTATCCAGTTTACTTGTGCAGTAATGTGGGACGCTTTAAAAGAAAATTTATTTCCAAAGCTTGCCACTTCTATCTGGTAAAGAATTGCCAAGGAGTTCGAAGACGAGAATTTCAATATAACAGTGTAATTTTAACAATAGTTTTAATAATTACAATTGTTTGTAGTTTTTAGAAGAGTACATTACATATGATACTAACTGGATTTCTGTTATTAAATTTCCATCAATGATAATTTTTACTTTTTAATTATTTATTATAGGTTTATATAAAGTTTGCTAAGGGTAGGGTTACCAGACGACAGGAATTTTCCTGACATGTCTGAAATTTTAGCCCCCTGTTACGGAAACAGGAAAAAACTGCAATTTTCAGTATAAATGAATAAATAATTAATTTAGTATATTAATAAATTTAGTTTCTTACTTTTTATTGCTTGCTGTTTCTTTTGGAAATTTCTGGTCTTTTATAACCATTTCATGACATTCTTCACATTATATGTTCTTTAAGTTAAATTGTGTCTAAAGTGGAAACTTAACTGGAGATAGTGTTATAAACTAACGATTACTATAAATTATTAATTATTAAATTACTGTTTATAAATATATTTATGTTACCCTTATTAGATAATTACAGTCTAATATTTAATACTCTCTTAAGAAGAAGTTATATCTTAAGTAAATTTATATTCTAATAGGCTCAAACAAAATCATGCCTTAATCTCCGAAATTCCAAAACTTTACTTTTTACAGAGATCATTAGCTTTGTTCATATTTTCATCATTCCATAAATACACACTTTTTCATTTCAGTAATTATGTAAATAAATAGTAATAAGTTATATTTGTTAGTACGCCTATGAGTGTAAAATAATAGTTTAGATACAGAAATAGAATATAACTAGGACATCTCGACGCAATAGTGTACATTTTCTGTTTTTCGCGCCGATATAACATCCTCATATAGCTGTTCTATTTCGTTATCATCAGCACGACTAGTAGGGGTGTAAACTTGGATGATCTGCAAATTATATCTATTGATATCTTCCTAACCATGTATATTACTCGATCTGATATTGAAATCGTCTTTATAAGTCGATCCTTGATCCTTCTATTGACCAGAATAGCTGTTTCTCCTAGATATGTATCACTTGCTTTATTGTTTAACTAGATGATGTGACCAGATTGAAGTGTTATGCTTGTTTGTAGCTCTGGTCTTCAGGTTTCATATAAGCCCAGGTTATCCCATTTTATATGAGATAGTTCCTCTTCTAATTCTACTAGACGATCATTTGTTTGCATCGTTCTTATATTAAATGTTGTTATGTAGAAAGATGTATGTGCAAGAACTCAATTAGTCCGATACTATCAGTGACTACAGCTGTTACCTGTTCAAGATAAGTAGCTATACTCTTCGGGTTTATAATAAAAAGATACATGAATTTTTTTATAAGAGAAATTGCAATTTTCATTGAAACATATCAATTTTGTTTTAAAAATTTATAGCTACAATTAACATTATCTTGATATAATTGATTTATTAACATAGTTACGACTAAAATGTCAGTGTAATTCTGCCTTATACTTTGTTTAATTAGAGCCAGCGAGCAGCAAATGCCGTAGATATTATTTGGATAACCTGAAGAGTCCATCTGTAGAGAGCTTTCTTGGAGTTACAATATTTTCCAATTTATGCTACAGATGGTGCCTTAATTTAAACGTACGGTAAGAATAACCACAGGAAGTGCTATTTTATCATTGTAGTACGAGAATCAATAAAACCTCGCCTATTTAAAACTGCCTGATATCATCATCTAATCCACTTTTAAATCACTTATGGACCACTCAAAAAAATAATTAGGTAACTAGTGATTATACGCCCGGATAAAGTGTGAAAGAGGTCTACAAAGTCTTAGTACGCAGTAAAATATTTAAACTCGATTATCTAAGGTTGTTCAAAACCTTGATCTACAACCTACAATAGAAATATCAAAATGTTTGCATAAGTTAGTTATTTTGAGCGATAAACAAATTTCGTTTCGGGCCACTTGTGCGCGCCGCTATATCTATCTATCTATCTATCTATATATATATATATATATATATATATATATATATATATATATATATATATATATATATATATAAGCGTGGATGCAGGGGGGGGGGCGATCCCCCCCCCAAGAGCTTTGAGTTCAGGAAAATACACCCGATTTTGCCTCTTATACTATAGTTTATTCGAGAACTAGAGAGAGTAATAAATCATTTTTTAAAGCTTTTTTTTCTTCTCGAAATACATGTGTTCTTTAGTCCGGTGTCTTTGGTAAAATCTGTTAGACATATATATTTTCCATAGGAATGGGTTCGAACTTTTATAATCAAAAATACCGATCTATAATAATGGACCATTTGGGTCGGATAACAATAGATATTTGGATGTGTGAAGTGTTAAAAAGGATTTTAATCCTTGTCATAGGCGTCGGAAGGAGATTTATTTTATCACTAAGTATTTATGGCATAGAATATTATTTCGGTAATAAACTTAAAATAAAAAGTTTTATAATATTATTTTATTTCTTATCACTTTTTAATAATTCACATACATTAGAAAATATAGATAATTTTGACAGATTTAACACAAATCACAATTGTATTTTAATTATTTTTAATTTTTGCATAGAAACCGTTTTAGGCACATTCAGAATAAAACGTAGCCTTTTTTCTCAAAAAATTATAAGTTATAATTAAAATACTTACAAAACACACATTGTCAAAAATACAAGAAGTTAAACATATATAAAAAAATAAATTCGTCCATATATGTGAAATTTTTTTTGGGCTTTCGGTCATTTTATTATTAATTAAAAACATTTTAAGACATTTGACTTTTCAGTTTATTTATTTCTTAAACCATCTGCAGAATTACAATTAAACACTAAAAAGGGATTCAAATGTAATAAATTTTTATATTTTAAAAATATTTAAATAATAAATTGTGTTTACGCTGGTAAACATTACGTATCTAATTCATAATCTATGTCAGTGAAGTTATCTTCGCTCAAATTAATTATAACTGTTTCCTCTATCTCACCGATCATGAGATGGAGTTTCCACATTTTCTTTTTATATTATATGGATTTTTCCAAATTTTCTGCAGTAACTTTATTCCAAAAAATCTTTCAAAAGTTCTGTTAAATTACTAATTTTGTAAGTTGTGTTATTTCTAGCAACTCTGCCTTTTATTTGAGAGCGATATGTCCTTCGCCAAGGGACATTTTCCGGACGATCTATAAGAACAGATTTTCTATTTGATTTTTCCCAGCAAAAATTAAGTTCTCTGAGCAATTTCTAGAGCTCATTTCTTTTAATTTCAGGTAAATCCCGATCTTAATTGATTTTAGTTAGAATTTTGTCGACGGTTGGGATCTGCTTCTAATAATAAGATGTATGTACAACTCCTTTTATTGCAGTTTACATCTCTTCTTCCAACGAGGTTTTTCGTCTGCCTGTGATCGAATGTGACTTGGGAGTACTAACAATTCCAGTCGTTTTTTTTTTCCTTCAGTATTCGGTACATAGTAGATTTTCCAACTCCTGTTATGTTGGAACACATCTCAACAGAACTTTTAACAATATTATCTAGATATTGATATTTTAAGGCATCATAAACATTCATAGTAATAAGTTTTTCGTTGAGGAAAAAATGCCCTGGTTTAACGATTTTAGAATAATTATAGATGCAGAAGCCATATCTTTTAGGTATCTTACTAATCTCATATAATATATAAAAACAACCACAACCAAGATAAATCACTAAGAACACACTGTAAGGTGTACTGTGCTCACTGACAGAAATTAAATTGAGCTATAAGAAATTTTATTGTTATCGGTAACAGTTTTATTACTCTCTCTGGTTTTTGAATAGAATATAGGAATGTGTATGCTTGCGATCGCCCCTCCCCTTCTCAAGAGCTTTGAGTTCAGGAAAATAGAACCGATTCTGCCTTTTATATTAGGAATGTGTATGCTGCTAGCAGTCCTCTCCCGTTGACAATTGTTTTTCTTGAGATAGCAACTCCCCCCTAGAGCTTTGAATTAAGAAAAATAGACACGATTCTGCCTCTTATACTAGGAATGTGTATATTGTCCACATCCTCCCCCCTGTCGACAACTTGTTTTTCTTGTGATCGCCCCCCCCCCTCTCCAAGAACTTCAAATTCAGAAAAATAGACCCGACCCTGCCTTTTACACTAGAAATGAGAATGTTGCTGACGTCTCCCCTATCAGTGTTAGCGATAGTTTTGACGAAATCTCGAGACGATTATTTTTGAAAATGCTCTAAATAAAGAACGAAACGTCAGAGCAATGAAAACTGTATTTTAAATATGAACCTAATCCCAAGAAAAAATTAAAAATAAAAATAAATATTAACGGTTCAAGAAAATCAATATATATATATATATATATATATATATATATATATATATATATATATATATATACATATATATATATATATATATATATATATATATATATATATATATATATATATATATGTCTTATAAGCTTGATTTTGCATAAGAACTCACAAAAAAAATTCAAAACGGAAAGATCGGGCAATCGTGGGCGCCATCTCACTGCCCCATTGGTACCTATCCATCTTTGAGGATAGTTATTGTCCAGAAATGGCCTTAACAGCCCAGAGTTGTGGCTCGGAGAACTGTCTTATTGAAGATAAGTGGAATTGAAATGGGCTAATGGAACATTTTTAAGCAATTCTGGAATAATTTCCTCAAAGATTTCTAGGTGTCTACATGCAGAGACCCACTTCATACATCCTGTTGGCTATGCATCGGACCAAAATAAAACACGAGACACCAACACCGAAGTGCCCTTGTTGTGACCATTCGAAAATTAAATGGTGTTGTGACGATTAAAAATTACCGCATTTGACAAATAACATTCGTCAGACCAGATGACATATCTGCCATAAAATTAGTTGGTGCGGATTTGTTCCAAATACCATTGACAAAACGTTACTCGACGCTCATCATCTCCGGGATATAAATGTTGCACTATTTTAAATTTATATGGATGGTATTTATACTTTTTCAAAATTCTTTCAGCGTCGGATTTTGTTACACCAACTTCTTCCTCTTTGTTTATACAGGATGATGAAGTTGTTGCTGCTGCGTAAAATAACACATTTGTTTCTTTAGTCTCCCTGTTTTCCTTGACGTTTGTTTTGGAACGCGGCTGATTTCTAGCTAAACGAGAAAATACGTCTGGAAAGTATTGCCTTTTTTTTGGATACCTAACATGAACAAAGACTATCACCAGATATGAGAAGTTATCTTAATGCTAACGCTTTAACTACATTACTTATTGAAATATAATTCAGAAGCTTCTCTGAGACTTTGATTGCTTTGTACAAAACATGCTAACACATACTTTTCATAATTATCATAAACGGCCATTGTAAATGCAAAATAAATAAAAACTAAAATAAAAACACTTACCTAACAAAAATATTTCATAAATATTAACAATCTGACAAAACTGTGAAGTTTTGGACATTTGCCACAGATTTATTTAAAAGATTAATATTAATCAAAATATATAATGAGGAGATAAAGTGTGGAAAAAAACGTATTATTTAAAAAACGCCGGTATTTTTCACATGCTGTTCGGACACGTCGACCTTGTGACTAGAAAAAAACCTGTACTATAATCAACGTGGATTTTTTAAATAGTGTCTTACAATTTTTTGAAAAGCCTATATTATATTTAATCCATATCTAAAATTATATACAGGATGTCCTATTTAAAAAAACACAAGTTTGGTTAAACTCAAAAACTAGACGTTTTAGAAAATAAAATGACTTTGCCACTGAAACTTACGTCAAAAAACTTTATAAAAATCAATTTTTACCTTTTTCATAAATTAACACATAACGAAAATACGATATATACCTAAAAAAATGAAGATTTTCAAAATCACCCTGTAGATTAAAAACTAAGAGACCATGACAAATTTGACACCAAAATCTTTCGTTTCGTTAAAAAGTAGAACAAACTAAGTGAAGACTGTAGCACTCTATTTTTGATAATAACTTCAATAATCCTAAAAGTGTCGAAAATGGGACACCTCGTACTTTGAAAAAACATCAGGGAGGTACCCAGCCCCCGAACTAGGTCCATATGCCAACATTTATATTAATAATATAAAAATTCAATAATTGGAATTGCGATATATTTAAAAATATCTCCTAATATTTTCTTTAAACAAAAATGAATCAATGATGGCTCACAGCTCTGTAATTAAAAAAAAATTGCCGGCTTTCAAAATATCTGTCAATATTTGCGTCATAATTAATTTAATAATAATTGTTTTAAAGAATATTTAAGCAATTAAATGTACTTAAAATTATATTTAATTAAAAAGTTGATGCTGGTAGCCGTTACTATGTGGTAGTTAATCATCTTCGGGAAATGTTTAAAAAGGAACTACTATGTTTTATACCACTAAATTTATTTGGAAAACAGTGACTGCAGTTTCAATTCACAGAGTAATTTTCAAACTGAATTACAAAGGTGGACTAAGTATTCAATACAAAAACATGAGAAAATTTAACAATAAATAAAAACTACCTGAGAAATTACATTATTACAAAGGGGAGGTACTAAATTTTGGGAACTAATTATTATTTGGCGACAACAAATAACGGGGAAAACCCAAGTTCTGTCTGGTCATTAAGCAAATTTACATTTTTATTTTTACTATGTTTACATATTTCTAAAGATTCAATAATATTTAACTTTTGGCCCTTTGTTGAATAATGTAATATGTCAGTGTTGCCTATATAAGGATAATTATGGTTATGTTCTAAACAATGGTTGGCAAAGCTCGAGTCTATTTTTTGTAGTATATATGATCGGTAGTGTTCTGAAAAACGAGTTTTAAAGCTTCTCCCACTTTGTCCAATATACAAGCTATAACATTCTGACCATTTTAACTTATAAACTCCTGATTTATCAAATTTATTAATTTTATCTTTAGCATTGTAAAGGATAGTGGACAGATTGTGTTGAGATTTAAAGGCTACTTTTATGTTATGTTTGGAAATAATATTAGCTTTGTTTTCTGATAGGGTACTACAGTATGACAAAGATATATAAGATAAACTATAAAAATATATAATATCGTTTCATACATAAATAGCCCCACGAGAACACTAAGTATGAAATTAAATTCATTCTTCAAACAAATATCCAACTTTAAACCAAGTCACAGTAGAATAATTCAGTAGAATTCGTCCAAAAACTAAAAAACATAAAAACCCCAGATAACTCCATACTAGTTTCTTTTGATATAAAAAGCATGTTTTCTAATATTCCAACAGATGAATGTTTTATACTTATCCAAGAAATGTTACAGGAACGAAATAAAAATCCAATAGTTACTACTGAAATATTGTCCTCTTTTGAACTTTTCCTATCACAAACCTATTTCCAGTTTAATAACAAATTTTATTTAAAAAATTCAGGCCTACCAATTGGTTCTCCTCTTAGCCCTCTCCTAGCAGACATTTTCATGTCAGACATAGAAAACAAAATTCTTAATTCCCCTTTAAGCAAAAACCATGTTCAATTTTGGTACAGATATGTGGATGATGTTCTAGTATGTTTTAAAGGCATCACTAGACAGCTTCAAAAATTCTTACAATACATTAATAATTGCCATCCAAAAATTCAATTTACTCTGGAAAAAAAAATAACCATAAAATAAATTTTCTAGATCTCACCATATCTCACCTCAATAATCAGTGTAATTTTAAAATTTTTAGAAAACCAACGTTTACAAGTAATACTATATTTAATGACTCTTTTCACCCCTTACAACACAAAATGGCTGCATATAATTCAATGATACATAGAGCATTCTCTTTGCCTCTCTCTGAAGAAGATCTTCAAGCGGAACTAAATGTCATTGAAAGGATTGCAATATCAAACAATTTCTCCCAACAAACCATAAAGGAATTAATAACTAAAAAACAAAAACAACTAGGCTTTGATTCAATATATCTCAAAATAAAAAATGATAAAGATAGTTCATCTTATATCTTTGTCATACTGTGGTACCCTATCAGAAAACAGCTAATACTCTTTCCAAACATAATATAAAAGTAGCCTTTAAATCTCAACACAATCTGTCCACTATCCTTTACAATGCTAAAGGGAAAATTAATAAATTTGATAAATCAGGAGTTTATAAGTTAAAATGTTCAGAGTGTGATAGCTTGTATATTGGACAAAGTAGTAGAAGCTTTAAAACTCGCTTTTCAGAACACCACCGATCATATAGACTACAAAAAACAGACTCGAGCTTTGCCAATCATTGCTTTGAATACAGCCACAGTTTTCCTGATTTAAGCAACACTGACATATCACATTATTCAACAAAGGGCCAAAAGTTAAATATTCTTGAATCTTTAGAAATATGTAAGCATAGTAAGAATAAAAATGTAAATTTGCTTAATGATCAGACAGAATTTGGGTTTTTCCCGTTATTGGTCGTTGCTAAATAATAATTAGTTCCCAAAATTTAGTACCTCCCCTTTGTAATAATGTAATTTCTCAGGTAGTCTTTATTTATTGTTAAATGTTCTCATGTTTCTGTATTGAATACTTAGTCTTCCTTTGTAATTTAGTTAAAAAATTACTGTTAAAACTGCAGTCACTGTTTTCTAAATAAATTTAGTGGTATAAAACATAGTAGTTCCTTTTTAAATATTTCCCGAAGATGATTAACTACCACATAGTAACGGCTACCAGCATCAACTTTTTAATAAAATATAATTTTAAGTACATTAAATTGCTTAAATATCCTTTAAAACAATTATTATTAAAGTAATTATGACGCAAATATTGACAGAAATTTGAAAAACCGGCAATTTTTTTTTTAATTTCAGAGCTGTGAGCCATCATTGATTCATTTTTGTTTAAAGAAAATATTAGGAGATATTTTTAAATATGTCACAATTCGAATTATTGAATTTTTATATTATTAATACAAATGTTGGCATATGGAGCTAGTTCGGGGGCTGGGTACCTTCCTGCTGTTTTTTCAAAGTACGAGGTGTCCCATTTTCGACATTTTTATGGGGTATTGAAGTTATTATCAAAGATATAGTGTTGCAGTCTTCACTTAGTTTATTCTACTTTTTAACTAAACGAAAGATTCTGGTGTCAAGTTTGTTATGGCTCTCTTAGTTTTTAATCTACAGGGTGATTTTAAAAATCTTCGTTTTTTAGGCATATCTCGTATTTTCGTTATGCATTAATTTATGAAAAAGGTAAAAATTGATTTTTATAAAGTTTTTTTACGTAAGGTTCAGTGGCAAAGTCATTTTATTTTCTAAAAAGTCTAGTTTTAGAGTTATTAACCAAACTTGTGATTTTTTAAATAGGAAATCCTGTATATTATTTAAGATATTGATTAAGTATAATTTAGGCTTTTCAAAAAATTGAAGGACACTATTTAAAAAATCAACGTTGGTTATAGTACAGCTTTTTTTCGAGTCACTCTGTTTTATTTAATCTACTGGAAAAAATTCGTACCAAAAGAACAAGGTCGATGTGTCCGAACGACATGTGAAAAATACCAGCGTTTTTTAAATAATACATTTTTTCCACACTTTATCTCCTCATTGTATATTTTGATTAATATTAATCTTTTAAACAAATCTGTGGTAAATGTCCAAATCTTCACAGTTTTGTCAGATTATTAATATTTATGAAATATTTTTGTTAGGTAAATATTTTTATTTTACTTTTTATTTATTTTGCATTTACAATGACAGTTTATGATAATTATGAAAAGTATGTGTTAGCATGTTTTGTACAAAGCAATCAAAGTCCCAGAGAAGCTTCTGAATTATATTTCAATAGGTAATGTAGTTAAAGCGTTATCATTGTAATAATGTAAGTGTGAGTTGAAACTGCAGTCACTGTTTTCTAAATAAATTTAGTAGTATAAAACATAATAGTTCCTTTTTAAACTTTATATTTTATTTATCGATTTTTAACAAATTCAAAAATGTTAATTGAATGAATGAATGAATCATGTGACTTGTTTGGACTTTAACTCGCTGTCATCGATTTTGAAGCAGATAGCACGCGGTTACTCCCACCTCTCTATTTCTACATTTGTATTCAATATGTTTAAATTACGTCAATAGAAACAAAAAATATAGCCATTAACTGTTAAACGCCGCAGGCATGTTTACTTAATTTTAAATGTACGATACGAAACATTTACCAAGGCAAACTTCTATTTTGCAAAAGTATTTTTTTTTCTGTTCATCAAATTTAACGTTTTACTTCGAGTGTTGTATGAGTTGATTAATTTATTAAAAAGAATAATGTCAATCAAAATATATAATGAGGAGATTAAGTCACATCGACCTTGTTCTTTTGGTTCGAATTTTTTCCAATATATTAAAGTGACTAGAAAAAAGCTGTGCTATAATAAACTTTAATTTTTAAATAGTGTCCGTCACTTTCATACTCCTTGCAAAATTTTTGAATATTTTCTCTGTTACAAGGAAAAGAAAAGGAATTGTCACATATAAAAAGGGGCCTCCAACAAAACAGCTACAAGACACCAACAATAAATAAGGCAATAAAATTGCAACAAAAGCCAACACAAGAAACAAAGACACCTGCCGAAGATAGACAAATCACCATACCTTCCTTACATAGAAGGCACAACAGAAAGAGTCGGCAGACACAACATATCTACAGCTTACAGGGTGAGTCAACGATTGGATGAAGTAGGTTTGTGCCTTTTCGGTGAAATTAACAAAGAAACTATATTTATTGTTTGATACAGTTTATTTTTACGCAGATTTTAAAAATATTTAGGACTCTACAAGGTGAGCCAAAAAACTAGGACAGCATAAAGTTGTATTTTTTTTTAAATAGAACACCCTATATACGAATCGTATTTTCGATTTAGCTTATAATTTTAAATCTTTTTTATTAAGGGTTTACTATAACAAAACTTTATAGTTTCTGAGATAATTAAGTTTAAAGTAAAAAAGTCACATTTTCAAGCATCAATTCAATCCTAAATAACGTTTTCAATTTTGTGACAAATATATTCAAATTTGGAATTTAGCAAGGCCAAGGACAAGTTAACATAATTTTTACCTAATATTTGCAATAAAAGCTACAGGGTGTTGAACACATCGGCTCAAATTTGAACAAGTTTAAATGAATAAATATCTTTTTTTTTAAATGGTACATCCTGTATATTTTCATGTTATTTAATAGAGTAATAAAAACCCTAAAAGTTTTGTTCAATATATCCTATACCTATTTATAATAGTTTTTGAGATATTTCAGTTTTTCTTATTTTCCATACTTTTTTACAGAAATAGTCTTCATTATCATAGTAGCCATGGCAAAAACAATGTAAAAGAACATTTTTCTGTGTGTCAAATTTATAACCGCAATCGCTTCTTTTGGTTTTTATGTAGTATAGTTTGTTTTTTTTTTGCATTCATCTTATATTGTAAAATGAATTTTCCAAAGAATGAGTTAATAGATATGATTTATACAATAGGAGAGGCTCAAAAAAATTGCCTTCTTGCTCAAAGAATTTACAAAATGAAGTATCCTGATCGACGCCAGCCTAATACCCATACTTTTCAAAACTTAATGCAAAGATTTGATTCTTCTGGTACTGTTGATTATCCAAAACGTAAAGTGGTCAACAAACCAGTAACTAATGAAGAAAAAGAACTACAAGTATTGTTAAATGTTCAGGAAAATCCTTATATTGGTAGCCGTCAGTTAGCAGCATTATGTGAAACATCACAATCCACCGCTAATCGTACTACCAAGAAATATAGGTATCATCCATATCACATGGAATTACACCAAGAATTGCATGGACAGGATTTTGAAAGTCGTGTAAACTTTTGTCGTACAATAAATGCGGAGATTCAATTAAATCCAAATTTATTATGCAAGGTAATGTTTAGTGATGAAGCTACTTTTAGAAGTAACGGTGCCGTAAATAGACGCAACATGCATTATTATGCCACAGAAAACCCATTTTGGATTAGAGAGGTGCAACATCAAAACCACTGGTCATTAAATGTTTGGTGTGGTATTCATCATAATCGAATTATTGGACCCCACTTTTTTAATGAACCACTAAATGGCCATAGTTACCTGAACTTTCTACAAGAAGAACTACCCCAACTGCTTCAAGGTCTCGATAGGGATGAGCTCGACAGTATGTGGTTCCAGCACGATGGTGCGCCTCCGCATTACCATCGTGAAGTTCGTGCGTTTTTGGACCAACGATATCCGCAAAAATGGATTGGACGTGGGGGTTTCATTGAGTGGCCACCAAGGTCTTGCGACATCACCCCATTAGATTTCTTCCTATGGGGTTATATTAAAAATAAGGTGTATGTTAATCCACCAACAACAGTGGAAGATATGCGAAACAGGATTAGGGATACCTGTAGAACAATAACGCCACTAATTTTGTCCAGGGTCCGAGAAAATCTGCAAAAAAGACTAAATTTGTGCATTGCACAAGAGGGTCGTTTATTCGAACACTTATTAAAAAGAAATAATTAATCTCAGTATTTAATAGGTAATTTTTTTGTTTCAATTTAGTATAAAAGTAAATATGTATTTGCCTTGTCGTTATTGTTGTGTTAATTTTTTCACATTACGTTTAATTAAACTATTGCCGTTGTAATATAACGAATAATGTATTTCATCATATTTAACCACATTCTGTTTGTTTCTGTAGTTTCTTTTTATTATTTTACATGGCTACTATGATAATGAAGACTATTTCTGTAAAAAAGTATGGAAAATAAGAAAAACTGAAATATCTCAAAAACTATTATAAATAGGTATAGGATATATTGAACAAAACTTTTAGGGTTTTTATTACTCTATTAAATAACATGAAAATATACAGGGTATACCATTTAAAAAAAAAGATATTTATTCATTTAAACTTGTTCAAATTTGAGCCGATGTGTTCGCCGATAGTTATTGCAAATATTAGGTAAAAATTATGTTAACTTGTCCTTGGCCTTGCTAAATTCCAAATTTGAATATATTTGTCACAAAATTGAAAACGTTATTTAGGATTGAATTGATGCTTGAAAATGTGACTTTTTTTCTTTAAACTTAATTATCTCAGAAACTATAAAGTTTTGTTATAGTAAACCCTTAATAAAAAAGATTTAAAATTATAAGCTAAATCGAAAATAGGATTCGTATATAGGGTGTTCTATTTAAAAAAATACAACTTTATGCTGTCCTAGTTTTTTGGCTCACCCTGTAGAGTCCTAAATATTTTTAGAATCTGCGTAAAAATAAACTGTATCAAACAATAAATATAGTTTCTTTGTAAATTTCACCGAAAAGGCACAAACCTACTTCATCCAATCGTTGACTCACCCTGTTCTGGCCCTGACCTGACGTTGCGTCAAAGCCTCATTTGCAAATGAAACTCAGGGCTGTTCCAGCGTTCATATTAAGTTCTTCGGCAATTATGGTACTATTGTAAGGAAAATTAATTTCTGCTAAACTACAAACGTCAGTCTCCCGATCTGCTCATTCTTCAGTAACTTGAGGAACCGGTTGCTCCTCATTATTATCAGTGCATTTTTTACAAATGTTTAGACAACCGGTTGTCTCAAACTATTAATAATTTCCGAAATTCTAAATTTTGAAGGAACAGGATGATTTTCGCACGTAAATGCAAATCTGTCGATTATCTCATCCATACCTTTACCAAAATAGTGCATTTTTTGTCCCGTGGAATAAACTACCATTTCAAATAAAAAAAAATTGGCGCGAAACACGGAAATACCAATAGTCGGTACTTACGCTTCGACGACCTAAATGGAAGCAAATAACTTGGAATCCTCTTGTTATGCTAGGGCGTGGCGTATGTTGCCGACCGCCCTCACCGCGCCAGCATTGTATTACCCCTCACCCTAGGGCCAAACTGGTAATTTATTAAATTTAAGCACGTATGTCGGTGCTTAAGATGCTTATCTTCTGTCTAATTCGGATTTGAGAAATATTATTGTATTTTCTTTATCTTACTTAAGAAACGTCCAGATTCCGGTTTGGATTTTCTACACCTGTATATATATAAAATATAAATTAAATAGGAAATTCAGCGCTATGCGGACATAAAGACCGTTGTTAAACATTACTCTTAGAGAACTCCAAGATCATGGAAAAACTCCGCGCCCGAAAAATTACGACAGCGCCTTTTCGTCCTAGTATGGGACTCATCAGGCTCATTAGCCCATTGCATTCTTATATATATATATATATATATATATATATATATATATATATATATATATATATAAATATATATATATATATATATATATATATATATATATATATATATATATATATATATATGTGTGTAATCGAAGGTTTTCGGGCATCCCGTGTATGTGCTGAGTCTCTCTCAGGACTGTAAGGCAGCTGACGTTTCGCTGAAATCTCATTCATCATTTTCAAAGCTCACTATATGGCGTCTACGAGCGTTCGCTATCACGATCAATAGATTTTTTCCAGGTGGTAATTCCGATGGCCTATTTACTGTCCACCTAATAACAAGTCTGTAACATGGAAAATAACAAAGTTATTCTAATTGTTTATAAACAAAAAAATGACCTGTTTTTTAACCCACTTATTTAACAATAATTTTTTAATAATAATATTATTTTTTTTTTAACTTTCCTTGTAACTCTGCCTGCATGGTTGTTGGGTGGATTGAGTAGCCCAGTGATCATGTTGCCGGTCTCAAGCCTGGATAAAAGAGGAGGGTTCACAGGCGAGGCTAGCAACCTACCTGTGGTAAAAGAACCGCAATGCTCACAGAACTTCAAATGCAGCCTCAGATAGGACGGATCACAACGAAGACGACTTGGCGAGACAACGGAAAAAACGAACTTGGAAACGGAAACAGAAACAACTTCGAATCGCAACCTGGAACATAACATCGCTCTACAATAAAGACCATGAAATCCTGATAGAACTGAGGAAACATAAAATAGACATCTGCTTATTGTCGGAGACCAAAAAAAAGGCAAAGGAAATACAAAACTCACCGACTACATTCTGATATACAGCGGTAAAGACAAAAACGAAAGAGCAACATCAGGAGTTGGCATATTCATTCACGAAAGCTTTGAAAGAGATATAAAGGACATCATATACATTAATAATAGGATACTGCAAACAACACTCGCTCTTAAGGAAAAGAAAGCAACACATATTATAAGCGTATATGCCCCCAATATGAGTAAATCACAGGAAGAAAAGGACAACTTCTACTACGAATTGCAAAACACACTTGACCGAATATCAAAGAAAGACAAGATTATCATACTTGGTGACTTAAATGCAAGAGTGGGCAATGAGATCATACAGGGAATCAAGAATAGATTCAACGAAGAAATCATCAACGAAAACGGCCAACAACTTATACATCTCTGTGCCGAAAACGAACTAAGAATAAACAATACCTTTTACCCTCACAAACCCCAGCACAAATACACCTTTGAAAACACAAGAGGACACAAATCTATGATAGACTACATCATAACAAACAAAAATGTACAACCCTTTGAAATATTAGATGTGAGAGTATTGACCCCAGCAAACACCGGAACTAATCATAACCTTGTAATGTCAAAAATAAGAACCACCATAATGAGGAAAGAGAAACTTAGACCAGAAATAACTGAAAAGCTGAACATAGAATCTTTTGCAGACGACACCATCAGAAACCTATACCAAAACAGATTGATACAAAAAATTAATGAAAACAGAATCACTGAGGAAGATGACATCGACGCCGCGCTGATGAAAGTACACACAAACATAATGAAAGCAGCCGAAGAAGCACTGGGCAAAAGAAAAGTGAATAAAAATGGAAAACACAACAAAAAACCATGGTTTACAAATGAAGTGAAATCCTTAGCAGCAGAAAAGAGAAAATCATATTTGAAGTATAGAAGCAAAACAATCACATACGGGGAATACAAAATAACCAGGAACAGAGTAAACGATAGCATCCAATTAATTAAGCGAGGTTACGGGGAAAAGTTCTCAACTGACATGGAGCATGATCTTTATGTAGGGCAGAGAAAAGTCTGGAATATGCTAAGAAACCGCAAAAAAACCGTGAACGAATACATTCAAACCAATGCAATAACAACAGAAGAATGGGAGAGGTACTTTCACGATCTGTACGACAGCATTGCACCCGCAATAACACAGGAAACCCAGGATGAATATGCGGAAAGAAATCAGGCTCCAAAATGGATTATCACAAAAGGAGAAATAAAAACAGCAGCCACCAAATTGAAAAATCTAAAAGCCCCTGGACCAGATGGCATAACAAATGAAATGCTCAAATATGGTGGAATGGCACTACTAGAAGAGTTACATTCCCTCTATAGAAAAATACTCAACGAGGAGAAAACACCAGAACAATGCAGGGAAAGTTTGACCATACCCATATTCAAGAAACGCAACAAAACTGACCCGAACAACTACAGGGGAATAACACTTCTAAGCTCAACCGCCAAGCTACTAACGAAAATCATAGCAAAAAAATAGAATCTAGCGGAATCAGTGAGGAGCAACAAAGCTTCAGACAAAACAGGTCAACAACTGACGCCATATTTATATTTCGCCAAATTACAGAGAAGGCCATCGAATACAACAAAGAGGCATATATGTGTTTTGTCGACCTCACAAAAGCCTTCGACAGGATCAGACTTCATGACGTTCTCGAACTACTTAAGGACAGAAACATATGTCATAACATCCTAGAAATAATTAAAGACTTAAACAGCAGAAATACAACGGAAATTAAAGTAGGCAACAAGACATCGAACCAAATTCCAATATCTACCGGCATAAGGCAGGGAGACAGCCTCAGTCCAATTCTATTCAATGTCATTATGGACGAAATTATCAGAGAGGTGAAAGAGGCCGGTAGAGGATATAGAATGGGAAAAGAAGAACTAAAGATAATTTGCTATGCCGATGATGCAGTACTGATATCGGAAGACGAAGACAACCTCCAACGGCTCCTGTACAAGTTTGAAAAGACCTCTGAAAAATTTAACATGACAATCTCCATAGGAAAAACCCAATCTCTCACGATCAGTAAAGAACCAAGAAGATGTAAGCTCGCTGTACACAATCAAAGCATCAGGTCATGTCATTTAAATATCTGGGAGTAAACATTACCAGCAATAGAAACTTAAAAGCAGAAGTTCAAGAACAAACAACCAAAGCTGCCGTAATGTCAGGATACCTACGTGATATTATATGGAGAAATAAACATATGACGACACAAAGTAAGATCAGAATATATAAGACCTGCATACGACCCATAATGACTTATGCCATCGAAACAAGAGCAGACACATCAGCAACCAAAAGACTACTCCGGACAACTGAGATGAGAACACTAAGAAGTATCACGGGTCATACATTACGCGACAGACTAAGAAACGATGAAATCAGAAAAAGATGTGAAATACAGGACGTCGTAAGATGGGGCAGAGGAAGAAGGAGAGCATGGAGGGATCATGTCGACACGATGATCGACGACCGAGTGGCAAAAATTGCAAAAGAAGGAATACCAAACTCCTCAAGGCTTCCTGGTCGACCGCCTAAAAGATGGAAAGAGAGCTGGACATCGGTGTCACAGGAACAAGAATAAACGAGATGCATTGACAGTCAATACAGGACAAAGTCCTATACTAGGAATAAGAAGAAGAAGAACTTTCCTTGTAATTTGGTCTTTGAGGAATCCATTTCATTTTTGAAAATGTCTCTAGAAGCATTATATTCTAAACACTAATTGTTTAAACTTTTGGCGTCATTAATAAACAATTGATATTACTCATAAACTATTCAACCGATCTGGCTGAACTTTCGCATGCTTATATAAACCCATAATGGCCTTATCATCGATGTGTTATGTATCACTTTCCGCCATTATTGCAAAAGTTATTACCATTTATAACAGATGCAAAAAAGGGAATTTTTCGCAAATATCTCGATAAATTTTTTAGCGATTCTGACGCATAAAATATGAAATTAAAGCCTTTTCAATACCTACAACTTTCGCCGATTCAACTTTTCTCTAAATTGTCATCGGAAAATTTTATCGGCAGAAAATCGAATTTTTCGACTTTGGCAGGTGTTTATGAAAAACATTCCAGATATTCAGTATATATCATTTACTAGGCCCTCGTTATGATTTAAAAACTTCAGATATTAGTGATAAATTTTCGGTGAAATCAATTTTTTTTTCATTATACAGAGTGGATTAAAATATACACTCCCGAAAATTGTGTAAAACCAATTTTGAACCCAATCGAGAGATATAATATTTTTAAATCACCAATAATTTCTGCCCTATTAAATTTTCTAACTATAATTTTAGACTCGTTATGAATCATTCCGGAAAATTCCCATACCAGTTTGGGAAAAATCTGATAAAAATATTTTTTTTCTGTCATATTATTAGCGCCATCTTGGATTTTCTTTAACCAATTTTCTACTAAAATAATATGGAGTCACGGCAGCAAATTTTTGAACATAACGTAAAGAAATTGGTAGATATTAAAAAAATATAAACTTATTAAATGAAAAATTCGTCATCATAAATCTCAGCAAAATCTATAAAAAGTTAATAAACAAATTATGAGTAGTATATATTTTCCAATTAAGAAGCACATTTAAATTATAAAAAAAATTATTTGTTTAAATTATAAAAACTGTCATAAAAACCATGCAATTTAGCATTTTTGAAGGTTAACCTGTATCAGGTAAAACCACTGTTTTAATTATAGATTTTTTTATAAGGGAAATATTTTAAAATGTATTTCTATAAAGTTATTTTAAGAAAATCAAAAAATAAAGTTGGAATTGAAATGGAGCAACCTACTTAGGCAAGCCGAAAAATATTTTTCTCTGTTTTCTCTCTTTTTAAATTTGTAATAGTTTGTGTATTTCTTTTATATTGTATACTTTGTGATATGCTTTATTTTTTTTTTTAAATATTTATGAAGGCTAAACCCTAGTAATAGAATAATTATTTCAAAAACCAATATCCTAAGAAAAAAAATCAAAATATATTTAAAGTTTCAAAAACTTATTCTCTAGAAATACAGGGTGATTCAAAAATCGATCACGAAACTTAAGGGGGTGATTCTACTTGACAAAATAAGGGTAGAGCTTCATATAATTTTTTTTCAAAATGTCATTCGTTTTCGAGTTACAAGCCGTCCAAGTTCAAGTTTTTATTTTTTGTTTTTTGAATTACTCGCTTACAGGAAAACCGATTTGACTAATATTTGAAAGATAGGCTAAGTCTTCTGCGCTTCATCATTTTAGTTACAATTCACATCGATTGTTTGCCGCTAGAGGGCACTTTACCTACATTGAAAATTGTTTTTTTTTGTCATAATTTTTTAGTGTTGACAGCTACAGTAGTTTTTGGCATAATTTCTTAAAGACTGATGCCAGGCCTTTAAAAAAGGTGCTCTTTATTTACATCGCTAAACCCAACGGTTTAGACGTAAATCACCCTTAAAAATTAAGTGGTAAATTTACTTTTCTCATTTCATTACCACCAGCTACCAGGTAAATAGCTATCAAAGTATACTAGAGCTGTCAGTTTAACATCAAATAAATTCGCTTTTTAAACTATTTAATTTATAATCTTAAAATAACTAATAATGGCTAATCACCAATATTCAAATATCGAATATTGTGATATCCATTTTTGTTATGGAAAAGCAAATGGTAATGCAGAGTTGGCAAGAAGATATTATATGGAGAGTTATCCGGAAAGAAATATCCCTCATGCTCAAACATTTTCCAGTGTGCACAGGAGGCTTGCGGAATGTGGTTCCTTTAAAAGTTATAATGGAAATAGGGGAAGACCTAGAACTGCTAGAAACGTGCAACAAGAAGAAAGAGTGCTTGAAATTATTGAAGATAATCCAGGTATTAGTACTAGAAAAATTGGGAATGAAGTGCGGCTCTGTCAGGCTAGTTCATGGAGGATACTAAGAGAAGAACAACTCTACCCGTTTCATTCAAAAAAGGTGCAGGCTCTTAATGACGATGATCGGCCGAGACGGTTGGAAATGTGCAATCAGATCCTAGCTAAGTATGAACACGATAATCGATTAATTGGCGTCATATTATTCACTGACGAAGCTGGTTTCACTCGTGATGGCATAACAAATCTACACAACATCCACACATATGCTTACGAGAACCCAAACAATGTGGTAGAAACGAAACATCAGCGTAGATTTTCACTAAATGTGTGGGCAGGGATAATAGGAGATTACCTTATTGGTCCTCATTTCTTTGATGGCCCATTAACTGGTGACGTATACTTAGATTTTATCCAAAATCGTCTCCCATTGTATCTGGAAGATGTGCCATTGGAAGTAAGGGCCAACATGTGGATCCTCCAAGACGGAGCTCCGCCCCACTTTAGTATACGTGTCCGACAGTATTTGAATGCAACGT
This sequence comes from Diaprepes abbreviatus, assembly GCA_034092305.1. NCBI lineage: Eukaryota > Metazoa > Arthropoda > Insecta > Coleoptera > Curculionidae > Diaprepes > Diaprepes abbreviatus. The sequence continues at coordinate 6,362,846 of JASJET010000194.1, read as the reverse complement.
ATCCTGAGCGATGGATAGGACGAAGTGGACCATTGGCATGGGCAGCGAGGTCACCAGACCTTAATCCTATGGATTTTTTCTTTTGGGGTCATTTGAAACAATTGGTGTACGATATTCCAGTAATCAACGTCGAGGATCTTCGCTTCAGGATAATCGAAAAGTGCCAAATTATTAAAGAAACACCAGAAATTTTTCATCGAGTTAGGCGACATTTTTTGAAGAGTGTTAGGAAATGTATGGAAGAAAATGGGGGACATTTTGAGAATCTTTTTTAGTTTGTTTAGTACTGTTTCATTAATTTTTATCAATTAAATGTATATCGCAATAATCCATAATATGAATATTTACTGATTAGCCATTATTAGTTATTTTAAGATTATAAATTAAATAGTTTAAAAAGCGAATTTATTTGATGTTAAACTGACAGCTCTAGTATACTTTGATAGCTATTTACCTGGTAGCTGGTGGTAATGAAATGAGAAAAGTAAATTTACCACTTAATTTTTAAGGGTGATTTACGTCTAAACCGTTGGGTTTAGCGATGTAAATAAAGAGCACCTTTTTTAAAGGCCTGGCATCAGTCTTTCAGAAATTATGCCAAAAACTACTGTAGCTGTCAACACTAAAAAATTATGACAAAAAAACAATTTTCAATGTAGGTAAAGTGCCCTCTAGCGGCAAACAATCAATGTGAATTGTTACTAAAATGATGAAACGCAGAAGACTTAGCCTATCTTTCAAATATTAGTCAAATCGGTTTTTCTGTAAGCGAGTAATTCAAAAAACAAAAAATAAAAACTTGAACTTGGACGGCTTGTAACTCGAAAACGAATGACATTTTGAAAAAAAATTATATGAAGCTCTACCCTTATTTTGTCAAGTAGAATCACCCCCTTAAGTTTCGTGATCGATTTTTGAATCACCCTGTATATTAGCGAATTGGTAAAAACTTCGATTATACCCTCTAGATTTAAACAACAATAGATTTGTTTGAAGGCTGTTTATAGTCGGTCGGGGAGAGGCTTTTTTGATGTTTGACAGACATAAACATGTTTACTTATCTTTTCTTTCAGTTTAATTGCTTGTTGTGACTTTTTTCAGTATTTTTAAGTGTTAGAAATTACTATAAATGCGAAGTTTACAATTAATATTAACAAAAAGAGAATTTAAAAACTTATTTTTATAGATATTGTTTACATATTGAAAATATCAATAATAATAATGATTAAGACAACCATATATTCATATTTTTATGTATTCAGAATTGACGTATCGATTACCATATGATACTCATTTATATAATGCAATTAGAAAAAAAAAGAATAGCCTATGACAAGGATTAAAATCCTTTTTAACACTTCACACATCCAAATATCTATTGTTATTTTATCCAAATGGTCCATTATTATAGACTGGTGTTTTTGATTATAAAATTTGTCACCCATTCCTATGAAAAATATGTATCTAACAGATTTTGCCAAAGACAACGGACGAAAGAACACAGGTAGTTTGCGAAGAAAAAAAGGGTAAAAAATGATTTATTACTCCCTCTAATTCTAGAATTAACTATAGTATAGGAGGCAAAATCGGGTCCATTTTCCAGAACTCAAAGCTTTTGGGGGAGGGGGGGATCACCACCGCCCCCCCGTTGATCCACGTCTGCTAGCAAGTTGTTTTTTGAAGTTCGAGCCACTTCGTCAACCATACTACCCTCAAAACTGTTTATAAGATGATGTAATTAGAATAAAATCTCTTGTAAAATAAGCCATGGTTTGTTAAGTTTGGTTAAAATAAACCCAGAGTACATGATTTGAAACATTTTAGACTGGTACTTTGCACCACACTTTAATTTCCAACTTACAATATATTTAAGACATACCAAACTGCACATATCAAAAAAACCTTCTGTACTAAAATTAAAGACAAAACCTAGGGATAAAGATTTGAAATAGGTAAGATTAATAAATGTTACCTGAAAATAAACAAAACTTACCAAAATTATAACAAAAGGTTTAGATAAAATTACGCAAAGATTGTTTAACGGAAAACTGCCTACCGAACGCGTACTTTAACAACAAAAAACTGAATAAAGAATGAAGACTCTCTTCAATACTTAAGAGAATAATCAGCAAATCATAAATAAACTCATTAACTTCTTGATGAAAAAACTGGTATTATTTTGCGAGCCTATTAATGTTAGTTTCTTGCGCCGAACCTCTTTCTATATTTGGATTGATTAAAAATGTGTGCGTAAAATGTATAATGCTATAAAGTGCGTGACAACATATACAGGTCTGGAAAATCCAAACCGGAGCCTGGACGTTTCTTAAGTAAGTTAAAAAAAATATTATATTATTCATCAAATCAGAATGAGATAGTCGTAAGCACCGACACACGTGTAAATTACCAGTTTGGCCCTAGGGTGAGGAGTAATACAATGCTGGCGCAGTGAGAGCGGGCGGCAGCATAAGCCACGCTCTAGCACAACAAGAGGATTCCAAGTTATTTGCTTTCAATCAGGCCGTCAAAACGTAAGTACCGTGTTTCGCGCCAAATTTTTTTGTTACAATGGTAGTTTATTCCACGGAACAAAAAGAGAAGATTAATAAGTGCTACTATTCTGGTAAATAATCGGCAGATTTGCATTTACGTGTGAAAATTATCCTGTTCCTTGAAAATTTAGAATTTCGGAAATTATTAAAAAATTTGAGTCAACCGGTTGTCTAATAATTTGTAAAAAATGCACTGCTAATAATGAGAAGCAACCGGTTCCTCAAATTACCGAAGAACGAGCAAATCGGGAAACTGACGTTTGTAATTTAGCAGAAATTAATTTTCCTTGCAATAGTGTCGTAATTACCGATGAACGTTCGAACAGTTTAGAATATTTTAAAGCGGAACAAATATCGCTGTTACAAATTGCGAATAACTCAAGAAATTTTTCCGAAAGACCAGGAAACACGTATGGTGTTTTGTGAGGACATGATAGAAAGGACTAATAGGGATATAACCTCTGAAGTTTTGGCAAATAAGCGAACAGTATTTTACAATAGACTGGGTTATTGTCTCGCTCAACGTGGAGGCGTGTTTGAACACCTCTTGTAGACTTTTAGGTGTTTTTGTTGATTTAAATTAAATTTAATTATTTGTTTATCTATTTACAATTACTGAACGTGTTACTTTTATTTTTTACCAGAATAAAAGTTTATTTTTGAGAATGATTTTTAATTTTAAAGTGGTCTATTAGCTTATTTACTTAGAAATTACCGTTACGTTTCACTAGTATTTTTATTAGAATAAATGTTTATTTTGTAACAGAAATATCAATTTTCTTTACGCTCAATGCCCAACAAAAACTATTTTTTTTGTATTTCGACTATTTGATGTATTTAAAACAATTAGTATATCAAATAGTAATTAAATATTCCAAATTCCGTCGATTACGTTATAACTTTAGACGAAAAGTAAGTACACCCTCTCATTCGTATCAAGGTACTTCTCGTCTTCGTGTCGCACGGAAGTTAGCGGTAGGCGTTCCCTACGATTTTCTGTCCCGAACTAAGTTAAACGGGCTTAGTGGGCTAGAATTTGAGGAAACGGCAAAAATAATTTGTAGTTAAGAAATTTAAAATAGAAAGTTGGCTATAGTAACGTTTCTATTAAACCTCGGTAATATGAACGGCCAGTCTATTCTTTCTAAAGTTTTGTCTCAGGTCAAAGGCCAACAGTGTTATAGTTACGTCGCGCCCAGTTAAAATTCAACGATTACAAAATTGGGCTAAACAGAAAGGCAGTAATATATTTTCGCCTTACTCTGGTGTGTAAAATACAAAAAAGCATGTTATCCACATGACGAGTATCTAATTTTTACTAAATCAAAAGCCGAGGTTAAATTCCAAGGCTTACTGGATCATACAGTGGATCGAGTTATATTGCTTCAATTAGATGCCCTTGAACAAATCGATAAATTCGATTTGTAGATATGAGTTTCATTTGCAAATGGGGCTTCGATGGAACGTCAGGTCAGAGCCAGTACAAAATGAAATTCACTGATCCGAATATTTCTGATACAAACTTATTCCTAATCTCTCTTATTCCACTTCAATTAACAGGTATTAACACGCAAACTCAACAAGAACAGATTGTGTTGTACAATTCCAAACCCTCCTCTACTATGAATTGCGGGCCTCTGAAATTTGAATTTATTAAGAAATCCGAACAAAAGTCTTTAACGAAAATGGAAAATTTTGAACTCGAACCAGATAACTTGCAGCATATAAAAGATTCTCTTTGCCACTCGAGCTTCAGTACAGTACAACTTATCTATGACGATGATAGACGGCTAGGTGAATGCTTTGGCTGGAGCGAAATCGGTCCAATGTTGTTACCTCTGCCAAACAACCTCTCAGTTCAACAACATTGATACTGTGTCCCAGTAAATACAGAGTATTTCAAGCTATAGCCATTATAACAAGAGTAAAGTGAAAACTGATCCTCCGGTTTCCCGTCATTTTGCAAACTATTGGAAGCGGACATTAAACTGCAATAGAGAAGTTTTGGGAATACAAACTTCAAACAGCAAGATTAGTCTTCAAAGGATATTCTTGGTACAACATGCCAACAAGATTCCACAAATTACTTACCATTGACCAGACATCATAACATTTGCAATATTACCGATAGGTAAACTATCGAAAGATGCACAAAAATCAACGGACGAGTTGATAAGAAAATATCGCCTAGACTTTGCCCGAAAATCTTCTCGAGAATGGTGGATGTGTTCCAAAACTTTTGGAGTCGATGGATCCTTACACTATTTTTTGACATAGTAAGGATTCGGACAACAATTCGTACGTATTGGAGAACGAGAAAAGAGCTGTTAATAAAGAAGGCAATGATTAAAAAGTTCCTTGTATTATTTCTATTACAGTCGTATTATTTATTCATTTGTGTAAATCAATAAATATTATATTACTTACAAATTATTTGCATTGGTATTTGTTAAGAAGTCCTAAGCATAGAGGAAAAAGTATTTTTGCCTTTTTAACGTTTATCGATATCCATGTATTTATTATTATAGGATTATTTTTAAAATGCACCTTGGACTCAAGCGCAATATTTTATTCACACATTATTCTTTTTATTTTGTCTTTAAATTGCATATTTAACAGCTATTGAACCACATGAGATGTTTTTCGAATTTATTTTTATGATTTTAAAGATTCAATTTTCTATGTTGGACCCGATTTTTATTTTTTATATTAAATCCGTGCTTTCAACCCACTGTGTTTTGACGACCCCGCCAACCATCTTTGCTGGAAACCAGGAAACAAGCCACGATACAATAGCATGCTTTATTTCACTTCTTCAACATGGCTAAACGGGTTGTCCTTCGCTTTCTGTTATATTCCCTTTTTTTAGAGGTTCTGTTCTGGATTTTCCACACCTGTATATATATATATATATATATATATATATATATATATATATATATATATATATATATATATATATATCTTCCAGATTCTTGAACCATTGATTTTTTCATTTTCTTTTTATTTTGTCTTTCTTGGGTTTAGGTTCTTTATTTAACAAAAAATCAAAAAAAAATCTACATTTCGTCCTTTATTTAAGATATCCTCAGAAATTTTTTGTTATTTTTTATTTATTGATCTTCCTAAAAATATATTTTTTATATAATTAGAAACATTTTCATATACAAACATATTTACAATTTTAAAAAACAAACACTTTAAAAACCATTCAAATTTCTATAACAGTATTTAATTTTACAACAGTACATACCTTGACATTTTGTTTATTTATTAATAACGAAGTAAAATTTTTTTCTCAAATCGCTCAAAAACCCCAAAAAATAGTGTTATAATCGAATTGTCTGATTGTGCCATCTCTCTAACGTCTCCAGAATTCCGACCAAGTATACTGCAAAAAGTGAAAAATACACTAATAAATAATAATTTTAATGAGATGACTGTTACCGAAATAATTAATAAACGAACATATAAGTTTTATATTAACCTAATAACAAGAAACATAGAACATAAACAGCAAAAATGTGTAGCACTACCTTACACTAGCGAACTGTCAGAAAAAATAAAATACATTTTAAAAAAGTATGATATTATCACGTGCCACAGGTCACATAATAAATTAAATACACTGTTCACTAATTTAAAAAGTAAAACTCCTCTCATGAATAACTCAAATGTAGTATATTGGATCCCTTGCTCAAATTATCCCAAAAAATATACAGGCATGACACAAGGGCAGATCCAGCCTCTTTCTTTGGGAGGGGCGGTGATATCATCAGTATGGCAAGCAAAAGCAAGTTGTCGACGGGGGGAGGGGAGACACCAGAAACATTCCAATTTCTAGTGTAAAAGGCAGGGTCGGGTCTATTTTTCTGAATTTGAAGCCCTTGGAGAGGGGGAGGGGGTGCCAGCAGCATACACATTCGTAGTATAAGAGGCAGAATCGAATCTATTTTCCTGAAATTAAAGCTCTTTGGGGGGGGGGGGGCGATTGTAAACATACACATTCCTATACTCTATTCAAGAACTAGAGAGAGTAATAAAACTATTACCGAAACCTCCAACGTACCTGCTCTAGTGCCAAAGGTAACTGAGGACTGCCACAAATCTAATTATATTTAATTAAATTTAAATATTATAAGCTTTTACAAATTTACTGCAACCGTAAAATTTCTGATAATTCAATTTAATTTCTGTCAGTGAGCAAAGTACACAGTACAGTGTGTCCTTAGTGATTTATCTTGTTTCCGCTTGTTTTTATATATTATTTGACATTAGTGAGATACCCGAAAGATATCGTTTCCACCTCTATGTATTCCAAAATCGTTAAACCAAGGCATTTTTTCCTCAACTAAAAACGTATTAAGATGAATGTTTATGTTGCATTAAGGTATCAATATCTAGATAATAATGTCAAAAGCTCTGTTGAGATGTGTTCCAACATGACAGGAGTTGGAAAATCTACTATGAACCGAATACTGAAGGCGAAAAAAACGACTGGAATTATTAATACTCCCAAGCGACATTCGATCACAGAGAGACGAAAAACCTCGTTAGAAGAAGAGATGAAAACTGCAATAAAAGGAGTTGTACATATATTTTATTATGAGAAGCAGATCCCAACAGTCGCCAAAATTCTAACTAAAATCAATGAAGATCGGGATATACCTGAAATTAAAAAAATTGAGCTCTGGAAATTGCTCAGAGAACTTAATTTTTGCTGGGAAAAACTAGATAGGAAATCTGTTCTTATAGATCGTCGGGAAACTGTCCATTGGAGAAGGAAATATCTCTCTGAAGTAAAAGGTAGAGTTGCTAGAAATGACACAACTTACAAAATTAGTAATTTAACTGAGCTTTTGAAAGATTTTTTTGAATACAGTTACTGCGGAAAATTGGAAAAAAAATCCATATAATAAAAGAATCAAACAAAATGTGAAAACTCGATCTCATGATCGGTGAGACAGAGGAACCAATTATAATTAATTTAAGCGAAGATAGCTTCATTGACTTTGATTACGAATTTAATACGTCATGTTTACCAGTGTCAACACAATTTATTATTTAAATTTTTGTTTTTGTTGTATTTAATTGTTTAATGTTGTTTACATATTTTTTTATTTTTTTATATACTTTTATTTTGGTGTGTCCCGCTCTTGAATTTGACATATTTAATTCCATTTAGCCGTAATTTTTTTATTATTTTATGATTGTATCTGTGTCTTTTTCTTAAGCGTTTAGAATTAACACGTTTATTTTTTTTTTGGGGGGGGGGCTATCGAATTTCCCAATAATAAATTAAATTAAATTAAGAAGTCAGTGCAATAGAAATAAAAATAAGTAGGTCTAATTTTAACTGTAACATATAAAAACTAATTACATTTGAATCCATTTTTATTATTTAATTGTAATTCTGCAGATGGTTTAAGAAAAAATAAACTGAAACGTCAAATGTACTAAAAATGTTTTAATTAATAATAAAATGGCCGATAGTCCCAAAAAATTTTTAATATTATACGGAATTTTTTTTTATATATATATATATATATATGTTTAACTTCTTGTATATTTGATGATGGGTTTTTGTAAGTATTTAAATTATCACTTAGAATTTTTTGAGAGAATAAGGCTTCATTTTAGTCTGAATGTGCCTAAAACGGTTTTTATGCCAAAAATAAAAATAATAAAAATATAGTTGTGATTTGTATTAAATCTCTCAAAATTATCTATATTTTCTAAAGTATGTGAATTATTAAGAAATCATAAGAAATAAAATAATATTATAAAAACTTTTTAAGTTTATTACCGAAATAATATTCCATGCCATAAATACTTAGTGATAAAATAAACCTTCTTCCGACGCCTATGACAAGGATTAAAATCCTTTTTAACACTTCACACTTCCAAATATCTTTTGTTATCCAACCCAAATAGTCCATTATTATAGACTGGTATTTTTGATTATAAAATTTGTAACCCATTCCTATGAAAAATATATGTGTCTAACAGATTTTGCCAAAGACACTGGACTAAAGAACACAGGTAGTTTGCGAAGAAAAAAAGGGTAAAAAAATTATTTATTACTCTCTCTAGTTCTTGAATAAACTATAGTATAAGAGGCAAAATCGGGTTTATTTTCCTAAACTCAAAGCTCTTGGGGGGGGGGGCGATCGCCCCCACCGCCTCCCCCTTGGATCCGCATCTGGCATGACAAGCCAATTGCTAAAGAACAGATTGAATGGCCATAAATATACGAAAAACGCCTCAACAACGTTAAACAAACACACACAAGATGAAAAACATATCTTCGATTATAACAGTACCATAATCAAAAACAAAGATATGAATTACCATAAAATTACAGATAAAGGAAACGATAGAAATTAAAAAAGATAAAAACACTGTTAACGACAGAACGGATATAGGAAATTTGAGCCACCTTTACGCCGGCCTAATTTAAAGAGAAATATTAAGTATTCGATCCTATTAATAAACATCAAAAATTGAATATTCTCTTAAACATAAAATTAAATATATGTGTCCTTTCGTTTTTTTTTTTGGTCCATTGTTCAAATATAAATACTCGCCTTTAATGTATCCTAAGTACCTCAATAGACGATGTTAAAATTTCACTTCATTATTAATAAATAAACAAAATGTCAAGGTATGTACTGTTGTAAAATTCAATACTGTGTAAGAAATTTGAATAGTTTTTTAAAGTGTTTGTTTATTTTTTAAAATTGTAAATATGTTTGTGTATGAATGTTTTTGATTATATAAAAAATATATTTCTAGGAAGATCATAAATAAAAAAAACAAAAAATTTTTGAAGATGCCTTAAATAAAGGGCGAAACCCAAGAAAAGAGAAAATAAAAAGAAAATGATATATATATATATATATATATATATATATATATATATATATATATATATATATATATATATATATGTAAACTGCCGTTAAAGCTGCGTCCATACATTTATGAATTTGTATGTAATTCTGCGTCCTGTGTAATTCTGCAACCGTATACGGACGCAGAATTACAACCTGTTGAAATATCTACCAAACGCTTCTAGGACACTTCGTTAAGCTTATATCGAATTTTTGATTGGACGCCTAAATTATGCTATTGTGAGAAATTTAGGTATATTCTACTTTAAGGAAATGGAGCATGGTGGCGCTTAAGTAGCGTATGTATATTCTTTCCCCTGTATATTATTTTAACCATAGCGATTTTTCTGCGTCTGTTCAATTCGGCAACTATGTTAGTGTTTAGTTTGGTGCTGTACTAAAGGACAATAAACGTATTTTATTTGCTTTTAAGGTATTTCAGTTTGAATTTTGTCTCTTCTTCGTAATTCTTCTATAATTTGAAATATGAAGTATTAGATTTTTGCTCTAATTCTGTTAGAATAAATTGAATTTTGTTTTATATGGAATTCATTAATTTCTAAACAAATTATTTTCAAGTTCAGAAAGGGAAAATTCCGAATGTGTTCTCTGTAAGTTTTCCTTGGGTTATTATAGGCGAAGGTAACTTTGGAGATATGTAAAGACTTGTTCTGAAAATAAAGGACAGGGAACAAAATTTTTCCTTTTATCCGACTCGCAAGATATTTTAACAAAGAACTTTCCTGTTGACTTTCAACTGAGAAAAGCAGTTTTCCGAGGATGATGGCAGATAAAATATATCTGGTAGCTAAAAAAGATCTTTTGATTTGCAAATTTGGTGCAAAATCATAGGGAAAAACACTTGATACTTGTTTGCTCTCGAAAAATGTGAAATTAAATTATTTGTTGCAGCCACCAAGGCTGCGTCAAAATTCGATGGAGTAACTGAAGTATTTGAATCATCTACCTATGCTATTAATATTCAAACATCACTAAAGCAATGCTGCAATATTTCATGTACTTTGAAGCAAAAATATCACAATTCCATTGTATCCACAGCAGAGATGGAAACAACTTTTAAAAATTTTAAACAACTATTAGAGGATTCTTGAAAATTAGAGTTATCTACAGTAGCTGCTTCTGATTTAAGTACAAAAAAATGGAACAAATATACAATTTTACCTTTAGCAACAGATCATAAATGTTTTAGAGAATATCTTTTACAAAAAGCCGATGAAACTTTGAAGCTACTTAAATAAAATGAAAAAAATGTAAATGCATACGAGTTACTTATGGAGATAATAGTTTGCCAAGTTCTATTGCTAAATCGAAAAAGAGTGGCAGAAATGCAACGAATGTTTCTCCATGTTTACGAAAATGCTATGGTGTGCCTGTAATATTCAGTACAGATTTACAACAGCCCATTAAGGTTTTAATAGATTTAAGACCCAACTTTGCCGAAAACCCGAACATTTACTTATTTTCAAAACTAAATACAATCAGTTTCCTTACAGGTTATCAAATTATGAAGAAGCATACAAAATTAAGCGAGTTAAAAAATCCTGGTACGATAACTTCAAGACGGCTAAGAAAACATTTGGCCGCATTAGCACAAATTTTCAATATGTCACCCAATGACATAAAACAATTGGCAACTTTCATGGGTTATACAAGTAACGTACATAAGTAGAATTATCGTCTACCAGACGATGTGTATCAGACCGCAAAGATCTCAAGACTTCTTATGCTATTCGAGAAAGCGGAAGCTGGTGAATTTAAAGGAAAAGCATTAGACAAAATAGAAGTTAACCTGGAAGATAACATTCTTGCAGGAAATGACAGTAATAGTGAAAATGAAGAATTAGGAAACCACGAAGAAGCACTAGTAAAAGATGTTATCCAACAACAAAAATCAGTTATATCCAAAGATATTAGTCCTAAATAGTTAAAAAAGTAAAGAATTTTAATCTCATGGACCGATGAACAAAAGAAGCTAACGTTACAATTTTTCAAATCCAATATTCAAAATAAAATCCCACCTAAGAAGCGAGAATGTGAAGAAATAAAACGAAAATACAGTGGAAATTTTGAAAATAAAACTTGCCCTCAAATAAAAGTTTTTGTCCAAAACATCTACAGAAGTAAATAATTCTTTAACCTTTTTTTGTATCATTTTAAGTTTTTCAATAGAACCAGAATAAATCCCCCTGTGTATCATATTTAATAAATAGTTTAATAAATATTATTTTCATATATTTTTTGCGTTATTTATGAACATCTTTCCAATTAACACCCTTAAAGTTTTATCGTTATAACCAAAAATTAGTTTTTGATTAAAAAAATTGAATAAAATAATTATTTTACATCAAACAAATATTTTTTGTTTAATGTCTAATGTCGGTTTGTTCCCTAAATTCTTATCACGTGTCTCAACTTAAGAATGGCTAAACAAATTTCCGTAAAATATAATGCGTATTTCGACACTCATAAACATTCCAGTTATTGGCAATTGTTAAATCAAAACAGATATATAGTTTTTGTCTAATATAAATAAATTGCATTGTTTTGCAATAGAGCATTGAATAAATAGAAGATGTCAGTTTGGCAACATGGTGGAGGCCGAAAAATATTTTAAATAAACAAAAATACCCATTAAGGACGCAGAAATAATACTTATGAAAATAAATATTCAAGTGGACGCAGCAATTACAGAATGAGTTATGGGCGCAGCTACAGCTGTAGAATGAAGTCGAAAAAAACATCTTAATTATTGAAGTATATTTAAAAAAAAGTTATAATGTTGTTTTTACGATCAAATATAAAACAATAATAAACTAATATACTTTATTTTTTCTGGTGGATGCCCAAAGCATGAAAAATGAAAAGACGCAGAAATGATAGCGATTTACATATATATATATATATATATATATATATATATATATATATATATATATATATATATATATATAATTTTTTAATTTCTTGGGTATAGGTTTTAACTTCTATTGTTACATCAAAGGTTGTTTAACGTTTCGCCTGTCGTGGCAGGCTTTTCCAAAAACATTTTTTTTATTATTTGTTTTTTGATTAACTACTATTTACAATCAACAAAAAGAGACATACTTCAATTGACAATCATTTTAAAATATTAAAATTAATTAACAATAAAATACACTTTGTCCAAATAATTACAATCACAAAACAAAAATCTAAATAAAACTCAAATGTGCGCACCTTGAGACTTCATGTTCGACCACCTAATGCCAATGTATAGATTTTTTTGTACATAAAAAAATTTGAGAAATTTGTAAAAATGTGTAGTACATGTGGAATAATTCTTGGTTGTTATACAGAGGTAAACTATAAATTTTGACTTATAGTTTACCTTAACGAAATTATTAAAACTTCAATATACAGGAAGTCAATTCATACTGGCTAATATCTTAAACATAGTTCTAATCATTCTGTTGAAACAAAACCGGGAATTGTACTCAACCTCTATAATCGCGCCATATCTATATTAGAAAAGAGGTAGCAAATATTAAATCAGATTTACAACAGAATGGTTATCCTTTAAAACTAATTGAAGATGTTATAAATAATTTTAGAACAACGAACACTGGACAGCAAGAAACACATTCCTTCTTCACAATTCCGTACATTGAGGGAACGTCGGAGAAAATAAGACGAATTGCCAGTAGTTATAATATAAAAAACAGCATTTAAATCAGGAAATACCCTTAGAGCTCATTTAACAAAAACAAAACCTAAAACTACCCATAAGAAAGAATGTGTTTACAAAGTTCCATGTGAGTGTGGTGAAATGTATATTGGAGAAATCAAGCGACCACTAGAAGTTAGAATTAAGGAACATAAAACTCATACACAAAAAGGGGAAACGTCGGGATCAGGTATTGCAGAACACTCCTGGGATAAACAACACCATGTAAAATGGTCTGAGGCTGCGGCAATATATATAGAACCCAATATGAAAAAAAAACATTTTTAGAAGCAGCTTACATTAAAAACAATAATGGAATCTTCAGTAAACCGAGTGTTGAGATACCTAATCTTTGGCAACCACTACTTTGTAACATCAAATTTTTGAGGTGTGTACAGTGAAGCGAAATTTTGCGCTTCAATGGACACAGTCCCTATATAAGCTCGTAGTCTTAAGACAAAACATTCAGTTTATACTTGATAACGATTAGAGATACAACCTAATCGAAACGTCGTAAAAATAAAAATAAATAAAAATAGACAATGCAAGTTCGACAATTTTAGTTAATCTTCAACATTGTCTACAACCTTCAAACATACATTTATTATTGTCAATTAATTAGTATTATTTTATTTCAAACGTCTAAGAGTATTTTTTAAATGTCCATGCGACAAATTTTTAAAAATGAGTTAAAACATATTCGATAATGTTGTGTTACTTTTTTGTTCATGTTTCTGCATTTTTCTGTGTATACAATGGAAAAAAATGAATATACAAAAGGCTTAATTACGAAAAAATGACAAGAGATACGAAGAAAACGTGAGGGGAAAATTTTATTCAAAACAAAAAATCAAAGTTGAGGAAATGATCACAAAAAAATTTTTACCAGTTGCGTACCACATTTTTTTTAAACCCTACGGTAATATCCGTAATTTTTCTATGGTTACTAAGGCAATATAAAATTAAGCTTTGGCTAAAACTTTGTTCAATTATCTTCTAGCGTTCGAAAGTTATTACACTAAAACGATTTTATTTTTTAAACAATATATGAAAAAAATTTTATTTTTTACTAAAGAATCCACTCTTAATTTTAGAATAATAATTTTTACACAAAAATAAACGAAACTTACCAAAACAACAACCAATGGTTTCGATGAAATTCTTCTTATAATTAAACAAACAATTGTTAAACAGATAACTGCCGACTAATCACATGCTGCAACAATTCAAAACTAAATAGTTAAAGAAGTCCCTCTCCAATCTTGAAGAGAATTATGAGTTAATTATAGATGCTTTATGCAACATCATAAAAAATTGGTACCAAGGAATTAATACTATCCAAAAACTACTGATATATATATATATATATATATATATATATATATATATATATATATATATGGTACTGCTCGAAAAGTATAATTTATTTCAGTTTTTACTTACATACATACATATTCGGAGACGAATATTTATCTGAGTTTATGTATTAAAATACAAAAAACACCTTTTAATTTAGTAACGACGTATATATATATATATATATATATATATATATATATATATATATATATATATATATATATATATATATATATATATATATATGGTTATGCGGCTTTTACGGATTCCTCCCTGGGAGATGCAATAGCAGTAGATATATCCACACACACACACACACACACATATATATATATATATATATATATATATATATATATATATATATATATATATATATATATACAGGTCTGGAAAATCTTCACAAGAAACTGGACGTGTCTTAAGTAAAATAAAGAAAATACTATATTATTCACCTAATCAGAATGAGACAGAAGAATAAGCATCGTAAGCATCGACATACGTGTAAATTACCAGTTTGGCCCTCGGATGAGGGGTAATCCAATGCTGACGCGGTGAGAGCGGGCGGCAGCATACGCCACGCCCTAACACAACAAGAGGATTCCAAGTTATTTGCTTTCATTCGGCCGTCGAAGCGTAAGTACCGTGTTTCGCGCCAAATTTTTTTGTTACAATGGTAGTTTATCCCACGGAACAAAAAGAGCACATTATTAAGTGGTACACTATTCTGGTAAATAATCGGGAGATTTGAATTTATGTGCGAAAATCATCCTGTTCCTTGAAAATTTAGAATTTCGGAAATTACTAAAAAATTTGAGACAACCGGTTGTCTAAAAATTTGTAAAAAATGCACTGATAATAATGAGGAGCAACCGGTTCCTCAAATTACTGAAGAACGAGCAAATCGGGGAGACTGACGTTTGTAGTTTAGCAGAAATTAATTTTCCTTGCAATAATACCGTAATTGCCTAAAAACTTGATATGAACGCTCGAACAGTTCGGAATATTTTAAAGCTAATAGGGATATAACCCCTGAAGTTTTGGCCAATACGCGAACCATATTTTACAATAGACTGGGTTATTGTCTCGCTCAAAGTAGAGGTCTGTTTGAACACCTCTTGTAGATTTTTAGGTGTTTTTGTTGATTTAAATTGAATTTAATTATTTGTTTATTTATTTACAATTACTGAACGTGTTACTTTTATTTTTAACCAGAATAAAAGTTTATTTTTGAGAATGATTTTCAATTTTAAAGTGCTCTATTAGCTTATTTACTTAGAAATTACTGTTGCGTTTCACTAGTATTCTTATTAGAATAAATGTTTATTTTGTAACAGAAATATCAATTTTCTTTACGCTCAACGCCCAACAAAAACTATTTTTTTTTGTATTTCGACTATTTGATGTATTTAAAACAATCAATGTATCAAATATTCATTAAATATTCCAAATTCCGTCGATTACGTTATAAGTTTAGACGAAAAGTTAATACACCCTCCCATTCCTTTCAAGGTACTGCTCATCTTCGTGTCGCACGGAATTTAGCGGGGATAATATTGCGGTAGGCGTTCCCTACGATCTTCTGTCCGAACTATCTGAAAGAAGTTAGACGGGCTTAGTGGGTTAGAATTTGAGAAACGGCCAAAATAATTTCTAGATGAGAAATTTAAAATGGAAGGTTGGCTATAGTAACATTTCTATTAAACCTCGGTAATATGAGCAGCCAGTCTTTTCTTTCTAAAGTTTCATCTCAGGTCAAAGGTAACAGTGTTGTGGGTGCGTCGCGCCTAGTTACATTTGTGCGCCGCTCTTCTATTTGACATTGGATTGTCGAGAAACAAATATCAACAATTACAAAATTGGGCTAAACAGAAAGGCAGTAATATATTTTCTCCGTACTCTGGTGTGTAAAATACAAAAAAAAAACATGTTATCCACATGACGAGTATCTAACTTTTACTAAATCAAAAGCCAAGGTTAAATTCCAAGGCTTACTGGATCATACAGTGCATCGAATTATATTGCTTCAATTAGACGCCCTTGAACAAATCGATAAATTAGATTTGTTGATCTGAGTTTCATTTGCTAATGGGGCTTCGATGGAAAGTCAGAGCTAGTACAAAATTAAATTCACTGATCCGAATATTTCTGATACAAACTTATTCCTAACCTCTCCTTATTCCATTTCAATTAGCAGATATTAACACGCAAACTCAACAAGAACAGATTGTGTTGTACAATTCCAAACCCTCCTCTACTATGAATTGCGGGCGTCTGAAATTTGAATTGATTAAGAAATCCGAATAAAAGTCTTTAACGAAAATGGAAAATTTTGAACTCGAACCAGACAACTTGCACCATTGCCACCCGAGCTTCAGTACAGTACAACTTATCTAATGATGATAGACGGCTAGGTGAATGATTTGGCTGGAGCGAAATCGGTCCAATATTGTTACCTCTGCCAAACAACCTCTCAGTTCAACAACATTGATACTGTTCCCAGTAAATACAGAATATTTCAAGCTATAGCCATTATAACAAGAGTAAAGCGAAAACTGATCCTCTGGTTTCCCGTCATTTTGCAAACTATTGGAAGCGGACATTAAACTGCAATAGAGAAGTTTTGGGAATACAAACTTCAAACAGCAAGATTAGTCTTCAAAGGATATTCTTGGTACAACATGCCAACAAGATTCCACAAATTACTTACCATTGACCAGACATCATAACATTTGCAATATTACCGATAGGTAAACTATCGAAAGATGCACAAAAATCAACGGACAAGTTAATAAGAAACTATCGACTAGACTTTGCCCGAAAATCTTCTCGATGTAAATATGGTGAATATGTTAAAAAACTTTTGGCGTCGATGGATCCTTATACTATTTTTTGACATCGTAAGGATTCAAACAACAATTCGTAGGTATTGGAGAATGAGAAAAGAGAAGGTAATGATTAAAAAGTTCCTTTTATTATTTTTATTACAGTCGTATTATTTATTCATTCGTGTAAATAAATATGATATTACTTACAAATTATTTGCATTGTTATTTGTTAAGAAGTCCTAAGCATAGAAAAAAAAAGTATTATTGCCTTTTTAACGATTATCGATATTCACGTATTTATTATTATAATATTATTTTTAAAATGCACCTTTGGACTCAAGCGCAATATTTTATTCATGGAAATACAATTATTCTTTTTATTTTGTTTTTGAATTGCATATTTAACTGTTCTTTCAACCCACTGTGTTTTGATGACCCCACCAACCATCTTTGCTGGAAACCAGAAAACAAGCCACGATACAATAGCATGCTTTATTTCACTTCTTCAACATGGCTAAACGGGTTGTCCGTCGCTTTCTGTTATATTCCCTTTTTTTAGAGGTTCTGTTTCGGATTTTCCACACCTGTATATATATATATATATATATATATATATATATATATATATATATATATATACATATATATATATATATATATATATATATATATATATATATATATATATATATATACATATATATATATATATATATATATATATATATATATATATATATATATATATATATATATACATATATATATATATATATATATATATATATATATATATATAATATCTTCCAGATTCTTGAACCATAGATTATACCATTTTCTTTTTATTTTGTTTTTCATGTGTTTAGTTTCTTTATTTAAGACATCCTCAAAAATTTTTTGTTATTTTTTATTTATTGATTTTCCTAAAAATATATTTTTTATATAATCAAAAACATTCATACACAAACATATTTACAATTTTAAAAAACAAACTAACACTTTAAAAAACTATTCAAATTCCTAAAACAGTATTAAATTTTACAATAGTACAACTTATCTATGACGATAATAGACGGCAAGGTGAATGCTTTGGCTGGAGCGAAATCGGTCCAACGTTGTTACCTCTGCCAAACAATATCTCAGTTCAATAACATTGATATTGTGTCTCAGTAAATACAGAGTATTTCAAGCTACAGCCATTATAACAAGAGTAAAGCAAAAACTGATCCTCCGGTTTCCCATCATTTTGCAAACATACAAACTTCAAACAGCAAGATTATTCTTCAAAGGATATTCTTGGTACAACATGCCAACAAGAATCCACAAATTACTTACCATTGACCAGACATCGTTGCATTTGCAATATTACCGACAGGTAAACTATCGAAAGATGCACAAAAATCAACGGACAAGTTAATAAGAAACTATCGACTAGACTTTGCCCGAAAATCTTCTTGATGTAAATATGGTGAATGTGTTAAAAAACTTTTGGCGTCGATGAATCCTTACACTATTTTTTGACATCGTAAGGATTCGAACAACAATTCGTACGTATTGGAGAATGAGAAAAGAGAAGGCAATGATTTAAAAGTTCCTTTTATTATTTTTATTACAGTCGTATCATTTATTCATTTATGTGAATCAATAAATATTATATTACTTACAAATTATTTGCATTGTTATTTGTTAAGAAGTCCTAAGCATAGAAAAAAAAAGTATTTTTGCCTTTTTAATGCTTATCAATATCCACGTATTTATTATTATAGGATTATTTTTAAAATGCAGCTTGGACTCAAGCGCAATATTTTATTCACACATACAATTATTCTTTTTATTTTGTTTTTAAATTACAATTTTATTAATTTTATCCTGTGGCACGCCTGTTATGCAATCATCGAAAAACCGTTTGAAAATTATTATATTAAAATTTAATTTTTCTAAAAATTTTCCTCTAAATATTCCATTACTAACTGAGCAATGGTGAATGAAATTGATGATCCCATAGCACATCCATCGAGTTGTTTGTAAAATGTGTTTTCATACTGAAAGTAATTTGTGTTTAGAACGAGGTCAAAAGCATCCATAAAATAGTAAAATAGAAAAGAAAGTCAAAGCTTACCTTCCCCGCCACAGTGATACGGCAGAGGTACATGTTCCGCCTCGCCTCTCACTAGACTCATCAGGGTACCCACATGTTTTTCCCGGCCATTTATAATTACATTTGATGGATTGTATATATTGGGTGGCAGAAATCAGGAAATTTATATTGATGTATTAATTTATATTTCTTAAATTTAAAAATAACTACTGGGATACTTATTAGATTTATTATTCTTGTTGTGAGTGGAAAGTGCTAATGATTAACGAATTGGCTTAACTAACAAATCCATTTTAGCCGACTGTTGTTGCCCAGTGTCTTTTTTTTTTGAGCTGTCATTTCTTTCACACATGGTAATTGAACGCGCTTATCGAAAGTCGATTAGTGCGCAAGCAGGACCATGGATATAAATGGAGGCCGTTTCGCCCTGATTTTTCACTTTTTTCCTGATTTGATTCGGCCGAAGGAGCTGCAGACTTCCATCTCAATTTTTAGTTGCCAAGTTTTTGGGATTATGAGATGGAAAGTCGACGATTGTCCTGATAATTTTGTTAAGTTTTGGTGTACCGTATCTTTTGCCAGGTTGGCAGTTATGGTTTTTTTTATCGGGACAAACCTGGAGACAGGGATTTTGGGTAGTTTGCGCGGGTCAACGAAGAAATCAGTCCGACCCCAGAAGATCGGGAAGAGAACTTTAAAATAATTACTGTTAAAACGATCCTGTATATTTTTTTTTATTTATTAAAAGATTTCAGCTCAAAATTGATTTTTTACTTAGTGAAATTAAAGCATAATTTAAAACCAACCGTTATGTTATTCTAAGACTCATTTAGATCAAAAATTAAACACTTTAAAACATTATTAAGATGTATTTTGGAGTTTGAGGAGGATCATTTCTTTTTTTATGATAAATATATAGTTCTTTAATTTTGAAATTTATAAGTTTTTTTGGGTTTTTAATATTTGCTGCTTTGCAGCGCCTAAATTTTATAATTTATCATCAGTAAGGGTTGATTTTGAGATATTTTATAATTATTTGTAATCTGCACTATATTTTGTTAAGTTTTTACCTCCCGGGCATATCACGATGTTCCCAAATTTCAGTTAAATTAATTATTAATAGTAATATTGAAGTATTTTGAATTGTATGCAATCTTAGGGCCCCATTCTGGGTTTATAATTGACAAATTTAAAGTTTTTTTTGCATTGTGATATGTTCATGGCCGCATTAACTTTCAGTTTGATTCCAGCAATATTTCTTTTTTTGTGTGGTTCACTGCAATGCAATGGCATTAAAGACCGCCTTATTTAGTGAAATTAGAAATTCTTTCCCACCTTCCAGTTATTTTTGATAAAAGTTAATTTCTGAACGCATGTCCTGTCTTTTCATATTGTATTGTGTTAATTTATTTGATCATATTTTGAGTATATCTATTTTATTGTTATTTATATTGAGAGTTAATATAGAGTTAATTAAAACGCGTTCCATTTTAGCCAGGGTTAACCCAATTTCTCTGAAAATAATTAATGTTAAAAAACCAAGTATTGTAACGTCATCATACACAGTGGTCTAGAGTAATAAATTTTATGTCCAATTTCGTAAGAATTGATTTAGTTGAAGAACTAATTATATTCTATGGTAAATCTTTTGTTTAATATTTTGTTAAAGTAATTATTCCTAAATCTAATTATGGATTGACTGTTTTTTTTATATATACATAAGTAGTTTTTTTTTATTTTAATGAATCTGTTGTTGAACTTTTGCTGGATTATTTTGTATTAATAACTGGAGTCATACTAGAAATTTTCCTTGTGCATTTTTACCACATTATTACTCCTATGTAACTCGAACTTAATAGTTAGGGCAAACGTTTATTTTAAATGTTTTGTTTAAATATTTCTTATGCCTTTTATTTGTAGTTTGCCTTTGATTAAAATGTGGCCGAACTTACATCGTCTTTATTTTTATTTATTTTTATTTTTACGATTAGATTGTATCTCTAATCGTTATCAAGTATAAACTGAATGTTTTGTCTTAAGACTACGATCTTATATAGGGACTGTGTCCATTGAAACGCTACGTTTCGCTTCACTGTACACACCTCAATGATTTGATGTTACAAAGTAGTGGTTTCCAAGGATTAGGCATCTCAAGCCTCGGTTTACTGAAGATTCCATTATTGTTCTTAATGTATGCAGTTTCAGATCATTTTATATGGTGTTGTTTATCCCAGGAGTGTTCTGCAATACCCAATCTCGACGTTTCCCTTTTTGTGTATGAGTTTTATGTTCCTTAATTATAACTTCTAGCCGTCGTTTGGTTTCTCCAATATACATTTCACCATACTCACATGGAACTTTGTAAACACATTATTTCTTATCGGTAGTTTTAGGTTTTGTTTAGGTGTATTTCCTGATTTAAAGGATGTTTTTATATTATAACTACTGGCAATTCGTCTTATTTTCTCCGACGTTCCCTTAATGTACGGAATTGTGAGAAAGGAATGTGTTTCTTCCTGTCCAGTGTTCGTTGTTCTAAAATTTTTATAGCGTTGTCAATTAGTTTCAAAGGATAACCATTCTGTTGTAAATCAGATTTAATATTTGCTACCCCCTTTTCCAATGATTTGGCATTATTGCATATAGATATAACGCGATTATAGAGATTGCGTATAATTCCTCGTTATGTTACAACAGAATGATTAGAACTATGATTAAAATATTGTCCAGTATGTGTTGGCTTTCGGTATATTGAAGTTTTAATAGTTTCATTTGAACGGTTCACCATGACATCTAGGAAGGGCAATTGATCATGGAAAAGCCATGGTAAACTTAATTGTAGGTCGAATGGTATTTAGATGTTTCAAGAAATCATTAAGTTTTTAATCATTGCCCTTCCATACGATGAAAGTATCATCGACATATCTCAACCAGACTTTCGGTTTTACTGTTGCCGTTTCTATGGCATGAGTTTCGAACCATTCCATATATATATTGGCGACGACTGGAGAGAGTGAAGAACCCATCGGAAGCCGTCATCCTGAGCGTAGAAATTGTCCTTTACTTGAAAGTAAGCACTACGCAGGCAACACTCCAAGATCCATCACCCCGTCCAGTGGTAACGTGGTTCGATCTGATAAAGTAGTGTCATTTGAAAGTCTAGTTCTGATTATGTCTAGTGATTCTCCTAATACTACATTAGTATAGAAACTTTCCACATCAAAACTTTTTAGTCTGTCGTCTGGCTCTAGATGGATGCTACTAATAATGTTCACGAAATGTGTAGAATTTTTTAACATATGTGTTTGTCTTAGCTTCTAAAGGTTGTATGATTTTTAAGAGAAACTTTTCTAGTGCATTTGTTGCAGTGTATATTGGAGAAACCAAACGACCACTAGAAGTTAGAATTAAGGAACATATAACTCATATACAAAAAGGGAGAAACGTCGAGATCAGGTATTGCAGAACACTCCTGGGATAAACAACACCATATAGAATGGTCTGAGGCTGTGGCAATATATATGGAACCCAATATGAAAAAAAGAAAATTTATAGAAATAGCTTACATTAAAAACAATAATGGAATCTTCAGTAAACCGAGTGTTGAGATACCTAACCTTTGGCAACCACTACGTTGTAACATCAAATCATTGAGGTGTGTACAGTGAAGCGAAACTTTGCGCTTCAATGGACACAGTCTCTATATAAGCTCGTAGTCTTAAGACAAAACATTCAGTTTATATTTGATAACGATTAGAGATACAACCTAATCGAAACGTCGTAAAAATAAATAAAAATAAAGACAATGCAAGTTCGACCACATTTTAGTCAATCTTCAACATTGTCTACAACCTTCAAAGAAAAGTTTGCCTTTGGTAATTTTTCTCTTTACTTTGATTATGGTGTGTATCTGAAATTTTAGGTGTATTTTTTTGACATTTTGCTGATAGATAATCGTTTGCTCTCTCTCTCTCCCTCTCTCTCTATCATATCTATTATAAGGATAACACGAACTAGGCATTGTTATTTTTTTATTTTATTTAAATTAGGGTCCACTCTCGGGGTTGAAGAATACCTATGTCCATCTTCGGGGTAATAAAATATCTATATCCATCCTCTGGGTCGAAGAACAATCCAGATCCACCCTCTGGGCCTAGATCCATTCTTAGGGATATCAGTAAATAAATAGTAAAAATAATATTAAAATTATTGAGTTTCTTTTGACCCCCACAGCTTCTTGTCTTTTGCAGTGCGTTGCCTCTTTTTTATTTTTAATATTTTGAACAGCAAATTAGCTTTACATATATTTTTTTTGTGTAGCGATTTGAGAGCTGAGTTGAGCGCTAGGCCCAAGCAACAACGTAGGGGGTTTCTGTGTTTATCCGGCAAGATTCAGTGGCGCCCTTTTTAAATATCCACCCCTACTCTACGGCATAGGGGCTAATTTAAGCATAATTTAAAACCAACCGTTATGTTATTCTAAGACTCATTTAGATTAAAAATTAAACACTTTAAAACATTATTAAGATGTATTTTGGAGTTTGAGGACGATCATTTCTTTTTTTATGATAAATATATAGTTCTTGAATTTTGGAATTTATAAGTTTTTTGGGTTTTTAATATTTGCTGCTTTGCAGCGCCTTAATTTTATAATTTATCATTAGTTAGGGTTGATTTTGAGAGTATTTTATCATCATTTGTAATCTGCATTATATTTTGCTATGTTTTTACCTCCCGGGCATATCACGATGTTCCCAAATTTCAGTTAACTTAATTTATTAATAGTAATATTGAAGTATTTTGAATTGTATACAACCTTAGGGCCCCATTCTGGGTTTATAATTGAAAAATTTAAAGTTTTTTTTGCATCGTGATATGTTCATGGCCGCATTAACTTTCAGTTTGATTCCAGCAATATTTCTTTTTTTGTGTGGTTCAGTGCAATGCAATGGTATTAAAGACCGCCTTATTTAGTGAAATTAGAAATTCTTTCCCACCTTCCAGTTATTTTTGATAAAAGTTAATTTCTGAACGCATGTCCTGTCTTTTCATATTGTGTTAATTTATTTGATCATATTTTGAGTATATCTATTTTATTGTTATTTATATAGAGAGTTAATATAGAGTTAATTAAAACGCGTTTCATTTTAGCCAGGGTTAACCCAATTTCTCTGAAAATAATTAATGTTAAAAAACCAAGTATTGTAACGTCATCATACATAGTGGTCTAGAGTAATAAATTTTATGTCCAATTTCGTAAGAATTAATTTAGTTGAAGAACTAATTATATTCTATGGTAAATCTTTTGTTTAATATTTTGTTAAAGTAATTATTCCTAAATCTAATTATGGATTGACTGTTTTTTTATATATACATAAGTAGTTTTTTTTATTTTAATGAATCTGTTGTTGAACTTTTGCTGGATTATTTTGTGTTAATAACTGGAGTCATACTAGAAATTTTCCTTGTGCATTTTTACCACATTATTACTCCTATGTAACTCGAACTTAATAGTTAGGGCAAACGTTTATTTTAAATATTTTGTTTAAATATTTCTTATGCCATTTATTTGTAGTTTGCCTTTGACTAAAATGTGGCCGAACTTACATCGTCTTTATTTTTATTTATTTTTATTTTTACGATTAGATTCTATCTCTAATCGTTATCAAGTATAAACTGAATGTTTTGTCTTAAGACTACGATCTTATATAGGGACTGTGTCCATTGAAACGCTACGTTTCGCTTCACTGTACACACCTCAATGATTTGATGTTACAAAGTAGTGGTTTCCAAAGATTAGGCATCTCAAGCCTCGGTTTACTGAAGATTCCATTATTGTTCTTAATGTATCCTGCTTCTATAAATTTTCTTTTTTTCATATTGAGTTCCATATATATTGCCGCAGTTTCAGATCATTTTATATGGTGTTGTTTATCCCAGGAGTGATCTGCAATACCTGATCTCGACGTTTCCCTATTTGTGTATGAGTTTTATGTTCCTTAATTCTAACTTCTAGCCGTCGTTTGGTTTCTCCAATATACATTTCACCATACTCACATGGAACTTTGTAAACACATTATTTCTTATCGGTAGTTTTAGGTTTTGTTTTCGTTAAATGGGTGTATTTCCTGATTTAAAGGATGTTTTTATATTATAACTACTGGCAATTCGTCTTATTTTCTCCGACGTTCCCTTAATGTACGGAATTGTGAGAAAGGAATGTGTTTCTTCCTGTCCAGTGTTCGTTGTTCTAAAATTTTTATAGCATTGTCAATTAGTTTCAAAGGATAACCATTCTGTTGTAAATCAGATTTAATATTTGCTACCCCCTTTTCCAATGATTTGGCATTATTGCATATAGATATAACGCGATTATAGAGATTGCGTACAATTCCTCGTTTTGTTACAACAGAATGATTAGAACTATGATTAAAATATTGTCCAGTATGTGTTGGCTTTCGGTATATTGAAGTTTTAATAGTTTCATTTGAACGGTTCACCATGACATCTAGGAAGGGCAATTGATCATGGAAAAAGCCATGGTAAACTTAATTGTAGGTCGAATGGTATTTAGATGTTTCAGGAAATCATTAAGTTTTTAATCATTGCCCTTCCATACGATGAAAGTATCATCGACATATCTCAACCAGACTTTCGGTTTTACTGTTGCCGTTTCTATGGCATGAGTTTCGAACCGTTCCATATATATATATTGGCGACGACTGGAGAGAGTGAAGAACCCATCGGAAGCCCGTTGTCCTGAGCGTAGAACTTGTCCTTTACTTGAAAGTAAGCACTACGTAGGCAACACTCCAAAAGGTCCATCACCCCGTCCAGTGGTAACGTGGTTCGATCTGATAAAGTAGTGTCATTTGAAAGTCTAGTTCTGATTATGTCTAGTGATTCTCCTAATGGTACATTAGTATAGAAACTTTCCACATCAAAGCTTATTAGTCTGTCGTCTGGCTCTAGATGGATGCTACTAATAATGTTCACGAAATGTGTAGAATTTTTTAACATATGTGTTTGTCTTAGCTTCTAAAGGTTGTATGATTTTTAAGAGAAACTTTTCTAGTGCATTTGTTGCAGTGTATATTGGAGAAACCAAACGACCACTAGAAGTTAAAATTAAGGAACATATAACTCATATACAAAAAGTGAGAAACGTCGAGATCAGGTATTGCAGAACACTCCTGGGATAAACAACACCATATAGAATGGTCTGAGGCTGTGGCAATATATATGGAACCCAATATGAAAAAAAGAAAATTTATAGAAATAGCTTACATTAAAAACAATAATGGAATCTTCAGTAAACCGAGTTGTGAGATACCCAATCTTTGGCAACCACTACGTTGTAACATCAACTCATTGAGGTGTGTACAGTGAAGCGAAACTTTGCGCTTCAATGGACACAGTCCCTATAAAAGCTCGTAGTCTTAAGACAAAACATTCAGTTTATACTTGATAACGATTAGAGATACAACCTAATCGAAACGTCGTAAAAATAAATAAAAATAAAGACAATGCAAGTTCGACCACATTTTAGTCAATCTTCAACATTGTCTACAACCTTCAAAGAAAAGTTTGCCTTTGGTAATTTTTCTCTTTTCTTTGATTATGGTGTGTATCTGAAATTTTAGGTGTATTTTTTTTGATATTTTGCTGATAGATAATCGTTTGCTCTCTCTCTCTCTCTCTCTCCCCCTCTCTCTATCATATCTATTATAAGGATAACACGAACTAGGCATTGTTATTTTTTTATTTAATTTAAATTAGGGTCCACTCTCGGGGTTGAAGAATACCTATGTCCATCTTCGGAGTAGTAAAATATCTATATCCACCCTCTGGGTCGAAGAACAATCCAGATCCACCCTCTGGGCCTAGATCCATTCTTAGGGATATCAGTAAATAAATAGTAAAAATAATATTAAAATTATTGAGTTTCTTTTGACCCCCACAGCATCTTGTCTTTTGCAGTGCGTTGCCTCTTTTTTATTTTTAATATTTTGAGCAGCAAATTAGCTTTACTTATAATTTTTTTTTGTGTAGCGATTTGAGAGCTGAGTTGAGCGCTAGGCCCAAGCAACAACGTAGGGGGTTTCTGTGTTTATCCGGCAAGATTCAGTGGCGCCCTTTTTAAATACCCACCCCTACTCTACGGCATAGGGGCTAGCTTGGCACTTTGCTTACTAGTGGCGCCTCTAGCCTTCAACTCTGCTCTGCTCTCATGAATCAATCCTCACTAGCACCTTTACAATAAACGCCAGCGTTGCATTTGTCAAATTTGAAAATCGCCCTTTAGATCGTAAACCAATCATGATAGCCATGATCTGTTTTCGCATTCATATGTTTCTTCAAAAAAGAACTCAAGAATAGCAGTTAGATTTTTTTACAGGTTGCGGTTTTTAAATTAGCCTACAAAAACATCAAAATTTTCCCACCATGTACGTATAATGTTATCCTAAAAAAAAACGAATCTGGGGTAAACAATTTTTATTTTGCAGAAACTACTTGATGAACCGGTGTGAATTTTTTAATACGTATTTAATACTACAAGCCTCAACTTTTCATGTAATAACAAAGTCAAAGGTTGATTTTTGCAATAGTCATTATTAATTAAATATTATGCAAATTTTGGCTTTCTTTTGCAGCTGTTTAAGTAACAAATAAAGATACCGACATTTGCAAGAAGCCATTTTAAAGCTATTTCAATTCTCTATAAGATGATTGTATCATTTTGTTCAAAAATGCCTCAGTTTTGATTCGCAGGCAAAAATGTGCAAAGATATGCATTTTTTGACATTTAATTGTTAATAACTCAAAAACCCCACCTAATCCGTTGAAAAAAAATATACGTTTTGTTCTTGTAGGCCTATATTACTTAAAAATCCGATTGTTCGATGATTGAGTGTCCCAACAAAAATGATAATTCTTTATACTATAAGTTTGGAATACAAAAATAACTAATTCTAATTATTCTATACAATATAATTCAAATATTAAAGATAAACCGATACTAGAGGACTGAAGACTTTCCGATAGAGGTAGTACATAACTCCAACGATGAAAATAAGTTTGCAGATTCTATCGACTGCCCACATTCTGAAAAAACAAGAAATAATTTTGGGTGAGCATTTGCATGATTCTGGGAATTTACTTATTCATATCAAACAGTCTAGAACAGTGCTTCGCAACGAAGAAAATTAGAGGCTATATGGAAAACCACAATAAAATTTTTATAAATAAATTGAACCGAGTGAAAAGTAACTAGAAATTTTTGAAATCGGCGCCAAACTAATACCTGACAAAATGCGATTCGCATAAACAGATTAAAAATACTTTATTTGTAATTGCTGTCTTACCATAATTTGTATATATTAGTAGTTATTTATTTCATTTTGAAATAATTGGGCACCGACTTCAAAAATTTCAATTTCATATAAAAAATTCTTG
Source organism: Diaprepes abbreviatus (assembly GCA_034092305.1). Taxonomy (NCBI): domain Eukaryota; kingdom Metazoa; phylum Arthropoda; class Insecta; order Coleoptera; family Curculionidae; genus Diaprepes; species Diaprepes abbreviatus. The sequence continues at coordinate 6,333,936 of JASJET010000194.1, read as the reverse complement.
TTATTTTTCACTTTTTAGCGCACTTTTAGAAGTCAATTTTTTTTTTATAAAAACTTTATTTTTCGATTTTTAGTTTTGAATTCATTATGATATTCATAAATTACTTGAACTAAGTGCAAATCGAGATTAGTGTACCTCGCAATGACTGCAAGGTGACCAAAAGTACCCATTTTATCCATAATTGTAAATCACCCTAAAATGAACCACTAAAAATTCTTAGAGTTCTCCAAATACCAATGAAATTGTGTCAAACAAATATTTAGTCTGTCATAGTAAATCCACTATCTTAAATTTCAAATTAATTTTAGATTGCTTATATAGGCCCCAAAATCTTCCAGTATCGATATTTAAAGAATTTGAGACGTAAATTTCTTAGCCCGATATATTTTGTATTACATATTGAGTTTGTATACGCCCCACGAACCCCGCAGTATCAATTTTAGATAAAACCGGAAAATGTAAAATTTTAAGTCCTTCATATTGTATCTTATCAACCTAATAGTTGTAAAAAATGAACTTCACATTCGTAATACATCACCCCCAACCCATCAATTCCAAATCTGAAAAAATGCGAATAAGGTAAAATTTATAACCACCATATTGGATCCTCCATATTGAATTTCAAAAAAATAATATTAACGTCTTAATCTAATCTAAATCTAAATCCTTCAAGGTACCCTAGTACCAATTTTAGATGAAATCCAGAAATCTAAAATTTCTAAATAATCATATTGCATCTGACATATTAGATAGAGATAGAATAACCTAAATAACGATAAATTTGATATGCATCAATGCGTACTTTTAAAAAGTTGGGCAACATTGTTTTTATTAACAAAAATATAAAATTAACGAAAAGAAAAATGAGAAACGTTTTTTTATCAACTCTTGTCTCGTGTAACCTTGAAGGTATTCATTTAAGAGGAAACTTGAAGAGGAAAAAAAGTTTCGTAATTAAATTTGCCATAAGATAGGGTTAGTCGGAAATATCAAAATACATTTTCCTTATTGCAAAATAGCAATAATTAAAAAAAAAAGTAAAAAAAGCAGTTTTTTAATCAATTATTTTCGACCATTTAAATATCTCTGAGGACCTTCATATTAGAGCAAAGAAAACTTTATGCCATGATAAAATAACACGCTAAAATTCGTTAGGATCGAATCGATAGCTTTTGCACAATAATTTTGCAATCCGATTTCTTTTACAAAAATTGACCATTTCTCAAGTTTGTCTGAATCCAAAATATCACGTTAACGTATTTAAATTTATTTTCGACATACAGTAGGGAACTCAAGTTTTCCAACGCTTTTTTCAGAATCAAAATCGGATTATTTGGACGCCCTTAAGAATTGTATAAAGACATTGCTGATATTTTTGCTTATAAACAAATAAATTATCTCGACGGATTTTCATTGATTTTTTTTTGCAATACATGGTTTGACAGTGTTTAGAAAGACGCTTCTTTTCGTGAACAAAAAAAATTCAAATCCATCTATTGGTTTCCGATTTACAAACCAACTTCTAAAAGTGCGCTAAAAAGTGAAAAAGAACTATACATTTTTATATGAAATTGAAATTTTTGAAGTCGGTGCCAAACTAATACCTGACAAAATGTGATTCGCATAAACAGATTAAAAATACTTTATTTGTAATTGCTTGCTTACTATAATTTGCACATATTAGTAGTTATTTATTTCATTTAGAAATAATTTGGCGCCGACTTCAAAAATTTCAATTTCATATAAAAATTTATAGTTATTTTTCACTTTTTAGCGCACTTTAAGAAGTCGGTTCAATTTTTTCTTACAAAAACTTTTTTTTTCGATTTTTTTTTAGTTTTAAATTCATTATGATATCCATAAATTATTTCTAAGTACTAATACCTCGCAATGATTCCAAGGTGGCAAAAAAGTACCCATTTTATCAAAAGTTGTAAATCACCCTAAATGAATCACTAAATATTCTTTGATTCTTATAATTTTCCAAAAACTTGTGAAATTGTGTCAAACACATATTTAGTCTGTCATAGTAAATCCACTAACTTAAATTTCAAATTAATTTTAGATTGATAATATAAGCCCCACAACCTTCTAATATCGATATTTAAAGAACTTAACACGTAGAATTTTTTGTTCAATATATATGTTATACTGCATATTAAGTTTGGATAGGCCCCAAGAACCCTGCAATATTAATGTAAAATTTTCGGTCCTTTATATTGTATCATATCAACTTAATAGTTGTAAAAAATTAACTTCATATTCTTAATACACGACCCTGAAGACCCCCTAACACCAAATCTGAAAAGACGCGAATAAGGTAAATTTTCAACCCACCATATTGGATCTGCCATATTGAATTTCAAAAAATAATTTTAACTTCTTAATCTAATCTATATTGGATTCGCTATATTGAATCTTGAAAAAATACTTTTAAATTCATAATTTACACCCTCAAGAACCCTTTATATCCGTTTTGGAGAAAATCTAAAAATGTGAAATTTTTAGGACGCCATATTGAATTCATGCGATTGTTTTTCAAAAAATATTTTAAATTCGTAATTATCACTAACAAAAATTCCCCGATACCGATTTTAGACAAAATCGAGAGATGTAGAATCTTTGATCCGCCATATTCAAGTTTTAAAAAATAAATTTAGATTCGTTATGTGCGACACCGATAACTCCCCCATATCAATTTTGAAGAAAATCAGAAAAAATTGATTTTTTCGTCTTTAAAAATAATTTTAGATTCGATATATGCTACCCCGAAAACTCCCCTGTACCAATTTTGGAGAAAATCGGAGAAAATTGATATTTTCGTCCGCCATATCCGAGCCATCATATTGAATTTTTTAAAAATAATTTTTATGTGCGCCCTCAACAACTCCCCTGTACCAATTTTGGAAAAAAAACACGGAAAAAAATTGACTTTTTTAGCCGCCATATTGGATCCGTCATATTGAATTTTTTAAAGATATTCTGAATTCATTATAGCAACCCCGAAAACTCCTCTACATCAATTTTAGAGAAAATCGGACAAAATTAATTTTTTTTGTCCGCCATATTGGATCCGCCATATTGAATTTTTTTAAAATAATTTCAGATTCGTTGTGTACAACCCCGAAAATTCACTCACACCAATTTTGCAGAAAATGGGGCAAAATTAATTTTTTGGGCCGCCATATTGTCAGCGCCATCTTGGATTTTACTGCACCAATTTCGTCCAAAAAAATATGGGACTACCGCAGCAACTTTTTGAATATAACATAAAAAATTTCATTGAAATCGGTGCCGCCGTTCCGGAGTAATCGGTGTACATAAATAAAAAAAAATACATAGTCGACAAATTGAGAAAGTCTTTTTTTTAGAAGTCGGTTAAAAAAAGACTGGCCAGTTAGAGAAGAATGTGTTCCTGATAAACTTAATATAAAGCATAGATGTCTGATAGATCCACAAAAAATTGCTTTACCGCCGTTTCACATACAATTAGGTTTAGTGAAAAACTTTGTCAAGGCTTTAGACAGAACCAGGGTCGCCTTTAGGCAACTTTGCCCTGTTTTTCCTAGTCTTTCTGCAGACTTATTACATAATTTCGAACGAATGAGTGTCAAAATGTCACTGAAAGTTCATTTCCTTCACTTACATCTCGATTTCTTTCCTGAAAACCTCGGACACGTGAACGACGAGCATGGAAAGCATTTTCCAGGACTTTTTGAGCAAATTATCAGGGATATTGGGACGAAGCCATATTAGGTGACTAGGGTTGGTCTATTCTAAGAGACACAGATACAAATAAATACAAGAAAAAGGCTAAAGTAATTAATTTTTAATTCTTTTGTATATTTTTGTATGTATTTTCTTTGTAAATAAAAAAAAATAATATTATGGGAAGTGACGGATTGCTTTTTTAAAATATATTTCTTTAAAGTTAGGGCATCTCAAATATTAAGGAAAGACATTTTTCATTTCAAGAACAAAACCCATGTAAACTAATGAATCAATGAAATATTTTATGCCAGTCTAGCTTAACCACTGTCCATCATTGTTTATTAATACTTAAATATCATCACTTTTACAAGGTCTAAAAATATATAAGAACTCATTATTTTTCGCTTCATTTATCAAATATGGCTGATTGAAAAGAGGGGTCGTGAACATTTTTAAAAATAATTTAAAAATGGTCGCGATTAATAAAGGTTGGGAACCACTGTTTTACACATTTTGGGAAAACGTTTAAACTTCATAAAGAACACTTACACTTTCATATGTCGTCTTGCTGCCAGTAAAGTATCATCACTTTCCTTAAGAATGTACAATCTAGTAGCATGAACACATTTGGTATAATATTCAAAATAGTCGATTTCTCTTATATCACACTTGTACGTCGCTTTTTCTCTCGGATTTAAAGTATTTCTCGCTTTGAGATAATTTTGTATGTCGAAGTCCCACTGGTCATTTAGGTATTGTTTCAATAATTCGTAGCTTGACCAGATTCGTTTCTGAACTCGACATAACCTAAAAAATAAATTAAAATTACTTTTTAAAATTTTAAACCTCAGTTTTATTCGCCGAAACCTTCTATCATACCCAGAAATCTTAAGGATGGTCGGTCAAACTCTACAAAACCACCATACCGAGAAGAAAGTCAAAACTTACTCTCTCCGCCACAGTGATACGGCAGAGGTACATGTTTCGTCTCTACTAGACTCATCAGGGTCCCGACATGCACCTGTCTGTGCAAAGGACAGATCAGAAGGAAGCATGCAAATACTGAACGCGGCTTCGCCGATCTCCCGACGGATTGCGTATATATGTTTATGCGGGTTTCACGGATTCCTTCGTGTGAGATGCAATAGCAGTGGATATATCCACATTATGCCGTTGTAGTGCTGAAATCACATTCAGCTAACGTACAACTATATGAAACTCTGTATAAATGAAGTATATTGCGATCAGTAAATGCAAACTTCGTTCCAATCATATCCATTCCGTGTTAAGGTTGCACAGTTTGAATAAATTGCGATAAAACACAATCCATCCCATTCCACCACCATCGAGATGATGGCCCACCTGTACCACCATACCGAGAAGAAAGTCAAAACTTACCGTCCCCGCCACAGTGATACGGCAGAGGTACATGTTTCGTCTCTACTAGACTCATCAGGGTACCGACATGCACCTGTCTGTGCAAAGGACAGATCGGAAGGAAGCATACAACACTGAAACGATGGTGGTGGAATTGGATGGATTGTGTTTTATCGCAATTTATTCAAACTGTGCAACCTTTAACACGGAAAGGATATGATTGGAACGAAGTTTGCATTTACTGATCGCAATAACTTCATTTATACACGGAGTTGCATATAGTTGTACGTTTGCTGAATATGATTTCAGCACTACAACGGCATAATGTGGATATATTCACTGCTATTGCATCTCACAAGAGGGATTCCGTGAAAGCCGCATAAACATATATACGCCATCCGGCGAGAGGTCGGCGAAGCCGCGTTCAGTGTTGCATGCTTCCTTCTATCTGTCCTTTGCACAGACAGGTGCATGTCGGTACCCTGATGAGTCTAGTAGAGACGAAATATGTACCTCTGCCGTATCACTGTGGCGAGGAGGGTAAGTTTTGACTTTCTTCTCGGTATGTTGGTACAGGTGGGCTATCATTTCGATGGTGGTAGAATGGGATGGATTGTGTTTTATCGCAATTTATTCAAACTGTGCAACCTTTAACATAGAAAAGATGTGATTGGAACGAAGTTTGCATTTACTGATCGCAATTTACTTCATTTATACACGGAGTTGCATATAGTTGTACGTTTGCTGAATGTGATTTCAGCACTACAACGGCATAATGTGGATATATCCACGGCTATTGCATCTCACACGAAGGAATCCGTGAAAGCCGCATAAACATATATATATATATATATATATATATATATATATATATATATATATATATATATATACATATATATATATATATATATATATATATATATATATATATATATATATATATATATATATATATATATATATATATATTAATAAGATCTTGCTTATGCCTTTGAAACAGGCAATGAGACTTCAAGGAATCATAAGAAAAGTCAACGTTTCCCGAGATTATCGCAAGACCAACTAGGAGATCTTCATGAAATTAATGAAAGAGCAAGAATTTTTAAAAAGACCCAAAAATTGTTTTATTTTGAATTTCAAGGGTTTTCTACTTAAGCAACAAAAAAACCGGAAAAAGTCATTTTTGCATTAGTTTTTCGATATGCAGGCATTTTTTGAGATTTTCTGCTTCCTTAAAAAAACTAATGGATGAAATGTAATACCCGAGGATAATAATTCAAGGTCTTTTATTTACCTACAATTTTATATGAAAATAATTTTGTCTGAAACTTATATCTTGCTTTTAAACCTAAAAAATTGTGTTGTGATAACATGATTCCTTAGTAGTTTAAAAAATTACACTTTAATCTACTTACACAGGCTTGTATCCAAGAATAACTAACAAAGCATCAATTAGAATTGCAGGTATTAATTGGAAAAGGAAGAAACATATATAGTGGATTATTTTCGATTGATTCAAGAAAACATCTGGGTACCAAGCTACTCCATTAAGTGGTATTCTAGTGTTTATAACCTAAAAAAAATTGACTAAAATCTTGAAGTTCTCTAGGAAAGGAAGAATATAAAATTTGTGGTCGTGAGTAAAATGTACAGGGTGTCCAAAATTTCGATTTCATATAAAAATTTATATTGTTATTTGTCGCTTTTTAGCTCATTTTTAAAAGTCGATTCAATATTTGTATAAAAATTTTATGTTATAACCGAATTGGAGAGAGTTTAGAAGGAACCTTCAAAAAGACGAATGTCCTGCTTACTCTACTTTACTAGTGACAAAATGATTAAACAATAACGGACAGGACAATATAAAAGCAAACTATTTCCATCTATTTAAAAACAAAATATTTTTTTAATTAATATATAGAAAAGTGTTAATTTAAACCCGTACCCCCTAATTTATTAAGATGGTGTAACTGTAAAACCGGTCTAAACTCACAGTAGAAAGTTGGAACTGATGAGAATAACAATCAGTCAAACAAGTTTTGAACCTTAAAAATAATTTCCTTTTTGTACTGAACCTGCAAAAATGGAGAATTTTATCATTTTCGGACACAACTATTTCTCTTAGATATTTCAAGGGTTTATCGCTAGGTTCTTATCCTTAATCTCCCTATATAACTGTTTTATGTGTTGACATATGTAATATAAATTATGACAGTATCATAAACAAAAGAAAATTGGTCTGCTAGATCTAACTTCTTAGTGAATCTAGCTGTTAGCTTTCAGTTTAGATTGGGTTTAAATTTAATTCACCCTGGTAAAGCACAGTTTCAGTTTTTATTGATATACTTTTTTTTAGAGGTATAATATGGAAATGATCAAGTATTGCAGCTTGGTTTTAAGGCTCTACTAAATTTAATATTAATATATTGTATGTATATTATTATTTCAGTAATATAAATAAATAACTTTGTGTACCTATGTTAGTTTTATATATTTACACATACTTTTTGACATTGCTGACTTTAAATAGAAAAGGATATTATTTTCAATTCGTTAAGCTGTATTATTAGTTTTAAAAAGAGGAAATATTATGTATTTATAAATATTACATAGTTGCAACTTTAGAAGCACTAGCAGAATTATTTAATTTTTTAGGAAATTACTATTTAAAATCAAATTTTCACGATAACAAAAATCAATTAGTTATTATTCATATAAAATTGTTCAAAGGAAAATTAGGTATTTTTAGTTAGTCTTAAATAATAAATTCAAAGGTTTGTAATAAATTTGAATATTTTTAGCACCTTCAAGGAAAAAAACTTGTTTAATAGAATATTTTGTTCAAAGAAACTTCACTAAAGAATGGAAATGAAATATAAACCATATTTTAAAAGTAAATGTGGTTTTTATGTATTCCTTTTTTTAGTATAATGTTTTTTTTTGATAACGTATTCTTTTAAATGGGTTTTTTCTTGGAAGTTGCTGAAAATATTTAAATTTATTACAAAGCCTTAAATAATTACTTAGTCTAGCTGCTAGGAGAGGGCGCTGTTATCTAAGTATTTCTAGCCGCTACGAGAGGGCGCTGCTATCTACAAGGTTCTCTATTAGGTGTTATATTAGGCAATTTCAACACCCACTTCAGCAAGTGGGATCACCCACTTCATCAAGGGATGGCCTTGTGTGATGTTTGAAATACATGGTTGCGAAATTTCTTTAACGTTCTTGTTCTGGGCTCTATCTAATACTGACCACTACTCGTACCAAATCAATATTAATGATACGACGCCAGCCAGCTGCTTTCTTAACCGTTCCGTACTTCTGGTATTTTCTAAAAACATCGGGTATCGGAAGTTCGATAAACAACGGCGTACTTCTTGTATACAGGGGCCATCTATAAGTAGATTCGACTACGGGGCCGAGTGAATTAGATGGGTTCAAATGAGTACTTCCGTTATTTTAGGCATAGAAGGCTGAGCCTTCGTGCTTGACGTGTTAACTCTAGGCACACCCACGGGATTTTGCCAGACTGTACACGGTTTCCTTAAGTTATGGAAAACGTAAATTTGGCAACGTCGGGCTCCATTATATTACAAATTACTTTTTAAAATAATGTGATTAAAAAACTCGATCATTTTTTCTGAAACAATCATTACTCAAAAATCTTACGTGTTAGGAAGTTTTTACCATCATTTTTGCATTTAGAGACCAAAGATTAACCAAAGACTGCCCTTTACATTACAGTCCCAAAATAGCCGTAAAGTCGTGTAATTATATTTTTATTTCAAGCTTATTCATAAGGTTTCACAACATTTTGCAAAGAAAAAATAAATAAAGGTAAAATTAGTTTTTGTATTTTATTTTGGAACAGTCTAAATAGAATTTGAAAAAAAATTACAAATGACAATATTTAATTTAAGATTAATTCTATTTTTGAATATTTTATTAACTTTTATGTATTACCATGACTTTGATCACTAGTTTTGATATCGAAGGACAATGAGTGTTTTTTTTATCAAGAATAAATTTTCCTCGCAAAATCAAAAATACTGACGTTTACCAGAGTACGGTACCTCTGTATAATTAAATTTTCTCAAAACACATCATGTTCCTGAATATTTTTTTGGACAATTTTTAAATATACATAAGCTTTGTTTACCTTTTTTCCCAAGTTGATGAATTCTTCCTGGGTAATTTTGAGTTCTGATGAGGTTGTCACATTGTATATGAACTTTTCCTTGCTAAAAAATGGTAAGTGGTTAATAAAATTTTGTTGGCTAGCGAATGGAAAGTGCAGTTTTCAAAAATATTTTAAACTCAGAACCAAACCATACCCACATATCATGAAAGATTGCAGTAGTCTTTCAGCAAGCTCTCGAGAAATTTTTGAAACCTTACAAAAAGTTTTCGTAAAATCTCGTGGTAATTACTAAATGTCCGCAACAAATACTAATGGAAAGATTACGTGTAAGCTTACAAGAACCTGTCAGGAAAACATAACGTAAGATATTTTGTAAGCTTACTTCGAGATCCGCGTCGGTTTCTGAAAGTTTCTACTTCATATATATATAACCTTACACGAAAGTTTTCTATACTGTTTCAACCAATATTTCTGAAAGCTTTCGTGGAATCTTCCAGTAATTACCTAATGTCCGTGATAAATAATTTAGGAAAGGTTCCAATATATATATATATATATATATATATATATATATATATATATATATATATATATATATATATATATTGGAACATTGCATGTTATCTTTCAAAAAATTGCTAGGAGGTTTCACGAAACTTTCCGAAAATATGAAAATAAATCTTAGCTTTTAAAAAGTTTGCATTAGGCTTTCAAGGAAAATATATAGGAGACTTATATGATGAATTCATAAATTCTTAACGGAATTTTCCATTGAAGTTTACAACAAATTACCCGTGAAGGTTCTAAGAAGGTTACTGGATGATTACAGAAAGCTTTCTTGAAAATATCAATATGGAATAATAATACTTTTCTTGAAATCTTACTGAAACGTTACGCTAAAGTATCCACTTTGCTTACTTTGTAAATTACAATATTTTCTTGGAAGACTGTATGTTATTTTCCAAAAACTTGCAGGAAGATTTCACGAAATTTTCACAGTTAGTTTCACGTTAATCTTCCATATAACATTTTTTATATCTCTCGGAATCTTTGATAACAGATTACATGAGAGCAATTAAAAAATGTATTCATAACTTTTCTAAAAATTCATGGAAGTTTACTTAGGAAACTTACACGAAACTTGTATCGAAAAGCTTTCATGTCACGTGTGGAAGTTTTCATGCTATGTGGGTATTAATGATTTCAAGTCATAGTTGCTAATATATATATATATATATATATATATATATATATATATATATATATATATATATATATATATATATGTATTGTCCTCTCAAGCAGTCAGTCAGTAATCAAATTTATTGGGTTATGGCATGAACAATATGGAATTATTTTAATTTATTGTTCTCGGCGATCAGAATGAAAAATACAGAATATAGTTACTTGATTTTGGTGTAGATTAATCGAATCAAATAAAATATCACACAGATAATCACTGATCTAGTTATTTACCAATTATACGCGACTGTTAGAACAGCCGGTTACAAAGAAAATGGCTGAATTTGCCAAAATGTGAACACGAGACTTGTCAAAAAGCATATTTTTAAAACCATGTTCCAATTATTGGAAAAATATTCAACACAATTTATTTCCCAAATTCAATATTAACTATTCAAAACTGCAACAGAAACATATATGTAATTTTCCGACACGAAAATCGACATAAGTACCAATATAGAAATCAGGAAAAACCATGACTCCAGTTAAAACCGAAGCCGATAGATGGCGAGAGGCATTGCGAAATTCCAAATTTAAATAAAACAGGAATAAAAGTAAAAAAGGCTGTTACAAATCTTTGCGTTCATGACAGCGGAGGCCGTTTTAAACTTTTCTTTAGAGTTTAGTATATTATTCTTATTGTCCTTGCACTATTATGATCGTTGGCTCATTGCCACGTGTTGACGTGGCGTCTCTTAGACACACTACAAATGTCTTGCACCAGTCCTAGTCTGGATAAAGTTTAAAGGGGGCTGGGAAGAGCCTCAGTTTTTATACTAGTGTGACGCGCTAGATTTTTCTATAACCTATGCATGAAATTTTTATAAGGCAATTGAATAAGGGAAGAAGGTGTCCACTTGGACATGAAGAGCACTTACTTCATACGTTCTTATATTTAACCCCCTTTCGGTTCTACTTTGCAGAAAATAGTAGAAATGGAAAATTGTTAAGAAAAGATTATTAACTTACTCGATATTAATGTAATTAAAAACACATAGAAGTGAAGAATGCACCGCAATATCAGCAGGTATATAGTCGGCATAACTATCAGGCTTACAATATATTGTTCTAAGGATTCCTTTACCGGCTGCTATTAAAATTCCGAGAGGTCCGTTAACATTATCAGTCCATCCCGGAAGAGGTTCTCTCCAAATAGGGATAACTAGAAAATGCAAAATTCAATATTAATAACATAAATACTCTGTCTCTAAGAAGTCGTACAAACAGCAAGCAAGCTAGTACAAATTCCTGAAGCTAAAATATAACGATCTAGCCCAGTTTACTATCGTCCATAACTTAATAGTTTCCAAAGTACAGGGTGTCCAAGTTGTAGTTTTTTAATGTGCATGTTAATAAATATCGCAAATATTTATGGCGGTAGTCCCCCATCTTTTTTTCAAACAATCGATTTTCCAAAAAGTATAAATTCCTGTAGCTACTAGTAGTGGGAATAGGGGGCTTCTAGTTGACCCCCCCACCACTTTTTTGATTGGTCAGCCAAGAATGACCTTGTTTCTGATTGGCTGCCCAAGTTCGCCCCCTATTCCGATTGGTTTCATAAACTCCGCCTCTTTTTGCTCCACCTCCTATCTCCTTCCTAACCACCACAGTAGTTGGAGGGGAGCTGGTAGCAGTTGGAGGGGAGCTGGTATTTTAAACGATCGAATCTGAGCGAACTTCAGTCATTCGTGCGCGATGTCAAATAGCGACCAACAACAACAACAACAGCAACTCATTGAACGTGTAGGCCAAGTAATAATTTCCTACCAAAATAACGGAAAAAATCTTACCGATTTTGAAGATCAAGACTTGGCCTTCTTTCCCATCAACTACTTGAAAACATTCGTCGATTCACTTAGTTTACAACAAATTTGGAACAGGTTGCCGGAAAATTATAGAAGTGACGAAGAATTGCAGCTAAATTTGCCGTGTTTTAAACACTATCCAATATATCAACACCACATAGACGGCCCACCATTATCAATAAAAAAGTGTTGTAAAATTAAAAAATAGTGTGAACAAGTGAATCGAGTTTCATCGGACAGTCTTCGAAATGGATCAGACACATGTATATTTAGATTCTGCTTGCGATGAAACGATCCAGTCAATGTATAAAGATGAAACAACTCATTTTAACTTGGCTGGAAGAGGAAAGTTTCACGCAAGACAGGATTCTCTGATCACTATTGATCGAAATAATTTCGAAGACGACGATGAAGATGAAGAAGATGATGGGATAGAGGATAATGGCGTTCCAAACGGGTGTGGAGAAGAGGGGCTCGTGAAAGTGGCAAAAATAAATGCAAGTGATACATTGACACCAAATTACCTTACGCGAGAAGTGTGCGTTTTTCAATCTTATGTCGTAATTATTTCATCTTCTGGCGGTGCATATAATTTATGTTGTGAATGTTACTATATACATGCTCTAAATTGCCCAAATGGGAAAAATAATTTTGTTAATAGCCACTATAAACGATCCTTTATATGTTGCGAAAAAGATCTGCAATGCAACACGTGTGAAAACGATTTATTCATAACAACTCCTTCACAAGCATGTATAATATGTAACAAACCAGAACCAAAGAATATGCAAAACCATCTAATCGAAAAATCGAATTTTAAATAAATTTATTTCACTTGCACTTATTCATGCACTATGGACTATATTAAGTTTAAGTTTAAGTTTAAGTTTAAGTTTAAAATATTTTATAAGAATTTAGATTTTGTTCTGCTAAGTTAAATAAATATAAGAAACTATGTAAATAAATATAAGGGAATGATGTAAATAAATATAAGGGAATGATGTGAATAAATAAGAATTTGTATTTATTCCCATTGAAAAAAATTATAATTTTGTTCTTTCAGTGTAGAATAATTCTTTTCAAATAATATGCACAACAACCCTACCGATAAATCAAATTTAAATAAATGAATTTGATACTCCACTTGAATTTATTCATGCACCCTAGTAGTTTTTGAATATTAAGTTTAAAATGTCAACTAATTTAAATAAGATTTCATATAAAATATAAGTTGTAAGATATAAGTTATAAGATATAAGTTATAAGATATATATTAAGTTTAAGTTAAATAAATATAAGGGTGGCATCTAAATAAATAGAAATTTGTTTATATTAAGATTCGAAGAACTAATGATTTTGTTCTTTCAGTGTAGAAAAATTTTTTCTACATAATATGCACAATCAATTCTATCGATAAATTGAATTTTAAATAAATGAATTTGATACTGCACTTGAATTTATTCATTCACCCTAGTATTTTTTAATATTAAGTTTAAAATGTCAACTAAGACATTTAAATAAGATTTTATATATAAGATAAAGAACAATTAGGTTTAATTCCCTGACAACAGACTATGATTTATTCTTCCATGTTAAAAAAAAAACCTAGTTTTCATTACTGTGCTTGTAAAAAAAATTATATTAATCCTATTCATAATAATTCTTTCAAGTTAAAGAAACTTGGTTATTAGGTGTGATTCTGTATAAGAAATAGAAAAAAATAAAATATTTTCTTCAACGACTTTGTTTTTTATTATTCCTATATCCAAAATACAAATATACATATATACATAAATACATATTTATAATTTATACCATATTGGGTTGCCAATTGCTGCTGTCTGCCAGAGGTTGCTGCTGCATGCCAGAGGTTGCTGCTGCATGCCAGAGGTTGCTGCTGCATGCCAGAGGTTGCTGCTGCATGCCAGAGGTTGCTGTTGTCTGCCATAGGTTGCTGCTTTGCCATCGGTTGTTGTTGTCTGCCAGAGGTTGCTGCTCTGCAAGAGGCCAATTTATAATTTATAATTTATTGGCCTCTTGCATTTTCGAGGGTAACTCTGCCTTCGCTGCTGCTGCTGTTGTTGTGGCTGCTCCTGATGCTGTTGATGTTGCTGTTGATGTTGCTGTTGCTGCTGTGGCCTCTTGCATTTTCGAGGGTAACTCTGCCTTCGCTGCTGCTGCTGTTGTTGTTGCTGTTGTTGTGGCTGCTCCTGATGCTGTTGATGTTGCTGTTGCTGCTGTGGCCTCTTGCACTTTCGAGGGTAACTCTGCCTTCGCTGCTGCTGTTGTTGCTGTGGTTGTGGCTGCTCCTGCTGCTGCTGCTGTTGTTGCTGCTGTTGTTGTGGCTGCTCCCGCTGCTGCTCCCGCTGCTGCTCCTGCTGCTGTTGTTGCTGCTGCTGCTCTGCCATAGGTTGTGGCCGATCTTCTTCCATAGGCTGTTGTTGCTCCATCATCAAAGGTTGAAGATCCATTGCTCGGTCTGGATCCCACTCAAAGGCGATAGGCTCGGGATCCAGGTCTGGCTCAAACATGTTGATAAATTCTTCATCTAAATAGTCAGCCTCTGATGGTGGCGGCCACATCACCGTGTTCTCGGAATTTGGACTCTGACGATCCATCAGATTAATCTGATTTTCCAAGAATCCCAGAAAGTCTTGTAGTGTTATAATTATGAACGTACTCATTTTGAGACTTTAAACTTAATGAATGCTAAGTCAAGACGCTGTAAATCCTTATATACAATACTGAAATACCACTTTTCCTACCTCCAGCGGCAAAACCAGTCCGAAGAATGAGAAGAAGAAGAAGGCAAAGATAGCGTGAACTCGAGAGAGGTCGTTCAACGGTCGTAAGTTGTTTTGTTCTTAAGAAAAAGACGAGTAAAGAGGAGAAGAAGAAAAAAAAAAAGTTGTTTTTGGAATAATATAAAAAACGAAAAAAAAAAAAAAAAAAAAAAAAAAATTAAAAAAAAAATTAAAAAAAAAAAATTAAAAAAAAAAAAAAACTGTTTTTTATATTATTCCAAAAAACAACTTTTTTTTTTTTTCTTCTTCTCCTCTTTACTCGTCTTTTTCTTAAGAACAAAACAACTTACGACCGTTGAACGACCTCTCTCGAGTTCACGGTCTCACGGTTCCCGTCGTACCATGCAGTGCCACGCCGTACCAGCCGGTACCAGGCTCTTGGCTGCTTTAAAAGGCGGCTGGGTACGAAGCGTCTCTTCAGTTTACATCTCGCTATTAGCGTACGCTTGTAAAATTATCGAATCTGTTGTGAATATATCTAGATAGTCCGATTTATTTCGAATTGTGTGACGTAGTGACATATTAATTTTTATTTGGTTTGTATTGTTGATTTCATATTTTTGATTTGATATTTTTGATTTAATATTTTTGATTTAATATTTTTGACTTAATACTTTGGATTTTCATTCATTTTTACTTAATCTTCTAAAAGCCAATTTTTGATTTTTGTTGATTTTTCATTTTTGTGGATTTTTTTTGATTTTTTATTGATTTTTTGATTTTTTTATTGATTCATAATTTTTTTATTTTTTAATTTATAATTTAAAATGTCATTTTTAAATGTAAAAATTGAAAACATCGACTTAACAGCCTTCGATTTAAACGACGCTTGCCTTGTGCATGATTTGATTGATTGTTCATTTTGTGGGCTAAGCGACGAGGAGCTAGATATTAAATTTAGGGAAATTGATATTAATACATTTAACAATTCATCTGAATCTGGCGATTCTTCCGAAATTGGTGAAAGCGATATTTTGACACAGCTCTTAAAAGTTTTGGATGAATCTATTATCCCTGATATTCCTCAAGAACCTCTTGAAACAATTAATTTCGATGATTTAAATAATGATATATTAAGGAAAAATTTAATTAACAATTCTGAAATAAATGAGGGATATAATTTGGAACAACTTTTAGATATATTAGAAGGGGGTGAAATTTGTGAAAATAGCTCAGGGCAAAATTTAATTAAGGGTGATGTGGAATATCAGGAGACTTTTGAGAGCTGTGAGGAACAAAATAATAAGGGGGTTTTAAACAATAATAATAATGGGGTTGGTAACGAGGGAGCTTTAAATAATGATAAGAGGATTGGCATTGGGGGTTTTTCGAAAAATAATATGGAAGAGGTTTATCGCCCCCACTATTCGCCAATTTCAGATGCATCGTCAGATTCATCAGAGGATTCCAACGACAGCGTTGAGACTGTTATAAACGTCTCAGCCAAAGCTGAGCATAATTTTATTAAAGTGTTGGATCAAAATTTAATTGAAGGGTTGGATCAAAATTTTATTCAGGGGTTTGAACAACCATCCAAATTTGGCTATACCAGAAATTCAGTAAATTCGGTAGATGTTTTTGATTTGAGTTGTGGCGAAATTGTGGGGGACATTGAGGTATATACTTATACTGAAAATTTTGAAGATGAGCAGCCTCAATGTCCCTTAATTTCTTCCTGTAATCAAAATCAATTTTTGAAAAATCCTTCTGGCCTAAATTTAGAACAAAGTTCTGAAAATTTAATTGAAAAAAATTTACCCAAAAAACGTTCTTTATCAGAAACAAATGATTGTTCAGATTTAAAAAAGTCAAAATTGGACGGTGATATTTCTAGTTCCCAAACTTTAGGGGCACAAATTTCAAAAAATTCTTTACCAGTCGCTGTAACAACAGCTCCGAAAATCAATCCAACAAATAAAGTCGCTATTGGAGAATTAGATAAGTTTCTACATAAGAAAACTAAGCCGAGCTTAAATAGGAATGAAACAAGGTGTGCCACATCTAGATTTAAGTCAATGGTTTATTCCTATTTAAACTTAGATAATATATGTAATAATTTATCTAATTCGACTTTAAAAGACGTTAAAAATTGTATTCAACGACAAGGCGATCTTCTTTTAAATTTGGGAAATATATTTTTTTAAAAAAATCCATGTTTTTCTTCAAATTAAAAAGTGAATCCAAAAGTTAATTCAAAAGTAAATCCAAAAGTTTTCTAAATTGCGCGAGCTGAAAAAATTGCTAATTATTCTATGTCATTGGGTCTTGATAGATCGAAATTGTATTTATTTAAAAGCGACACGGCCCTAACCGATTCCATTTTAAAATGACTCTCCTTTGCACACACTGCTTAAGAGAATTTAAAAGAAAATCACATATTGTACGCCACCTTCGAGAAAATGTTGTTAATAACGAAAACACCTTTAACTTGGAAGATTATATAATTAATCGTAAGTATTTTTTTATAACATATTTAGCTATAATTTTCCTTTTAATTTTTCTTTTTATTATTAATAAAGGTTTACAGAGGAATTAAAAAATAATAATTGTTTCAGTTGATGAACTACTTTCAAGACCTCCAATGCGATTTTGCCAAGATTGTGAAGTAAATGTCAAATCTAATTCCTGGAGCACACACTTGAGGACAAATATTCATAAAAACAGGAGCTGCATAAAATATGGAAATGGAATTGACATTATCAGGAGTGCATTTAAATGTCGAATAGCTTCCTACAGAATATATTCGCAGAATTATCACATCGACATCAAAAAGTTTCAGCAAGATGTTGGTAATAAAGTGCAAACATTAATACGCCAGCGTCAACAGGAATTTACATGTGCTAAAGTAAATTTGGAATTATTTGGAATATATTATTCTCCAACTTTAACCTCTACTTCAATTAAGTCATTTAATACACCGTTCTTCATTGTAACCCATACAACTGATCTACAACAGCTTTACGATGATTTATTCAAGATTATTGAAACCAAAGCAGATGAATTACCGGAAAGAGACTCAGGTAATTATTATTTAATCTCAAGAGCTAAGTTTTCTTAATCTCAAGAGCTAAGTTTTCTTAATATCACTTGTACATCTCTAACAAATATTATTCAGAACTAATTTTTTAATTCCTATTACAGGGTGGGCTCTACAAAGAATTCTGCATTTGGAAGTCAACATCAATAAGTACAACCCATTGAATGCCTCCTCCTACATTAAGATGCATCACTTTTCTAAATCAATAGTGAATGTGATGAATGAGGACAATTGCTGTTTCGCCTGGGCAGTGGTTTCAGCAGCATACCAGCCAACCGGTAATCCTCGAAAGACCTCATCATATCCAGACTTCAGAGACGCTTTCGATTTTACAGGTATTGAATTTCCAGTAAAATTATTAGATATAAAAAAGTTTGAGGAAAAAAATAATTTGTCCATAAATGTATATGGAGTTGAAAAATTTTTAAGGGATAATAAAAAGGTATATGAGATTGTCGGTCCTTTACATTATAATAATGAAAAGAAAAAATTACATATTAATTTGCTTTTAATAAGTTCTGATGATGGAAATAACCACTACTGTTGGATAAAGGATTTAGGTTGCTTGGTATCCAAACAATTATCAAAAAAGAAAATAAAAAAATACTTATGTGATGGATGCCTTCAATATTTTGGAACATATGAAAAACTTAACACACATTTAGAACGTGATTGTAGTTTTGTTCGAATTGAGCTTCCTTCAGATAATTTGATTTTGGATAAATTTGGCAATTATATTCCTGCAAATATATTAAAGTTTCAAAATATTCAGAAACAGTATAAAGCTCCTTTTGTTATTTATGCCGATTTTGAATGTTATTTGAAAAACATTGAGTGCCAACAATCTACACCTGATTCGACAACCTCATATACTATTAAAACTGCTGAACATATACCCTATTCATTTGCTTATTATATTAAATCATCATTTGATGAGAATGTTGTGTGTCTTAAACTTTATAGAGGTACAGATTGTGCTATAAAATTTATTGAATACATTGAAAATGATGTAAAAGAAATTTATAAAAAATATTTAAAATATCAAGTACCATTGAAAGATTTATCATCTGTGGAACAGATTGAATATGAAAATTCTAGCATTTGTTATGTATGTGAAAAACCTTTTTCAAAAGGAAATTTCATAAAGTGTAGGGATCATTGTCATATTACAGGTAAATATCGAGGAGCCGCCCACTCAATATGTAATTTGCATTTTAAACCTCCAAAATATATACCAATAGTATTGCATAATTTAAAAAACTATGATTCTCACCTATTTATTAAATCGCTTTGCTATAATAAAGAAAATATTAGTGTTATAGCTCAAAATAAAGAAAAGTATATTTCTTTTAGTAAGGAAATTTTCGTTGATGTGTCAGAAAAGCGGAAACCAGTTGCTTTGCGACTACGCTTTATAGATTCTTTTCAATTTCTCCCAGAGTCTTTAGAGTCACTATCACAAACTCTACAAGATTCACAATGTTTTGAAATTAAAAAGTTTTTCTCAAATGCTGATGAATTTCGATACATTAGACAAAAAGGGGTATTTCCATACTCTTACATAGATTCCAACGAAAAATTAAATGAGAAATCTCTACCATTGATTGATAAATTTTATAATAACTTAACCGATGAAAATATCTCTCCTCAAGACTACAGTCGTGCTGTAGAAGTGTGGAATCTATTTAAGTGTTCTACAATAGGGGCTTATTCCGATATTTACTTAAAATCAGATGTTTTACTTTTGGCTGATGTTTTTGAAAATTATAGATCCACATGTATTAAAACCTATAAGTTAGATCCTGTTAATTATGTCACTAGCCCTTCTATGTGCTGGGATGCAATGATGAAATTAACTAATGTAGAATTAGAATTATTAACGGAACCAGATATGCTTCATTTTTTCAAAAAAGGTGTTCGTGGTGGGGTTAGCACTTGTTCCAAACGCAAATCTGAAGCAAATAATCCATTCTTAGAAAATTTTAATCCTGAAAGACCTACAACATATATCGCTTACTTAGACGCCACAAATTTGTATGGTTATGCTATGAAACAATATTTGCCTGAAAAAAATTTTGCTTGGGTACCTAAGCTCGAAATAGAAACTTTAAATATATCCGAACTTTCAGATACATCATCTATAGGATACATATTTGAAGTTGATTTAGAATATCCAAATTATTTACATGATAGTCATAATGATTTCCCATTTTGTCCTGAACAATATATACCACCAATTTCAAACCACTCAAAATTAATTCCAAACTTACATAATAAATATAACTATATCATTCACTACCGATATCTGAAACAATGTCTACAATTTGGACTCAAAATCATAAAAATACACAGAGCAGTTAAGTTTACACAATCACCATGGTTAGCGGAATATATAGATTTAAATACAAATTTACGAAATTTATCTAAAAATAAATTTGATAAAAATTGTTATAAATTGGCAAATAATTCAATTTTCGGTAAAACCATGGAAAATGTTGATAGGCGAGCAGATATTAAATTAGTATCTCAATGGGAAAGACAGGGTAATAAATTTAGTGCCGAAAAACTTATTTCTAAACCTCAATTAAAGGATTTTAAAATTTTCTCTGAAAATCTAGTTGCTCTTCAACTTCAACAGGTTTGCATTGAATACAATAAACCAATTTATGTTGGGATGAGTATTCTGGATATTGCAAAAACTGTAATGTATAATTTTTATTATGGGTATTTAAAAGTAAAATATGGTAATAATTTAAATTTATTATATACGGATACTGATTCCTTAATTCTTGAAGTTCAGACCCAAAACTTTTATGAAGATATGAAGCTAAATCTGGATAAATTTGATACTTCTAATTTTTCTGAACAAAATATTCATTGCATGCCTATTACAACATCAGTTGTTGGTAAATTTAAAGATGAGTACAAAGGGATTCCCATTGAAAGTTTTTATGGAACTGGTGCTAAAGCATATTGTATAAAATCCAAAAATAGTGTAGATAAAAAAGCAAAAGGCGTTAGTAGATCATGTATAAAAAATCAATTAACATTATCAGATTATAAAGATGTTGTTGAGAAAGGTGACAAAATATTCTGCACCATGTATGTATTCAAGTCAGATATGCATAATATATACACTAATTTGTTAAATAAATTGGCATTAACAACTCATGATGATAAAAGATATTGTATACCAAATTCCACAAAAACTCTTGCATGGGGACATAAGGATATTTTGGAAACAGATTTTTTTGATAAAGATATGAAAATGATGTATGATACTCTAACTTTTTTAAGTTCTGGAAACGAAAATGGATCTAAAAATAAAAAACCGCGATTAGAATTAACTACTCCAAGTAATTTTTCATCTTTATAAAGACATCATTTTATATGATGATAAATTATGTAAGTCGTTTTTGAAGCTTTAAAAGTTGGAGGGGGAACTGAATCCAAAAACATATATATTGTATAGAAATACCATTATTTGTTAGTAATATTACAACAATGACTGCTGCATCTTTAATAGTTTTAGTTTCCCTTGTTGGAAATGTGATATATGTAAATTACATTCCTAATACAGTTAGGGCTGATATATGTATAAATGCCCTCAAAAATGAAACCGACTGCTACAAACAGATGAAAATGACATATCTTGTTGGAAATTCACACTTTTTTACCTATAATGTAACTGATTCTGCTTTGTGTGAAAATACATACATAAAAATTAAATATTCCATGACAAACAAACCATTACAATATTCAGATTGGATTCCTTTCAATAATAAAAAAGAAGAATCTTGTCATTGTGTCTGTTGTTATATATTTGTTATTATATTTACAGCAGCAATATTTATTTGTACATGTTTAATTTTATTGTATTTCATGAAAAAATATCTATAAAAATATTTAATAAATGTTAAAAAAATAATATAAATTTTGTTTTTTATTGATTCTCGTTAGTATAAAGACATTTAAAGTTTATCCCCTCCTCTTAAATGGAGAGGGAAAATAAGTTTACCCCTCCACTTGAGAGGAGAGGGAAAATGTATAAAATTTAGGAGCAAACGGATTGATAGTTAGTTTTTTGAGAGCAAGCAGATAGCCAGTTAGTTTTTGAAATACATCATTTAAAATGTTCAGTAATCAGAGTAAAAATATATTTGAAAATTCACCATTAAAAAAGAAAATAAAAAAAACAATTATAAATTCTACAAAATATAATTTAAATAATTCTAACTCTAAATATGCTGTGATTGGTTTGTGGGTGGAAAGTGATTTTCTACCATGCATTGAACTTGGTGGTAAAAATGGTCAGTCTGTGATATTAAATGAAGATGATTGGAAGAACTTATTGCAATATCAAGGAGTTATAACAAATTATATGTTTTCACCAAATGTTTTCAATGAACCGATATATTTGCAAAATTTATCTATTCATTTTGAAAAGATTGGTGAATTACCAATAGTGAAGATTGTGAAAAGCTGTGATTTTATTTACTATGGAAATGAAACTGTGTGCAGACTATGGGAACAAATTCCACTTATAGAATATAGACTAAATGTTTTACAAAAACAAAACTTTCGACGTTATTTCAACGTTTTTAGAAATAACAATTTTTACGACGGAGATTCTTTTGACAAAATATATAATGTCCTTTCTCCAAAACAAAATCTAAATAGTGAAAATGTGTGTTCCATGCTGGAACTGCTGTTGAATCATCCCGAAGAACTAGAACAAAAATTAAAGTCTAAGCACTATTATGAAGAAGACAGTATCTATTGATGAATCAAGAAACCAAATTCATCTGATGGTTGCTTGGAACTTCGCCTACAGAAAAGCTCGTATGACTTCTGAAGAGTTTATAAATCAAAAACATTTTAGAAGAAGGATTAAATTGACTGAAGAAATTTTAAATCCCATATTAGACTCTGATTATAGGAATATTGTATTTAAAAAAATGTTTATGTAATAAGCTTATTTTTAAATAAAACAAATATATATAAAAAATCATTTTTTTTTTATTACAAACATCAATTATTATTACAGCATTAATTACTATTACATCACATCTCTCTTGAAGATCCAAGAGTTATAAGATTTATCTAATCCTAACCATTTTACAAATACTTTGTTTCCTTTCTTTCTTAACACTTTTTCCACCAGATATACATTTGGGTGTCTTACTTTTTGAAGTTCTTCTTCATAGAAACCTCCTTGAATATCTATCCCATTTCCATCTTGAATCAAATACGTTGTTGGATTAGTAAGCTGGATTTTTTTTATTTGAAAAATTTCGTTTGACCAGTTGGGCGTGTAACCTTTAGAAAATTGTTCGCGAATCTTGCTTATTCGTACTCTATCACTGACACGAAATTTTGGTGATCTGGGATCCACAGTTTTCCTATGAGTATAAGCTGATTTCAAGATTTCCATTTCATTCTTTTTGTTAACTTCGTTTGGTTTTTTTCCGATTGTTGAATGCTTAGTATTATTGTATTCTGTAATTATTTCTTTAAGAAAGCTGATCCATTTATAATTACCTAGTAAACTAAACTTTTTCCACATTTTGTTTTTTATCGTTCTATTTACTCTCTCTACAATACTAGCTTTCATATTAGAAAATGTGTTGTAATGATTAATTTTGAACTGCTCCATAAGTTTCTGAAAGTCTTGATTAAAGAATTCTTTACCCTGATCAGTATTCAGATTTGTTGGGGGAGTTTTTAAAGTTAATAGAATTTTTTTCATTGCAGCTGCTACATCTTTACCAGTTTTGGATTTTACAGGTTCTGCCCATACAAATTTAGAAAACACATTTATTACCATTAAAATATATCTTAAACCCCTATTAAATTTCGCATATGGCTGCATTTCTATCAGATCAGCTTGAAATAGATCATTAAGCCCTTTTACAATTGTTCGTCTCCTTCTATATCGCCTTCTCGCCGGTTTATGTAATTCATTTACAACGTCTTGCTTAATTTTACTCATTATTAATTTATACCTTACTCTCGAAAATAAATCCCACAAATAACTTTACCTCCTTCTAAACCGTTTATAAAAGCCCTTTATCGTTGATGTTGTAAAATATAAAAAAAATCATCTCAGTTTTTTTTAGTAAGTTCTTTAATTTTATTTTCCATTGCTTCAAATGATTTTTTATTTTCATTTATAATTTCTTTTATTGACGAATTTATTTGGGTGATGTTGTTAGTAAGATCAGAAATTTTTACATTAAATTTATTTTCCATTGTTTCAAATGATTTGTTATTTTCATTTCTAATTTCTTTTATTGACGAATTTATTTGGGTGATGTTGTTATTAAGATCAGACATTTTTACATTAAATTTAGTTTCCAAAAGAACATTTGATAACTTATAATCTTTTTTGAAACCACCTAATGTTGAATTCATTTCTTCTCTTGCATAATTCATTGTATCATTAAATTCTTTTCTAGAAACTTCAGCAGCTCTTTGAACTAATTCGTTTAAAGATTTTATTTCTTTTGTTAATTTATCTTCTAGATTTTTTATATCTTTTCCTAATTGAAATTCTGCATTTGTAATATCTAATGTCATTTTCACATTTTTTTTTTCTATATTTTTTATGTCTGACGCTGTCTTTTCAGCTTTGTGTAGTATATCTGTATAAGATGTTTCAAGTTCTTTTATGAGTAAAGAAGTCTCCTCGATTTTTGAACTATTATTTTTAATTTTAATTAATACATCCTTTTTAGAAACTTCTATTATAGCTTGCACTACTTCTAGTAAGGATTCTAATTCTTTTTGTAATTTCTCATCGATTGCCTTTGTAAAATTTCCCTCGTCAAAAGACGTTTCAGATTTGGTTTTCAGATTGTTTAATTGCTTTAGTATATCCTCGATTTTTTCATTGTCTTTTGTAATTTGATCTTTGAATTTTGTTTCAATTTTTTCATTTTCGTTTTGAAAATCCTCCTTCAATTTGTCTTCTAAATATTGTAAATTTGATTTATATGCATTGATTTTAATTTCAAATTCTTTAATTTGTTCTTTAAATTCATTAACTTTGTCGGTATCTTTTTTGTGAATTAGGAAATGAGTGTTCATTGATTTTTCAAGATTTTGTGTATTTTTATCCATAACGTCATGTATTTTCTTAAAATTCCTTACTTCTTCTGCTACTCTATCATTAAGCAAATTAGTAAAATTTTGAAACTTTGATGTAATTTCCTTGGAAATACTGTTCTTGACATTGTCAATTGCTGAAGTATCCTTAATTATTGATTTAATTGATGTAATTTCATTTTTTATTTCATTTTCAAAATCATCAACTTTATCATATTTTAACTTCACTACGTCAAAGTCATTTGCATATTTAGAAACTTTCTGAGAAAATTTTTCTACTACATCATCATTTCCATCAACAGTATTTTTCAAATTAATTATCTTGTCATTATATTCAGGAATAACTTTATCCTCAAATAACTTAATCTTTTTTGCAATATTTTGTATATTGTTATCATATTCATTTATTCTCTTATTTAAATTATTAACATCGCTTTTCAACCCGGGATCTAAATTTTGAATTAATTTGTTTTCAATATATTTGACATCGCTTTTAAAAATTTTTATTATTTTCTCTTCAACATTTGATAATATTTTATTTTCTAGTGATAATAATGTGTTTAGAGCAGATTTTTTTGAAATATGACGACCAAATTTATCGATGGTCATTTTAGAAATGTTTAAAAGTATCTATTATGTCCTTTTATATAATAATATTCGCTTCTCTTAGTTCTTCAATAATAGAAATAATTTCATTGTTATGACCAGTGTGTCCCGCAAGCATGGATGCTACCAATAGTCGAAGTCTCTCAACAAGTTCGTTTACATTATCCCAATATATGTAATCTGTATTAGGTTTATTAACTTTTAAAGTTATACCAAATCCGGTTTTTTTTGAAGACACTCGACTTTCTCTATATGGAGCTTTGCGTCTTTCAAAAAATCCCTGGACTGCTTGTTGAGATTCGGGATTTAGAGTTTTAGTTTTTGTAATTCCTTTGCTTTGCAAATAAGGTCCTATTATAGAAATATATTTATGTGATCCATTCCCCTGCACCTGCTCATTTGGATCATTATTTCTACGGTATGCATTGGTTCTTTTTAAAATATCCATATAATTTTCCAAATCTTGTTTTTTATACCCTATTGGTTCTTTTTTAAATAATAACTCATATAAACCTGGTGTACCTGTATAGGTTATTCCTTCAATTTTGATGTTTTTACCAATAATTTCGACAGGTTTTTGAGTTAAACCCAAAAAGAATTTCTCGGTTTCCAAATCATGAACTATTCCATATTGGTGATCAAACTCATGTTCAACATCTTTTACACCGCTATCAATATATTGGCGAGGTAATTCATCAAATCCTAATAAATATTCTTTATATAAATCTGTATCAACAAATGTTCTAACTGTTTGCCGTGTTTGTTCCAGTATATCTGAAAGATTTCCTATTGTGGAGTGTGAACCTGAAGAAGGGTTTGTTTCTGCAATAATACTTGTTTGTTGTATAGATGGCATTTGACTTGCTGAAGCTAAACTCGCGTCCCAGTCAATAATCGATGGTATTTCTGTAGAAAGGAGTGGAGTTTTTCCCGTCTTTCTTTTTTCTGGTGTTGATGTTCCATATTGTAATTTTCTCTTTGGTGTTAGTGTTTGAATTGATCTTTTCTGTGGTGTTTCATAAATTTTTTTAATTGGTGTGTGTAGCTCTTCCTTTATTTCAACAGGTTCAATTTTACCAATCGTTGAAATTAATTCTTGTAAGGGTTGAGTTATCGGTTTATATGTTTCCTCCAATTTAGTTTGCGCCTCAAATTCCGCATTTTTTAAACTCTGATATTTTTGTTTAACAGCTTTTCTTGATTTAACTAGCTCTCTTGCTAAACGTTCATCCATGATTGGTATAATTTACCATCAAACGTTTATTTTTATAAGTAAATATATGAATCAAATCCTTTTCGATATCGGCCAGATTTCACATTAGAGTCTTTGTCTATTACTAAAAATCCAAATTTATCTTTCCAACATATTAAGCACAACTCATTAAATTGGTTTAATGACATATCAACATTAACATGATCATCATAAATATGTTTTAAGTTTGTTCGATCTTGTTGAAATATAACAATTAAATTTGCATTGTCACGAATTAATTGTTTCGGAATAGAAGAATATGTTTGACATAAATAAAAACAATCAGTATTTTTGTGTCTTCCGAAACAAAAATAGTCCTTTACAACATTCTGATTACAACACACTATATCATCAAATATTATTATAGAGTTTGGTTTAACTTGTTTTGGTGAAACAATTGTTTCTTCATTTTCAGATTCATAGTATCCAATTTTTTTCAAAGGTTTAAAAAGTGTTCTCAAATATTTATACTTTGGTTGATATAAGGATTTTGAATAAACATACAGATTTTCAAATCGCAAACCATTCGGATCTTCAATCAAACTAATAATAACATTGGTTTTGCCACAGCCTGACGGGCCAATAATTAACCCTCTTTTACTATTTCCCTCAAACAGTTTTCCATGTTTTCTAAAACCATTCACTGAACTTTCATGATCCTTAATTGTTATAGAGTATGGTTGTTTCTCAACTCTCATTTTATATATAAAACAAACTATTAATATTCAGTATTGTGATGTAACTGGTTAGTTATCACTAGGATTGCAACTATATATAATGTTTCCATCACATAATAAACGAATCATTTACAAGACAAACAGCAAAAGGAAAGGAAGTGGTTTAGTAAACTCATTAATAAATAAATTACCCTTTGAATTGCATATTCCTGGTTATAATTTTTGTGGACCTGGAACAAAATTGGAAAAACGATTGTCAAGAGGTGATAAAGGTATAAATTTATTGGATGAGGCTTGTAAAGAACACGATATTGCTTACTCACAATCAAATGATATAAAAAGAAGGCATTTAGCTGATAAAGTATTAGCTGACAAAGCTTTATCAAGGTTCAAAGCTAAAGATTCTAGTTTTGGGGAAAAAACTGCTGCACTAGGAATTACTGGTGCTATGAAAATTAAAAGAAAATTAGGTATGGGACTTCGAACGAGAAGAAAGTTCAAGCGAAAAACTCGAAAAGGACGAGGACTATCATTATCTCAGGTAATTTCAAAAGCTAGAAAAGGAATTAAGGGGAAACGTTTTAAAGACCTAAATGAAAGTATTCAAACTGCTTTAAAAGCTATTAAAAAAACTGGTAAAGTGTTACCTCCAAAGAAAAGGGTAATTCCAATCCCAAAGACTGGTGGATTTCTTCCACTTATACCTTTATTTGCTGGTTTGTCTGCTCTTGGTGCTCTTGGAGGAGGGGCTGCAGGTATTGCTAAAGCAGTAAATGATGCAAAAGCAGCCAAAGCGAAATTAGAAGAATCTAAACGACACAATCAAATGATGGAGTCCATTTCGGTAGGAAAAAAAGGAAGTGGACTTTATTTAAAACCCTATAAAACAGGATGTGGATTATACTTGAAACCTTATTCAAAAAACTGCTAAAACATATACCTCGAAAAGCACTTACAAATTACGATTTACTTAAATACGCTAAATATTTACAAATTCCCAACTTTCGTGGTATTTTTATGAGGGATAAATTACCAAAAAAGATAAAGTTAATTGAAAGTGCAATTGTCAATCTAGATAATCACAGTGGTGTTGGTACTCACTGGATAGCATATACAAAAAAAGGAAAAAACATAATATATTTTGATAGTTATGGTAATTTGCGACCCCCTTCTGAATTAATTAAATATTTTTATAGCGACCAAAATAATAATATTGTTAATTATAATTATAACAGTTATCAAAACTTTAACAAAACAAATTGTGGTCAATTGTGTCTAAAATTTCTTTATAACCATATGTAACACCTAATTTTAGTTTATTATTAAACATATTTTTAAAGTAAAATGTCATATAGTTTTGTTCTTAGCGGCAATTCCGCTATTTTAACATCAGAGTTACATCCTCCAATATATTTAGATGAAGATGTTGAATATGTTATCGGTCTTGTAAATTTCGAAACATTTAATGCAATTCCCAATATTGATGTTGGGAATAATGTATTAATTCATGATGAAAATTTAGAAATAGCCATACCCCCAGGTAGCTACGAATTAGAAGACATAACAGATTTTTTAAAAAAACACTTGGATGAGGATAAAATTAGTTTTAGTCTTTATGCAAATAATAATACTTTACGTACATATCTTAAATGTTCAGCCCCCATAACTTTTCGTGAAGGAACTATTGGTAAATTATTAGGGTTTAAAAATGGGCGATTGGAAGCCAACATTGAACATATATCAGATTTTCCCGCGGAAATAATTAAAGTAAATTCAATAAATATAGACTGCAGTATTGCAGAGGGATCATATTTAAACGGGAAACCTGTTCATATAATACACCAATTTTTCCCGAGCGTTGCTCCAGGGTTCAAAATAATTGAGTCACCTCAAAACGTCATATATTTCCCAGTCACCGTTAAAGTAATTGATAAAATAGCCATTAAAATAATAGATCAGGAAGGTGATTTGGTTAATTTTAGAGAAGAAACCATAACCATCAGACTACATCTTAAAAAAGTAGATTAAAGATGGTAATATTATATAACAATAAATCTGCAAACTTTACTAGAAAATTTAATAATAAAAACATTAATAAGACAAGAAAGAAACCAACTTCCTTTAGTAGGAAATCAAACTTCCAAAGGTTAACACCTTCTAATAGAAAATTTCTTCAAAGTTTGGGTTTTAAACTTAAATAAAAATGGATTATTTAAATGTAAGAGAAAACGTATTGGTTGATGAATCAATATTAAGCTGGGAAATTCTTTCTTTCGATCCTTTTAATCCTACAAAACTCGGACCAAATGATGAAATCAGAATTGCTTTGCAACAAACAGGAAAATATCCTTTACCTTGCAAAAGTGAAATTTATGTGGAATTGCAAGTAACTAAAGAAGATGATTCCCCTTTAGCTAATACTGTTTTAATTAATAATGCTCCGGCATTTTTATTTAAAGAATTACGCTATATTTTAAATGGTGTTACTATTGACTCCGTTCGGGATATTGGTATAACTTCAACTCTTAAGGGATATATTTCATTTAATCAAAATGAAAGTGCTAAATTGGAAAATGCCGGTTGGTATCCGAAAACAAAATCTAAAGAAAAAATTATGACTGATGACAAAGGTAATGTTTCATTATGTATACCATTAAAGATGTATTCAGGATTTTTTGAAGATTATAATAAGATTATTCTTAATTCACAACAAGAACTTATTCTAATAAGAAGTAATGATGATACAAATGCATTATTATCCAGTAATGAAGATGAAAAACCCAAAGTTAAAATTACCAAGTTGTGTTGGAGAGTTCCTCATCTTACTGTAGCGATTCCGCAAGAATTAGCACTTACCAAAATTATTGACAAAAATAGTGATATACTAATAACCTTCCGAAGCTGGGAATTAGTTGAATATCCAGAGTTATTGGAAACTACGAGGCACAACTGGCCCGTAAAAACATCTACAAAAGTCGAAACGCCACGTCATGTTCTAATTGCTTTTCAGAAAAATAGACGTGGTAATCTAAAAATGGATATGAGTAAATTTGATCATTGTAATTTAAGAAATATGAATGTCTTTTTAAATTCAGAAAGATATCCTTACAATGATCTTCAACTTGACTTTGAAAATAATAAATTTGCTACTCTGTATGAAATGTTTACAGACTTTCGTCAAGGGTATTATAACTCTCCAGTGGAACCAATTTTTAATCCGAAAGAATTTAAAGAAAATGCTCCTATAGTTTACATTAATTGTTCACATCAAAGAGATTTACTACAAACAGGTCCAGTAACCATGAGAATTGAATTTGAAACCAAGGAAAAAATTCCCCCTAAAACAGCGGCATATTGTGTTATAATTCATGATAAAGTTTTCAGTTACAATCCATTAACAAAAATTGTGAAACAGTTGTAATACAATTTCCTTAAGATAAAATACTCTTTTTAAACAAACCGCTACTTACGCTTAAGAGCGCACGCGTCAATTTTGATATTTATTAACGTAGCCAAACCAGAATTCTTCATTTATATAATGTCTTACGAGATTTCAGTTCGAGTATTAGATTTTCAACTTCAGTTGCAGAAATTAAAAAAACAAATAAGTGAATATCAATTAAAAGTAGAAATGATCAAGAAATTCAAATATTTGAAAATATGAAACTTATTCTAGATCTTCAAGGATTCAAAATTGAAAATAATAAATTTATTGTAAAGGAATTAGCAGCGTACGATGGGCAAAAGACAAGTCATTTTATTTTCAAAGCTCCATTTCCGATGGGTCATTTACCATCCTATTTACACAAACAAGCTCTGTGGTTAATAAAAAATTACCATTGCATTGAATGGTGTGAAGGATTTACACCATTACACAAATGTGGAGATATCATAAGAGATTTAAGCGCTAAGGTGGACTATGTTTATGTAAAAGGGGAAGAAAAGGCAGATTTCGTAAAGAAGTATTCCATGAAACCAGTTATCGAGATTGATGAACAACCCACCCTAAAGAAAATGGATCCTTGCTGCTTTTATCATCAAAAAATACCATGTGTATGTGCATTATCAAATGTTTATTACCTTTACAACAATTTTTTTATGTAATAAAAGACTTGATTACAAATTATGTGTTTTATTTTCTAACATTGTTTTAATACATGAAATATTATTATTTAATCCTAGTTCTTGAAGTTTACATATTAAAATATCTATATTTTTATTTTTTAAATATTCGCTACAACATTTAGCTGCTAGTAAACATAATTCCGCATGTTCCATATAATTTAAAAACAATATAATATTCTGCGCTTCACTTTCTTGACCTTCATATGCATAAAACTCGGAACAGGCTGCGGACATCAAAAACTCTTCATACATTTCTCTTATTAATAATTCCATAATAAATCCTACACTAAAACCTCCCTGTTTCTCAATATCTCTTTATCTCTCTCTTCCTCTTCCACGATTTCTTTTAATATATCAGGATCTTTTATATAATCCTTCAATATCCTTAAAAAGTAACTGAATCCTATTTTCTTTATTTCATGAAAGAACTTCGGCAAATTTTGGGTTTTTCTATAATTTAAACAGGCTTCTGCAGCTAATTGGTATTGGAAGGCAGTCTCATAATATACCTGTGCCCACTCGGGGTGTGTTTTCCTTAGCATTGCATTCTTTAATTCGGAATTTTGAAGTTTAGTAAACTGTTTACCTAATTTGATTATTTCATTTTGCAAATCACTGTTCATAACTACCACTTATTTTTAATTTAACACTGTTCTTTATTAGTGGTGAATCTTCTATATAAGCTTAAGACTAGTTGTAAATGAATGTAGCTCGCTCAGATTCAGTCCTTTAAAATACCAGCTCCCCTCCAACTGCTACCAGCTCCCCTCCAACTACTGTGGTGGTTAGGAAGGAGGTAGGAGGTGGAGCAAAAAGAGGCGGAGTTTATGAAACCAATCGGAATAGGGGGCGAACTTGGGCAGCCAATCAGAAACAAGGTCATTCTTGGCTGACCAATCAAAAAAGTGGTGGGGGGGTCAACTAGAAGCCCCCTATTCCCACTACTGCTACTATATATAGAAATGATGTAGTAAATATTATTGTGGCTAGAAACTTCTAGAACATGCCGAAAAACGTGTTTACAATGTAGAGGTCTCGAGCGGGTCGAACGGTACACTCGGAGCGTCAAATGCCGCACGTTTGAACTTATACTTGCTCCGGACCCTTTTGAAATGTTTCATGTGTATGTGTTTTATTTTGGAGCCAAATTAGTCAGTTAGCTGTAGAATTTTGTACAGTACGGACGTGTATTCTTACCACGAGGCTCCGAAATATTTGTACACATCGTGTGAAATTTACTTGAAAAATGTATCGAGAATCGACCAGATTTTCAACTGACAGAGCAGATCGGACTAAAAAAGAAAGTTTAGAGGTAACAGATTCACAGGTGAAAATGATACGTCAAAAATAAGTGCATCGGCTGCAAAAATTGCAAAGAAAGACACGGACTTTGAAGAGAATGTTGATCAAAGCCTATCTTAAGATATAATAAACTTTTCTTTATTACTGACATTACAGTCAATTGTGATTTGCAAAACTTGCCGGCAGCCTGTCAAACCTGTACGGACGTATGAATCGTGTGCAGATGTTGAGAATAAATTCACTTTTTTATGCGAAAATTGCCAATTTTTATACTTGTCTTACTATGTCCCTGACGCTGTACCATCTTGCCCCGCATAAGGAATAAGATGGGGAAAAACAAAGATATTTAAAAAAGCAATTATTTTATGTTATAGTTTAGGAAGACTGATGTTTTCTTTCTAAAATTAATAGGTTAATACCATGGAAATTACTTTTTAGATCTAGATCTCTCATTATAAAAAACCTCAAAGTACGAAATTAAGCTATTATTAAGACAAATATTTAAAAAAGAGTTTTAAAAAATTATAACTCTGACATGTATTTCAAAAACTCAATTTTTGGACTAAGGTCGATTGGGCTAGATTCTCATATTTTTGCCTCACCCTAAAATTAGCCTATTTCGTTGATATTTGAAACTAAAATGTGCACTAATTGAAAGTTTATGATTTTTTTTTTTAATTTTGAGAAATTAATTATTAATGTTGAAGAAACTGAGTAGCATAATATATTTCAGTTGAATAAAAGTTTTGATATTAAAAATCTAATATTTCGACAATGAAATAAGATAAACAAGTGTATTTTTATCTCATTTCAAAGGTTGGGTCACGTGAAATACCAAAAGAATATCAGTGACATAAAAAAACTATTAAATTCGCCCCTTAGACAATATAAAACTACCCCCCATACAAAGTACGAAATAAATTATAAAATATCTGGAAAAAATTTTGTCCTTGGGTCATTATTTAAGCTGATCATTAAGCATACAACAGATATTATTGGAATAATGTTTTTAACCTATTAGGACACATTTTATGACCTGTTTGTTAATGGTCGTCACTTCATATGGGACATGAAAGCAAGTAAAGAAATATTAATACTAGCTAGACATATCCTGAAAAATTTACCTTTTATATATTTTTAGAAAAAAAAGTCTTAATTGTAGAACATATTTACAAATGTGATGTTTCTGATTCAAGGATTTCAAGGTGAAAACCACACTCTTATCTCCATAAAATGTTATATATTAGAGTATTAAATTTTTTTCTCTTACCAATCGATGGTCTCAGTATGACAACGGGCAAATTGTCCTTCTGCTCAACCACTAACTCTTCAGACAATGCTTTGGTGAAAGTGTAAGGATTGTTTATGTCTCCTAGTAATCTGAAAATAGAATAAACAATAATTAACATTTTAGTTTATGAAATGATATGATATTATGTTAACATTTATAGGTCCACTTCAGAATTTGATTATATTTTAAATTCGAAGATACATTACTGGAAGAGAGAGAAAGGGCGAATCACTCTATTTGAATCAGGTGCGGACCCAAGGGGGGGCGATTGCTCCCCCCCCCCCAAGAGCTTTGAGTTCAGGAAAGTAGACACGATTTTGCTTCTTATACTATAGTTTATTTCAGAACTAGAGAGAGTAATAAATCATTTTTTACCCTTTTTTTCTTCGCACACTACCTGTATTGTTTAGTCCATTGAGATTTAAATTCAATTAATTTTTACGTGTTACAGTTAAAATTAGACCTACTTATTTTTATTTCTATTGCACTGACATCTTAATTTAATTTATTTTATTATATGGAAATCCGATAGCTCCAAAAAAATAAAATAAACATGTTAATTCTATACGCTTAAGAAAAAGACACAAATACAATAATAAAATAATAAAAAAAATTACGGCTAATTGAAATTAAATATATATAAAGTTAAAAAGTGGGACACACTAAAATAAAAATATATAAAAAAATATAAAAAAAACATTAAACAATAAAATTCAACAAAAACAAAAATTTAAATAATAAATTGTGTTTACACTGGTAAATATTACATATCTAATTCGTAATCAAAATCAGTGATCTCTTAGCTCAGATTAATTATAAATGATTCTTCTATCTCACCGATCATGAGATCGAGTTTCCACATTTTGTTTTAGTTTTTTATTATATGGATTTTTCCCAATTTTCAAATTTTCCGCAATAACTTTATTCCAAAAATCTTTCAAAAGTTCAGTTAAATTACTAATTTTGTAAGTTGTGTTATTTCTAACAACTCTAACTTTTACTTGAGAGGCATATTTCTTCTCCAAAGGACAATTTCAAGACAATCTATAAGAACGGATTTCCTATCTGGTTTTTCCCAGCAAAAATTATGTTGTCTGAGCAATTTCCAGAGCTCAGTTCTTTTACTTTCAGATAAATCCCGATCTTCATTGATTTTAGTTAGAATTTTGTCGACGGTTGGGATCTGCTTCTCATAATAAAATGTATGTACAACTCCTTTTATTGCAGTTTTCATCTCCTCTTCCAATGAGGTTTTTCGCCTGCCCGTGATCGAATGTGGCTTGGAAATACTAACAATTCCAGTCGTTTTTTCTCCTTCAGTATTCGGTATATAGTAGATTTTCCAACTCCTGTCATGTTGGAATACATCTCAACAGAGCTTTTAACATTATTATCTCAATATTGATATCTTAAGGCATCATAAACATTCATCGTAATAGGTTTTTTGTTGGGGAAAAATGCCCTGGTTTAACGATTTTGGAATAAATATATAAGTGGAAGTCATATCTTCTGGGTATCTCACTAATCTCAAATAATATATAAAAACAAGCGCAAACAAGATAAATCACTAAGGGCACACTGTCAGGTGTACTTTGCTCACTGACAGGAAAGAAACTGAACTATCAGAAATTTTATTGTTGCAGTATATTTATAAAAGTTTATAATATTTAAATATAATTAGATTTGCGGCAGTCCTCAGTTACCTGCGGCACTGGAGCAGGTACGATGGACGTTTCGGTAATAGTTTTATTACTCTCTCTAGTTCTTAAATAGGGTATAGGAATGGGTATGCTTGCGATCGCCCCTCCCCTTCCCTAGAGCTTTGAGTTCAGGAAAATAAAACCGATTCTGCCTTTTATATTAGGAATTTGTATGCTGCTGGCACTCCACCCCCCGTTGACAACTTGTTTTTCCCCCGATTCTGCCTCTTATACTAGGAATGGCATCCCCCCCCCCCTGTCGGCAACTTGTCTTTTCTTGTGATCGTCTCCCCCTCTTCAAGAACTTCAAATTCAGAAATATAAACTCGACCTTGTTTTTTACACTAGAAATGGGAATGTTGCTGGTGTCTCCCCCCCCCCCCTACGTCGACAACTTACTTTCACTTGCCATTCTGTACTTTTGTGATATCACCGCCCCCCCCCCCAAAGAGAGAGGCTGCATTCGCCCCTGATTTGAATCCTAGAAGAAATAGCAAAAAAATGGAGTTCAATATCAAATCTAACAAAGAAAGAAGTTTAGAATCTAGTTTTCAAAACTAGAAGTTTCTATATTAAATACTATACAGAAAAGAAAACTAAAGTGAAGAAATAAATAAAACAATGTCTAATTTTATGCAACATACAGGGTGATTCAAAAATCGATCACTAAACTTAAGGGGGTGATTCTACTTGACAAAATAAGGGTAGAGCTTCATATGATTTTTTTTTAAAAATGTCATTCGTTTTCGAGTTACAAGCCGTCCAAGTTCAAGTTTTTATTTTTTGTTTTTTGAATTACTCGCTTACAGGAAAACCGATTTGACTAATATTTGAAAGATAGGCTAAGTCTTCTGCGCTTCATCATTTTAGTAACAATTCTCATTGATTGTTTGCCGCTAGAGGGCACTTTACCTACATTGAAAATTGTTTTTTTGTCATAATTTTTTAGTGTTGACAGCTACAG
Organism: Diaprepes abbreviatus; assembly: GCA_034092305.1. Taxonomy (NCBI): domain Eukaryota; kingdom Metazoa; phylum Arthropoda; class Insecta; order Coleoptera; family Curculionidae; genus Diaprepes; species Diaprepes abbreviatus. Next base: position 6,296,792 of record JASJET010000194.1, on the reverse strand, counting down.
TAGTTTTTGGCATAATTTCTGAAAGACTGATGCCAGGCCTTTAAAAAAGGTGCTCTTTATTTACATCGCTAAACCCAACGGTTTAGACGTAAATCACCCTTAAAAATTAAGTGGTAAATTTACTTTTCTCATTTCATTACCACCAGCTACCAGGTAAATAGCTATCAAAGTATACTAGAGCTGTCAGTTTAACATCAAATAAATTCGCTTTTTAAACTATTTAATTTATAATCTTAAAATAACTAATAATGGCTAATCAGTAAATATTCATATTATGGATTATTGCGATATACATTTAATTGATAAAAATTAATGAAACAGTACTAAACAAACTAAAAAAGGTTCTCAAAATGTCCCCCATTTTCTTCCATACATTTCCTAACACTCTTCAAAAAATGTCGCCTAACTCGATGAAAAATTTCTGGTGTTTCTTTAATAATTTGGCACTTTTCGATTATCCTGAAGCGAAGATCCTCGACGTTGATTACTGGAATATCGTACACCAATTGTTTCAAATGACCCCAAAAGAAAAAATCCATAGGATTAAGGTCTGGTGACCTCGCTGCCCATGCCAATGGTCCACTTCGTCCTATCCATCGCTCAGGATACGTTGCATTCAAATACTGTCGGACACCTATACTAAAGTGGGGCGGAGCTCCGTCTTGGAGGATCCACATGTTGGCCCTTACTTCCAATGGCACATCTTCCAGATACAATGGGAGACGATTTTGGATAAAATCTAAGTATACGTCACCAGTTAATGGGCCATCAAAGAAATGAGGACCAATAAGGTAATCTCCTATTATCCCTGCCCACACATTTAGTGAAAATCTACGCTGATGTTTCGTTTCTACCACATTGTTTGGGTTCTCGTAAGAATATGTGTGGATGTTGTGTAGATTTGTTATGCCATCACGAGTGAAACCAGCTTCGTCAGTGAATAATATGACGCCAATTAATCGATTATCGTGTTCATACTTAGCTAGGATCTGATTGCACATTTCCAACCGTCTCGGCCGATCATCGTCATAAAGAGCCTGCACCTTTTTTGAATGAAACGGGTAGAGTTGTTCTTCTCTTAGTATCCTCCATGAACTAGCCTGACAGAGCCGCACTTCATTCCCAATTTTTCTAGTACTAATACCTGGATTATCTTCAATAATTTCAAGCACTCTTTCTTCTTGTTGCACGTTTCTAGCAGTTCTAGGTCTTCCCCTATTTCCATTATAACTTTTAAAGGAACCACATTCCGCAAGCCTCCTGTGCACACTGGAAAATGTTTGAGCATGAGGGATATTTCTTTCCGGATAACTCTCCATATAATATCTTCTTGCCAACTCTGCATTACCATTTGCTTTTCCATAACAAAAATGGATATAAAAATATTCGATATTTGAATATTGGTGATTAGCCATTATTAGTTATTTTAAGATTATAAATTAAATAGTTTAAAAAGCGAATTTATTTGATGTTAAACTGACAGCTCTAGTATACTTTGATAGCTATTTACCTGGTAGCTGGTGGTAATGAAATGAGAAAAGTAAATTTACCACTTAATTTTTAAGGGTGATTTACGTCTAAACCGTTGGGTTTAGCGATGTAAATAAAGAGCACCTTTTTTAAAGGCCTGGCATCAGTCTTTCAGAAATTATGCCAAAAACTACTGTAGTTGTCAACACTAAAAAATTATGACAAAAAAACAATTTTCAATGTAGGTAAAGTGCCCTCTAGCGGCAAACAATCAATGTGAATTGTTACTAAAATGATGAAGCGCAGAAGACTTAGCCTATCTTTCAAATATTAGTCAAATCGGTTTTCCTGTAAGCGAGTAATTCAAAAAACAAAAAATAAAAACTTGAACTTGGACGGCTTGTAACTCGAAAACGAATGACATTTTGAAAAAAAATTATATGAAGCTCTACCCTTATTTTGTCAAGTAGAATCACCCCCTTAAGTTTCCTGATCGATTTTTGAATCACCCTGTATATTAAAGCTTCGTCTTAAAGATAAACAATAAGACAAAGAACGTTGTCAAAAAAAAGAACAACGAAATCTGAAAGAAAAACAAGAACAAGCAAAATGTCATCAAAAATAAGAACAGCGTCGTTTAACAGAAAAATAGGAAAACGAAGCTTTTCCCCGAAGAGAAAAATAAGAAAATGAATGTGACATTAAAAAAAAAAACTGGGAAGAATGCTGTTAAAGAGATTAATTATTACTTGGTAAATAGACATAAAAAACCATTGTAGAAGAACAGCAATAATTCAATCAAAATATACTAAGAAAGAGATAGGCAAAGTACAAGGCGTAGGAAAAGTAGTAGCGTTTTGCGTACCAGTAAAATGAGTGGTAAAATGTAAACAAATCGGCAAAGCTATAGCTAAAACATTTTCTTACGCAAGAACTTGAACAAGCCAGGAAGTTTATAAGGAAGCATAACAATATTTTAAAACAAAAAATAATAATATCGGTAGAATGAACATCATCCATCAGGAAAAAAATAGTGACAGTACACAACTAATATGTCAGCCACTTAAAAAGTTCATATTTTAGCATTAGGAATTTGCACTAGCGTTTTGTATAAGCCTTATAGAGACATCCTGTAGAACGCTATTCGACACTTAAGTACTTACTTTGATGTATTCCTTTCGATAACATCCTCGCTCAATCGTTCAACAGTTTGGATGATCTTGTGAGGATCTGCCGGAGGTGGGTAGGGCTTCTCATATAGTATTCTTTCTTCTAAGTGACAGTACGCGGTGGAAACGTGAGCAAAACACTACAAAGAAAAATATTAAAGTAGGAACTTTTCATAACAACTAGAAACATTCAATTTTAATTTACACTTTTTAAAATACTATATAATAATATATACAATTTTGTTTAGCGATGAAGAGTTCCATTTGTTTTAGAGCTAGTTAATTAATTGATTTGATTTGTTAAATCAAAATGATTCGTTCTTTAATGATTAATTATTCTAGTATTAGTAAAAATAATAATAACAATAGTGACTACAACCAGCCACTGTAAAATCAATACTAACTGGATCAATGAAGAACAACAAGTTTGCCAAGATTATAGTCAGAATTCGAAACCTTCACTACCGAGGAAACTACTGGCTTAAAAAGTCTCGGAGTATGCACCAAGGACTGACTGTTCTGATAAATGATGTTTTGCTTGATCCACAGAAAATGGCCTTGTTTCTTCCAGGAGAAATCACACATCTTTTGCCAAGAATAAGCATAATATAAAAGATCCTGCCAAATATTGGCCAATTACGTAGAATCCCACGCTGCACAAGGTACTCATATCCTGCTTGACACAGCGTATTTACGCATCTTGCGACCAAAACAATATTATAGCAATTCAGCAGAAAAGGTATGCCAGAGGCTACAATCAGGACTACATCAAATGAAATAACTTTTTTGCCGTCTAAGTGGACTACCAAAAAGCAACTATACTGCAAATATAAAGAGTCGATGAATATGTTGTGTCTTTTTTAGAAAACCTCACATCAACTTGGGGAACTAGAATCCAAATATAAATATCTTCCAGTAACAACATTGAGACAGACACAATTCCAATACGCAGGAGAATATTGATTCATTAAGCCCATTATGGTTCTGTCTGGCCATATCACAGCGTTTAAATCAGAGGCGACATCAGAATTATAAACAAGAGTGAAGAGGTAATGTGACAAAATCAATTTCTGTATTTGGATGCTCTTAAATTGAAGGCTGCCACCAGAAATCAGAGGAAACGAATATTCGATACTTTTGAGATATAGGAGTGCTAACCGGCATTGATAAATGCAGCCCTTTAAATACAACGCTACTAGAGAAAAGAAATTCATAAACTCCGCGATGCAGCAGGTACAATTACAACAGATAGAGAAAAATTACTCCAAATAGTGGAAGATTTCTACAGCGCGTTATACAAAAAGTACACCATTGACAATAACCTAACAAACATTCTAAATGTCTGCAATCAAGGCTCAGAAGATATACCAGAAATTGAAGTGGCCTTACAAGAAATGAAAAACAACAGAGCCCCAGGAGAAGATGGCATTGTTATTGAAAGTATTAAAGCAGGAGGGGAAAAATTAATAAATGTTCTCAAAGTCCTATTTAATTAATGTTTAGAGACCGGACAAATGGAACAATGCCATAATGATAATCATGCATAAGAGAGGCGATCCCACCGACCTAAAAAACTACCGTCCAATCAGTCTCCTCTCCCACATGTACAAACTATTTATAAAAATAATAACAAGACGATTGACTCCCAAATTAGAATCAGATCCGGTTATGGTACAAACGACCACTTGCTAGTTATGAAAACGCTCATAGAAAAAACAGTGAAGTACAACAAACCACTGGTCTTAATATTTGTGGACTACGGGAAAGCGTTCAATTCAGCAGACCAAAACAAAATATTTGCTGCACTAGCTGATTGTAGAGTCGACCACAGATATGCAGCTTTAATTAAGAATATATATAATAGCGCAACAGCAAGTGTGAAAGTCCATTCCAAAATAACATCTACATTTAGAATAGAACGTGGTGGACGATTAAGTGATAACATCTCACCAAAACTATTTACAATGCTGCTAGAATACATGTTTAAAAAAATAGGTTGGGGGAACATGGGAGTCAATATAGATGGTGAACGGTTAAACCACCTACGCTTTGCTGACGATATCGTGTTAATTTCTGACAACCTTGAAGAAGCCCAAGAGTTAGTAAGGACACTGAATGTAGTGTCAGATGTGGTAGGTCTAAACATTAACCGTGCAAAAACTCAATGTATAACAAACTTTGTTCCAAGTGGCAACATATCCCTAAACGAATTTGAAATCGAGTATGTAACATCTTATAAATATTTGCACCATGAACTGAGAATAAACCGAGATAACCAGACCTGCGAAATTCAAAGACGCATAACACTAGCATGGGCGGCATTCGGCAAGCTGAGAAAGGACGTATTTAAAAGCAATATACCGATTTCCTTGAAAAGAAGGGTTTATGAACAGTGTGTGCTTCCTGTGCTCACATACGGTGCAGAAACTTTAACACTCACTAAGAAAAGCTGGGAAAAAATTAAAGTGACTTAGCGAGCCATAGAGAGGTCGATGTTAGGAATAACACTGAGAGATAAAGTTCCAAATGTAATTATTAGAACTAGAATAGGGATCAAGGATGCTATAGAAAGTATAACATATATGAAATGGAACTGGGCCGGACATGTGGCGAGAATGGAAGACGCTAGGTGGACTAAACGCATTATAGAGTGGCGTCCTAGGTTCCAGGCATTTAGAAGTAGGGGCAGACCTCCAACACGGTGGACTGATGATATCAAGAGAATCGCAACAAACTGGATTTAATCAGCACAAGATCGGGAACATTGGAAACGATTGAGGGAGGCCTATGTTCAGCAGTGGATGCTACAGGCTGTGTGATTATGAGAGAAAAGGTATAAGCTGAAACATTTGAAATATAAAACGGTCAAGCATTGCGGCAATAAAGACAGAACAGACTTATAAATATTTTATCATGAAACAGGCATAAAGAATTGACTAAAAAGACGAGTGAGATAGGTTACTATACTGGTATTTAAGGGTGCAACACCTCACAATTAGTGAGAAGAAATATTAATTAATAACACTAAATCGCCACAGTATATTTGAAGGCTAGTAGCAACACGAGCGAGCAAAAATGCCGAGCTAACCCCTATGTCGGAGAGTAGGGGTCGGTTATTTAGGGCGCCACTGCATCTGTAGCTAGGCTGAATGTAGAAACCTACCGCGATGTCGCATTATTCAAAATAGTTTCAGGAAAATAGCGATAAGAAAGGATAAAAGTAAGAATTTCACTCAAATAGTAGACAATAAAATCGAGATTTATTGAAAAAAAAAGGTACCTAACAGTAAAATTAAATTTTTAATAAAAAACAATCTATAGGCTATTGATTATACGGAAAAAAGGAGGCAATAAGGAATAAATTAGTAACAGCATTTTTATGACTGAGAACGTTCATCTGGCACTCAAAAATGATAAAATTACAAATCAGTTTTCCAAAAATAACACAAATACAATGCATTCTTAACCGACTTCCAAAAGAAGGAGGTTCTCAATTCGTCGATTATGTATTTTTTTATGTATGTACACCCATTACTCCAGAAAGGCTGCACCGATTTGAATGAAATTTTTTAGGTTATATTTAGGAAGTCGCTGCGGTGGTCCCATATCTTTTTAGATGAAATTGGTGCAGTAAAATCCAAGATGGCGCTTACAATATGGCAGCCAAAAAAATTAATTTTGTCCGATTTTCTCCAAAATTGGTATGGGGGAGTTTTTGAGGTTGCACATAACTAATTCAAAACATTTTTAAAAAATTTAATATAGCGGATCCAATATAGAGGACAAAAAAATCAATTTTGTCCGATTTTCACCAAAATTGGTACAGGAGAGTTTTTGGGGTTACACATAACGATTCTAAAATTATTTTAAAAAAATTCAATATGGCGTATCCAATATGGTAGATAAAAAAATAATTTTGTCTAATTTTTTTCAAAATTGTTATATCACATTACGAATTTGATATTATTAAAAAAAAATAAATATGGAGGATTAAAGATTTTTCATCTCTCGATTTTATTTAAAGTCAGTATTGGGGGATTTTTTTAGTGTTAATTACGAAATTAAAATATTTTTTGAAAAACTCAATCTGGCGGATTCAATATGGTGTCCCAAAAATTTTACATTTTTCGACTTTCTCCAAAAATGATATAGAGGGTTTTTGAGGGTATAAATTATGAATTTAATAGTATTTTTTCTGGATTCAATATGACGAACGCAATATAGCTGACTAAAAATTTTACATTTTTCGATTTTGTTCAAATGTGGAACTAAATCGTTTTTAAGGATGTAAATAGCGAACATAAAATTATTTTAAGAAAATCTAATATGTGAGATGCAATATGACCGTTTAGAAATTTGAAATTTCTGGATTTCATCTAAAATTGGTACTGGGGGGCTTTGAAGGGTTTAGATTTAGATTAGATTAAAACGTTAAAATTATTTTTTTGAAATGACGGATCCAATATGGTGGGTTGAAAATTTTACCTTACTCGCATTTTTTTCAGATTTGGTATTAGGGAGTTGAGGGGTGGTGTATTAAGAACATGAAGTTAATTTTTTACAGCTATTAGATTGATGAAATACAATATGAGGGAATAAAAATTTTACATTACCCTTATTTTATCTGAAATTGATATTGCGAGGTTCTTGGGGAGTATACAAACTCAATATGCATATATAATATATATATATATATATATATATATATATATATATATATATATATATATATATATATATATATATATATATATATATATACGTCCCAAATTCTCTAAATATCGATATTGGAAGGTTTTGAGGCCTATATTACCAATCTAAATATAATTTGAAATTTAAAATAGTAGATTTACATAGTGGATAACAGACTAAATATTTGTTTGACGCAATTTCATAGGTATTTGGAGAACTCTAAGAATCAAAGAATTTTTAGTGGTTTATTTTAGGGTGATTTACAACTTTGGATAAAATGGGTACTTTTTTGCCACCTTGGAGTCATTGTGAGGTACATTAATCTCGATTAGCCCTTAGTTCAAATAATTTATGGATATCGTAATGAATTTAAAACTAAAAATTGAAAAATAAAATTTTTATAAAAAAATTGAATCGACTTCTAAAAGTGCACTAAAAAGTGAAAAATAACTAGAAGTTTTTATATGAAATTGAAATTTTTGAAGTTGGCGCCAAATTATTTCTAGATGAAATAAATGACTACTAATATATTAAAATATGGTAAGAAAGCAATTACAAATAAAGTACTTTTAATCTGCTTATGCGAATCACAATTTGTCAAGTATTAGTTTGGCGCCGACTTCAAAAATTTTAATTTCTAGTTATTTTTCACTTTTCAGCGCATTTTTGGGAGTCGGTTCAATTTTTTTTTTTTAATTTTATTAGTATACACATAAGTTAGAATTTCTTGTAGAGAATGAAATTTTCTATGAAAGCGTAATCTTCGAATGTCGAGAAAAATCATTTTTCTTGCAAAATAAATGCAAAAATAAAGAGAAAACAATTAAAAATTCGCTTTTTTTTCAAATTTTGTCCAAAACTTTTTATTAAGTAGATATCGGTATAGGCATTGCTTCAGGGAAAAAAAACTTTTCACCCGGTAAAATTTTTTCGATAAAATTTGCCTAAGATAAAGCCATTTCAAATTTACCAATTTTTATCGATTGTTCTTTCATATAATTTTATTAGCATTTTTAATTTAAAAAATATATATTTATATAATGAAAGTTATTGTTATAGTAATTTTATTATAATATCCTCCATTAATTCAAAGAAATTGCTTGATTTCCTTAAGGCGGCATTTTTCAAGGTCATTTGCGTCATAAAAACCCATTATTTTGACCCAAAAATTGTCATTTTTAATACGTTGAAATTCAACGAGGAAAAACGATTTTTACCTGAAACTTTCAAAAAATGCTTAGGAAAAGCATAATGAAGGGGAGAGTTACATAATATGCATACAAAAAAAACTTAAAAATAGCATTTTTTATTACTTGAGTACACACAAGTTCCTGGCCGTCAGAAAAGACATGTTTTTTCAATATCATTTAAAATCTAGCCAACATTTCACAAATTTTATTGGAGTCTCCCCTTGTATTTTTACAAACACTATTCTGTCTAAAAAATCACAACAAATGGATATTTATTTTAAAAAATTCAACGTATATAAAAAAAACTAGTAAAAAGTGACAAATCATAATTCCCGGGTCGGCCCTAGGTCTATTCAAAAACTGTAATTGATGTGACCTGAACAGTCTGACATTGGTGTTCTTTTTTTATTTGCACTCAACCAGAAGAAGATAACTAATAGTCGGCGTAGAACGTTACTGTTAGGATACCGGAAGTTGATTTAGTTCGGCCTTGTTGGCGCAGCAGTCACTGCCGAATAATGAATGGAAATATTTCAAATGGGAATGATTTCTCTAGATTAGGATTCTACAAAAATAAATTAAAACAAAATGTCATAAAAAAAAGATCTTTCATCTTCGTTACCTTTGTGGTAATGCATAAGTATGTCACTGTCGTGAACAGATACGGAAAGGAAAAGTAAAAAAATATGCTACAGGAACTTTCTGAACCTTATCATAAGAGGTTTTTAATTTCTTATTTATTGTTAATTTTGTTACAAATAAAACTTTATTTGAAGTTTAAAAAATTTGTAGAATTCTTCCATTTCAGGAGATTTTTTCATAACATACTGTCAAAAGGTAAGAATTTTACTTGTAATCTTATAAGGTTGACCACATTGAGGATATTTTTTTAACATTGTGTATTTGATATTATTTGTGTGTTAATACTTTCTAGCATCAACGAGTTATTTAGAAACGATAATAAAGTCATTTAAAAAGCGAAAATGCATTGGAGTCCAATCACATAAGAAAATTCAGTTTAATGTTTATTTAAAAAAAAATCCCTTGCTAGTATGAAGAAAAAATCAGACAGCGTTGAGGTAAATTAAACCTTTGTTCAGCATTATTAATTATGAATTATAATTTTTTTTTACAGATTTCATTAAACAGATCTGGAGATCTTGAAATTACAACTTATGCTTGTCCAAGGGAGATAAAATGTCACCATATTGATACTTTGGACAGGAAACATGCCAGTAAAAATGTATCGAGGTGAAAATGAGCCAGGAATAACTAAATAAAATAAAAATGAAATTAAGCGTAATACTGTAGGATTTATTAAGTTGTGGCAAACAGATACTACAGCAGGGGTAAGATGTAAATTTACCCATTATTGAAGACAATCTTTCTCAGATGGTTTTGTCAACTCATCTGACAAAATTAAATATTTGCCATTAATTATGATATCATTAAGAAAATTGCAAAAGTTGCCACTAGACAAATTGTAATAAAAATTGGTACCTAAGAATAAAGTTCACTTAACTGCAAGCAATTTGGTGACCATTTTATCGGCTTATCTAGGGAATCGATATCCTGATGACCTGTTTAAAAATCTTACTGGTATATAAGTATTTAGTTAGAAAATATGAAACATAAAACCTTTTTGTTGTTTTCTATACTACATTTAACACTTCCTTTATAAATACAGTTCAATAATATTTTAGGTTTCTACAATCTTTGTGGTATCAAATCCATTCAGTGAAGAACCTATAATAAAAATACCATAGATTTTCTTAAAAAAGAATTACATTTAGATGTCAGTATGAACAAATACGTGAAAATTTTAATATTTAACAAAAATTGAAGTGTTACCTCTGTCTCTGAACATTAAGAGAAGTAACGGTACAGATAGAATATGATACTTTATGGAAAGAAAGTTTAGTAATATTAGAGAATTTTTATATTCATCAGTATTTACCAAAACTTTTAGGAAATTAAGTAATTTATCAAAAAAGTTGTAAATAGATGTATATATTTATGTAGATTTAAGTATTATTTAATTGTAAATATACTATTTTATCTATGGTTTATGCATATTTGCTCATTATCATTTAATATAATCGCTTTAATATGCAATTATATTGATCTGTAATTTGCTAGGTTTAAGTAATAAATACATATTGTTTTAAAAGATGTTATTGTTAATATTTTAGTTTTATATAAATGCCATTAAACGTTTTTATTTTGGATGTATCCAAATTTCATGTTTTTTTTAATTGTAAAAAATAAATTAGTTTTTACCTGGAAAAATTAAACAAAAATGTCCTAATCTTAAGAAATAAAACAACACCTACGAAAATATTTTCTTTTTATTGATACTTAAATAAAATTATATGATTTACTAAATATAAAAAACAGCAAAAAAATATTTATAATTTGGAAACATTTATTTATTCAATAATATTCCCCATCTTCTTTTATTAGAGGATACTGGAAATTAAAACACATAAATGATATTCAAAAATTCTACGAATAGCTCTTTCAACATGTATTTTTACCCTTGCTATAGTTTGTGTTTCATACACTTTAAATTCTGTGGAAAATAAAAATAGTGGGATATTTAAGGATGCCTGCAGGAAGTAATTCCTTGATCAGTAATCATTTATCAGCTAGTATAAGATCACTAAAAAATTATTTGTTTCAAAATGTTCTATAACTTTTTTGTCCGACATAGATTCTGGATATGCCTTGCTCACAAAAATAATTACATCATTTGGTGATACACCTTCGAAATCTTTCTGTGTTTATAGGAACTGTAAGTCTTCCTTGGACTTTCTAGGTTTGTTGGAAGCGATGAGTAAATTTCTGTGCAATGTAATTTTCTACAATTTCTAATTGTTTAAAATGCTGTTGGAAACAAGCTTTCGTCTTCATTAATTAGTTAAAAAGAACTTAACGCAGTGTTATATTTGTTACTGTAGTACTTTACAACTAAAGCAGATGTCCCAAATCAAATTTGATTAATATTTGATAGTAGCTTAACTTGCTATGCTGCATAATACCTAATATTAATTATTTACTAATAATTAAAAGTGTTCATAGTTTTGAACAGTGTGCCCCTGAATTTCTGCTTACACTTTTGGATGTTGATACCATATCTTCTACAATGGAATTTTTCCGTTTACATCTTGAAGGGCTTAAAGATTCAAAAACAATTGCTAAATAAGGCCCAGCTATTATTATTGTTTTCCACTGTGGAAAGAATGACTTTGTCATCTGTTTCTTTCAAAGCTATTTTCCTAAAAAAAAGAAAGTATATATAAATATGCAGTTCTCTTAAAAAAAGTAATACTATTTCTTAAAATTTCATTTCTAAATATTTTCTGTTATATTTCTAGATTTCAGTCAAAAAAAAAGTAATGAACAGGCCTCTTAAAAAAAAAGTTTATATTTTGATATAGATACATACCGTTTCTCTCGAGAAGGAAATTTAAGTTTCCTTTGAATGTTAAATTTGATCCACTTCTTTGATCCGTATTTACAAAATTACAGTTGCATAGTAATCAAAATTTTGAGGGTTCTCTGTCTTCTGTCCTACAAATTTGAATTTATATATAAAATTGTAACAAAATGTATTGCCAGGTTTCTTCTTCAACATATTTTCTGACATAAATGCTATTATAAGTAGATACCTTGTTAAAGAAATCCATTTTTTTTTTGTTTCTCTTGAATCTGCAGCAAATGCAAAAAGTTTCATATCTTATGGTCAATGTAATGCTTCCAGCCAGGTACAAAACCATTTTGGTGAATTTATAAAGCTAGAAACATAATAATTAATAAGGATTATCATAGAAACAAACACTGATTTTTGCATGCTATTTTTTGTAATGTAAAATGTACCATATTGTACCTACCTATTATTTTTGAAAAAACAGGAGTCCCCACCTGCGATGAAATGCTTACGTTGTTTTATTTAAAGCCTTTTTTACAATTTTAAAAATATTTATGTTTTTCTGGCTTTGTGTTCCGATATTGAACACATCATGCAAAATTTATTCTTTATTCCTAGAAACAATGTTTTTGTTTGTATGTCAATCTTTAACCTAACTTTTAGGTTATACGAGTCAAAATTTACAACATCTTAGGTTGAAATTAAATAAGTTGTCAAGGTCAAGTGGTTAGTCGGGGCCAGACATGAACTTGAGATATAAAACGCCAGAATATAATTTTATTTCCGTTTTTGCTAAATAAAATGCAGGATGCCATATGTTTCAAAAAAAAAAGAGACTCATGGATTGCTGATAATAATATCTGTCGAATTTGAAATCCAATAATAACCCTTAAAATTCTAAACATTATTCACTAAATATTTCCTTATTTTTTATTCTGCAACATTTTAGATTTAGTGCTAGAAAGTGACCAAAAAGTCATTAAATTTAGGTAACATAATGTAAGATGTAATGTTTGAGACAACACCGCCTTCATCAATGGAGATTTCTTAAATTGAGGATTTACTATTTTTTACGTTAAGAAATTTATTTCTCCCATTCTGCATAAGGGTGACATCTAGTATAAAACAACGGAATTAGTTGTGAATGACAGATAAATGGGCAAAAATGGCGGACCTAATGCTCCCTTAAGCACTGAATTAATAGCAAGTGAAGTTATTGATTGCTACGAAGCTCATATTGAAGGGATCGCATTGGTACCTCAAGTAATGCAAAAAAACTACTACTATACTATACTATACTATACTATCAAATTCAAAAATAATATGAAAATTTTATTACTTAAAGCTGCTTTTCCAAAAATTAAAATCGATGATAAAAATATGATTGTTGTCGATTCAGACTCTTTTCAGCAGAACCTTTTGGGTTATTGACATGAAGAAATAATAGTGTTAGTGAAATGACTTGTTCACTTACCAGTAGCTTTTTACATTCCTTCGCTAAATCTAACATCAACTTAGTTCCTCGAACATTCATCAGAACAGATTGTGTTAAATGTTCATCGAATCTGACCGTTGCAGCAAAGTGAAAAATTATTTCGACTTCATTGGTTAACTTTTCTCTATCTTCTGTGCAAATTCCTAAGTCAGGAAGGACTACGTCACCTGTTATGATATCTACTTTTTGAAAAATGTCTTTCCCTTTCTGCTCCTTGACCATATCGAATAGCTAGAAATATCAGAAATATTTTTGGTAAATATATATAATTTTCTTGTGTGTCTAAATATAAGGTCCGATAACCTCTGTCATGACAAGGATTAAAATCTTTTTAACACTTCATACTTCTAAATATCTATTGTTATCCAACCCAAATAGTCCATTATTATAGACCGGTATTTTGGATTATAAAACTTCTAACCCATTCCCATGAAAAATATATGTGTCTAACAGATTTTGCCAAAGACACCGGATTAAAGAACACAGGTAGTTTGCGAAGAAAAAAAAAGGGTAAAAAATGATTTATTACTCTCTCTAGTTCTTGAATAAACTATAGTATAAGAGGCAAAAACGGGTCTATTTTTCTGAACTCAGAGCTCTTGGAGGGGGGGGGGCGAATAAATATAAACAACCTAAAACAGTGAAGTAGAGTCGCCGACATAAAAATCAAGTTAGGAATGGTATTAAATTGGGGCTGTATTTCTTATAGACAAATTACTGAATGATAAAGGAAATAATTAATTTGGGAAAAAATTTGCATGGAAGTGAACTTTGGAATGGCTCGAAAAGCGTAGGACCCAAAAATGCAGCGAATATTAGGCTTACGAAATAGTACATATCTGTTGGACTTCCATTGTCTTTATTTTTTTTATTGAATATCCCGACGTTTCGGCTAGTAGTTATCTCTAGTCGTTTTCAAGTGAAACTAAATAAATTCCTAAGCTTCAGTACTGTTTATACTTAAAATAAATGCAGGGGAGTGTGACTGAGATGGGTGTAGTCATGCCTGCTATGGCAGAATCCCATTTTTATGTTGCATTTAGTTTACAATTATTATGAAGTGGTTTCCACATTTCTCTTATTTATATCTACAGATGGTTTACTAAAACAACTCGGGTTCTGATGTATAACCGCGGCTTCTTTGAATTTCCGTTTTCTCCAATGTTGTTCTCAGTGTAGTATTTTAGCTTCAGATTATTTTATGTGGTGTCCATGAGTCCAGGCATGGTTGGCGGCACCAGATTTTTCTGTTTCTCCTCGAGATGTGCATTTTTGGTGTTCTTTGATTCTTACGTCAAGTGGTGTCTTTGTTTCGCCAACGTAGGACTTGCCACATTCACATGGTATACACAGTTCTTCATGTCCCTTTGAGTTGTTGGTTTGACCCTAGTGAGTCGACTTCTCAGAGAGTTATTTGAATTGAAAACAACGTTGATTTTATATCGTTTTCCTATCCTTCTAACTTTTTCTGAAATGCTTTTAACATTGGAGATGTTCAAAACTGGTTTTCCTTCTTCATTCATTGTCGATATTGTCTTATTTCTGCGTTGTTCTAGAAATTTATCCATTAGATATACTGGGTATCCATTGGCTGTCGGATTATTTTTAATGTAATCTATCTCTTTTATCAAGTTCTCGTTGGAATTGCGGATAGTTAAGGCTCTATCTACGAGATTTCTTATAATTCCTTGTTTGGTGTTGTTGGAGTGATTAGATGCATAATTAAGGTATTGTCCTGGGTACGTGGCTTTTCTGTAAACCGAACTTCGAATTTGTCTGCCACTTCTTTCAACCAAGAGATCTAAGAATGGTAATTTATTTTCTTCTATTTTCTCCATGGTGAGTTTAATAGTTGGGCTGATATTGTTGTGATAAAAAAAGAAGTTTCGAAATTATTCGTCATTTCCACTATAAATAATAAAAGTATCGTCTACGTATCTGAGCCATAATTTTGGTTTCTTATTTGTGGATTTAATTGCAAACGTCTTGAACCATTCCACGAAAATATTTGCGACCACCGGTGATAGTGAAAATCCCATCGGTAGTCCATCATCCTGGATGTAGAATTTTAAAATATTAGGCTATTATACAAAAGAGAAATGAAAAATGCTTAATGATAATGATATAACGCTGTCCAAAACGTGAATATTAGCTAAAAGTAGGTAAAAATAGCCAAATTAACCATAATAAATTTAAAATGGAATTTTAACGATGAAGATTGTTAACAAAAATGACTTTTATCATTGTTTCGAGTTCATTCCCCAATATTTATAACAAAAATTTAGTTTCTTTAAAATATAAAATAGGGGTTGCAAACCCTTTGATCATTCTTCATATATCTCATATTTGTGACTTTTTGATTTGTGATTTTATTCGAAAATATTTATTAGATGCTGAGATATATTGAAAAAAAATTTAAGGTTTGACTTTGGGGGTGAATTTCACCCCTTAAAAGTGGATGTTAGTCGATAAAAAATACTTATCTATTATTTTTTTAAAGTACTGCAACATATCCAAAAATGATCAAAATCGGTGAGGTTGGGTTGTGGTGGTTCCCTGGTAAGTAACAGCCGGCCACCATTCTTAATGAGACAACACCAATTTAGTCACAATTTAACTTACCGGTCCTGAAAATATCTCCCTTATTCTATCTTCAGGTTGATTACCCTTTTTACTTCTCACCAGCAGAATAATTTTTTTCAGATCAGTACAAGATCTGAGCAATTTCTCGACGAGTACTTTTCCCATCAACCCAGTACCCCCAGTTATAAATATGGTTTTGTCCTTGAACGTCTCGGCTAGACGATCCGGGTATTCTTCTAGGTTTGTAGACATGTTGATAATAATTCTAAAAAAAAAAATAAAGAAAATATTACCTCATTATGATACTGACTTTTGCACGCCACTGCTAGAGATAGTTCATACAGGGTATCACATAGTGACCGTCCATTAGAATATTTCGGAATTAATGCTCTTTGAATCCTGCAAATTTGTATACTGGGGTTTTTGGTAATGCTCTTTTCAGATGAAGTAACAGCAATCTTGTGCGACTTCCGGTTATACGGGGCTACCCTATATAGAACATTTTTAATTTCCGACAACTATTACTCACATTTTTTTGCTCTACTCTAACCATTTTTGAGGACAAAATATTTTTTTCAAATTATGACATTTAACAGAGTGTCGTCTAAAATTGAATATCGTTTCAAAAATGAAATAATAATACTCGGAAAAACTAACAAATTTAGAGCTCTATCTATACAGAGTGTCCAGTAAGTACCTACTAATTTCCCGGAAGCATACAGTTCTATGCTCAAATTCAAAACGTCATCGAGTCGATTCCACAATGCAAACCAATGATAATGCTAGGAGATTTCAATGCTCGTATTGGCAACAAAACTTTACCCGGAGTTAAACATCGGTCCAACGAGGATGTATTGAACTACAATGGAGAACTCCTAATCAACACATGTGCAATTAATGAACTCCGAATTAAAACACATTTTTCGACCACAAACCACAATACAAATATACTTTCAGTAACACTCGAGGACAACAATCAATGATCGACTACATAATAACAAATAGATGCTTACAGCCACCTCAGATATTGGACATTCAAGCCTTTAACTCTCCTAACATCGGTAATGATCATAAACTACTCCTTGGAACAATCAAAATGAAATTAAAACCCAACAAAAGCACAAGATCTGGCATACCGGATAAGAAAATAAACATAGTATCATTGTGGAATGAATCCACTAAGGAATTATACCTAAAACGACTTAGGGAAAAAATGCAAAACAAGCCAGAAACTAGACGAAAGGGATGACATTAATAACAGCTGGGAGAAACTAAAGCGAAATATCAACGAAGCAGCCACTGAAGCACTCGAAACACAAAAAACAAACCAAAGAAAAGGAGGACACAACAAGACCTCCTGGTTCTGTAAGGAAGTTAAGGAGCAATGTAAAGAGAAAAACAGAGCCTACTTAAAATACAGGACAACGCAGTCTCCGGAAGATTATCAAGAGTATAAAAGAATTAGAAATAACACCAATACATTAGTGAGACAAGTTAAAAATAAGCACTGGGAAACCTTTTCAAAAAGGATGGAAAACGACTTCTATGGACTTCAGAAACAGATATGGTGGCTGATCAGAGACCAAAGAAAGGAAACACATGAGTTAATTAGCAGTAACCGCATACCGAAGGGAACTTGGGTGAACTACTTGAAGGAATTATACAAGAAACAACAGACAGAAATCAAACATAACGCACCCGAAATTATAATTAACGACGATGTACTTGTAAAAAGGAAGACGTAGAACTAGCCTTAAAAAAACTAAAAACAGGAAAAGTGCGGGACCTGACGGAATTATCAGTGAACTACTGAAATACAGAGGAAAGAGCCTGACAGAACAACTGAAAATTCTCATCAATAAAATCATATACTATCCCAGAATCCCCGACGAATGGAGGACTAGCACAACAATATTCCTATTCAAAAAAGGCGATAAAAAAAGTGCCGGCTAATTACAGAGGAATCAATCTTCTCTCCACCTCGTTAAAACTAACCACAAAAATTCTTACAAGCAAAATTTATAAACACACTTCCTTAGCAGACGAACAGCAGGGATTCCGGTCGGGAAGGTCATGCACGGATGACATATTTGTTATAAGACAGATAACCGAAAAGTCAATTGAATATAATCGTCCAGCCTTTATATGTTTCATCGATCTAGAAAAGGTGTTCGATCATATACAGCTAGAGGATGTAACACAGCTACTTTACGACAGACAAATACTTTAAAACATTATCAAAACGATCGAAAATATATATCAGGCAAATACGATTCAAGCTAGGATAAACGGTGAGTTGACCGAAAAAATAGAAGTAAATAATGGCATCCAACAAGGTGACTCTCTTAGTCCCCTACTATTTAACATCATCATGGAGTTGATAAAGCAGGTGCGTAGATTGAAAGGGTATAAAATGGGAGACAGGGAAATCAAAATACTGTGCTACGCCAATGATGAAAAATAGCTGAACGCGAAGACGATTTGCAAAGACTACTGCATCAATTTAACATAACAGCGAAAAAGTTTAACATAAATATATCAGCGTCAAAAACTAAAGCCATGACTACATCTAGAACACCACTCAGATACAAACTAGAAATAGACAACAAAACTATACAGCAGGAAATGAAGTTCAAGTATCTCGGAATAGAAATATCCGGCTACGGGGATGTTGAAACGGAGGTGAGGGGACAAGCCATGAAAGCAGCAAGAACAGCCGCATGTCTTAACAGTACCATATGGAGCAATAAACCTATAGGAATTGAAGTTAAATCCAGAATTTATAAAACAGCAACTAACATACACTGCAGAAACCAGACCAGAAACCTCGAAAACAAAACAAATACTGGAAACAACAGAGATGAGAGTGGTGAGCAGGATAGCTGGCAGGACACTTATGGATCGGAATAGGAGCGAGGATATAAGAAAAGCGTGTAAAGTCGATAACATCAATAACTGGATATTACAAAGAAAAAGGGAATGGAACGAATACATCAACCGCATGATCGACGACAGAATAGTAAAGATCACGAGAGACAAATCACCAATAGGACGTAGGAGTACCGGAAGACCCGTAAACGATGGAGTGATAACCTCGCAATTGACTGAAACCAGGCAAAGAGACGAATAATAACAAGCAAATTGCTTATATATAAGAAGGAAGAAGAAGAAGAATACAGGAAAGGTCAATATAACCCTACTTTGTAACAAAAAAAAATTCCTAAAGTGCTCCTTAACGGAGATAAAGAACCTTTAAGAGAGTACCCAGCGATTTATCTTGTCGATTTGTATAATTAAAAGAAATTTAATATTTTATAGAGGCCATAAAGGCTCATTAAACCATGCTACATTAGATGCTTTAGATTATCAAAGAAATCAGGAACGGACTTGCAGCCACACTCGTTAGGCCTAATTTTTGACAGGTATCATATTGCGCAGCAAAAAACTGCTTCTTTAAATGCTTCGGTTATTTCTATTCAGAAAAAGCACTCTTAATTTATTTCGATAAAACTGTCTGTTTTCGAAATAAATTGGTTTTTATAGGGAACACTTAAAAGTTACTAATACTATACTCTATTCAAGAAGTAGAGAGAGTAAAAAAACTGTTACCGAAACCTCCAACGTACCTGCTCCAGTGCCGCAGGTAATTAAAGACTGCTATAAATCTAATTATATTTAAATAATATAAGCTTTCATAAATTTACTGCAACAATAAAATTTTTCATGGTTCGCTTCAATTTCTGTTAGTGAGCAAAGTATACCTTACAGTGTGTCCTTGGTGATTTATCTTGTTTGTGCTTGTTTTTATATGTTATTTGAGATTAGTGAGATACTCCGCCGTTGTCTGGTCCCAAGTCCAGAATAAGAAAGGAGAAGGGTCAAGCAAGGGACTAACTATCATTCCTTGTAAAGAATAGGCAGTTATGAAAACGGAACGAACGCCTCGGAAAAGAAATGATTCGAAGATGACACAAGCAACGACAAAAGACAATGAATACTGGAACATGGAACTTATTAATCTTGTATCGGGCTGGAGCCACAGCCCAAGTGGTAAAAGAACTTGAAGACAAAGACATGGACATTACAGCTGTCCAAGAGATTAGATGAACTGGAACGGGGGCCGTCAAAACTAGCAAATCAGTCATGTTTTATAGCGGAAGTGAACAAGAATACCAATTTGGCACTGGGTTTATAGTCAAGGCAAGTCTAGCAAAGTTGGTTATCACTTTCAAACCAGTCAATGAAAGACTCTATTATATTAGACTCAAGGGACAATGATACAATTACTCCCTAATAGCCATACACGCTCCAACAGAAGAAAAGAACGATCAAATGAAAAATACCTTCTAAGAACAACTGGAACAAATGATTTATAAACTCCCAAAACAAGACATACAGAATATCCCAGGAGATTTCAATGCAAAGGTGGGCAAAGAAACAGCATACAAGCCAACCAAAGGAAACCATAGCCTCCATGACCACAGTAACAACAACGGAATAAGACTGATTGACCTCGCGGCATCTTATAAGTTGGTCATAAAATCAACAATGTTTGATCATAAGAGAATACACAAAGAAACGTGGATGTCAAACGACGGCGTCACAAGAAACCAAATAGGCCATGTCCTAATAAATGGTAGGAGAAGTAGCAACTGCCTAGACGTACGAAGCCTAAGAGGATCAGATGGAGACACGCACCATTTCCTGGTGAGAGCTAAAGTCAGAATAAGGATATAGGCTCAAAAGAATCTCCAGAGTACGCGAACAAAAAGATGAGAAATAGACAGATTACAAGATAACGAGGCAAGAGAAAAATTACAAAAAAGTATCCACGAAAAACTAAAACAAACGAAAAATGAAGACAACATAGACGTAATAAGGAAGAACATAAAAACAACGTTGATAAGCGCATCGGAAGAAATTCTGGGAAACAAGAAAAGAATAATCAAAAAATAGTATGATCAGGACTGCCAACATATCATAAGGGAAAGAAATGAGGCTAGAAGAAACATGCTCCCGAACCCATCAGACAATAATGTCGGAAAATACAAATATGCAAGAACAGCGGCAAGAGGATTGATAAAAAGAAAAAAGAGAGAATACCACACGCAAATAATTAAGGAAATTGAAGAGAATCGAATCAACTACAGAGTAAAACAACACTTCAGGGGAGATCACGTATCAAGGCAGGATACCAGCTCAGAACAGGAAACTTCTTAGAACGAGAGAACGGAGACTTTATCGCCAATGAGAAGGAAATACTAGAAATCTGGAAAAAATACTTTAGCCAACTGCTGAATGAAAAATCTGACAGCACTCTGCCAAACACAGAGATCCATACAGCCGAAATAGAAGATAGATGCCCTTCATACGAAGAGGTGATGCGCGCTATCAAGAAACTGAGAAACAATAAAGCCGCAGGCAGTAATAATATACCAGCGGAATGTCCAAAGCACGGAGGGGATGCACTCCACAGATCCATCCATAAACTAATACAAAGTGTCTGGCAGGAAGAAATTCTTCCAGATGAATGAAAGGAGGGAGTTATTGTCCCAATCCACAAGAAAGGCGACAAGAAATAATGCAGCAATTACTGGGGAATAACCCTACTGAACACAACCTATAAAGTCCTTTCGAACATTCTGCTGGAAAGAACCAAAACATATACAGAAAAAATCGTAGGAGATTACCAATGCAGATTTAGACCTAATCGCTCAACTATTGACCAGATATTTGCCATAAAACAGATAATGAAGAAAAGCTGGGAATTCGATCGTGAACTACATCAGATATTTATCGATTTTAAACAGGCATTTGATAGAGTTTGCAGAACGAGACTATGGACAGCAATGCAGGAGCTTGGCTTTCCCAAAAAACTGGTCAGCCTAATAAGGATGTGTGTGGAGGGGCTGAAGTGCAAAGTGAAAGTGGGAGACTACTATTCTGAAATGTTTGAAATAACCAACGGTCTTAAGCAAGGAGATGCGCTCTCACCACAACTTTTTAACATAGCGCTGGAATATATAATCAGAAATTCAAAAATTGAAGCACCAACATCTATATTCCATCAAGATGGATCAAATCTACTGTTTGCATTTGCAGATAATGTCGATATGATTGGTAAAAGTAGAATAAAAATAAAAGAAACTCTAATATGGTTCGAAAGGGAAGCAAAGAAGATGGGACTTCAAATCAACGAAGACAAAACTAAATACATGTTCATGAGTCGGAATGGCCGAAAAGAGACAGAATAGGCCAAAACATCACCATCGATGAATATAACTTTGAACGAGTCAAAGAATTTAAATACCTAGGAATAACAATATGCGAATATAACAACATATCACAGCAAAATAAACAATAGAATGCAAGCAGGAAATAGATGCCTGTACGAACTGCAAGATCTGATGAAATCGAAACACCTTACAAGACGAACAAAGATGGACCTATACAAAATAGTTATAATTTCGATAGTTATATATGGTTGCGAAACATGGACGCTAACGGTAGCGAACGAAGAGAAATTACGAGTCTTTGAAAGAAAAATCTTGAGGAAAATCTCGGGACCAACGATAGATGAAACGGCAGGACAATACAGAACAAGAACTAACAAGGAACTAGAAGAACTATTCCCAGATACAGATGTAGTAAAAGAAATAAAGGCCAGAAGACTCCAGTGGGCAGGACATATCAGAAGGCTTCCTGACGACAGAATAATAAGACTCGCTTGGGAGGAAGCACCGACTGGGAGAAGGCCACTTGGACGACCCCCACTCCGGTGAAGAGATAATATAATAAAAGATCTCAAAGCTATGGGCATCGAATACTGGATGGAGGTTGCCAGAGATCGAAATGAATGGAAGCATGTCGTAAAGTCGGCTAAAACCCACCCAGGGTTATAACGCCACGGAGTAAGTAAGTAAGTAAGTGAAATACACAAAAAATATGGCTTCCACCTCTATATTTATTCCAAAATCGTTAAACTAAGGCATTTTTCTTCAACGAAAAATTTATTACGATGAATGTTTATGATACAAAAAACATCAATATCCAGATAATAATGTTAAAAGCTCTATTGAGATGTGTTCTAAAATGACAGAAGTTGAAAAATCTACTGTTTACCGAATGCTGAAGGAGAAAAAGACGACTGGAATTGTTAGTGCTCCCAAGCTACATTTGGTCACAGAAAGAAAAACCCCGTTGGAAGAAGAGATGAAAACTGCAATAAGAATATTTGTACATACTTTTTATTATGAGGAGCAGATTCCATCCGTCGACAAATTTATAGCTAAAATCAGTGAAGATCGGGATTTACCTGAAATTACAAAAACTGTACACTGGAAATTGTTCAGAGAACTTAATTTTTCCTGGGAAAAAACCAGATAGGAAATCTATCCGTTGAAGAAGGAAATATCTGCTGACAAATTAAGCAACATCGCGATATGGGCTCAAATAAAACGTAGAGTTACTTAAAATAACAATAGTTACAAAATTGGTGATTTCAATGAACTTTTAAAGATTTTTTTCAAGACAGTGTCATGCGGAAAATTGGAAAAATGTGTAGATCATATAATGAAAAAATAAAACAAAATGTGTAGATTCGATTATATGATCGGTGAGATAGCGGAACCAATTATAATTAATTTGAACGAAGGTAGCTCCACACGATTACAAATTAGATACGAAATATTTACCAGTGTAAACGCAATAGAATATAGATGTCACTGGTCTTAAGCCCGTCTACCGACATTGACGAACTTCAGACTGTAATTGAAGCTTGGTATTCCTTAAAAGGTCGAACTTCTACCCCCTTGGCATCCCGCGGATCCCGTTAATACCCATATTGCCCCCATGGAACCGTGTAAACGTTAATTTGAATCATGAAATGTAGAGCGCATTAGCCATTCTACACCGGGTACTTAATTCTCGAATTGGTCTCTGAGCGTCTTAATATTATTTTTTATATAAAAACAGTTAATCAAACTATTCTAGGTTTTTCTATAAATAAAAGGAATTGATAATAATGTCCGTGTAAAAAAAAACTATTCCTATAGGTTGTAATTACAGTAAAACAATTTTACACTTTCCACAAATTTTTAATTTTAATTTTAATCACTCGACATGTTTCGCAAACACTGTTGCTTCTTCAAAGGAGTATTACAAAAAAAAAAAAAAAAAAAACACAAAAGTACAGAAAGGCAAGCGAATGCAAGTTGTCGACCGAGGGGGGAGAGACACCAGCAACATTCCCATTTTTAGTGTAAAAAGAGGGTCGTGTCTATTTTTCTGAATTTGAAGCTCTTGGAGAGGGGGGAAGCGATCACAAGAAAAAACAAGTCTACCACAGGGGAGGATGCGAGCACCATACACATTCCTAGTATGAGAGGCAAAATTTGGTCTATTTTTCTGAACTCAAAGCTCTTGGGGGGGGGGGCTATCGCAAGAAAGGCAAATTGTCAACGGGGGGGAGGGGGGAGGAGTGCTAGCAAAATACACATTCCTAACATAAAAGGCAGAATCAGTTCTATTTTCCTGAACTCAAATCTCTTGGAAAGGGGAGGGCGATCGCAAGCATACACATTCCTATACTCTATTCAAGAACTAGAGAGAGTAATAAAATTGTTACCGAAACCTCCAACATATCTGCTCCAGTGCCGCAGGTAAGTGAGGACTAAATATAATTATATTTAATTATATTTAAATATTATAAATTTTTATAAATTTACTGCAACAATAAAATTTGTGATAGTTCAATTTAATTTGTGTCAGTGAGTAAAGTACACCTTACAGTGTGTCCTTAGTGATTTATCTTGTTTGTGCTTGTTTTTATATAATATTTGAGATTAGTAAGATACCCAAAATATATGTCTTCCACCTTTACATTTATTCCAAAATCGTTAAATCAGGGATTTTTTTCCTCAGCGAAAAACTTATTACGATGAATGTTTGTGATGCCTTAAGATATCAATATCTAGATAATAATGTTCAAAGCTTTGTTGAGATGTGTTCCAACATGACAGGAGTTAGAAAATCTACTATGTACCGAATACTGAAGGAGAAAAATATGACTGGAATTGTTAGTACTCCCAAGCCACATTCGATCACAGGCAAACAAAAAACCTCGTTGGAAGAAGAGATGTAAATCGCAATAAAAAGAGTTGTACATACATTTTATTATGAGAAGCAGATCTCAACCGTCGCCGAAATTCTAACTATAATCATTGTAGATCGGGATCTACCTGAAATTAAAAGGACTGAGCTCTGGAAAATGCTCAGAGAATTTAATTTTTGCTAGGAAAAACCAGATAGGAAATCTGTTCTTATAAATCGTCCGGAAAATATCCATTGGAGAAGAAAATATCTCTCTCAAGTAAAAGGTAGAGTTGCTAGAAATAACATAACTTACAAAATTAGTAATTTAACTGGACTTTTGAACGATTTTTTTTAATAGAGTTACTGCAGAAAATTGGGAAAGATCTATTTAATAAAAGAATAAAAGAAAATGTGGAAACGCGATCTCATTATCGGTGAGATAGAGGAAGTAATTTGAGCGAAGATAGCTTCACTGACTTTGATTACGAATTAGATACGTAATGTGTACCAGCGTAAACACAATTTATTATTTAAATATTCTGTAACATATAAAACTTAATTACATTTGAATCCCATCGTAGTGGTTAATTGTAATTCTGCAGATGGTTTAAGAAATAAATAAACTGAAACGTCAAATGACCTAAAAATATTTTTAATTAATAATAAAATGACCGATAGCCCCAAAAAAATTTTAATATTATATGGACGAATTTAGTTTTTTATATATGTTTAACCTCTTGTATTTTTAACAATGGGTATCTTGTAAGAATTTAAATTAAAACTTGGAATTTTTTGAGAGAAAAAGGCTACGTTTTAGTCTGAATGTGCCTAAAACGGTTTCCATGCCAAAATTAAGAAAAAAAAAAATTTAAAATACCATTGTGATTTGTGTTAAATATGTCAAAATTATCTTTATTTTCTAATGTATGTGAACTATTAAGAAATCATAAGAAATGAAATAATATTATAAAAACTTTTTATTTTAAGTTTATTACCGGAATTATATTCTATGCCATAAATACTAAGTGATGAAATAAACCTCCTTCTGCCGCCTATGACAAGGATTAAAATCTAACCTGAACTAATCCATTGCTATGCAAAATATGCGTGTCCAACAGATTTTGCCAGACACCGGATTAAAGAACACAGGTAGTTTGCGAAGAAAAAAAGGGTAAAAATGTTTTATTACTCTCTCTAGTTCTTGAATAAACTATAGTATAAGAGGCAAAATCGGGTCAATTTTCCTCTTGGGGGAGCGATCGCCCCCCCCCCCTCTTGGATCCGCGCCAGCGGCCCTTAACTCTTCGGTTTTATTTACATAACCAGGGTAGGATTTCAACAGATTTATAGACAAATCTTAGAGAAGATCCTTCAGTTGATCGTCATAAATTGACTGGGTTTATATATTTTTAAGACAACATTTAAACCATTATGCTTAAGAGGATAACTGATTAATTTTTCCTTTAGACTTTCTTGGGTGGTACTCAAAAAAATACTACCCTGTTCCCAAGGATAAAATCTATCCACAGAGTGACTATTTTCTTACTCATTTTAGCAGAATATACTTCACATTAAACAGTATAAAATAATTAATATTTGTTCTATTACAGTATTTGAAGATATACAAAATTAAATAAAATCTTATTTCGTGTATCCTCGTTACCTAAATAGAAGTAATAAAAGTGGTATTGTACTAAATATCGAGGTCTGTAATTGCTAAATTAGATATATTTTAAAATTATGATTTATCAATATTGTATTCGCAGTGAGTAAAAATGGAAGTTTTTTTATATTAAAGATATAAATTAAATCATCAATAAGTATTTGATATCAAATACATTTAATCTTTTTTAAATCTTTGATCAGAAAAATTAAATAAATTAAATCTTTGGTATAAATAATGAAATAAATAGTAAATATTGTGCAGGAGAACACTTAATTCAACGGCGTCAAAAAGTGTATAAAAAATGCATAAACTGTGAAAAAGCGAATAAGAAATTTGGCCTGCATTATAATGCAAATCACGAAGCCAATGATAGAGAGTGTCCGTCGTATGAGTACCTTATAAAGATACTGAAAAACAAGATAGACTATGGTTATAATAATGGCTTCTAAGTCACAAGAAATTGAGATCTTACAGGAGTTGGAACTACTTGACAAGGGTCTACCCAACAAAGTATGGACTGTAATTTAATACAAACAAACATTGATATTAGTAGAAAAAGATTATATTTAATACATATGAATATTAGAAGTATAAACAAACACTTTAATCAACTTTTAGTTTTTCTTTAAGCCTATAAACTGTTTTTCTGCGATATTGTTGTATTGAGTAAAACGTGGAAGATTGAAAATAATTTGTGTGACATTGATGGTATCGTATGTTTTACAGTCGAGGTGATGTTAACCAAAGCGATGGTGTTGTCATTTTTATAAAGAATAACCTTGATGTTATTAGTATTGAAAATAAAAAGTTTGTTAAATCTGGAGTAACTTTTAGTAAAATTACTCTTATAGTAAATTATATAAAGTATGGAATTACATGTATTTATAGGCCACCTTCAACGAGTCTTCCATGTTTTAGTGAGGACTTGAAAAAATATCTGTCTGAAAATCCTGAATGTCATGTAGAATTAATTTTGGGAGATATAATATTAACATAGAATTAGGAAATGATGTCACTAGTAACAATTACTTATCACTTTTATTGTCCCATGGTTTTGCGTCTGTTATAAATGGCCCGACACGTGTAACACCGACAAGTGCTTCATGCGTTGATCATATATTTGTTAAGAAAACGTTAGTATGCTCTTCACTTAAATATTCTACCTTCATTCTGGAGTCTGATCTCACAGATCATTATCCGGTTATGATAAATTTTTATACCAATAAAATAAGTGAATTAAAAGTTTCATCAGGAGTTGTTACAAAGACTGTTACAAGAATCAATTATAAAAGAGTTAATGATTTGCTGGCTGAGCAGGATTGGAGTGTTGTGACTGCTAGTAATATCATAGAAAGTGCGACTGAAAACTTCGCTACAATAGTATCTCGTATTATAAAGGAATCCGAAGATAGGGGGATTGTTAGGTATAAGGAAGTTAAAAAAATAAAACCATGGATAACATCTGCTATTATACACTCAATAAAACAACGAGATAAAATAAAATAATCTCTTAAAAAAAATTCGACTTAAATGAAGAAAAAAAGTATAAAGAATACAGAAATACTTTAAATACAATCATACATAAATGTAAATATGATTACTATAGACAAAAAATAGTAAATAGTGAACATGACGTCAAAAAAATCTTCGAAATTGTTAATGAAGCCTCAAATCATAATAATAAAAAAACAAAGAAAAGCTGCAAATTGAAGATTCTAATAGAATATTTTCAGACGTGAAAGAAATGGCAAATTTTTGCAACAATTTTTTTGTGAATGTGGGAGTTAATATGTTAAATAAGATAAAGGAACCTGATAAAAAATTTCAGGTACGACATGCCTCTATTTCCTCTATGTTCCTGAAGCCTGTCAATGAAATTGAAATAATAAAACAAATACACTCTTTAAAGAATAATTGCGTTACCGGTCTAGATGGAATAAATTCTCAGTTCGTTAAACAATTCCACCTCTTCTTGCTGACACCCTTGACTTATCTAATAAATTTAATTTTTAAATCGGGTAAAGTACCCAGCCATTTCAAACTGACACTTGTTACACCAATGCATAAAGCAGGAGACAAAGCGACTATTAACAATTATCGTACAATTAGTGTAATAAATAATTTTGCAAAGATATTTGAGAAATGTTTAAAGAAGAGATTGGTAAATTTTTTGGAAATTAATAATATCCTCTCTAAAAATCAATTTGGATTTACCAGTGGATTGAGTACATCAGATGCGATTTATGAATTTACTAAGCTAGTAACCGTGAATCTTGATAATGATAAAAAAATGTCTTGTCGTCTTTCTGGATCTTGCCAGAGCATTTGACACTGTGCCCCATGACCCACTTTTGGAGGTTTTAAACGTCTATAGTGTTAGGGGTTCTGTGTTGAGTGTCTTTGAAAGTTACTTAAGAAATAGAAAATAAATTTTAAAAATTGATAACATCTATAGTGACCCTTTAGACATCAGAATCGGGGTTCCTTAAAGGGACAGTATTGGGACCGATTTTGTTTATAGTTTATATAAATTCACTAACAAGCATGTGCTTGGAGCATGGTTCTCTAATTTCATACGCGGACGATACAGTGGCCGTTTTTTCTGGAGAAACCTGGGATCAAGTAAAAGAATCAACAAAAACTGGTCTGCTTAAAATAATAAACTGGCTGGATTCCTCTAAACTCACTTTGAACGTTGACAAAACTCATTATATTGCATTTTCGATAACAACATCAAATCGTCCAGACTTCAACCAAATTGAAGCTGGAAATATCTTAATAAAAAATGTACCATTCATAAAATATTTTGGTATAATAATCGACAAAAATCTAAAATGGGATCAACACATTTTAAAATTAACAAACAACATCAGAAAATTAATTCATAAATTTTATATACTGAGAAACATTTTCACCAGGCAACTTTTAATAAATATTTATAAAACATTAATAGAATCCTTAATTAGATATGGAATAATTGTTTGGGGTGGCCTGTATCAAAACTCGTTACAACAACTCAACGTAGTACAAAATTACATTTTAAAGGTCATTTTTTGGAAGAAAAATTGATATTCTACTAGGTTTCTTTATTCAGAACAAATTTTTGATGTCGGTTCATTGTATATATTGTTTTCTTGTATTTATGTACATAAGCCTGCGAAGTTAAAAAATTATGTAAGTCACTCTTATGAAACGAGATGTAGAATGAATAGACATCTAAGGATACCAAATAGTAATAAAAACATTAGTTAACTGTCTGGCGCCCAAGTTCTACAATATTATCCCGATTACTATAAGAACAATCTTCAATGTGAAAAAATTTAGTAAGCTTTGCAGAACATATATTTTTCATAACATTGATCAATTCAATTCATAGGTTACTTAGTATGTAGGTTTGTTTAGTATATAGATATTTCATTGATTAGTATTATTTTCATTCAATATGTTTTCTTGTTATGGTTGTTTTTTGAAATTAATATGATATTACTGATTTTGTGCACATACAGGTATTATGTTACCTAGGTGCATAATTATTTAATACTGAGATCTTAAATATGTTTAGATTAGATTAGATCATGATCTGTTTGAAGATTTGTACTAAAATTTTTCGTAATATATTATTATATTATTATATTATAATTTAAATTATAGAAATAATGGAATATAAATATTCAAAATAATTAAACGTATATTTTATTTTCACAATTTTTGCTATTACCAATTAATAATTGTCAAAAAATAATATGAAATAATAAATTTCTGACTGAACACAGAATGCATCACTAAAATTTCGATATTGAGAATAAAGAATGAAATAAAAATTTGAAAAAAAAAAATTGAACCGACTTCTAAAAGTACGTTAAAAAGTGAAAAATAACTATAAATTTTTATATGAAATTGAACTTTTTGAAGTCGGCGCCAAACTAATATCTGATAAAATGTGATTCGCAAAAACAGATTAAAAATACTTTATTGATAATTGCCTTCTTAACACAATTTGTATATATTAGTTATTATTTGTTTCATTTAGAAATATTTTGGCATTAACTTCAAAAATTTAATTTAAATTTTACATAAAAATTATTTTTCACTTTTCAGCTCACTTTTAGAAGTCGGTTCAAATTTTTTGATATAAATTTTATTTTTCGATTTTTAGTTTTGAATTTATTATGATATAAATAAATTATTTGAAATAAGTACTAATCGAGATTAGTATACCCCTCAATGACTCCAAGGTGGCAACAAAGTACCCATTTTATTCAAAGTTATAAATCACCCTAAAATGAACCACTAAAAATTCTTTGATTCTTAGAGTTCTCCAAATTTCAATAAAATTGTGTCCAACAAATATTTAGTCTGTCATAGTAAGTCCACTATCTTAAATTTCAGATTCATTTTAGATTGGTAATATAGCCCCCAACACTTTCCAATATCGATATCTAAAGAACTTGAGACGTAAATTTCTTAGCCCGATATATTTTAAACTGCATATTGAGTTTGAATACGCCCCAAGAACCCCGAAATATCAATTTTAGACAAAATCGGAAAATATAAAATTTTCAGTGTCTCATATTGGATTTTATTAATCTAATAGTTGTAAAAAACAACTTCGTATTAGTAATATACGAAGCCATATTCAATCCCGAAAATATACTTTTAAATTCATAATTTACACCTTCAAGAACCCCCTATATCAGTTTCAGAGAAAATCGAAAAATGTAAAATTTTTAGGACGCCATATTGAATCCGCCATATTGAGTTTTTTAAAAAATGTTTTAAATTTGTATTTAACATAACACACAAAAATCCCCCAATACTGAATTTTTTAAAAATAATTTTAGATTCGCCATGTGCGACCCTGAAAACTCCCCCGTACCAATTCTGGAGAAAAACAGATAAAATTGATTCTTTTGTCCACCATATTGGATCCGCCATATCGATTTTTTTAAAATAATTTCAGATTCATTATGTACGACCCCGAAAAATCCCCCATACCAATTTTGGAGAAAATCGGATAAAACTAATTTTTTTGGCCACCATATTGTCAGCGCCATCTTGGATTTTATTGCACCAATTTCGCCCAAAAAAAAATGGGACCACCGCAGCAACTTTATGAATATAACGTAAAAAATATCATTCAAATCGATGTCGCGGTTCCGGAGTAATCGGTGTACATACTCCTTCTTTTAGAAGTCGGTTAAAAATAAAACGTCTTGAAGAAATGGTTCGTCAACATATTGCCTTTATTAGTGACGAGTTAGTTTTAACAACCGAAAATTTAATTAAATTTTTTAATGTATTTATTTTTACGACCGACCAATAATATTACAGATTTTCAGAGATTATAATGAACTGAACCGAATTCTGAATATTTGGGTGAGTTTATAACGCAATACTAAAATTTTATCTCTTTCTATTATCTTTTTTGTTCAGATATCTATGGCGATAAAAATTCAGAAAGTTGGTCAGAAATACCCGATTATACAGGGTGATTCAAAAATCGATCACGAAACTTAAGAGGGTGATTCTACTTGACAAAATAAGGGTAGAGCTTCATATAATTTTTTTTCAAAATGTCATTCGTTTTCGAGTTACAAGCCGTCCAAGTTCAAGTTTTTATTTTTTGTTTTTTGAATTACTCGCTTACAGGAAAACCGATTTGACTAATATTTGAAAGATAGGCTAAGTCTTCTGCGCTTCATCATTTTAGTAACAATTCACATTGATTGTTTGCCGCTAGAGGGCACTTTACCTACATTGAAAATTGTTTTTTTGTCATAATTTTTTAGTGTTGACAGCTATAGTAGTTTTTGGCATAATTTATGAAAGACTGATGCCAGGCCTTTAAAAAAGGTGCTCTTTATTTACATCGCTAAACCCAACGGTTTAGACGTAAATCACCCTTAAAAATTAAGTGGTAAATTTACTTTTCTCATTTCATTACCACCAGCTACCAGGTAAATAGCTATCAAAGTATACTAGAGCTGTCAGTTTAACATCAAATAAATTCGCTTTTTAAACTATTTAATTTATAATCTTAAAATAACTAATAATGGCTAATCACCAATATTCAAATATCGAATATTGTGATATCCATTTTTGTTATGGAAAAGCAAATGGTAATGCAGAGTTGGCAAGAAGATATTATATGGAGAGTTATCCAGAAAGAAATATCCCTCATGCTCAAACATTTTCCAGTGTGCACAGGAGGCTTGCGGAATGTGGTTCCTTTAAAAGTTATAATGGAAATAGGGGAAGACCTAGAACTGCTAGAAACGTGCAACAAGAAGAAAGAGTGCTTGAAATTATTGAAGATAATCCAGGTATTAGTACTAGAAAAATTGGGAATGAAGTGCGGCTCTGTCAGGCTAGTTCATGGAGGATACTAAGAGAAGAACAACTCTACCCGTTTCATTCAAAAAAGGTGCAGGCTCTTTATGACGATGATCGGCCGAGACGGTTGGAAATGTGCAATCAGATCCTAGCTAAGTATGAACACGATAATCGATTAATTGGCGTCATATTATTCACTGACGAAGCTGGTTTCACTCGTGATGGCATAACAAATCTACACAACATCCACACATATGCTTACGAGAACCCAAACAATGTGGTAGAAACGAAACATCAGCGTAGATTTTCACTAAATGTGTGGGCAGGGATAATAGGAGATTACCTTATTGGTCCTCATTTCTTTGATGGCCCATTAACTGGTGACGTATACTTAGATTTTATCCAAAATCGTCTCCCATTGTATCTGGAAGATGTGCCATTGGAAGTAAGGGCCAACATGTGGATCCTCCAAGACGGAGCTCCGCCCCACTTTAGTATACGTGTCCGACAGTATTGAATGCAACGTATCCTGAGCGATGGATAGGACGAAGTGGACCATTGGCATGGGCAGCGAGGTCACCAGACCTTAATCCTATGGATTTTTTCTTTTGGGGTCATTTGAAACAATTGGTGTACGATATTCCAGTAATAAACGTCGAGGATCTTCGCTTCAGGATAATCGAAAAGTGCCAAATTATTAAAGAAACACCAGAAATTTTTCATCGAGTTAGGCGACATTTTTTGAAGAGTGTTAGGAAATGTATTGAAGAAAATGGGGGACATTTTGAGAATCTTTTTTAGTTTGTTTAGTACTGTTTCATTAATTTTTATCAATTAAATGTATATCGCAATAATCCATAATATGAATATTTACTGATTAGCCATTATTAGTTATTTTAAGATTATAAATTAAATAGTTCAAAAAGCGAATTTATTTGATTTTAAACTGACAGCTCTAGTATACTTTGATAGCTATTTACCTGGTAGCTGGTGGTAATGAAATGAGAAAAGTAAATTTACCACTTAATTTTTAAGGGTGATTTACGTCTAAACCGTTGGGTTTAGCGATGTAAATAAAGAGCACCTTTTTTAAAGGCCTGGCATCAGTCTTTCAGAAATTATGCCAAAAACTACTGTAGCTGTCAACACTAAAAAATTATGACAAAAAAACAATTTTCAATGTAGGTAAAGTGCCCTCTAGCGGCAAACAATCGATGTGAATTGTTACTAAAATGATGAAGCGCAGAAGACTTAGCCTATCTTTCAAATATTAGTCAAATCGGTTTTCCTGTAAGCGAGTAATTCAAAAAACAAAAAATAAAAACTTGAACTTGGACGGCTTGTAACTCGAAAACGAATGACATTTTGAAAAAAAATTATATGAAGCTCTACCCTTATTTTGTCAAGTAGAATCACCCCCTTAAGTTTCGTGATCGATTTTTGAATCACCCTGTATTTAGTTCGTATAATTTTCCTATGGTGACGTCAACGTCATTGTCAGTTAACATAAGCTTTTATTACTTTTAACTTTTATTCAGTTTGATTAATTAATAAAAATGGACTAATCATTTGAAGAATTAGCAGATATGCATTTTATTAATGGTCTTGCAAACGGGAATACAGTGTTGGATGCGTGTCTGTATGCTGAACGTTTCCCCGTTCGACGCATTTCAAATAGGAAGATTTTTTCAAGAATTCACGCTCGTTTACGTGAAACTGACCCGTTAAAGCATTGTACTTTCAGCGAAAGGCCTCAAAATGTAAAGACAATGCTGCTCGAGAACGAATACTTCAGACAGTCGAGGCAAGTCCTGATTCTATTGAAAGAACAATTAGAAGAATACAGAAAGTAAGCCATATGACTGTTCAACGAATATTTCGTGATAATTTGTTATACTCATACCATATGCAAAGCAGGCGCGGATCCAAGGGGGGGGCGGTGGGGGCGATCGCCCCCCCCCCCCCCAAGAGCTTTGAGTTCAGGAAAATTTTCCCGATTTTGCCTCATACTATAGTTTATTCAAGAACTAGAGAGAGTAATAAATCATTTTTTACTTTTTTTTTTTGCAAACTACCTATGTTCTTTAGTTCGGTGTCTTTTGCAAAATCTGTTGGACACATATATTTTTCATAAGAATGAGTTAGATATTTTATAATCAGAAATACCGGTCTATAATAATGGACTATTTGGGTTGGATAACTATAGATATTTGGATGTGTGAAGTGTTAAAAAGGATTTTAATCCTTATTATAGGCTTCGGAAAGAGGTTTATTTTATCACTAAATATTTATGGCGTAGAATATTATTTCGGTAATAAACTTAAAATAAAAAGCTATTGTAATATTATTTTATTTCTTATGATTTCTTAATAATTCACATACATTAAAAAATATAGATAATTTTGACATATTTAACACAAATCTCAACTGTATTTTTATTATTTTTAATTTTGGCATAGAAAGCGTTTTAGGCACATTCAGACTAAAACGTAGCCTTTTTCTCTCAAAAAATTTATATTATAGTTATAATTTAAATACTTACAAAATACCCATTGTCAAAAATACAAGAAGTTAAACATATATAAAAAAATAAATTCATCCATATAATATTAAAATTTTTTGGGGCTATCGGTCATTTTATTATTAATTCAAAACATTTTTAGGATATTTGATGTTTCAGTTTATTTATTTTTTAAACCTCTGCAGAATTACAATTAAACACTAAAAAGGGATCCAAATATAAATAATTTTTATATGTTACAGAAAATTTAAATAATAAATTGTGTTTACGCTGGTAAACATTACGTATCTAATTTGTAATCAAAGTCGGTGAAGCTATCTTCGCTCAAATTAATTATAATTGGTTCCTCTATCTCACCGATCATGAGATCGAGTTTTCATATTTTCTTTTATTGTTTTATTATATGGATTTTTTCCAATTTTCAACAGTAACTTTATTCAAAAAAATCTTTGAAAAGTTCAGTTAAAGTACTAATTTTGTAAGTTGTGTTGTTTCTGGCAACTCTACCTTTTATTTGAGAGAGATATTTCCTTCTCCAGCGGACATTTTCCGGACGATCTATAAGAACAGATTTCCTATATGCTTTTTCCCAGAAAAAATTGGGTTCTCTGAGTAATTTCCAGACCTCATTTCTTTTAATATCAGGTAAATGTCGACTTTCATTGATTTTAGTTAAAATTTTGCGGACGGTTGGGATTTGCTTCTCATAATTAAATGTATGTACAACTGTTTTTATTGCAGTTTACATCTCTTTTTCCAACGAGGTTTTTCGTCTGCCTGTGATCGAATGTAACTTGGGAGTACTAATAATTCCAGTCGTTTTTTTCTCCTTCAGTATTCAGTACATAGTTGATTTTCCAACTCCTGTCATGTTGGAACTAATCTCAACAAAGCTTTTAACATTATTATCTAGATATTGATATCATCGTAATAAGTTTTTGGTTGAGGAAAAAATGCCCTGGTTTAAGGATTTTGGAATAAATATAGATGAAGAATTCATATCTTTTGGGTATCTCACTAATCTCAAATAATATATAAAAACAAGCATAATCAAGATAAATCACTAAGGGCACACTGTAAGGTGTGCTTTGCTCACTGACAGAAATTAAATTGAACTATCAGAAATT
Organism: Diaprepes abbreviatus; assembly: GCA_034092305.1. NCBI lineage: Eukaryota > Metazoa > Arthropoda > Insecta > Coleoptera > Curculionidae > Diaprepes > Diaprepes abbreviatus. The sequence goes on along the minus strand of JASJET010000194.1, from coordinate 6,260,023 downwards.
TTATTGTTACAGCTTATAATATTTAAATATAATTAAATATAATTAGATTTACGGCAGTCCTCAGTTACCTGCGGCACTGAACAGGTACGTTGGAGGTTTCGGTAACAGTTTTATCACTCTCTCTAATTCTTGACTAGAGTATAGGAATGTGTATGTTTGCGATCGCCCCTCCCCTTCCTAAGAGCTTTGAATTCAGGAAAATAGAACCGATTGTGCCTTTTATATTAGGAATCTGTATGCTGCTGGCACTCCCCCCCCCCTTCGTTGTAAACTTGTTTTTCTTGCGAAAGCCGCCTCCTAAATGCTTTAAATTAAGGAAAATAGACCCGATTCTGCCTCTTATACTAAGATTGTGTACGCTGCTCGCATCCTTCCCCCCTGTCGACAACTTGTTTTTTCTTGTAATGCCCCCCCCCCTCTCCAAGAGCTTCAAATGCAGAAAAACAGACCCGACCCTGCCTTTTACTAGAAATGGGAAGGTTGCTGGTGTCTCCCCCCCCCCCCCGGCGACAACTTGCTTTCGCTTGCCATACTGTACTTTTGTGATATCACCGCCCCCCCCCCAAAGACTGAGGCTGGATCCGCCCCTGATGCAAAGGGTGAAGGAACTTTCTGCGGAGGAATATGCTTCATGTCTCATATTTTTTAACTGGTTTTTAAATAATATCAATCAGAAATTTTGGTTTCACTCATCCATCTTATTAACTGACGAAGTTGGGTTTACAAGAAATGGTATAATCAATTTCCATAATAGTCATCTATGGGCTGATGAAAATCCGCATGGAATATTACAATCCCGGTACCAGTAACGATTTTCTATAAACTATAGAGCTATAAACTAAATAGCTTTAGAACAATGAACACTGGACAGCAAAAATAAGACGAATTGCCAGTAGTTATAATAAAAAACAGCCTTTAAATCAGTACATACACTTAGAGCTCATTTAACAAAAACAAAACCACAAACTATCGATAAGAAAGAATGTGTTTACAAAGTTCCATGTGAGTGTGGTGAAATGTATATTGGAGAAACCAAAGGACCGCTAGAAGTTAGAATTAAGGAACATACAACTCATACACAAAAAGGGGAAACGTCGAGATCAGGTATTGCAGAACACTCCTGGGATAAACAACACCATATAAAATGGTTTGAGGCTGCGGCAATATATATGGAACCAGGCGCGGATCCAAGGGGGGCGGGGGCGGTGGGGGCGATCGCCCCCCCCCCCCCCCCCAAGAGCTTTGAGTTTAGGAAAATGGATCCGATTTTTCCTGTTATACTACAGTTTATTTAAAAACTAGAGAGAGTAATAAATCATTTTTTACCCTATTTCTCTTCGCAAACTACTTGTGTTCTTTAGTCCGGTGTCTTTAGCAAAATCTGTTAAACACATATATTTTTCATAGGAATGGGTTAGAAATTTTATAAACAAAATTACCGGTCTATAATAATGGACTAAAACGTAGCCTTATTCTTAGAAAAAATTCGAAGTTATAATTTAAATACTTACAAAATATCCATTGTCAAAAATATAAAAAGGTAAACATATATAAAAAAATAAATTCTTCCATATATTATTAAAATATTTTTGGGGCTATCGATCATTTTATTATTAATTAAAAACATTTTTAGGGTATTTGACGTGTCAGTTTATTTATTTCTTAAACCATCTGCAGAATTACAATTAAACACTAAAAAGGGATTCAAATGTAATTACTTTTTTTATGTTGTAATTAATATTAGACCTACTTATTTTTATTTCTATTGTACTGATATCTTAATTTAATTTATTTTATTATATGGAAATACGATAGCCCCAAAAAAATAAGATAAACTTGTTAATTCTACACGCGTAAGAAAAAGACACAAATACAATAACAAAATAATAAAAAACTTACAGCTAATTAGAATTAAATATATATAAAATTAAAGAGTGGGACACACTAAAATAAAAATATTTAAAAAAACATATAAACAACATTAAACAATAAAATACAACAAAAACAAAAATTTAAATAATAAATTGTGTTTACACTAGTAAACATTACGTTTCTAATTCCTAATCAAAGTCAGAGAAAATATCTTCGCTCAAATTAATTATAATTGGTCTCTCTATCTCACCGATCATGAGATCGAGTTCTCACATTTTGTTTTATTCTTTTATTATATGGATTTTCCCCAATCTTTCGCAGTAACTTTATTCAAAAAAATCTTTCAAAAGTTTAGTTAAACTACTAATTTTGTTAATTGTGTTATTTCTAGCAACTCTACCTTTTACTTGAGAGATATATTTATTTCTCCAACGGACAGTTTCCGAACAATCTATAGGAACAGATTTTCTATCTGGTTTTCCCCAGCAAAAATTAAGTTCTCTGAGCAATTTCCAGAGATCAGTTCTTTTAATTTCAGGTAAATCGCGATCTTCATTGATTTTAGTTAGAATTTTATAGACGGTTGGGATCTGCTCGTCATAATAAAATGTATATACAACCCCTTTAATTGCAGTTTTCATTTCATCTTCCAACGAGGTTTTTCATCTGCCTGTGATCGAATGTGGCTTGAGAGTACTAACAATTCCAGTCGTTTTTTCTCCTTCAGTATTCAGTACATAGTAGATTTTCCAACTTCTGTCATGTTGGAACACATCTCAACAGAGCTTTTAACATTATTATCTAGATATTGATATCTTAAGGTATCATAAACATTCATTTTAATAAGTTTTTCGTTGAGGAAAAATGCCCTGGTTCAACGATTTTGGAATAAATATAGAGGTGAAAGCCATATCTTTTGGGTATCTCACTAATCTCAAATAATATATAAAAACAAGCGCAAACAAGATAAATCACTAAGAACAAACTGTAAGGTGTACTTTGCTCACTGACAGAAATTAAATTAAACTATCAGAATTTTTATATTGCAGTAAATTTATAAAATATATTTAAATATAATGAAATATAATTAGATTTACGGCAGTTGTCAGTTACCAGCGGCACTGGAGCAGGTATGTTGGAGGTTTCGGTAACAGTTTTATTGCTCTCTCTAGTTCTTGAATAGAGTATAGGAATGTGTATATTTGCGATCGCCCCCCCCCTCAAGAGCTTTGAGTTCAGGAAAATAGAACCCATTCTGCCTTTTATCTTAAGAATGTGTATGCTGCTTGCACCCCCCCCCCCCCTCCGTTGACAACTTGTTTTTCTTGGATACTGTACTTTTGCGATATCACCGCCCCCCCCCCAAAGAGAGAGGCTGGATCCGCCCCTGTATGGAACCCAATATGAAAAAAAGAAAATTTATAGAAGTAGCATACATTAAAAACAATAATGGGATCTTCAGTAAGCCCAGTATTGAGATACCTAATTTTTGGCAACTACTATTTTGTAACATCAAATTAAGGTGTGTACAGTGAAGTGAAACTTTGCGCTTCAATGGACACAGTCCCCTTAATAACAATTAAAGATACAACCTAATCGAAACGTCGTAAAAAAATAAAAACAACAACAATGTAATTCCGACAAACACATTTTAGTCATTCTTTAACATTACCTACAACCTTCAAACAAACATTTATTATTGTTAATTAATTAGTAGCATTTTATTTCAAATGTCTAAGAGTCTCTTTTACACGCTCATAGGAGAAGTTTTTAAAAATTAGTCAAAACATATCCGATAATGTTGTTATTTACTTTTTTGTTCATGATTCTACACTTTTCTGTGTATACAATGGAAAAAATTGAATTTACAAAAGGCTTAACTACGAAAAAAACGTGAGGGGAAAATTTTATTCAAAACAAAGAATGAAATTTGAGGAAATGATTAAAAAAAAATACCAGTGGCGTACCACATTTTTTTTAAAACCCTACGGTAATATCCGTAAGTACGCCGCTGACCAAACTGCAAAGTTAATTTTCCTACTGTTATTAGGGCAGTATCAAATTAAGCTCTGGCTAGAACTTTGTTCCATTATTTTCTAGCATTCGAAAGTTAGTACACTAAAACAATTTTTTTTAAAAAATACATATGAAAAAAAATTAATTTTTTACTAAGAAACCCACTGTTAAATTTTTTCCCAACCTTTATGTTACACCCTGTATTTAAAATATATCCTGCTGCACATATCCACTTTGTGTACTAGAACTAACGAAAGAGAAAATCTTGGAAGGGTTTAGAATAATAGTTTTTACACAAAAATAAACGAAACTTACCAAAAGGACCACCAATGGTTTAGACGCAATTCTTCTTATAATTAAACAAACAATTGTTAAACGGATAACTGCCGACTAATCACCTGTTGCAACAATCCAAAACTAAATAGTTAATGAAGTCCCTCTCCAATCTTGAAGAAAATTATTAGTTAATCATAAATGCTTTACGCAACATCGTGAACAATTGATACCAAGGTATTAATACTATACGAAAACTACGGATCCATATGGTACTGCTTGAAAAGTATAACTTATTTCAGTTTATACTTACTTACAGGGTCTCACGAAAATATTCGGAGACGAATATTTATCTCAGTTTATATATTAAAATAGAAAAACAACTTTTAATTCAGTAACAACGTTATATATATATATATATATATATATATATATATATATATATATATATATATATATATATATATATATATATATATATATATATATATATGAAATAAAATTAGAACAGTAAATGCAAACTTCGTTCCAACCATATCTTTTCCGTGTTAGAGGTTGCACAGTTGGAACAAATTGCTAAGGAACACAATCTATCCTATTCCACCACCTTCGAGATGATGGCCGACCTGTACCACCATACCGAGAAGAAAGTCAAAACTTACCCTCCCCACCACAGTGATATGGCAGAGGTACATGTTTCGTCTCTATTAGACTCATCAGGGTACCGATATGCACCTGGCTGTGCAAAGGATAGATCGGAAGGAAGCATGCAAATACTGAACGCGGCTTTGCTGACCTCCTGCCGGATGGCGTATACATGTTATGCGGCTTTCACGGATTCCTCCGTGTGAGATGCAATAGCAGTGGATATATCCATATGATGCTATTGTAGTGCTGAAATCACATTCAGCAAACGTGCATGTCGGTACCCTGATGAGTCTAGTAGAGACGAAACATGTACCTCTGCCGTATCACTGTGGTGGGGAGGGTAAGTTTTGACTTTCTTCTCGGTATGGTGGTACAGGTAGGCCATCATCTCGATGGTGGTGGAATAGGATAGATTGTGTTCCTTAGCAATTTGTTCCAACTGTGCAACCTCTAACACGGAAAAGATATGGTTGGAACGAAGTTTGCATTTACTGTTCTAATTTTACTTCATTCATATACGGAGCTGCATATAGTTGTACAGGGTGAGTCAAGAATTGGATGAAGTAGGTTTGTGCCTTTTCGGTGAAGTTTACAAAGAAACTATATTTATTGTTTGATACAGTTTATTTTTACGCAGATTTTAAAAATATTTGGGACTCTACAGGGTGAGCCAAAAAACTAGGACAGCATAAAGTTGTATTTTTTTAAATAGAACACCCTATATACGAATCGTATTTTCGATTTAGCTTATAATTTTAAATCTTTTTTATTAAGGGTTTACTATAACAAAACTTTATAGTTTCTGAGATAATTAAGTTTAAAGAAAAAAAGTCACATTTTCAAGCATCAATTCAATCCTAAATAACGTTTTCAATTTTATGACAAATATATTCAAATTTGGAATTTAGCAAGGCCAACGACAAGTTAACATAATTTTTACCTAATATTTGCAATAAAAGCTACAGGGTGTTGAACACATCGGCTCAAATTTGAACAAGTTTAAATGAATAAATATCTTTTTTTTTAATTGGTACACCCTGTATATTTTCATGTTATTTAATAGAGTAATAAAAACCCTAAAAGTTTTGTTCAATATATCCTATACCTATTTATAATAGTTTTTGAGATATTTCAGTTTTTATAATTTTCCATACTTTTTTACAGAAATAGTCTTCATTATCATAGTAGCCATGGCAAAAACAATGTAAAAGAACATTTTTCTGTGTGTCAAATTTATAACCGCAATCGCTTCTTTTGGTTTTTATGTAGTGTAGTTTGGTTTTTTTTGCATTCATCTTAATTGTAAAATGAATTTTCCAAAGAATGTGTTAATAGATATGATTTATACAATAGGAGAGGCTCAAAAAAATTGCCTTCTTGCTCAAAGGATTTACAAAATGAACTATCCTGATCGACGTCAGCCTAATACCCATACTTTTCAACACTTAATGCAAAGATTTGATTCTTCTGGTACTGTTGATTATCCAAAACGTAAAGTGGTCAACAAACCAGTAACTAATGAAGAAAAAGAACTACAAGTATTGTTAAATGTTCAGGAAAATCCTTATATTGGTAGCCGTCAGTTAGCAGCATTATGTGAAACATCACAATCCACCGCTAATCGTACTACCAAGAAATATAGGTATCATCCATATCACATGGAATTACACCAAGAATTGCATGGACAGGATTTTGAAAGTCGTGTAAACTTTTGTCGTACAATAAATGCGGAGATTCAATTAAATCCAAATTTATTATGCAAGGTAATGTTTAGTGATGAAGCTACTTTTAGAAGTAACGATGCCGTAAATAGACGCAACATGCATTATTATGCCACAGAAAACCCATTTTGGATTAGAGAGGTGCAACATCAAAACCACTGGTCATTAAATGTTTGGTGTGGTATTCATCATAATCGAATTATTGGACCCCTTCTTTTTTAATGAACCACTAAATGGCCATAGTTCCCTGACCTTTCTACAAGAAGAACTACCCCAACTGCTTCAAGGTCTCGATAGGGATGAGCTCGACAGTATGTGGTTCCAGCACGATGGTGCGCCTCCGCATTACCATCGTGAAGTTTGTGCGTTTTTGGACCAACGATATCCGCAAAAATGGATTGGACGTGGGGGTTTCATTGAGTGGCCACCAAGGTCTTGCGACATTACCCCATTAGATTTCTTCCTATGAGGTTATATTAAAAATAAGGTGCATGTTAATCCACCAACAACAGTGGAAGATATGCGAAACAGGATTAGGGATACCTGTAGAATAATAACGCCACTAATTTTGTCCAGGTCCGAGAAAATCTGCAAAAAAGACTAAATTTGTGCATTGCACAAGAGGGTCGTTTATTCGAACACTTATTAAAAAGAAATAATTATTCTCAGTATTTAATAGGTAATTTTTTTGTTTCAATTTAGTATAAAAGTAAATATGTATTTGCCTTGTCGTTATTGTTGTGTTAATTTTTTCACATTATATTTAATTAAACTATTGCCGTTGTAATATAACGAATAATGTATTTCGTCATATTTAACCACATTCTGTTTGTTTCTGTAGTTTCTTTTTATTATTTTACATGGCTGCTATGATAATGAAGACTATTTCTGTAAAAAAATATGGAAAATAAGAAAAACTGAAATATCTCAAAAACTATTATAAATAGGTATAGGATATATTGAACAAAACTTTTAGAGTTTTTATTACTCTATTAAATACCATGAAAATATACAGGGCGTACCATTTAAAAAAAAAAAGATACTTATTCATTTATACTTTTTCAAATTTGAGCCGATGTGTTCAACACCCTGTAGCTTTTATTGCAAATATTAGGTTAAAATTATGTTAACTTGTCCTTGGCCTTGCTAAATTCCAAATTTGAATATATTTGTCACAAAATTGAAAACGTTATTTAGGATTGAATTGATGCTTGAAAATGTGACTTTTTTTCTTTAAACTTAATTATCTCAGAAACTATAAAGTTTTGTTATAGTAAACCTTCAATAAAAAAGATTTAAAATTATAAGCTAAATCGAAAATATGATTCGTATATAGGGTGTTCTATTTAAAAAAATACAACTTTATGCTGTCCTAGTTTTTTGGCTCACCCTGTAGAGTTCTAAATATTTTTAAAATCTGCGTAAAAATAAACTGTATCAAACAATAAATATAGTTTCTTTGTAAATTTCACCGAAAAGGCACAAACCTACTTCATCCAATCGTTGACTCACCCTGTACGTTTGCTGAATGTGATTTCAGCTCCACTCTATTGCATCTCACACGGAGGAATCCGTGAAAGCCGCATAAACACACATATATATATATATATATATATATATATATATATATATATATATATATATATATATATATATATATATATATATATATATATATATATATATATATATAAATTATTGTGACGTAGGTTTTCACGGATGGTGGAATGTGCACTGGTGTTTTTCCGGTTTCCAATCAGTTCGTCAATAGAAGAATCTTCACGACGTTTCGCCAACATCTCAGCTGGCATTTTCAAGTGAGCTTCCTCGACGACTGCTCGACTAAGAATTAGCATGCTGGTCCTCTGCCGGCCTTTTTATAGTTTGGCAGTTGCGCTGGTTACGATCTATACATACAACTAAGCAGACAGATTCACCCGCTACTCTGGGATAACATGGACAAAACTTCCTCCTAGAGAAAAGAAACTAACATGGACTACAAAATTAGCAAGTAAAAGAAGAAATTTGCCCAACTACAACAAAAAACTCCTTACAAAACTGAGCGGATAGATATAACAAAGGTCGTTTATAACATCTCCAATTACCAGCTTTCGGAAGACGAAAAACAAGTTCTAAGTAAAGGCTTCAACTATGCAGTAACCCCAAAGACCATACCAGATGAGGACATTATCGCCTATATTGAAGCCACACTATACCAGAAGTCAGAAACAGAAGGAGAAATAATACGACAGGAGGTAGCTCGCGTACTAAGAACCAGCAAACCTCCAAAATCAAATATAAACCACTCAGAAATAAAAGCATTAAATGGTCTTAAAAACAACAAAAACATCACCATCCTTCCAGCAGACAATGAGAATGTCACTGTAATCATGAACACAGAAGAACACAAAACCAAGATGAAATTGCAGACTCATACCTGAAAAATTCGGGTCACCTGGTTAGCATAGTTCAAGGGTTAAAACTGCAAAAAGATGACATTATTGCTAGCCTGGACATCAAATACCTGTATCCAAGCACACCAATTGACGAAGCTCTAGACCAGATTGCTATGAACGAGGAGTTCCCACATCACTTCATCGACCTCGCCGAACACTGTCTCAAAAACACATATTTTCCTTATGAAAATAATTTCTACCGACAGACAGATGGTGCTCCTATGGGGTATTCTCTTTCACCAGTCATCGCAAACTTTTTTATGAAATATTTTGAAAAAGATGCCCTAAGAAAAACCAAAACAAAAATACCCCTCTGGAAACGTTATTTGAATGACATCTTCATTATATGGCTACACGGAAAATTCAACCTTGGAGGTCGAAGTTAACAAGCAGCTACCTTTCCTTGACCTTCTGGCCACCAGAAATGACGACCTAAGTATTGGTTATACGGTCTACAGAAAATCCACGCACACAAACTGATACCTGAACGTCGAATCACATCACCATCCATGGCAGTTGCAATCAGTCGCCATCACACTAATCTCCAAATCTTTGCGACTAACCAAACCGCCAAGAAGAACTCAACAGCTCTAAAATAAAACAACTACAAAGAATATAATATCAAAAACGCCATAAAACAAAACACGCAAGCAATAGCAAAGATACAAGAAGAAGATGACAAAACCAAACCAAAAACCACACTGTTATACATAAAAGGTGTAACAGACGTAATTGGAAGAATTCTGAGGAAACTTGCATAATTTATAAGCCACAAACAACAATACACAAATTATTGGGCAATCCTAAAGACAAAATACAAATGGAAAACCAGGGAGTGTACAGCATCCCATGTAGTAACTGTGAAAAAGAATACATTGGTCAAAAAAACCGAAGAATCTCTACAAGGTTCCAAGAATATAGAAATAGCATAAAGAATAAGCAAACGCATCAACCTTATTCCAACATCATCAGGAGACTAAACACACTATAAATTTCCAGAAAACCAAACCCATAAAATACAATAAAACGCGCATCATCAGAGAAGCTCTCGAAATAGTACTAAAAACTTTAACAAGAGAGATGATGCACTAAACATCTCAAATAAAGGGTGTTTTTTTATAGAGGTATAAAACTTTAAGTTGGCAACACTTTTTTAACTGACGGCCATTTTGTCAGCTGTCAAGTGATTTATGTTTAGTTTGGTTTGGCATTTCAACATGAATAGACTGACGCCTGAACAACGCTTCCAAATTGTGCAAATTTATTTTGAAAATCATGGTTCTGTTCGAAATACGTATCGCGCACTACGTCCATTTTATGGTCAACATAATCGCCATCAGAGCAATTAATTCGATTAACTATGGAACGTTTTTGCACCACGTTTACTCTAAAAGATAATACTCATCCACAGAGACGTCGTACAGTGCGTACAGAAGAAGTCATTGCTGCTGTAGAGCGTAGCGTAGAGGAAGACCCGAATCAGTCTATCCGCCATCGTGCACAGGAATTCGATATGTGTCCATTCACTTTATGGAAGATTTTGCGGAAAGATCTTGGTTTGCGTGCTTACAAAATCCAACTCGTTCAAGAATTGAAGCCACACGATCACCTAGCAAGACGTAGATTCGGTGAATGGGCCCAAAACAAGATTGCCGTTGATCCCGATTTTCATAAGCGAATTTTGTTTAGCGATGAAGCTCACTTTTGTTTGAATGAAAACGTCAATAAACAAAACTGCCGTATTTGGAGTGATGATAATCCTCAAGTGTATGTTGAGACACCGTTACATCCAGAAAAACTGATTGTTTGGTGTGCTTTATGGGCTGGTGGAATCATTGGTCCGTACTTCTTTAAAAACGATGCTGGTCAGATCGTTACAGTCAATGGTGACCGCTATAGAGCCATGATTACTGACGTTCTCGTTCATCAATTGAACAACCATGATGTACAGGAGCTGTGGTTTCAACAAGACGGCGCAACATGTCACACAGCTCGTGCCACAATTGATTTATTGAAGGAAACTTTTGGTAACCGCTTAGTTTCACGTTTCGGACCCGTGAATTGGCCTCCAAGATCGTGCGACTTAATGCCGCTAGACTATTTTCTGTGGGGATATGTGAAGTCGCTAGTCTACGCCGATAAGCCCGAAACCATTGATCACTTGGAGGACAACATTCGCCGCGTTATTGCCGATATACGGTCACAAATGTTGGAAAAAGTCATCGAAAATTGGACCTCCAGATTAGACTACGTCCGAGCCAGCCATGGCGGTCATATGCCAGAAGTCATATTTAAATTATAATGCCAGAAGGTTATCTTTCGAATAAAGTAAATTTCATGTCAATTTAAAAAATTCATCTATGTTTTATGCCATTTAAAAATTCTATACCTCTATAAAAAACACCTTTACATGAAAAACTCTACTCAAAACCAAACCAAAAACAACATACCAGAGAAACAGGACAGCGAATTGAGAAGAGAATGCCGTAATCCATTTCTGGGAAAATGTACTCGGGAAAATTTTCAAAATTTGACAGTTTGCTGAAATCGATGAGTTCAATTCAGCTAAAATATTTTAAAGATGGTAGAACCTCCAGTTATACCGAAAGTAGATGCCTTCTTGCTTATTTTAAATGGAACATTCCATATGTTATTTAATTTTTAGATTCTACGCAAAATTGTAGCCCTATTTTATGTATAATATCCTATACCTAAGTCTAGTTGTTTTCAAAACATCTTAAATTTTATGAAGGTTTTCGGACATCCTGTCTATGTGCTGAGTCCCTCTCAGGATTATAAAGCAGCTGACGTTTCGGTGAAATCTCATTCACTATTTTCAAAGCTCACTTCACGGCGTCTACGAACGAAACAAAAAACGGTTTGAAAAGAACATACAGGATCTAAAAAACAAACCCTTGCCCCCGAAAAATCGCAAAAATTAGGAGAATAGCTCCAAAATTTTTGTTCCTTATGACAGAGGCACCATAGACAAAGTCGCAATAATTCTCAGTCGAAACAACATTGAAACAATAAAGATCGTAAAGTAAAAGATCTCTTGTCAACACCTAAACAAAGAATCCCTCTAGAAAACCAGGTAGTGTACGAAATTCCATGCGGAGAATGCAGCTCACCTTACGTAGGCCAAACCAACCGTAAAATAAGCGCCAGAAGAGACGAACATATGAACGCTGTCAAGCAAAAAACAACGTCTTCTGCACTGGCCCAACACTGGTTAAACACATAGACATAAGATAAATTTCTCGGGAACTAAAATGCTATCGAGACGTGAAAACCTGTCCATAAGAGATTTAAAGGAAGCCATCGAAATTGCAAAGAGGCCCAACAACTTAAAGAGCAGAGATGATAGCCAGCGAGTGCCTAATACTTGGAAAAATCTGCGTACAAAACATCAACCAGTACCACTTAGTAACGAAACAGAATACAACTCGGCAACGCAACCCCAAACACTGGCAACAGGACTGATGACGCGCAGCAGGTCTCGCAACCTGATTAGCCAGAACTATTCGGAAAACGAAAGCACCCGACGTACACACGGGATCGACAGCACCCGGGTCGCGGACGTTAGTCGCTCGTAGATGCTGTACAGTGAGCTATGAAAATGGTGAAGGAGATCTCACCGAAACATCAGCTGCCTTACAGTTATAAGAGGGAGTCAGCACATATACGGGATGCCCGAAAACATTCGAGCAGAAATGTTAGCACTACCAGTGCCAGACATTGGAGAGAACCCAGACTGTGATTTATTATCGAAGCGCCTGTTGCGCGTCCTACATGTCTTCTTGTTGTCTGCAGTTAAAAATAGTTCATTAATATTGTCGGAGTTTCCTTCTCTAATACCCCAGATGTAAGAAATTGAGTCTACATTGGCATTATCGGAGTTATAAGTGTTAGCTACGTAAGCATTTACAGCACTAGCATTATTATTTGCCAAAGAAAAAATTTTGTTATTTTCACACCGTGTTAAGTGAATCATCAATTTCTCGTTCTACCTAATGATTGTATCCAACTGTATGTGGAGATTTAGCGTTCTGTTGAAGCAACGTTTCAGGTTTGTTCTTCTGTTCGCGAAAGTTGTTATTCCGTGTGTTCAGTGATAATCTTCGAAAGGTTTTTGCAATGTTCCTTCTAATTTTTGGATCGTCGCTCGTGTCTACTTGTAGTCTTCGATGGTTGGGTTTCCGACGTGTAACCCATATTGTCCGCCTCTCGCTAAATGACGTATCCGGATCTGTAGGCCTTAAAATGAACTACAACAAAACAAAAATAATGAGCCACGAACAGGCAAACATAACAATACAGAACCAAAGGATAGAAAACGTTAAACATTATGTATACTTGGGTCATGACATCAGACTAGGGAAATCAAACCAGGATGCTGAAATAAAAAGAACACAGCTGACATGGGCCGTTTTCGGTAAACTTACATACATCCTGAAAAATAATTCAATTCCCATAAATCTAAAAAGAAAAGTATACGACACATGCATATTACCGGTGTGTACATATGGATTAGAGACCATGTCCCTCACCAAAAAGTCCGCTAAAGAATTAGAAACAGTCCAAAGAGCGATGGAAAGAAACATGCTTGGAATATCATTGAGAGACAGGATTAGAAACACCGAGATAAGACGCAGAACGAAAGTCAAAGACATCGTGAAGGAGGTTGCAAAGATGAAGTGGCAATGGGCTGGTCACATAGCCCGATATGAGGACAACAGATGGACACGAAGAATCCTGGAATGGAGACCGAGAGAGACAACAAGAAGCACGGGAAGACCTCAAAAAAGATGGGTAGACGACATAAGGACAGTGGCGGGCAAACAGTGGATGAGACTGGCGAAGAATAGAGAAAGATGGAAACAATTGAGAGGGAGCTACATCCAGGAGTGGATAGACAGAGGTTGACAAAGAGAGAGAGAGAGTCCGTCTCTAAGGAATAAAACTTTCAAAAATTTCCCAAAAGATCAAATCAAAATTTGTTGTTATATAGTCGAAACCTGTATATATATATATATATATATATATATATATATATATATATATATATATATATATATATATATATATACGTGTTCCAAAAAACATGGGTAAACACTGACATGAAGATGCTTCATCTAAAAATAGAATCAAAAATTTATATGCCCATCGGTCAGCTTAGGCCTTCGTACCAAGATACTGGGTGTTAAAAATTTTAAATTGTTTACTTTTTTAAATAATGTAGAAGGTTTAGGTGATGTAAAAAATATTTGGTGTTTGCAATAAATTTATGAAGAAGAATATTTTTTATATAATATTAAATTTTGACTGCACCAGGTATATACACAAAAGTTAACAAATTATTATTTATCGAGTAAAAATATGTATGTATTCATTGACCTTTATCGTTTTGACACCGTTTTTACAGAACATGTTAAATGCTTTCAAAATTTACCTCCCGGTGTTTATTCAATTTGTCACCTGTATCAATCCGTGCATAGATGATAATGATTAGTCTTAGTAAAATTTTATTCTTAACTTAGCCTAATGATAATTCTGATGTCTAAATTATGATAAAAAATTATTGACTCCGTACATACATCATTATGTTGTAATGTTATCACATGATCACTTAAGGGAAGATGTTTTGCAAAAATTTAAAAAAAAATAAGCAAGTTATCATTGTGAAAATGTTTTCCTTTGAGTTAATAAGTCTTAGGTAAACTATTTATTTAGAAAATTAACTAACAGATTATTATGTGTGGAAAAGCAAAGCAAAATTCAAGAGAAACTGTTGGTTTATATTACGATAAGTATTCTCTTCGAAGGACCAGAATCACAGACAAAAAATCTTTGAAAGTACTACTCGGCGATTACAAGAACACTAAGGATTAAAAGCACAGGAAGTAAATTCAGGAAAAGCAATTTATTGTCGAATGCCACCAATAGAGGAACAAGTTCTAAATTTTATTGACAATAACCCTTTTATTGTCACCAAGAACGTTGCCCAAGATATAAGAAATATTTCGTCTTCTTCAGTTTTAAGAACGTTTCATGAGCAACAACTTTACCCTTAAATAACCCCATTAGATCTATATATATATATATATATATATATATATATATATATATATATATATATATATATATTTATTTTCTTGTTTCTTGAACCATAGATTATATCATTTTTTTTTATTTTGTCTTTTCTTGGGTTTAGGTTCTATATTTAATAAATACATAAAAACTGTTTGACGATTCGCCCTTTATTCAAGGCATTTTCAAAATGTTTGCCTCTTAAAAATATATAATTAAATTACATCATATAAAAAACATATTCACAATTTTCGAAAAACAAACAAGACACTTAAATAATAGTTAAAACTTTAAAATCTCTTAAAAATACTTAATTTTACCGGTACGCACCTTGACATTTTGCTGTTTTGTTTCTGAATAAAATTTAAATTTTGCATCGTTTACTGAGGATACGTGGAATGCGAATGTGTTTTATTTTTTTAATATTTTTTATATTTTACAATGCATAAAAAACAAATGGTATATGTTTGGTTTTATGTTTAAGAGGATATTCCATTTTTGATTCTTATTTGACTGGATCGAATACTTAATGTTTAAATTAAGTTTGCGTAAATGTGGCTCAAATTTCCCATATCTGTTCTGTCGTTAACCGTGTTTTTATCTTTTTTAATTTCAATCATTTCTTTTATCTGTAATTTTTGGTAATTCATATCTTTGTTTTTTATAATGGTACTGTTATAATCAAAAGTGTGTTTTTCGTCCTGTGTGTGTTTGTTTAACGCTGTTGAGGCGTTTTTTGTATATTTATGGCCATTTAATCTGTTCTTTAGTAATTGGCTCGTCATGCCTATATATTTTTTGGGACAATTTGAGCAAGGGATCGAATATATTATATTTGATTTATTCATTAGAGGAGTTTTACTTTTTAAATTTGTGAACAATGTATTTAATTTATTATGTGACCTGTGGCATACGATGATATCATGCTTTTTTAAAATGTATTTTATTTTTTCTGACAGCTCACTAGTGTACGGTAATGCCACATATTTTTGTTGTTTATGTTCTATGTTTTTTGTTTTTACGTTATTATAGAACTTATATGTTCGTTTATCAATTATTTTGGTGATAGTCTTTTCGTTGAAATTATTGTTCATTAGAAATATATATATATATATATATATATATATATATATATATATATATATATATATAGGAAAACCGAAATTCTTGGGATAGCGGTCCTAGGGCTGAATGAAACTCTGTTTTTTACAAACGCCAAGCTTTCGGAAGTGTATTATTTCCTTCTTCAGGGCTACAATATAGAACAGTTCTGTTGATCATAATTTTCAATTTTACAATTTATGATATTTATTAATAAAAAGAAAATGATTCTAAATTCAAAGAGTTACGTGCAAATTGAGTCCATTTATGGCTTTTGGAAAATGAAATGGAAAATTCATGTAGAAACCGTTGATTTTTGCACAATTATCACATTTTACTGTTACATGGTTTTATTTAATTTTTTAAACACTAATATTTAAATCTATTTTATGGGTTATTTTGGTTGTACTGAGAGTAAATAAATCTGATAAGAAAATCCTTGAAACACACTTTTTTTGGTGGAAGGGATATGTCAGAAACGTCTAATTTTATTTTAGCGGCAATTTTGAATGTGGAATCATTATGTTTTACCGAAACTGTTATTTTGATTTTAATTTTCAAGTTGTGTATTTAATAAAATTATTATTTTATATATATACTATTGATGAGATTTATGATTATTAATGAGTAATTGTGATTATTTTTTATAAAGTATTGTTACATTTAAAAATTGATATAATTGTAGGAAAGTATTAAGAAATGATTAATTAACCTTATTATGTAGAACAAAGAAGGTTAGAAAACCGTCTCCCAACCTTTCGCCCTCTAAATATTCAAAATTGTAAAATATCTATTGGCAATATAGATGTTATAGGTTAGTGAAAAATATGCACTTACGTAATTTGCGGAAGATTATGGAGAAACTGTGGAGTCAAGAGGCTGGGAGGCTCGTTGTCTAGTATTGCTATTATTTAAGGTGGACAAGAGATGAGAGTAGATTACACAGATTTTCAATATCTTTTCTTTTATTGATGCAGTTATCATCCAAATAAATTTCTACCATTTCCAGAAAATGCCTTTTGTTATTACTTTGTTCTTTGTTGATCACTTCAGCACTGACAAAATCAAACCTGTGATCCTCATCAATTACATGTTCCGATAAGGTGCATGTCCTCTTTTGCAATCTACAATCACTCCTGTGTCTGGTGATTCCATCTTTTAAAACAGTTGATGTTTGACCTATGTAATGTTTGTTACAGTCTATTCATTTTAAACGGTATACCACCCCTGATTTGTCAGGGTTGCTATCCGTGTCCTTCAGTCTGGAGAAGGTCTAGCCAACTGTTAATAAATGTTTACCACATATTTTTATATTATTATGCTTAGAAAGGATTTTATTTAATTTTTGTGTGATTTGGTTGATATAAGGTAATGAAAAATAATATGTGGGTTGGTTTTCTTCTAAGAAAGCTGAAATTTCAGGAGAAAATTTAGTGGTGTTTTGATTGGTGTTACTATCTATGTGTGAATGTGTTGGTGTTATGAAGGCAGATATCTCCGGTGATACATTAAAATTTAGTGGAATAGATCTGCGTTGTGTGGGGTGTGGAGAGCTGTGTTGTTGTGTGATAGGGATGTTGTGTAAAAACTTATTTAAGAACCACCGAGGATAGCCATTTTCCTTTAGTATTATATATAATCTGTTTATATTTTTTTGAATGAGAGTAGGATGACAAATTGATGTAATTCTTTTCTTTAAATTAATTACCAGATTTATTTTAGTTTTAGTATTATGGTAGGAGTGGAAATTCATGTAACGTCCTGAATAAGTTGGCTTAGTATACCAGTCCACCTTTATTTCGTTGTTAGCAGTTCTTATTAATTTAGTGTCAAGAAAAGGTACACTATTATTAGTTTCACATTCTACTGTAAATTGAATGTGTGGTAAACATATATTAACAGTTGGCCAGACCTTCTCCAGACTGAAGGACACGGATAGCAACCCTGACAAATGAGGGGTGGTATACCATTTAAAATGTATAGACTGTAACAAACATTACATAGGTCAAACATCGACTGTTTTAAAAGATAGAATCACCAGACACAGGAGTGATTGTAGATTGCAAAAGAGGACATGCACCTTATCGGAACATGTAATCGATGAGGATCACAGGTTTGATTTTGTCAGTGCTGAAGTGATCAACAAAGAACAAAGTAATAACAAAAGGCATTTTCTGGAAATGGTAGAAATTTATTTGGATGATAACTGCATCAATAAAAGAAAAGATATTAAAAATCTCAGTGTAATCTACTCTCATCTCTTGTCCACCTTAAATAATAGCAATACTAGACAACGAGCGTCCCAGCCTCTTGACTTCACAGTTTCTCCATAATCTTCCGCAAATTACCTATAACATCTATATTGCCAATAGATATTTTACAATTTTGAATATTTAGAGGGCGAAAGGTTGGGAGACGGTTTTCTAACCTTCTTTGTTCTACATAATAATGTTCATTAATCATTTCTTAATACTTTCCTACAATTATATCAATTTTTAAATGTAACAATACTTTATAAAAAATAATCACAATTACTCATTAATAATCATAAATCTCATCAATAGTATATATATATATATATATATATATATATATATATATATATATATATATATAAAATAATAATTTTATTAAATACACAACTTGAAAATTAAAATCAAAATAACAGTTCCTGTAAAACATAATGATTCCACATTCAACATTGCCGCTAAAATAAAATTAGACATTTCTGACATATCCCTTCCACCAAAAAAAGTGTGTTTCAAGGATTTTCTTATCAGATTTACTTACTCTCAGTACAACCAAAATAACCCATAAAATAGATTTAAATATTAGTGTTTAAAAAATGAAATAAAACCATGTAACAGTAAAATGTGATAATTATGCAAAAATCAACGGTTTCTACATGAATTTTCCGTTTCATTTTCCAAAAGCCATAAATGGACTCAATTTGCACGTAAGTCTTTGAATTTAGAATCATTTTCTTTTTATTATTAAATATCATAAATTGTAAAATTTTAAATTATGATCAACAGAACTGTTTTATATTGTAGCCCTGAAGAAGGAAATAATATACTTCCGAAAGCTTGGCGTTTGTAAAAAACAGAGTTTCATTCAGCCCAAGGACCGCTATCCCAAGAATTTGAGTTTTCCTTTCTAACTAGTTGGTCAAGAACTACTCTTCCCCTTATTATATATATATATATATATATATATATATATATATATATATATATATATGTTGTTGAAAATGTACTTTTTTTTAAAAAATAAAACGAAACAGCGGAAAAGAAAATTGTAAATTGTTTTTCTGATCTGCCTAAATGTAATAAAAGCATTCTTTAAAAGAATTTATGCATATTCGGGACAAAATTAAACGTTAAAATTTGCGCTTGAATATCACGTTACTTTGTCGGTACATTACCTGATTTTGGGACATGACTTCCCGGAAAGTAAAGTAACCGTCAGATTTTATACATAAATCGGCAGTGGTAGCAGAACTGAAGTAGTATTAAACGAGTAGCAGATCAGATCTAAAGAAAGAGAATATTCAAGAGGAGTAGCGGAATTCAGTTGCCTTAAGAAGTAGTTAACTTTCATCGCTTTTAGGACGGCTGAACAGCCAAGAAGAGGTTACAACATCGACGATCTTTTAGAGGGCTGCGTTGCTGAAACTGATAGTGTTTTTTTTTTAAATCATTTAAAATAAAGTACCTCCGAGGCCCTTGGACGAACTAGTAGCTTTTACCCGGGTAATTGCCAAGGGCTGAGGCGCCTGAAGACTTTAAAAATCATAAACCAATTGCAAAAATACGGTGTATCGGGAGTCCTCTGGATAAAAATAAATAGTGTCTAGGTAAGATAGGTTTTACTTCCCAGAGCCCGGTACACTACAGTTCGAAAGACGGGCGATATTCGGGATTATATACGCGAACTGGTGTTGCAATCTCGGATCGCCGTCATAAAGATCGCATAGCTATTCTAACTTGAGTTTCCATAACTCAACAAACAAAATAAAATTTTCTCTTTCAGTCAGAAGATTAAGAAGAAAAACTAAGAAGATTTTTGCGGAAATTTAACGTTAAAGTTTTCGGTGAAAATTGTAAAAAAAATTAGATTGAAAAACCTTACCCTCCAGAGACATTAGGCTAGTTAAATTTTCCAAATTTACTTGCGGAAACCGCTTTATTAGTTTTCGTAAAAATCTAATTTTTATCTTAATTTCTTCTTAAAAAACAAATCTGTTACCCTTACTTTTTTCGACTTTGAAAAATTATAAAATTGCGTCTAAGTACAGTTACCCACACTTTTCTTGCGCATTTTAAAAATTTTACGATAAAATCGAATTACCTATACTTTTTCTGCGTTAAAATTTCGATGTTGGAAAATCACTGAAGATTTTAACAATAAATAAATAAATTGCGACTTGCGGTGCGACCTAGCGTTCGACTCAAGTTTAAACAATTTATCGGCAAGAAAAATAAATAAATTTATTCGAAAAAGTTAGAATCTTTGCGTTTTCAAAAACATTTGGCCACGACAAAATATACTTGACCCTTGTCCCCCTATACTAATTATTTATTCACAAAATAATTAGTATAAATCCTTGAACTCTTATAAAATTAAAAAAACTTTTTCAATTTTTTTTTAGTAGTCTTGAGCATCCACGCTCGCTTCCCAGGCGCACAACCCCATAGCCCTTTTTTAAATTTCGCCATAAAAGTTTTTCTTTTCCCAAATTTAAGAGCATCTTCCGAAGGTGCCCTCGACAAATATTAAGAAAGGTGAGGCGGCTTGACTTTTCGCCGGGTCGGGCGGTTATGGTGGGTCTTCTCTTGCACCGCCTGCGCGGTGCCCTACCTTTCAATTTCTGGAACAACGTCCGATGTTCCAAAATTTTCAAACTAACCCTGTGGGTACGTCATCCTTTAATGCGGAGTTTAAGCAATTTCCGGTATTCATTGATGATAGTAGCATAGAGTTTAACCTAATGCCGGCTAATCCAGAAGCATCGACAATTAGGCTTCACCAAACACAACCTAAAGAGACAACTCCTGGTGGAGCAACTCACGAGTGCTACATGACACAAGCATCTCAAGATTCAGAAACGGTTACTAGCGCAGATGTTACGTCAAGTTTAGCGGCGATTGATTCAGATAATGGCACCGGCATACCCTTAGAACAGGTACGCAATTCAGATACCGACCGACCGACGTTGCGATAATATATATATATATATATATATATATATATATATATATATATATATATATATATATACCGGGTGTCAACGAATCTATTAGACAAGTCATAATTTCTAGAGTGTTATGTGTATCAAAATAAGAATTGGTACAGGTAAATGGTATGTGAAGGGGAGAGTTTTCGCATATTTTCCACTTTCTGACCACTTCCGGTTTCACCGGAAATGGCCCCGGTTTTGAATTTTTAAATGGAACACCCTGTATATTTTAACATTTTTGGGTTTCTGAGATACTTCTAGATTAGAATGTGACATTTTAAAAACTTTTTACGTCTACTTCATTTTTTTAGAGCCACTTTTAAAATTGCATCTAGGTGGCCATGATCGGACGCAAACTAATCTAACGGCCTTAGGTGATGTCAAAAAAAATACAATCGCAAAGTTTTAGTTACTAGTATGAAAGACAGGAATAAGACAAGTTGACAAAATTACGTTTTCATTTCTAACTATTAATTTTCAAATGGCGACCCCTTTTTGACAACTACTTTTCGAAAAAAGCATTCTTTGACGAATCTAACGGTACTAATTTATTTACGATTGGATTAGACATAAGAACAGAAATTAAATATTATTAAGCAAAATACTGGATAATTTATTTACTTATGACAAGTGCGCCATGGACAGCCATGATGCATAATAATTTGCAACTGTTTTTATCAAGTCTTCTTTGGAAAACAAAGCACTCACTTAAGTAGATAATGACAGTGACATATGCTCTAAGAACAGACGTAAAAGTTTCTTAATTTTCGTTAAGTTTAGTTTAAATTTTCGTTAAAATAAGGTATACTCAAAGTGAAAAAGTGGATATGTTATTAATATTTGGAGAGTGTCATAGAAATTCAAGGAATGCTGCCGAGTTGTATGCTCATAGATATCCGAATCGGCAACATCCAGCCTATCAGTATTTTCCGTATGTCGAGACTCGTTTTAGGCAAATAGGAAATTAAGAGGCGGAACAGAGGTTTATCATAAATGAAGAGACTGAGATTAACGTACTTGCTATGGTTAAGGTTGATAAAACAGTTTCGTTAAGAAAAATTAGTCAAGAACTGCAGATAAGTTATGAATCAGCAAGAAAAATACTGAAAAAGCATGGATATCGAGCATTTAAATATCAGTTACATCAACATTTGTATACTGAGGATGGCGATAGACGGGTAGTGATTTGTGATTGACTGCTTCAAAATCATAGAGTTCATCCAAATTTTATCGATTTTATTCTATTTTCTATATATTGTTTCAAGGTCAGTTAACAGGGGTTAGATACTTAGGTTTTCTTCAAAATGAAATCGAAAATCATCTCAATGATATACCTTTAGCAGTTTTACGGCGAATTTACTTTCAACAAGATGGATCACCGTCTCACAATACTAGAGAAGTTCTTAATTATTTAATAGAGCATTTTAATAATCGAATTATTGTAACCAATGGTCCGGTTTGGTGGCCAGCCCGCTCACCGGATCTTACTGTGCTCGATTTCTTTGTCTGGGGATAGTTAAAGAAAGGGTTTACTATGGAGCAGCCCCAGCTACTCTTGAAATATTAGAAGAAAGAATTTTACGGGCATTTAGAAGTATAACGCCCCAAATGCTACAAAACGTGTTGAGAGAAACAATTGAACGAGCTGAAATGTGTCGTGAAAAAGAAGGAATGCACTTTGAACATTTACTACACTAAACTTTTTAACAAATTCAGCTACTATACTTTCAAATATTTTAAGTGCGTCGTCTAAGTTATTAGTTTATTTTGTTAGTTTTTTGTTAATTTTGTTAAATTTTTAATCCAATTCCTGTCTTTCATACTAGTCACTAAAACTTTGCGAATGTATTTTTTTGACATCACCTAATGCCGTTAGATTACTTTGCGTCTGATCATGGCCACCTAGATGCAATTTTAAAAGTGTCTCTAAAAAAATGAAGTAGACGTAAAAAGTTTTTAAAATGTCACATTCTGATCTAGAATTGACTCAGAAATCCATAGATGTTAAAATATATAGGGTGTTCTATTTAAGAATTCAAAACCGGGGCCATTTCCGGTGAAACCGGATATATAGTTTTTTTCGGAACAGTATGTCGAATGTAGTAGTTTTCCCGAACAAAAATTTAAGAATACGATTAAAATTTACCTCTTTTTAACGAACAAAAACTCAGTATAAAACTGACCGTCATATATGAAACCGAAGAATTCAGATCAATTTCGGGACTTTTGCGCTTTATGACTATCTTTCACAAAATATCGAGCTAAGTGAGACATTTGATGAAGTTTTAAAACTTTTCAAAATTTTAGTTATTATTCTGGTGACATCGGCTAAAGCAGAACTGTGCTCTTCAGTAGTGAACATTACCCGAT
The DNA here is from genome assembly GCA_034092305.1 of Diaprepes abbreviatus. Classification (NCBI taxonomy): domain Eukaryota; kingdom Metazoa; phylum Arthropoda; class Insecta; order Coleoptera; family Curculionidae; genus Diaprepes; species Diaprepes abbreviatus. The sequence continues at coordinate 6,236,237 of JASJET010000194.1, read as the reverse complement.
TCGCTCTATCCCCCCACTCCTTGACCCTGACATTGCTCCCTCCTACGTCAAGAGTAGTTATTCCGGCGGTATAGACCGGGCCCTTTTTTTTGAGCCCCTTCCGGGAGCCTCATTTTTTAGTGCTCCACCCGAGTACCCCATAGGGCTCCGCTAAAGTTCCGTCCGGGATCCTTATTTTTCAGAGCCCCATCCGGGTTCCCATTTTCTAGTACTTCACCCGGGTACCCCATAGGGCTTTGTTAAAGTTCCGTCCGGGGACCCCATTTTTTAGAGCTCCTTCCGAAGTCCCCCTTTTCTAAGCTTCATGTGGGTACGCTATAGGACTCCTATAAACTTCCATCCAAGGGCCCCATTTTCTAGAGCTCTACCCACGTGCCCCATAGGACTCAGTTCAATTTCCGACCGAGGGCCGCATTTTCTAGGTCTTCACTAGCGGATCCCATTCAAGCTCCGGCTAAAGGACAAATTTTTCTCTGAACCCCCAACCAAGGGCCCCATTTGGGCGTTGGCTTTCGCATTTACATCAGCTGTCAATTGTTATATAGGTCAGCTATCATTTTATTACATTAGGCTTTAACCCCACTTTTTATTAGGCCCTATTTAATAGAACGAAAATACGCCTTTCAGTAAAAAATAATCTATTAGAATTTGAACAAATATTTCATTCGATTTAAAGACTTGTAGACAATCTGACAAGGAAATTCTATAAATAGAGAACTTACTGTGGATCGTGGTGATGCAAACACGCCATTTTACAATTTCATTTTAACAAGTTTGTAGCTAATTGAATAGATGATGATAGGAATACTGTATTTCCGTATTTCCCTTATTTTATATGTACTATTTTTAGAATTAAGCCCCCGGAGTCCCATTTTCTAGTTGTTATCTGTCATACGTCAGCTGTCATGTCAAATAATGATCGCGCGTTAAAGTTTAGAGAGAACACTATTTGATATATATTTTTTTACTTTGAAAAGATAAAATTTGGAAAAAAGAGTTGATACGAAGCTACGAGACATATGACTTTTATGTAATAAAAAGTGGAGTTATACGATATGCCCCTTAGAACGCACGGGAAAAATAAAACAAATATATACTTCGTTTTTATTTCATCAAACATTATTTTTTACTGTAATATAAAGAGTGAATAATAAACAAATATTTAGCTGGTAAATCAACAATGTGAATTTATATTTAGGGCCCCCTATGGAAAGCAATTTCGAGTTATAACCTTTTTTTTTGACATATATAATAGGTAAATCTAAATTACTTTAATAATAATTGAAAACATAATATTTTAATTTATTTTTTCAATTTATACAAACATATCCTTAATCTGATATATATTGTCACATATTTAGATTTTATTCCTGAGTATAGAATGTTTAGGACTGGAGGAGGAGGACCATCCACAAACCAAATAGTTTCTTGAATCGATTTTTACATCATCTGGAAGGTCTTTGTCAGCATAAGGTATAGTATATCTAAAAAAATAAACAATTTTTAGCAAAAATAATTAAATTGGATTTCCTTTAACCATAGGTGCGTCGTTTTATTTAATGTGATAAAAAGTTAATAAAATATCGAAAAAAGTAAAAAGTGCTTAAGAGGAAACTGATTATTTAAAATACTAACATAATGGTGAGAGTTATTAAAGAGATAAAAAGTAATCTAGGCATGAGTCTTTGTTTATGTCTCTTTTAATTCAACATAATAAAAAATTTCAAGATATGTATAAGCAAGGTTTTGAGCATAGGTATATATAAAATATGAAATAAACTATTTAACAGTGTACAGCAAAATCACAAGTTTTATTTATCATGATGAGCTAATGGTTCAACGAACCGATAATAGCCTAACTAACTCACTGATATGCTTTTCTCTAATTTTCCGTGAAATATGAAAGTGTTTTTTTATTTTGCTATTTTAAATACATAATTTCCTATTTTTTACAAATTTTAAACGCTTTTAAATTGTCATAATTATGTTTTAGATATGACATCTTATATCAATATTAAAAACACTCTAGTGTAAGAAATTAAATATTTGACTTTGTTACTACTCAAAATTCACCAAAAGTTGTATAAATAATATGAAAGTATTAGAATGGTTTCTTACTGCATTGGAAAAGACATAAAATTATAAAAAAAAACTATAATAATGGGTTAAGTATTAAAAATGTGTAATTTGAAAAATTAAAAGTTCAAGTGATGCCTTGTGTAGATTTTTATCCAAAAATAGGGTGTTTTCAGGAGAGAAATTAGTCACAGACTAAGTAATATGGAAAATAAATTAAAGGTTCAAGTATATCTTGTATAAAAATAGGGCATGTTCTGTAGAATACTTTAAATCGTGGATCATAATTTCGTTTAGATATGAGTTTAAATATTAAAATTAAAACCATTGTGATGTAAGAAATTAAATATTTTGCCTTTTGTTGACTTCTCAAAAATTCATCAAAAGCTGTACAAAATAATATGAAAAATAATGTCAAAGAGGTTTCCTACTGCATTGGAAAAGACATAAAATTACAAAAAAATGCTATAACAAGTGGTTAAATCAACTGTTAGAAATGTCTAATTTGAAAAATTACAGGTCCAAGTTGCGTCTTGTGGAGATTTTTATACAAAATAGAGCGTTTTTAGAAGAGAAATTACACATTGACTAATTGATATGGGCAATAAATTAAAAGGTCCGAGTGTATTTTCTGATTTTTAATATAAAAATAGGGTATGTTCTGTTAGATACGTACAAGAAGGGTTATTTTGACATGTTAAAATGTATAATTTGAAAATTAAAGACTCCTGAAGTGTCTCTTACGAATTTTTTATACAAAATATGGTGTTTTCTGGAGAGAAATTATACCCTAAGTGATGTTGACAATAAACTAAAAGGCCAAATGTATCATATATAGATTATTTATATAAAAATAGGGTATGTTCTGTAGAATACTTAAAAAAAAGAGTTATTTCGTTGTGTTAAAAATGTATAATTTGAAAATTAAAGACCCATGAGATGTCTTTTATGGATTTTTTATACAAAATATGGCGTTTTCTGGAGAGAAATTGTACCCTAAGCGATATGGACAATAAATTAAAAGTCCAAATGTATCTTGTATAGATTTTTTATATAAAGATAGAATATGTTCTGTAGGATACCTACAAAAAGGGTTATCTTGATATGTTAAAATGTATAATTTGAAATTAAAGACCGCTGAAATGTCTCTTATGGATTTTTTATACAAAATATGGTGTTTTCTGGAGAGAAATTGTACTCTAAGTGATATGGACAATAAATTAAAAGTCCATATGTATCTTGTCTAATTTTTTATATAAAAATGGGCTATGTTCTATAGGATACTTACAAAAAGGGTTATTTTGATAAGTTAAAATATATAATTTGAAAATTAAAAACCCCTCAAGTGTCTCTTACGAGTTTTTTTATTCAAAATATGTTGTTTTCTGTAGAGAAATTGTACCCTAAGTGATGTTGACAATAAACTAAGAGTCCAAATGTATCCTATATAGATTTTTTATATAAAAATAGGGTATGTTCTGTAGAATACTTAAAAAAAAGAGTTATTTCGTTCTATTAAAAATGTATAATTTGAAAATTAAAGACCCATGAGATGTCTTTTATGGATTTTTTATACAAAATATGATATGTCTCGAAAGAAATTATACAATAAGTAATATGGACAATAAATTAAAGGTCCAAGTGTATCTTGTGTAAAATAGGGTTTATACTGTAGAATACTTACATAAAAGGATATATATTCTACAACAAATCCTCATAAAGTTCCAGAAGGCCAACACAGTCCCAAGTAGCATATATTTCAATATTATTTTTAGTTCTATTACGTATCTCTTCTGGACGTATTACCTTTACCTACAAAAATTTTTAACACAAAATATCAGTTAACTATTAAATATATAGTTATCACAATGAGTTGATGGTTTAACAAATCGCAGATATGTTTTTCTCTTTTTTCCCTAATAGAGAGGTGTAAGCCATGTTTCAACGTTAATACTTTAATTGCTGTTGTTGTCGAAACTGCTGCCACAATAGAAGTATTCACGTATTTAGATTTTACCTAAAATTGGAAATGTTACAATATTTTTCTTCAAATTAACAAAAAAAACCATACCAATAAAATTGTTACTTACAAAAAGGATTATTTCGTTCTATTAAAAATGTATAATTTGAAAATTAAAGACACGTGAGATGTCTTCTATGGATTTTTTATAAAAAATATGGTATGTCTCGAAAGAAATTATACACCAAGTAATACGGGCAATAAATTAAAGGTCCAAGTGTATCTTGTGTAAATTTTTTATATAAAAATAAGGTATATTCTGTAGAATACTTACATAAAAAGGATATTTGTTCTACAATAAATCTTCATAAAATTCCAGAAGGGCCACACAGTCCCAAGTAGCATATATTTCATTATACTTTTCAGTTCTATATGTATCTCTTCTGGACGTATTACGATTACCTACAAAAAATTTTTAACACAAAATTTCAGTTAATTATTAAATATAGAGTTATCAAAATGAGTTGATGGTTTAATAAATCGATAATAGTCATAACTCACTCACAGATATGTTCTTCTCTTTTTTCCATAACAGAGAGGTGTAAGCCATGTTTCAACGTTAATACATTAGTTACTGTTGTAGCCGAAACTGCTGCCACAATAGAAGTATTCAGGTATTTAGATTTTACCTAAAATTAGAAAAGTTACAATGTTTTTCTTTAAATTAACAAAAAAAAATACCACTAAAATTGTTACTTTTTATTAAATTAAAAATGAAACTTCTTGTTTTAAAATTGATATTTGCATCAAAGAAAAATTTATATCATATTAATAAGTTTTCCACTATACAGTACTGATAAGCAACTTAAAAACTGACCTTCATTGGTTTGCTGCGGGCATTGTTGTGATAAATGCAAATATGTTTGACTAAATTCAAGCTTATTCTAAAAAGTTCGAGTTAGTAAAAAATTAAATAGCAATAAGGTGTACAATTTTTAAATAACAAATAAAAAACTAATTTATATACATTAGGGTAAAATTTACGCAGTTGATAATTAGTTGTCCTATTATTTTTTATGGTTTATTGGTAAATAGGCTGTCATTCTTGACATCCTCGTCGTCCCACCACCACAAATAAACGAAACAAATGTCTGCATATTTGATTTTTCTCTCTCAAAATTGACTTTAGATATTTTTATTCTTGTCTATCTGCTTCTATATGCTGTTTATTTCACATCGGGAGTATTCGTTACATGCCAAATTCTTTCTTGAATGTATTTCTGGCCCATATGTAAACCATTTCCGATATAAAGTACGGCATATCTAAAAAATTAACTTTTTCAAAATTTTTTATTAAGAGGAGAAAATAAAGCTAGAAGAAGAACACCCTTTTGCAAAATTAAGAAAATCATTATTTCTGTTTTAAATATTTCCCAGCCCTCATTTTTACAAAGTAGTTCTGCTTTTTTATACCTTTACATAGACTAAAAATGTGCTTATATGTCTCAAATACTATTAAAAAGTAATTTTTGAAATTCACTCATCGAAAAATTTTCTAAGCTGACATTTTAAGATAAAAATGTAACCAAAGCTACCTATTAAATTTTATCAGAAAAACACTAAAATGTACCTGACATAAAAAAAAATCAATGACGTAATTTGAAAAAATATTTCATTTTCGACAAAAAAAAATAAGCCAAAAACTTATCTGTCTAAATTTTAAGCATTATTTCGAATAGAAACTAATTAAAATGCTCTCTAAACATGAATAAATCATCCACCATTCGTTGAAACTACAAAATAGAAAAAAATAAATCCGCCATTTTTAGACGCCGTTGTCGTGTAAGCTATACTTTGCACCAATCAGATATTTACTACAAAAATTACTATTTAACTACGTAAATTGAAAATATACTGCTTTTTTCTAACAGAAAATAATTAAAAATGCATGCTAAACATACAGAAATCAATTAATATCCGATCAAATTGTAAAATAAAAGAAAATAAATCCCAGAGCTCTGTTACCGGCATCCATTGAGCGTACCAGCCATGTAAGCCATTGCAGACATAAAGTACAATCTAAAAATTTTCTGGGTTCCTCATTGTCAGATTTGATTAATTTACAGAAACTATATCTTAATACCTTACTAACGCAGCAATCACGCTATAAAAAATTGCAATAACGCTATCGGTTTAATTTCCTGTTACCGATCTTTAAGACATCATCTTGTTAGATTTTATGAATAAAAATAAAACGGTTTTTTATAAGACCATTCGCCCTGGAATTATATCAAAATTTTTCTTAAAACTTACCTCTTTCAATTTTCTTAAGGGTTTAGTCGAACAAAAACTGATTAAAAATGCACTCAACATATAAAATTCAATTAAAAATTCACTTTACACGCTTAAAATTTGTGATAAAAAGAATATTATCGGCCATTATGGTTGCGGTATGAATATTGACATAATACTGACACACTTTTTAAAAGCAGTTCTACCGGCGGATCGATAAAAAGATCGGGTTTATTACCTGCCTTCACATCGAAAGTTCCATGAATTACATACAGTTCCGATCGCCCTTTTCAGTACTGGAAACCATACTTTCAAACCTTTTTTAAATTCGAATTGTGTTTGCTTCTATTTTTCAACAAAATAACATTGTGGAAATCCTAAGTAGACTATAATTTATTTTAGATTGCTAAGTTAAAGGCGAAACACAATAAATAAGCATGTAAAATGTGTGTCCTTGGGTAAAATAGGTATAAATTACAGTTTTTAGAGAGTACGACTAATAATAATATTTATTTAAATTATAAAATCAGATGTTGCTGTAATGAAATGTAACGAAAATTTTCGTTGTTCGAGCTGTATTACTTTTTAATAAAAATAATGTAATTAATACTGATTTGTCGGATTGTCCATTGGGTAGTAATTCACCCCTTCCACGCCTTAAACTTTGTTACGACCTTAAAAAATATACGAGTATATGCTAATGTCTTTGAAAGCTGGCGCGATAATTCACCACCACTTTTTAAACTTAATCCACGCCTTGAAAATATGCACGCTTCCTCGATGCGTTGAAAACTGGCCCTCGACCTAACATATGTGATGAATATATATGACGTCATTTTACCCTGAAGTATACCATTATAAACAACCATGCGCCGAGGAATGATTTTTATATTCACGTTGATATCATAATTTTAAAATATTTTTTTGTAGTGCATATTTTAAAAGTGATTGTTGTTACAGGTAATTTTTATCTAATACATTTTTCCACAGCCAGTATTTCAAAATTTTTTTAATAATTTGACTTTTTGTTTCTTACCTGTTGAGTTATTTTAATATTTCCGTTTTCAAATATCATGGATTTCTTTTACAACAGCATTTTGTTCTTATAGATCCCTTTTAAGGTCTGATTCTTTAACTTTCAGTGTATAAGCTAAGTTCAGAATCTTGTACTTCTCCTACAGAAACCAAGACGTAAGTTAAATAATGTCAAAATAAATGCGAAGTATCTAAATTCAATGATTATTTCGCCTTTAGTGCTCTAATTTCCTTGTTTTCCTGGAGAAGTTATAACAAAGGTATCGAAAATGCAAGATATTAGTTAAAATAAATCCAATAATCTTTGAGATATTTTCTTATTTCCCTAAAAAATGGATTTCGGGGAGTAAATTAATACAAACGTTTGTGACATTCTGTCTATAAGCTAAGTTCAGAATCTTGTACTTCTCCTAAAAAAAAACAAGGAATATAGGTTCAATAAAATCGAAATAAGAACGAAAGATCTAAATTCAATGACTATTTCGCATTTGGTGCTGTAATTTCTTTGCTGTTCCTAGTTAACCTATAAAAGAAATATCCAAATTGCCGGATTTTTAAAATATTATAAAAACTAATATTCTTAGAGATATTTACGTATTTTCCTAAAAAGTGGACATCGGGAAGTAAATTAAGAAAAACGGCCCAGTTTCGATTTTCTGTCTATAAGCTAAGTTCAAAATCTTGTACTTCTCTTGTAAAAAAAAACAAAAATTATATGTTAAATAATGTTGAAATAGGAACGAAATGTCTTCAATCAATGATTGACGACCTTATTTAACCTATATTTCTTGGATTTTGTAGAAGCACAAGATTCTGAACTTAGGTTATGGGCATAAACTCAAAATTGGGCTGTCTGTATTAATTTACTCCCGGAATTTCATTTTTAGGGAAATACGAAAATATCTCAAAGATTATTGAATTTATTTTAAATAATATTCTGCATTTTCGATACCTCTGTTATAACTTCTCTAGGAAAACAAGGAAATAATAGCACTAAAGGCATAGTAATTATGGAATTTAGATATTTCGGTCTTATTTCGATCTTATTTAACCTATATTTCTATCTTTTCGCAGGAGAAGTATAAGATTCTGAGCTTAACTTATAGACAGAAAGTCAAAAATGAGTCGTTTGTATCAATTTACTTCCCGAATTTCATTTCTTTTTTTTTTTTTGGAAGTACGAAAATATCTCTTTCATTATTAGTTTTATTTTGCATAATATTTTAAAGATTCTGCATATTTGATACGAAAGACGAACATCAAAGACGAAATAATTACTAAATTTAGATATTTCGTTAATATTTTTATTTAAATTAAAACCTTCAGAGATTTTCGTTGTTCTGCTGCCGAAATATATTAGAAATTATAGTACCAAGGGCGAAAAATCATAGAATTTAGATGTTTCGTCATATTTCAACTTTATTTAATCTATATTTTTTGTTTTTTTTATAGAAGTATAAGATTATGAACTTAGGTTATCGACAGAAAGTCAAAAATGTGGCGTTTATATTAATTTACTTTTCGAATGCCGTTTTTTAGGAAAATACAAAAATATTTCTTTGATTATTAGTTTTATTTTGTATAATATTTAAAAATCCTGCATTTTTCAATACTTTTGTTGTAACTTCTCTAGGAAAGCAAGGAAATCATAACCCCAAAGACGAAATAGTAACTAAATTTAGATATTCCGTTCATATTTAGATTTTATTCACTCTAAAGTAAAATTCTATATTCTAAATATAATTGAAAATTACATCCTTCAGAGATTTTTGTAGTTGTGCTGCCGAAATATATTAAAAATTATAGCACCAAGAGGCGAAAAATAACAGAATTTAGACATTTCGTTCATATTTCAACATTATTTAACATATAATTTTTGTTTTTTTTTACAAGAGAAGTACAAGATTTTGAACTTAGCTTATAGACAGAAAATCGAAACTGGGCCGTTTTTCTTAATTTACTTCCCGATGTCCACTTTTTAGGAAAATACGTAAATATCTCTAAGAATATTAGTTTTTATAATATTTTAAAAATCCGGCATTTTGGATACTTCTTTTATAGGTTAACTAGGAACAGTAAAGAAATTACAGCACCAAATGCGAAATAGTCATTGAATTTAGATCTTTCGTTCTTATTTCGATTTTATTGAACCTATATTCCTTGTTTTTTTTTTAGGAGAAGTACAAGATTCTGAATTTAGCTTATAGACAGAATGTCACAAACGTTTGTATTAATTTACTCCCCGAAATCCATTTTTTAGGGAAATAAGAAAATGTCTCAAAGATTATTGGATTTATTTTAACTAATATCTTGCATTTTCGATACCTTTGTTATAACTTCTCCAGGAAAACAAGGAAATTAGAGCACTAAAGGCGAAATAATCATTGAATTTAGATACTTCGCATTTATTTTGACATTATTTAACTTATGTCTTGGTTTCTGTAGGAGAAGTACAAGATTCTGAACTTAGCTTATACACAGAAAGTTAAAGAATCAGACCTTAAAAAGGATCTATAAGAACAAAATGCTGTTGTAAAAGAAATCCATGATATTTGAAAACGGAAATATTAAAACAACTCAACAGGTAAGAAACAAAAAGTCAAATTATTAAAAAATTTTTGAAATACTGGCTGTGGAAAAATGTATTAAATAAAAATTACCTGTAACAACAATCACTTTTAAAATATGCACTACAAAAAAATATTTTAAAATTATGATATCAACGTGAATTTAAAAATCATTCTTCGGCGCATGGGTGTTTATAATGGTATACTTCAGGGTAAAATGACGTCATATATATTCATCACATATGTTAGGTCGAGCGCCAGTTTTCAAGGCATCGAGGAAGCGTGCATATTTTCAAGGCGTGGATTAAGTTTAAAGAGTGGGGGTGAATTATCACGCCAGCTTTCAAAGACATTAGCATATACTCGTATATTTTTTAAAGGTCGTGACAAAGTTTAAGGCGTGGAAGGGGTGAATTATTACCCAATGGACAATCCGATTTTTGGAACTGTTATATAAAAACAAATCAGTATTAATTACATTATTTTTATTAAAAAGTAATACAGCTCGAACAACGAAAATTTTCGTTACATTTCATTACAGCAACATCTGATTTTATAATTTAAATAAATATTATTATTAGTCGTACTCTCTAAAAACTGTAATTTATACCTATTTTACCCAAGGACACACATTTTACATGCTTATTTATTGTGTTTCGCCTTTAACTTAGCAATCTAAAATAAATTATAGTCTACTTAGGATTTCCACAATGTTATTTTGTTGAAAAATAGAAGCAAACACAATTCGAATTTAAAAAAGGTTTGAAAGTATGGTTTCCAGTACTGAAAAGGGCGATCGGAACTGTATGTAATTCATGGAACTTTCGATGTGAAGGCAGGTAATAAACCCGATCTTTTTATCGATCCGCCGGTAGAACTGCTTTTAAAAAGTGTGTCAGTATTATGTCAATATTCATACCGCAACCATAATGGCCGATAATATTCTTTTTATCACAAATTTTAAGCGTGTAAAGTGAATTTTTAATTGAATTTTATATGTTGAGTGCATTTTTAATCAGTTTTTGTTCGACTAAACCCTTAAGAAAATTGAAAGAGGTAAGTTTTAAGAAAAATTTTGATATAATTCCAGGGCGAATGGTCTTATAAAAAACCGTTTTATTTTTATTCATAAAATCTAACAAGATGATGTCTTAAAGATCGGTAACAGGAAATTAAACCGATAGCGTTATTGCAATTTTTTATAGCGTGATTGCTGCGTTAGTAAGGTATTAAGATATAGTTTCTGTAAATTAATCAAATCTGACAATGAGGAACCCAGAAAATTTTTAGATTGTACTTTATGTCTGCAATGGCTTACATGGCTGGTACGCTCAATGGATGCCGGTAACAGAGCTCTGGGATTTATTTTCTTTTATTTTACAATTTGATCGGATATTAATTGATTTCTGTATGTTTAGCATGCATTTTTAATTATTTTCTGTTAGAAAAAAGCAGTATATTTTCAATTTACGTAGTTAAATAGTAATTTTTGTAGTAAATATCTGATTGGTGCAAAGTATAGCTTACACGACAACGGCGTCTAAAAATGGCGGATTTATTTTTTTCTATTTTGTAGTTTCAACGAATGGTGGATGATTTATTCATGTTTAGAGAGCATTTTAATTAGTTTCTATTCGAAATAATGCTTAAAATTTAGACAGATAAGTTTTTGGCTTATTTTTTTTTGTCGAAAATGAAATATTTTTTCAAATTACGTCATTGATTTTTTTTTATGTCAGGTACATTTTAGTGTTTTTCTGATAAAATTTAATAGGTAGCTTTGGTTACATTTTTATCTTAAAATGTCAGCTTAGAAAATTTTTCGATGAGTGAATTTCAAAAATTACTTTTTAATAGTATTTGAGACATATAAGCACATTTTTAGTCTATGTAAAGGTATAAAAAAGCAGAACTACTTTGTAAAAATGAGGGCTGGGAAATATTTAAAACAGAAATAATGATTTTCTTAATTTTGCAAAAGGGTGTTCTTCTTCTAGCTTTATTTTCTCCTCTTAATAAAAAATTTTGAAAAAGTTAATTTTTTAGATATGCCGTACTTTATATCGGAAATGGTTTACATATGGGCCAGAAATACATTCAAGAAAGAATTTGGCATGTAACGAATACTCCCGATGTGAAATAAACAGCATATAGAAGCAGATAGACAAGAATAAAAATATCTAAAGTCAATTTTGAGAGAGAAAAATCAAATATGCAGACATTTGTTTCGTTTATTTGTGGTGGTGGGACGACGAGGATGTCAAGAATGACAGCCTATTTACCAATAAACCATAAAAAATAATAGGACAACTAATTATCAACTGCGTAAATTTTACCCTAATGTATATAAATTAGTTTTTTATTTGTTATTTAAAAATTGTACACCTTATTGCTATTTAATTTTTTACTAACTCGAACTTTTTAGAATAAGCTTGAATTTAGTCAAACATATTTGCATTTATCACAACAATGCCCGCAGCAAACCAATGAAGGTCAGTTTTTAAGTTGCTTATCAGTACTGTATAGTGGAAAACTTATTAATATGATATAAATTTTTCTTTGATGCAAATATCAATTTTAAAACAAGAAGTTTCATTTTTAATTTAATAAAAAGTAACAATTTTAGTGGTATTTTTTTTTGTTAATTTAAAGAAAAACATTGTAACTTTTCTAATTTTAGGTAAAATCTAAATACCTGAATACTTCTATTGTGGCAGCAGTTTCGGCTACAACAGTAACTAATGTATTAACGTTGAAACATGGCTTACACCTCTCTGTTATGGAAAAAAGAGAAGAACATATCTGTGAGTGAGTTATGACTATTATCGATTTATTAAACCATCAACTCATTTTGATAACTCTATATTTAATAATTAACTGAAATTTTGTGTTAAAAATTTTTTGTAGGTAATCGTAATACGTCCAGAAGAGATACATATAGAACTGAAAAGTATAATGAAATATATGCTACTTGGGACTGTGTGGCCCTTCTGGAATTTTATGAAGATTTATTGTAGAACAAATATCCTTTTTATGTAAGTATTCTACAGAATATACCCTATTTTTATATAAAAAATTTACATAAGATACACTTGGACCTTTAATTTATTGCCCGTATTACTTGGTGTATAATTTCTTTCGAGACATACCATATTTTTTATAAAAAATCCATAGAAGACATCTCACGTGTCTTTAATTTTCAAATTATACATTTTTAATAGAACGAAATAACCCTTTTTGTAAGTAACAATTTTATTGGTATGGTTTTTTTTGTTAATTTGAAGAAAAATATTGTAACATTTCCAATTTTAGGTAAAATCTAAATACGTGAATACTTCTATTGTGGCAGCAGTTTCGACAACAACAGCAATTAAAGTATTAACGTTGAAACATGGCTTTCACCTCTCTATTAGGGAAAAAAGAGAAAAACATATCTGCGATTTGTTAAACCATCAACTCATTGTGATAACTATATATTTAATAGTTAACTGATATTTTGTGTTAAAAATTTTTGTAGGTAAACGTAATACGTCCAGAAGAGATACGTAATAGAACTGAAAATAATATTGAAATATATGCTACTTGGGACTGTGTTGGCCTTCTGGAACTTTATGAGGATTTGTTGTAGAATATATATCCTTTTATGTAAGTATTCTACAGTATAAACCCTATTTTTATATAAAAAATCTACACAAGATACACTTGGACCTTTAATTTATTGTCCATATTACTTATTGTATAATTTCTTTCGAGACATATCATATTTTGTATAAAAAATCCATAAAAGACATCTCATGGGTCTTTAATTTTCAAATTATACATTTTTAACAGAACGAAATAACTCTTTTTTTTAAGTATTCTACAGAACATACCCTATTTTTATATAAAAAATCTATATAGGATACATTTGGACTCTTAGTTTATTGTCAACATCACTTAGGGTACAATTTCTCTACAGAAAACAACATATTTTGAATAAAAAGACTCGTAAGAGACACTTGAGGGGTTTTTAATCTTCAAATTATATATTTTAACTTATCAAAATAATCCTTTTTGTAAGTATCCTATAGAACATAGCCCATTTTTATACAAAAAATTAGACAAGATACATATGGACTTTTAATTTATTGTCCATATCACTTAGAGTACAATTTCTCTCCAGAAAACACCATATTTTGTATAAAAAATCCATAAGAGACATTTCAGCGGTCTTTAATTTCAAATTATACATTTTAACATATCAAGATAACCCTTTTTGTAGGTATCCTACAGAACATATCCTATCTTTATATAAAAAATCTATACAAGATACATTTGGACTTTTAATTTATTGTCCATATCGCTTAGGGTACAATTTCTCTCCAGAAAACGCCATATTTTGTATAAAAAATCCATAAAAGACATCTCATGGGTCTTTAATTTTCAAATTATACATTTTTAACAAAACGAAATAACTCTTTTTTTTAAGTATTCTACAGAACATACCCTATTTTTATATAAATAATCTATATATGATACATTTGGCATTTTAGTTTATTGTCAACATCACTTAGGGTACAATTTCTCTCCAGAAAACACCATATTTTGTATAAAAAATTCGTAAGAGACACTTCAGGAGTCTTTAATTTTCAAATTATACATTTTAACATGTCAAAATAACCCTTCTTGTACGTATCTAACAGAACATACCCTATTTTTATATTAAAAATCAGAAAATACACTCGGACCTTTTAATTTATTGCCCATATCAATTAGTCAATGTGTAATTTCTCTTCTAAAAACGCTCTATTTTGTATAAAAATCTCCACAAGACGCAACTTGGACCTGTAATTTTTCAAATTATACATTTCTAACAGTTGATTTAACCACTTGTTATAGCATTTTTTTGTAATTTTATGTCTTTCCCAATGCAGTAGGAAACCTCTTTGACATTATTTTTCATATTATTTTGTAGAGCTTTTGATGAATTTTTGAGAAGTCAACAAAAGGCAAAATATTTAATTTCTTACATCACAATGGTTTTAATTTTAATATTTAAACTCATATCTAAACGAAATTATGATCCACGATTTAAAGTATTCTACAGAACATGCCCTATTTTTATACAAGATATACTTGAACCTTTAATTTATTGTCCATATTACTTAGTCTGTGACTAATTTCTCTCCTGAAAACACCCTATTTTTGGATAAAAATCTACACAAGGCATCACTTGAACTTTTAATTTTTCAAATTACACATTTTTAATACTTAACCAATTATTATAGTTTTTTTTTATAATTTTATGTCTTTTCCAATGCAGTAAGAAACCATTCTAATACTTTCATATTATTTATACAACTTTTGGTGAATTTTGAGTAGTAACAAAGTCAAATATTTAATTTCTTACACTAGAGTGTTTTTAATATTGATATAAGATGTCATATCTAAAACATAATTATGACAATTTAAAAGCGTTTAAAATTTGTAAAAAATAGGAAATTATGTATTTAAAATAGCAAAATAAAAAAACACTTTCATATTTCACGGAAAATTAGAGAAAAGCATATCAATGAGTTAGTTAGGCTATTATCGGTTCGTTGAACCATTAGCTCATCATGATAAATAAAACTTGTGGTTTTGCTGTACACTGTTAAATAGTTTATTTCATATTTTATATATACCTATGCTCAAAACCTTGCTTATACATATCTTGAAATTTTTTATTATATTGAATTAAAAGAGACATAAACAAAAACTCATGCCTAGATTACTTTTTATCTCTTTAATAACTCTCACCATTATGTTAGTATTTTAAATAATCAGTTTCCTCTTAAGCACTTTTTACTTATTTCGATATTTTATTAACTTTTTATCACATTAAATAAAACGACGCACCTATGATTAAAGGAAATCCAATTTAATTATTTTTGCTAAAAATTGTTTATTTTTTTTAGATATACCATACCTTATGCTGACAAAGACCTTCCAGATGATGTAAAAATCGATTCAAGAAACCATTTGGTTTGTGGATGGTCCTCCTCCTCCAGTCCTAAACATTCTATACTCAGGAATAAAATCTAAATATGTGACAATATATATCAGATTAAGGATATGTTTGTATAAATTGAAAAAATAAATTAAAATATTATGTTTTCAATTATTATTAAAGTAATTTAGATTTACCTATTATATATGTCAAAAAAAAAGGTTATAACTCGAAATTGCTTTCCATAGGGGGCCCTAAATATAAATTCACATTGTTGATTTACCAGCTAAATATTTGTTTATTATTCACTCTTTATATTACAGTAAAAAATAATGTTTGATGAAATAAAAACGAAGTATATATTTGTTTTATTTTCCCCGTGCGTTCTAAGGGGTATATCGTATAACTCCACTTTTTATTACATAAAAGTCGTATGTCTCGTAGCTTCGTATCAACTCTTTTTTCCAAATTTTACCTTTTCAAAGTAAAAAAATATATATCAAATAGTGTTCTCTCTAAACTTTAACGCGCGATCATTATTTGACATGACAGCTGACGTATGACAGATAACAACTAGAAAATGGGACTCCGGGGGCTTAATTCTAAAAATAGGACATATAAAATAAGGGAAATACGGAAATACAGTATTCCTATCATCATCTATTCAATTAGCTACAAACTTGTTAAAATGAAATTGTAAAATGGCGTGTTTGCATCACCACGATCCACAGTAAGTTCTCTATTTACAGAATTTCCTTGTCAGATTGTCTACAAGTCTTTAAATCGAATGAAATATTTGTTCAAATTCTAATAGATTATTTTTTACTGAAAGGCGTATTTTCGTTCTATTAAATAGGGCCTAATAAAAAGTGGGGTTAAGGCCTAATGTAATAAAATGATAGCTGACCTATATAACAATTGACAGCTGACGTAAATGCGAAAGCCAACGCCCAAATGGGGCCTTTGGGTGGGGGTTCAGGGAAAAATTTGGCCTTTAGCCGGAGCTTGAATGGGATCCGCTAGTGAAGACCTAGAAAATGCGGCCCTCGGTCGGAAATTGAACTGAGTCCTATGGGGCACGTGGGTAGAGCTCTAGAAAATGGGGCCCTTGGATGGAAGTTTATAGGAGTCCTATAGCGTACCCACATGAAGCTTAGAAAAGGGGGACTTCGGAAGGAGCTCTAAAAAATGGGGTCCCCGGACGGAACTTTAACAAAGCCCTATGGGGTACCCGGGTGAAGTACTAGAAAATGGGAACCCGGACGGGGCTCTGAAAAATAAGGATCCCGGACGGAACTTTAGCGGAGCCCTATGGGGTACTCGGGTGGAGCACTAGAAAATGGGGCTCCCGGAAGGGGCTCAAAAAAAAGGGCCCGGTCTATACCGCCGGAATAACTACTCTTGACGTAGGAGGGAGCAATGTCAGGGTCAAGGAGTGGGGGGTTAGAGCGAATCGGGTAATGTTCACTACTCTCTTCTACCCTAAAACGAATAAAAACGTTTTTATGGAACACTATGAGTCAAGAAAGACTTTCTGCTTTGGCAATGCTTTCTAAAGAAAGGGATCTTATCGAAAGCATACTTGAATTCAATCAGAGCGTTATTGATAAGTTTCCTAATGCCAAAGATCGGCGTATGGATTTTCTTTATAAATAATTCACACAGTAAGTTATAGGTGCATTTTATTTTGATTGCTATATTTTTAAAATATACTAACTTCTTATTGTATTTTCCAAGAAATAGATCGCTGTGGTTCGTCGTGGGACACACTGTACAGGGTGAGTCAACGATTGGATGAAGTAGGTTTGTGCCTTTTCGGTGAAATTAACAAAGAAACTATATTTATTGTTTGATACAGTTTATTTTTACGCAGATTTTAAAAATATTTAGGACTCTACAGGATGAGCCAAAAAACTAGGACAGCATAAAGTTGTATTTTTTTAAATAGAACACCCTATATACGAATCGTATTTTCGATTTAGCTTATAATTTTAAATCTTTTTTATTAAGGGTTTACTATAACAAAACTTTATAGTTTCTAAGATAATTAAGTTTAAAAAAAAGTCACATTTTCAAGCATCAATTCAATCCTAAATAACGTTTTCAATTTTGTGACAAATATATTCAATGGAATTTAGCAAGGCCAAGGACAAGTTAACATAATTTTTACCTAATATTTGCAATAAAAGCTACAGGGTGTTGAACACATCGGCTCAAATTTGAACAAGTTTAAATGAATAAATATCTTTTTTTTTAAATGGTACACCCTGTATATTTTCATGTTATTTAATAGAGTAATAAAAACCCTAAAAGTTTTGTTCAATATATTCTATACCTATTTATAATAGTTTTTGAGATATTTCAGTTTTTCTTATTTTCCATACTTTTTTACAGAAATAGTCTTCATTATCATAGTAGGCATGGTAAAAACAATGTAAAAGAACATTTTTCTGTGTGTCAAATTTATAACCGCAATCGCTTCTTTTGGTTTTTATGTAGTGTAGTTTGGTTTTTTTTTGCATTCATCTTATATTGTAAAATGAATTTTCCAAAGAATAAGTTAATAGATATGATTTATTCAATAGGAGAGGCTCAAAAAAATTGCCTTCTTGCTCAAAGAATTTACAAAATGAAGTATCCTGATCGACGCCAGCCTAATACCCATACTTTTCAAAACTTAATGCAAAGATTTGATTCTTCTGGTACTGTTGATTATCCAAAACGTAAAGTGGTCAACAAACCAGTAACTAATGAAGAAAAAGAACTACAAGTATTGTTAAATGTTCAGGAAAATCCTTATATTGGTAGCCGTCAGTTAGCAGCATTATGTGAAACATCACAATCCACCGCTAATCGCACTACCAAGAAATATAGATATCATCCATATCACATGGAATTACACCAAGAATTGCATGGACAGGATTTTGAAAGTCGTGTAAACTTTTGTCGTACAATAAATGCGGAGATTCAATTAAATCCAAATTTATTATGCAAGGTAATGTTTAGTGATGAAGCTACTTTTAGAAGTAACGATGCCGTAAATAGACGCAACATGCATTATTATTCCACAGAAAACCCATTTTGGATTAGAGAGGTGCAACATCAAAACCACTGGTCATTAAATGTTTGGTGTGGTATTCATCATAATCGAATTATTGGACCCCACTTTTTTAATGAACCACTAAATGGCCATAGTTACCTGAACTTTCTACAAGAAGAACTACCCTAACTGCTTCAAGGTCTCGATAGGGATGAGCTCGACAATATGTGGTTCCAGCACGATGGTGCGCCTCCGCATTATCATCGTGAAGTTCGTGCGTTTTTGGACCAACGATATCCGAAAAAATGGATTGGACGTGGGGGTTTCATTGAGTGGCCACCAAGGTCTTGCGACATCACCCCATTAGATTTCTTCCTATGGGGTTATATTAAAAATAAGGTGTATGTTAATCCACCAACAACAGTGGAAGATATGCGAAATAGGATTAGGGATACCTGTAGAACAATAACGCCACTAATTTTGTCCAGGGTCCGAGAAAATCTGCAAAAAAGACTAAATTTGTGCATTGCACAAAAGGGTCGTTTATTAGAACACTTATTAAAAAGAAATAATTAATCTCAGTATTTAATAGGTAATTTTTTTGTTTCAATTTAGTATAAAAGTAAATATGTATTTGCCTTGTCGTTATTGTTGTGTTAATTTTTTCACATTATGTTTAATTAAACTATTGCCGTTGTAATATAACGAATAATGTATTTCATCATATTTAACCACATTCTGTTTGTATCTGTAGTTTCTTTTTATTATTTTACATGGCTACTATGATAATGAAGACTATTTCTTTAAAAAAGTATGGAAAATAAGAAAAACTGAAATATCTCAAAAACTCTTATAAATAGATATAGGATATATTGAACAAAACTTTTAGGGTTTTTATTACTCTATTAAATAACATGAAAATATACAGGGTGTACCATTTAAAAAAAAAGATATTTATTCATTTAAACTTGTTCAAATTTGAGCCGATGTGTTCAACACCCTGTAGCTTTTATTGCAAATATTAGGTAAAAATTATGTTAACTTGTCCTTGGCCTTGCTAAATTCCAAATTTGAATATATTTGTCACAAAATTGAAAACGTTATTTAGGATTGAATTGATGCTTGAAAATGTGACTTTTTTTCTTTAAACTTAATTATCTCAGAAACTATAAAGTTTTGTTATAGTAAACCCTTAATAAAAAATATTTAAAATTATAAGCTAAATCGAAAATACGATTCGTATATAGGGTGTTCTATTTAAAAAAATACAACTTTATGCTGTCCTAGTTTTTTTGGCTCACCCTGTAGAGTCCTAAATATTTTTAAAATCTGCGTAAAAATAAACTGTATCAAACAATAAATATAGTTTCTTTGTTAGTTTCACCGAAAAGGCACAAACCTACTTCATCCAATCGTTGACTCACCCTGTACATTGACGTATTAGATAAATTAAATTATTGAAATGGTTTAGGAACAGATGTAAAAGAATTCACGAAATGTCTTCAACTACAACGCGATTTGGGAAAACTCTTCTAATGGCTCTACATGATAACAGTGATAATAGCACTTATAAAACTCTTTTGCCAAAACGTTTGGCTGAAAAATTATCAGATGATATTTTAGATATCATGAATAAACCATAAGGAAATACATTCCAACCTTATAAATAAGGTCAATCACAAGAAACGAATCGTTCATTCAAAATGCAAATCAATTACATTTTTCGAAACTAACTAATAATACTGGCTTCTTGCGTCATCAATTAACAGTGTGAAATTCGAAAACGCAACAACGTGTTCACTACAGTTGTAGCTCGATGTAGCCTCGTCCTAATTGAAACACAGTATTGGATTTCTATAGCATGAATTACACTTGTCTTTGGCTTAGTAAAATTTACTTATACTATAAATATGGGCTTGGCATGGGGGGAACCGTTAAAGGTTAGTGAATTTCAGAGTGTAGGAGCATTTTCTTTAGTTTGTTGGTACTGACAATTAAATAGTTACTTATAAGTAAATTTCTTGGCAAATAAAATGTCATAATTCAAAAGTGAATTAGTTTTATAATTAGATATGAAACTGTTTATGGCGTAAACAGGAACGTATACTCCAGTCAAATGAGCGAAAAGAAGACCAAGTTGGGGACACACATTCATCCAGACAGAGACCAAAATTTTCGGGTAATATAGGACTCTAGAAATAAAACATATATATTCTCTGCGCGAGATTTTGTGTCATAAACTTTTTGTTAACAATTAAAGGTCGAAAAACGATTTTTTTTTGCACATTTTTGCTTATCAGCAAAAACTACTGAAATTCTTGGACAGAATAGAACAGTCATATTGTAGAGAATTGAAAAACCTACAAATTGGTTTTTTACCGATCTCGATATTTTTATTTGTTGCTGAGAAAAATGCAAAACAATGTCAAAATTGTTATAATATTCAATTAACAATAACTATTGCTAAATGCAACCTACGACTTTGTTGTTAAGCAAAAAGTTGGATCTTTTAGTGCTTAATAAGTGGTAAGAATTTCAAATCGATTCATAAAATAAAGGGTGTTTTTTATAGAGGTATAAAACTTTAAGTTGGCAACATTTTTTTAACTGGCGGCCATTTTGTCAGCTGTCAAGTGATTTATGTTTAATTTGGTTTGGCATTTCAACATGAATAGACTGACGCCTGAACAACGCTTCCAAATTGTGCAAATTTATTTTGAAAATCATGGTTCTGTTCGAAATACGTATCGCGCACTACGTCCATTTTACGCTCAACATAATCGTCCATCAGAGCAATTAATCCGATTATCTATGGAACGTTTTCGCGCCACGTTTACTCTAAATGATAATACGCATCCACAGAGACGTCGTACAGTGCGTACAGAAGAAGTCATTGCTGCTGTAGAGCGTAGCGTAGAGGAAGACCCGAATCAGTTTATCCGCCATCGTGCACAGGAATTGGATACGTGTCCATTCACTTTATGGAAGATTTTGCAGAAAGATCACGTTACTTTGTCAGTACATCACCTGATTTTGAGACGTGACTTCCCGGAAAGTAAAGTAACCGTCAGATTTTATACAGAAATCCGCCGTGGTAGCAAAACTGAAGTAGTACTAAATGAGTAGCAGATCAGATCTAAAGGAAGAGAATATTCAAGAGGAGTAGCGGAATTCAGCTGCCTTAAGGATTAGTTAACTTTCATCGCTTTTAGGCCGGCTGAACAGCCAAGAAGAGGTTACAACATCGACGATCTTTTAGAGGGCTGCGTTGCTGAAAGTGATAGTGTTTTTTTTTAAATCATTTAAAATAAAGCACCTCCGAGGCCCTTGGACGAACTAGTAGCTTTTACCCGGGTTATTGCCAAAGGCGCCTGAAGACTTTAAAAATCATAAACCAATTGCAAAAATTCGGTTTAAATACGGTGTATCGGGAGTCCTCTGGATAAAAATAAATAGTGTCTAGGTAAATAGGTTTTATTTCCCAGAGCCCGGTACACTACAGTTCGAAAGACGGGCGATATTCGGGATTGTATACGCGAACTGGTGTTGCAATCTCGGATCACCGTCATAAAGATCGCGTAGCAATTCTAACTTGAGTTTCCAATACTCCACAAACAAAATAAAATTTTTTCTTTCAGTCAGAAGATTAAGAAAAAAAAATAAGAAGATTTTTTGCGGAAATTTAACGTTAAAGACATTCTAAGTTTTCGGTGAAAATCGTCCATTCACTTTATGGAAGATTTTGCGGAAAATCTTGGTTTGTGTGCTTACAAAATCCAACTCGTGCAAGAATTGAAGCCACACGATCACTTAGCAAGGCGTAGATTCGGTGAATGGGCCCAAAACAAGATTGCCGTTTATCCCGATTTTCATAAGCGAATTTTGTTTAGCGATGAAGCTCACTTTTGTTTGAATGGATACGTCAATAAACAAAACTGCCGTATTTGGAGTGATGATAATCCTCAAGTGTATGTTGAGACACCTTTACATCCAGAAAAACTGACTCTGGTGTGCTTTATGGGCTGGTGGAATCATTGGTCCGTACTTCTTTAAAAACGATGCTGGTCAGAACGTTACAGTCAATGGTGATCGCTATAGAGCCATGATTACTGACTTTTTCGTTCATCAATTGAACAACCATGATGTGCAGGAGCTGTGGTTTCAACAAGACGGCGCAACATGTCACACAGCTTGTGCCACAATTAATTTATTGAAGAAAACGTTTGGTAACTGCATAGTTTCACGTTTCGGACCCGTGAATTGGCCTCCAAGATCGTGCGACTTAACGCCGCTAGACTATTTTCTGTGGGGATATGTGAAGTCGCTAATCTACGCCGATAAGCCCGAAACGATTGATCACTTAGAGGACAACATTCGCCGCGTTATTGCCGATATACGGCCACAAATGTTGGAAAAAGTCATCGAAAATTGGACCTCCAGATTAGACTACGTCCGAGCCAGCCGTGGCGGTCATATGCCAGAAGTCATATTTAAATTATAATGCCAGAAGGTTATCTTTCGAATAAAGTAAATTTCATGTCAATTTAAAAAATTCATCTTTGTTTTATTCCATTTAGAAGTTTTATACCTCTATAAAAAACACCCTTTTGGTTTGTGCAAAATTTAATTTGTTTATCACAGGCGAGCGAATTTTACAATAACATTCTAGCTCCATCGATGAAGGTACACCGATTCTGCGCACATCTCATGAAAGAGGAACTCTTCTCCTATGAGAAATATTACATGGAATTGAGGAAAATTAATTTAAATTTATTTAAACTTCGTTAGAAAACCACCATCATTTTTACCTTGTAAACAAATTAAATAACCTTTTTGTTTTTGCCGATAAAAAAATTCTGTTTTCATATTTCTGAAGCTGGCCGTTATAATAATTCACTTTCAAAATCTATTACTATGTTTAACTATGAAAATCTTAAAAACATAGTAATTTTTCAATGTATCATATATTGCTATAACATGTATATATTACAGTGGCAAACAATACTTACGTATACAGCTTTTTCTTACACGCATTGTAACGAATATTAATGTTTTATAACAGTAATTTAATTATTCAATTTTCACCACTTATACCCATGTTTGCCAATAAAAATAGCACAAAAATTATTGTTTTTTAATGAAAAAATTGCGAAAAAAATGTTTAAACAAATTAGATGTTTCATTTATAAACAAATAAATAAATAGTATGCATATTTGTATTGTACGCAGAAAGGTACCACAAATTAAAAAAAAAATCATCAAAATCCGTCAACAACTTTCGGAGATATAGCTAATGGTAGCAAGTTGAAGTTGCTGTTTCATTCTTTGAACGAGCGGATTTGTTAGCAACTCATCTTCCTGCCGAATCGTCTTTTAAACAATTAACATTTTTTAAACTTCACTGAAGCTTTTGTTTTTGTGTTATCATTTTCCGGACAACTCACACCTAAACCTAAACTCTTAAACTTTCTAATGGCGCTAGTTTCGTTTCTTAATTGTTATTAACAATATAGGAATGAATTTTTAAAGAATTGTTAACTTTGGTGCATATTGACCTAAGCCTTTTTTTCCTAAATTCGTCTAAAATGCCAGCTTCCCAAATATGAAAACAGAATTTTTTTATCGGCCAAACCAAAAAAGTTATTTAATTTGTTTACAAGGTAAAAATGATGGTTTTCTAATGAAGTTTAAACAAATTTAAAATGAATTTTCCTCAATTCTATGTAATACTTCTCATAGAAGGAGAGTTCTTCTTTCATGAGTTGTGCTCAGAATCGATGTACCTTCACCGATGAAGCTAGAATGTTATTTCAAAATTCGCTGACCTGTGATAAATAAATTAAATTTTGAATAAACCATTTGATGAATCGATCTGGAATTTTTACCACTTATTAAGCACTTAAGGACCCTACTTAACAACAAAGTGGTAGGTTGCATTTAGCAATAGTTATTGTTCAATGAATATTATAATAATTTTGACTTTATTTTGCGTTTTTCTCAGCAACAAATAAAAATATCGAGATCGGTAAAGAACCAATTTGTAGGTTTTCAATTCTCTACATGATGGCTATTCCATTTTGTCCAAAAATTTCTTTAGTTTTTGCCGGTAAGCAAAAAAGTACAAAAAAAAATACATTTTTTGATAATACATCAGCGGAAAGGAAGCTGACAAATGAAATGCAACTATTGTTATGGATAAGGACAAATATACTGAAAAAATCAAACAGCTCTTGGACGACAATACTTACAAAGTCGTTCGGATGGATCCAACAAAGAAAATCGAAAAGGACCTCATATCTCTAATCAACACCTCCCGCCTCACTCCAGAAGAAAAGAAGGCCGTTAAACCAAGTATCTTCAAGATTCCACGCTTCTATTGATTGCCTAAAATACATAAAGAAAGTATACCTCTACATTCAATCGTCAGCGTAATAAACTCATTAATCTACAAAATAGGTAAAAATCTGGCCAAACTTTTACATCCGTTCACGGAAAAAATTGAATCATTTGTTAAAAACTCTGAACACTTTGTCCAAAGGTTAAAAACCATCCAATTAGAGCCCGGAAATATATTGGTCAGTTTTGATGTAGAATCTCTGTATACAAAAGTTCCTATAAATAATTCAATTTTCAGTAACCTGTTCAGCAAATCTAAGTAACTGGTTAAATGACAAAGGCTCTTCTATGCCTTTTGTAAAGGGTGTTTTTTTTATAGAAGTATAAAACTTTAAGTTGGCAACACTTTTTTAACTGGCGGCCCTTTTGTCAGCTGTCAAGTGATTTATGTTCAGTTTGGTTTGGCATTTCAACATGAATAGACTGACGCCTGAACAACGCTTCCAAATTGTGCAAATTTATTTTGAAAATCATGGTTCTGTTCGAAATATGTATTGCGCACTACGTCCATTTTACGGTCAACATAATCGTCCATCAGAGCAATTAATTCGATTAACTATGGAACTTTTTCGCACCACGTTTACTCTAAATGATAATACGCATCCACAGAGACGTCGTTCAGTGCGTACAGAAAAAGTCATTGCTGCTGTAGAGCGTAGCGTAGAGGAAGACCCGAATCAGTCTATCCGCCATCGTGCACAGGAATTGGATATGTCTCCATTCACTTTATGGAAGATTTTGCGAAAAGATCTTGGTTTGCGTGCTTACAAAATTCAACTCGTGCAAAAATTGAAGCCACACGATCACCTAGCAAGGCGTAGATTCGGTGAATGGGCCCAAAACAAGATTGCTGTTGATCCCGATTTTCATAAGCGAATTTTGTTTAGCGATGAAGCACACTTTTGTGTGAATGGATACGTCAATAAACAAAACTGCCGTATTTGGAGTGATGATAATCCTCAAGTGTATGTTGAGACACCGTTACATCCAGAAAAACTGACTGTTTGGTGTGCTTTATGGGCTGGTGGAATCATTGGTCCGTACTTCTTTAAAAACGATGCTGGTCGGAACGTTACAGTCAATGGTGACCGCTATAGAGCCATGATTACTGACTTTTTCGTTCATCAATTGAACAACCATGATGTGCAGGAGCTGTGGTTTCAACAAGACGGCACAACATGTCACACAGCTCATGATTTATTGAAGGAAATGTTTGGTAACCGCATAGTTTCACGTTTCGGACCCGTGAATTGGCCTCCAAGATCGTGCGACTTAACGCCGCTAGACTATTTTCTGTGGGGATATGTGAAGTCGCTAGTCTACGCCGATAAGCCCGAAACGATTGATCACTTGAAGGACAACATTCGCCGCGTTATTGCCGATATACGGCCACAAATGTTGGAAAAAGTCATCGAAAATTGGACCTCCGGATTAGACTACGTCCGAGACAGCTGTGGCGGTCATATGCCAGAAGTCATATTTAAATTATAATGCCAGAAGGTTATCTTTCGAATAAAATAAATTTCATGTCAATTTAAAAAATTCATCTTTGTTTTATTCCATTTAAAAGTTCTATACCTCTATAAAAACACTCTTTAGTTCCAATGATTTGACCAGAACCAACAAATCATTTTAACGTCTGTTACTTTTGCATGACAAAAGTATCTGGTTTTCCAAGAAAAAGCAAACACAATGTTGAATATTCGGATATTCTCTCAGCAATAAAACCTGTTCTTCACGGAGAAGGTTTACCAGTTCCAACGCCCCTGGCAATATGGAAAAGTAGCAAACCCTACACAGGCATAAATTAATAACAATTAATTTTTTCCCTACATAGCTGCTAGTAGGTAAACGTTTCGTCAGAGGGAGCAGAACGCGGTTAGAGAGATTGATGTTGAGTGACCAATCTATTCCTCCCTTATTTAACTTGTGGTCTTGAGTGAGGGCGAAAACTAACTTTCTTGTGTTTGTTTGAAGGTCACAGACAACGATGTTTCTTGCGAAATAGTAGATATCTGTTGGGCTTCCATTGTCTTAATTTTTTGGTTGAATATCACGACGTTTCGGCTAGTAGTTATCTCTAGCCGTTTTCAAGTGAAACTAAATAAATCCTTTAGCTACATGACTATTTATACTAAAAGTAAATGCAGTGGAATGTGACTGAGATGGGTGCAGTCATGCCTGCTATGGCAAAATCCCATTTTTTTTTCTATTTTTATTTATTTTTATTATGCTACATTTAGTTTTAGTTTACAATTATTAAGAAGTGGTTTCCACACTTCTCTTATATCTAAACTAAACGGGTTCTGATGAATAACCGCGGCTTCTTTGAATTTCCGTTTTCTCCAATGTTTTCCTCGGTGTAGTATTTTAGCTTCAGACAATTTTATGTGGTGTCCATAAGACCAGGCATGGTTGGCGGCACCAGATTTTTCTGTTTCTCCTCGAGATGTTCATTTTTGGGATCCTTACGTCGAAAGGTCTCTTTGTTTCGCCAACGTAGGAATTGCCACATTCACATGGTATTTCATATACACAGTTTTTCATGTCCCTTTGAGCTGTTGATTTGACCCTAGTAAGCCGACTTCTCAGAGAGTTATTTTAATTGAAAACAACGTTGATTTTATATCGTTTTCCTATCCTTCTAACTTTTTCTGAAATGCGTTTAACATAGGCGATGTTCAAAACTGGTTTTCACTCTTCATTCGTTGTCGATTTTGTCCTATTTCTGCATTGTTCTAGAAATTTATCCACTAGATATACTGGGTATCCGTTGGCTGTCAGATCATTTTTAATGTAATTCATCTCTTTCATCAAGTTCTCGTTGAAGTTGCAGAGAGTTAAGGCTCTATCTACGAGATTTCTTATAATTCCTTGTTTGGTGTTATTGGAGTGATTAGATGAATAATTAAGGTATTGTCCTGTGTGCGTGGCTTTTCTGTAAATCAAAGTTTGAATTTGTCTGCCATTTCTTTCCACCAAGACATCTAAGAATGGTAATTTATTTTCTACTTCTTTTTCCATGGTGAGTTTAATAGTTGGGCTGATATTGTTGAGATGAAAAAGGAAGTTTCAAAGTTCTTCGTCGTTTCCACTCCAAATAACCTATCACAAGTTCCCGGAACTCTCCGACTTCTGAACTTGCCAAATTTCTCCTTCCAATTCTGAGACCATTACAAGGAAATACATCGTCCTAGGTTAAGAACTCGCAACATTTCGTAGAAATTATATGTGAAATAGAAGTACAACCGGAAGACTATTTTATTAGCTTTGACGTGGAAAGCCTATATACCAACGTTCCAGTTAAAGACTCACTAAAAATCATAAGAAAGAAACTTGAAGAAGACCAGACCTTAGCAGAAAGAACGTCTTTACCACCACACGCCATTATGAACTTTTTGGAAAGTTGTTTGACTAATTCCTATTTTCAAGAAAAGGAAAAATTCCACATCCAGGATGATGGACCACCGATGGGATCTTCACTATCACCGGTGGTCGCAAATATTTTCATGGAATGGTTCGAGACGTTTGCAATTAAATCCACTACGAAGCATCTAAGTTTTTGCCCAGATACGTAAACAATATCAGCCCAATTATTAAACTCACCATGGAGAAAGAAGTGGAAAATAAATTACCATTCTTAGATGTCTTGGTTGAAAGAAATGACAGACAAATTCGAACTTCGGTTTACAGAAAAGCCACGCACACAGAACAATATCTTAATTATTCATCTGATCACTCCAACAACACCAAACAAGAAATTATAAGAAATCTCGTAGATAGAGTCTTAACTCTCTGCAACTCCAACGAGAACTTGATGAAAGAGATAGATTACATTAAAAATGATCTGACAGTCAACGGATACCCAGTATATCTAGTGGATAAATTTCTAGAACAACGCAGAAATAGGACAATATCAATTTTGAAAATCCCCTATGTTAAAGGCATTTCAGAAAAAGTTAGAAGGATAGGAAAATGATATAAAATCAACGTTGTTTTAAATTCAAATAACTCTCTGAGAAGTCGGCTCACTAGGGTCAAACCAACCATACCCTGTGAATGTGGCAATTTCTACGTTGGCGAAAGAAAGAGACCTCTTGACGTAAGGATCAAAGAACACCAAAAATGCACATCTCGAGGAGAAACAGAAAAATGTGGTGCCGTCAACCATGCCTGGACTCATGGACACCCCATAAAATGGTCTGAAACTAAAATACTACACCGAGAACAACATTGGAGAAAACGGAAATTCAATCATCATCAGAACCCGAGTTGTTTCAGTAAACCATCTTTAGATATAAGAGAAGTGTGGAAACCACTTCTTAATAATTGTAAACTAAAACTAAATGTAGTATAAAAAAAAATAAATATATAAAAATAAAAAAAATTGAATTTTGCCATGGCAGGCATAACGGCACCCAGCTAGAGATAACTACTAGCCGAAACATCGTGATATTCAACAAAAAATAAAGACAATGGAAGTCCAACAGCTATCTACTCTTTCGAACTATATTTCTTGTTCTGGGGGCGAAACCGCGATGGGTATGTGTACTCATGGTGGGGAAATATTCCATTTGTTATTTTCAGGCCTATGCAACCTTGATTGAAATAATCGCAGCTGTCTAAACTGTCATCCACCGGAATATCTGAATAATCAGAAAATTCGAATAAAATTTAAATTGTTAATTTATTTAAACAATCACGTCGTTGCATTTAAGCTCAAAAATGGCAACCAATTTTTCCCATTTCGCGAAGCCGCATTTATAATGTCGGAGTTGGGAAAGTTTAATTGTCTTTTTTCTGGAATTTATTTGTGTTGTGATAATAAAATATGATAGAAACTGCTAATAAGATGTTTTAATTACGTTTTGGTAAGTATAAATGTCTTATTTTGTGTATTCGTGGTGAGCAGTGTTTGTATATGAAGTTTCTTAAACATGGCGATAATATGTTATGGTGTATAAATTTTTTTCAGAAAAAAATGAGTCAAATAATATTGTTATATTTTAACACAACATAATTTTAATATAGTAGTGTCAATTTTAAAGTAGTTACTTACTACACCAATATTATTGAAACGAGAGTTGAAACTTTAGGCTCAGTGTAAAAAAATGCAAAATTGTTTATAAAGAATAGTCTATTTTATATAAAACCATAAAAATATTAATATAGATACTTACTGGGAGACTTTAGTGGTTGGGGCTTAGCCTAATAAAGTATAAGAGCTATAGCGATAATTTATCAATTTTTAAAATAAATATACTATTTTTATTTTATATATTATAGAATTAAAAAGCGTAAAAATATAAAGGAGTATGTGGCACTTCCACCATTACGCTATGTAATTAATTCAGTTTTCTTTTTTAATTGTTTTCGGTATTTATATATTGACTTTTGTACCCGATTTGTGATATTTATTCATTTTGTTAACGTATAAGATGATTCTGCACAATTTTCTTTTTATTTTATGTTACATGTCGACTGAAGTCCACCATGATCTAAGGACCTGCACCTGAATAAGTCCTCCACCTAATGAAGATCTTTACCTCTACCTTGAATACGACATCTTCTATGACTTTCCATTTATGCGGTGCCAAAGAATTTAAGTTCCTTTTTGTTTTTAAAGATATTTTATTTTTCCTATACAGTTATTTAAATATATTTTATATTATTATTATTTATGTTGTTATATAGAAAAATATTTTTCCTAAAGGCAACTAGAAATTATTACTATGTTTTTAAAGAACCTTTTTTTATTTTGCTAAATACATGTGCTTTTTAATGTGGAGATTTGAGACAATTCGAGCAAAGTTGTGAAAATTAGTTGGTTTGCTCTGGTTTCTTTGAGTTTGTAAATTTTGGGATCTACGGTGAATATAATATGTGTATTTAGCCGTAGACCTTATATAATTATTCTGTTTTTTCTCTTTAATATGAAACAATATGTCCTGTAAAATTTATATTTTTGTTTTCTGTTATTATTTATAAGTAACCTAAAAAGCTTATATTAATTATATATATTTGTTGTTTTTTTGAAAAAAAAAATTTTTTTATTGTGTATATTTTTGAAAATATTGTTGTATTTATGTATGATTTTAAATGTGGACATTTGAGGAATTTAGGGCAAAGTTGTGAAATACTTGGCTTTGCTCTGACTGTATTTATGACGCGACACTTCATATAATGTGATTTTTTTATTTAAAGGAATTCAGTTTTTAATTTTTTTGCAAGATAATGAGACATTAACATTTATTATTTTTTTGTAAGTTATTAAGCAATCCTAGTATGTTATTTTTTGACTTATGTTTTTACTGAAACTAGATTGAAATTACAATTTCTTTGTTCACATACTAACATCGTTATAAAGAATATTTTGTATTTGTATATAGACATATTTTGTATATGTAACAAAACATGAAATTTATAAAACCCTCCTACTGATTTGTTTCGGCTATTTTTTTTTTGTTTATCATATCACATTTTCTCAATAAATTTTATAAAATATACCCTAACCTTTACAAAAATATGATGGTATGATAATCTTTACACTTTTAAACTAATAATTTAAATAGTTTTAGTAATAAGGTGGTTTTGTTTTTCTTAATATACCTTCAAAATGCAATATAACATAACAAAAATATATAAAATCAAGATCAATGCAAGAGAGAGTTTCTTAAAATGTACATAGCAAAAATATTTTGTGTATATTAATTGAAATGTTAATTTCTGCAAGTTTAACTAATTCATCAAGACTGTTATTTATAAATATTCAGAAAATATAAATCTAATAAAAAGCTATTTAGTATTATTTTCCTGAATATGTAATTTTTTATGTGGTGTGTTAATATTTTAACTTTTTATACTTTTGTTGTATTTATTTCTGTTAACCAACTTTTTTAATACAACAAAAGTAAAAAACGTCAAAATATTAATATTCCTTAATAAATAAATAATAATTTCCCTCGTGCGCATTAGTTATAGCACCACCGTTGGGGCCGACACCATCCATTTTTACGTCACAGCCGTTTCGACCAATTAGCACGTACATAACGTTTCTTATATTTTGTGTTTTGTGGTTATTATTAAACCGATGTAGGCTCGCTAGATTATTAAATATGTTAGCTGGAATCCCGAACTTGAGATATAAAACTGGACTGCTCGTGTTCCATATCTCCTTTATAAAAAAAATTACCCCACCGTGCTCCGTGCCATTTGGTGCAAATAATTGCTTTGGCAACAATGAATTCCCTAAGTTTTTATGATATTGGTGAAAGTGTATTTTTGACATTGACTGAATACTTTTCATTTTAACAAAAATTTATTTTTGATTTTCCTGTTTTATGGATTTTATCACATTCTATGTAACTTTTTCCTAAAAATTTCAAACAAGAATGTGAACCTTAAGTTTTTTTGGTATTTTAAAAAATGTGATTCTTCATCGTAAGACGTGCAAATACCTCATCTGGTAAATTGGAATTTATTTAATTGGTAAGTTATAAAGCATTTAATAATAATTATTTAAAATTTTACCTTAGAATCAAATTGTAAATCGAAGGGTAACAAGTTTAATCTTATGGATATGATATATGATAATTATTAAACGCTATCAATATTTTATTTTTCTAAGAGAAAAGATCTTCAAATTCAAGAACTGAAGCAAATTGGTCATGATCATAATTTTTTATACATCAGATAAGTAACTCTGTTCAGAGCATTTTTCTGGAAATTGTTTTATACAAGAAGATGAGCAAAAAGTTTGTGTTGTGCTTCTTACAAATAAACTGCCTGAAAAAAACTACGAAGCACTGTTTAATGTAAACATCTTGAAGCAACTAAACTTGGACTTAATAACATTCACTGGCTCTACAAAAAAGTCCTGAATTAGGTGTGCATTAACCAACAACAATGTCGTTTTACCATAAAGTTAATGTTCCATTGACATAAAAAGCTGAATATCGAAACTGGTATGGTGTTAAAATTCAAAATGATTATACATTTAAAAACCAATATGCCATATTAAAATAGAAATAAATGATTGCATATAATATGAAATTTTTCAATATTATTAAGGATGTTTGGAAATTACATAAATTTTACTTTTAAGTATTTGTTGTGTCTAAAAATAAAATAATAACCTTTTGTTTGAATATGTTATTAATTAATAAAACAAAAATTCTTGATTTTAGCTCAGATAGGAAATTTGTGTCATGAAAATTCTTTGTCAAAGTAGTGAGAAGCTGTGATTGATTACCATTTCAAAAATTCAACTCTAGGAAAAGTCAATTCCAGATCCTTAAACAGTTAAGTAAATTCAAAGTTTGACCTAGTGTAAAAATTAAAAGTTGCTAGTAAAGCTTTATGTATATATTTAGATTAAAAATGATTGTATTAATGTAAGAATTCTCTTGTATTTACAAGCTTCTTTATATTTAAAGTGTCTTAATAAATATTGTTTTGTTTACAATTAAATATAAACTGCTTTAACACTATCCCCTTTAGAGTTTAATTTTTTTATTTATAAAAATGGTTTAGTTCATAATGTTACTTTACTTCATTTAAATTCTTATGAAGGAAATGTCAACATTATTATGAATGTTGTTAACCCTATATAAATACCTAATATATCAGTTCCCTAAAAGTATCGAGGAGAAAGTAATTTTAACAAAGACCTAATCGAAGCTATTTTTAAATGATGAAACTATCTTACTTTGCAATAGATTATGTGGACATTTCGATACCTTACATTAAACAGTATAGTATATTAATTCATGATATAAAATTTTTAAAAATAAATGCCTTAATACTTTTTTTCGTTAACTTCTTATACTCTACGTCCGAATAAGGATGTTTCTAAAAGAAATATTTCAAAAAAAAAATTAGTCTCGATTTGTTTTTGGCGCATATTTCACATTTTAGTTATTTTGCTAAATAATAGTTTTATTGTAAAAAATAAAATATGTAAACAGTTATAGAAAAAGCATTTTTATTTATTTATAAGAACTGACATTTCATGCTTGTTATCTAAAAATAATAAAATTGTTACATATTTACGCTGTTCCAAAGAATTTAAAAAAATGTGCTTTATTGGAGTTGTTTTAAACAGAAAAATTATAATTTTGAGGAAACTAAAAGTAGAAATTCAAGTTAAATATTGTTTTACAGAAACAATTATCCTGGGCTGCGATTCTATAAAAGTAAAGGGAAAGAGAATGTCATAATAAAGATCTTCTATCCTTGTTCGGTCTGTATTAATACATAAGTATATCACTGTCCTAAAAAAGACAAGGAAAGGGAATGTCAAAAAATATGCTTATAGAATCGGAGCTCTGGTCTTTTTTATTGAATATACTCGATTAACCTGTCAAGTAAAACAAGGAAGAACGATTTATTGTTTAAGATATAGTATAGAAAGAGATAGTTATTGTCTAAACCTGTTAGTTAGAATAATAGAATTGACATTCATACACAACATATTCACGCCAATGTAAGAAACTAGCAAGGAATTCAATGTTGCCATACAAATCATTGCACCGAATGGCGACCAATAAGGGGGGGTCAAAAATTATTTTCATAAGCAGTCCAGTTTTATATCTCAAGTTCGTGGCTGGAATATTTCCTTAAGAGAGGAATGGGATGAGGAATTAGTAGGTACAGAAAAATACATTTTACAAAGTTTAAACATCTATTCCAGTACAAAATATTGTTACAAATTAATCATGTTCCAAGAGCTATAGTGACTAATATGCCTTAATTTTAATTTATACAGCCTAGAATAGCACAAAATTAAAAATATGTCAATTTTTCGGCTGCAACTTATAACTAAATATTAATACATTGATAAACTAAAGATGAACACAAATGTTACTATATTCTAGGTCAAGTAAACTTTAATAAAATGACTTTTTTGTCAAATTACCCACAATTATTTTGATACTAATAACGCATAATGTGATAAAATTTGTTCCTTTTTACCTCATAAGTCGTTGTCAAAACATTTCGACAAATAAATTAATATTTTAGTCGCGACCAAACCTGAATTTAATTTTAAAAAATGACTAGAAATTTACAGGTGTCGTCGGCCATGATTAAAAGTTAGGGCTGATCCAGATTACATCACAAGATATAAACTTATTTGAAAATTTTCAAGCCATGTAAATTAGTTTCGTTACAAACGAGTCATCTAGTCAAAAAAAATTATCAACAATTTCTAGAATGTGTAAAGGAATATATAACTTTTTTGTGGATCATCGACATCTAAGAATAGAGATATTGAATGTATTCAAATTAAAATATGATTTCCTTAACTGAAATACTAAAAAAACACAATACTTTTCATCCACCAATCAAAGTACATGACGTCGCTGCGACATCGCTGTCAAAGGCTACGTTGTTAGGGTGACATTAATTTATAGTGATTTTCATGCATTTTCTTCGAAATTTGCTTACTACTCCCTTTGAAATGCGATACTAAGAAGTTTTCCCATGATGGAAAGTGGACTTATTAAGACAACTTATTACAAAAATTATGAAAAAACTTAAATATTTCCTTGTCAATAAACTGACATCTGCGTGAAGTTAGCGAAGTTTTTCAGAAACGTTTCTACCAGCGACAAATTTTAGAAGGAAACTTATTAATTAAGCCTGTCGTCTAAGCCACAAATTAGACAATCAAATGAAACAGTTAAGAAAATTGTTTGTTTAATCTTGAATCGACACTTTTATTTAGTTGTCAATTATTCCCTCAATGTGTTTCTAACCGCCGAGTGAATGCTCCTTTTTCATTATATTTTATTTAATACCAGGGCAGAAATGTTTTGTCCTATTTATGTGTTTATCCTTGAGCAAGATATATATATATATATATATATATATATATATATATATATATATATAGAAAGGGTAGTCGTTGCTGACTAGTTAGGATAAATTAGTTAATTTTGGGGTGTGCTGCAAGTGAAAGAGTACTGTTTAAAGTTAATCCAAGTTTTCAAAAATCTTTATTATCATTTTCATCTTCAGGGAGACTACAATAATCATAGAAAAAGGAAATTAGTGAGATATACAATAATTACATTACACTGAAGTGATTGTATACAACATCTTGAAAGATGTGTATTTGCTGAACATGCTAACAATCATTTACACAATATGGATTATGGGTCAGGGAAGATACTTTCAACTCAGTTAATCATTGCCAAGAGGTTTTTTTTAGAGATGGCTTTTATCTCACAAGAACCGATTAGCTTAAATAAAAAAACTGATATTAAACATTTGAGTGAAATTTACTCTTATCTTTTATCTGTGGATAGCTCTTTATCTAGCTCTATAAATATTACTAACAATAATGATCATAGTTTTCCTTAGATATTAACGATTTAATAATTCAGTATGGCTGACCAAACATTGCATAATTACCTTTAATTGCAATCTCAACCTAACAAAATTCATTAATACAATTCTAATAGTGGACAGCCCTGCAGACTCCTAAAATAAAAGAATTTTTCATATTTTTTGAAAAAAAAAATTATTTTTCTATCCTAATAACTTCAGCATGTCTGACCATTTACTGTATAGTTAACCTTAAATGCGGTTCATCCGAACTAAACTTAATATTAATTGGATAAGATTGGCAGTCCTACTGACAGCTGACAAATTTCCTAACCTCATAATTTTCAAACTCATTTACAGTTACATGTGACTAGGGAAGGAACGAACAAAATGGATCCTCCTGTTTTTATTTTTTTATTTTAATTTTGATTTTAAAATCAATTTTATGTAACAATTTGTTGTGAATTGGCCTGTGACCCTAGTTTTTTAGTCTCTTTTACCAATGTACTTTGTCATAAAACAATTTAACATCTTAGTGAACATCCTTAAATAAAGATGTAAGTTATCTTGCTGCACACTCCAATATTGACTAGTTATATATATATATATATATATATATATATATATATATATATATATATATATATATATATATATATATACATATATACCAATGCAAACTAACTGTGAGCTTGGTATATATATATATATATATATATATATATATATATATATATATACCAATGCAAACTAACTGTGAGCTTACAAAACAACGTTAGGCTTTCCTGAACGGAAATCGTAAGCTTAGACGGAACCTTTCCCATAATATTTGTCACGGACATTAGGTAATTACTGGAAGCTTCCATGGAAGCTTTCATAAATATTGCTTGCAAGATCCCAGCTTAGACGTAATTTTTCCGTAAGTAAGACATTCGGTAATTATTGGAAGATTTCACGAAAGCTTTCAGGAATTTTGGTTAAAAGATTATAGGAATCTTTCGTGTAAGGTTATGTATACCAAGAAAAAACTTTCAGAAACCGACGTAGTTCTTGAAGTAAACTTACAAAATATCTTACATTATGCTTTCCTGAACGATTATAGTAAGCTTAGACGCAATCTGTCCGTTATTATATATTGCGGACACTTAGTAATTACCGCAAGATTCCACGAAAGCTTTTTGGAAGGTTTCAAAAGTTGCTCGAAAGCTGGCTGAAAGTCTATTGCAATCTTTCATGCCATGTAGGTATTTATAATCTTAATAACATTTATCTTCAAAAAGGCCATAAATATCCTTATTTTTTAGTGCATGATTTAATTTGAATTAAAAATCTTGAATTTTTATGTTCAATTATTTAAAATAACGATAATGCAAAAAAAAACAAAAACAAAAAAAATTAAAAACCGTTTGACTTGTATTCCAATCAAATTAGGGCAAATTCTATCACGCAGGCCTGGGGCAGCAGACTTGAGGAGCATTTGCCTGGATGTGCTCCAAGATCTGACCCTTGTTTCCTTCATTTCGGAGTTTGCTATCTTGGGAACAGGTGAAAGTAACAACACGGGCTTTACTAAGTACGTTGCGTTTTCGAAGAAAAAGAAAAGTTAAGAAATGTCTGATTACAAATGGTGATCCACTTCCAGTGAAGTAAAAGTCCATAGAGTCTAATTTTAAGTGATAAATATTTTTTGGTTCATCTTGTATTTAGTGTGCTCGGAGACTAATTAATTTTTCATTAAAGGTTTTTCTTCAATTGATTTGCTTCTATAAAAAATATACCATAGTATTTCACCAAATCTATTCTATTTAGGTTCTAAATTGATTAAAAAAATAATTAATTCTAATCTTTCTGTGATATATAATAAAACTAAAATACTAGGAATAGGCCGATAGTAGTGGACCAAACACCTTCTGGTAGAGATAGTAAATAACTCCAATGAAGAAAAGAGTTTTGCAGATTTTATCGACTGCCCACATTCTGAAAATAAAAATACAATTTAATTTTTTAATATTAAAACAAACAAAATTGTTTTAGATCTTCACTTTTTGTTTTTTATTTAAAATTATATTTTAAATATTCCTGACATGTTTTGTAGCGCTGCTACTTTGTCAGATGTCAAATTGGCAATTAGTCCGGTCAAGTTAGTCCCAAAAAGAGAGGTAAGGTTACCAAAATTCGCATAGAGCTGAAAATTTGTACAAATGTTCGGAACACCATTAAAAATAAGTTGTTAAAAGTGCCCAACGATCCCATGTCTGGAAAAAAATTTATCCAAGGTCAAAGTGGGGAAAAATGGGGTTTTCGCGTTTTTCAGCCAAATGGTAAGTTTTATCATCAAAATAGTTCAGATCAAAATTGTAGACCATAAAATTACCTATAAAATTATTTCCATACTTTTTTTTATAAGAGTCACCGTTTTCGAGATATCATCGCTCAAAAAGTTGAGAAAGCTGCTGAAATCAAGGAATTTTTGCTGTCTATGAAATTTTAAAAATGAAATATACTATATTATTACCAACTATGAACGCCTTACCAAATCCTGACAACACCCTGTAAGGTACCTCAGTTCAGACTTACCTAATGATTGTCCTAATGCTGACTGGAGTTTACCTATACGCTAGCTCATCTCAGGGTAGATTCGTTGTTTTTATATTTTTCCACTATTTTTAATATATTGTCTGTGTAAGTTTTATAAATGTCTAAATCGGGAAAAAGGCGCCACCAAATTTTACTTTAGAATGAGCCCTAATGATTATACTACGAGCAATTGTAGTAAAGAAAACTTGGAAAAGAATAAATATTTAATATGTCGTATCCGGGTAAATAAATCGCAGAGTCTAAGTACTTAAAAGTATCCTAATTTAAAATTATAGGAAATAAAACCAATTAAATAGAGGCCAATACATTTATTCCTCACGGTATACCCCTTCCCAGATTATAAGTACAACCCCTGGAAAAAGTTATCACCAGTGTGAATTATTGCAAGGTCCTCTAATGGAGCTATCTGATAGAATTGCGATTACAAATAGTAAATTGCATTAAATAAACCTTGTTGACTTAGTCGAAACTTATTGTCTTTCTATGACATAGCAAAATATGAAAGTTACACAAAAAAAGAAAATGATAGATAATTACAAAAATTAGATCATAGAAATCAACTTATAACTGTCGCTCAAGTGTTTAAAATCTTGACAAAATTTTACTGAAAGTTTGTTACAATTTTGTACATAATAATTAGTTTCCAAAATATTCAATTGTTAAGCAATTGAAATTTTCAATAAATGTATCATTATAATATTCATTATTTGAAACAATAATTAAATGGGTACTTGGCCACTCTGGGACTCTAAAACAGAACCATAAAAAAAAACCTCAATTACAGTAAAGTATCGCAAAAATAAAACATTTAAATTTGAGGTTGTAGCGCAACGAAGTCGACTGCGTTTCACCTTACATAGTTTACTGGTTCGCCGCAAATATTATATGATATGGTAAATTACCAAAAGATAAATATCATTAGAAAAAAATATTAAAGTCCAAATATTTAAAATCTATTAATTAGAAAGGTTCAAAATCATATACACAAGAATCCCCTACCTGTTAGCCCTCTAGGTAATCGAACAGAAAACTGTGTTTAGATAACTAAATGATTCAAAATACAGGTTTAATACCCATTAGGCTTAACAATCTGAAACTCTTGTGTACATACTTTGGCTAAAATTAGGCACTTAGCTGAATCACTTTCAAACAGGTGGTTGAACAAGGCCTGTGACATAGACGGCTTCCCCAGAAAGGACGTTGACCTGGCTCAATATGGAGATTGCCCCCTTCAGAGGCTCACAATCCCAGAAGTGCAGCACGAAAACCCAAACTGTACATTATAAAATTCCATCCAAAAAAAGAAAGACTGAAGAAATCCAAAGACACTGTATATTGTAACTATTCCAAAAACATACTATAGTTTTCCCAAAGACCTTCGAACTCAAGAAAATGGTGGCATCTGCTAACTGATAAGCCGTTATTTCTGGCTGGCTGAAGAAAAATAATCGCCAAACTGGCTGTAGAGTGAAACGACCAAAATCACCAAAAACTGTTTGCACCCCGACTTGGTTTTGTTACTTTAATCGGCCATTTATGATCAAGTCCCTTAACTTGGGAAAGTAGTAAAACTAAAACCACTTCTTCTCGCTCTTGCGTCTGATAGCCAAAAGAGAACGATTTCTCTCAAATCACTAGCACATTTCTTCCAACGGAAGTTACCAAAAAAACTTTATAAAAACGTCCATCAAAAATCTATCCAGAAAAAATAACCTTAATCTCGTAGCCATAATCTCGAACCCTTGAAATTTATCATACAATTTGAACTACTTCCGGAAAATATATGCAAAAATTCTTCTATCTCAATTTTAAACTGGCCAGTACTGAAATTAGACAGAAACAACCAATATCTTAATAATCTAACCTGCCTCGTCCTACAAAATGAATATCCAATAACAAATTACTTAATGGGTTCGAAATATTCAAAAATTAAATCCAATTAGTTCGAATTAGTCCGAGGGTCTAATTTACAGTATTATAATTACCAAAAATTCTAACTAGTAAAATAAAGGGGAAATATTCAACTAATAAACTAAAAACAACATTATGAAAAAAGTCAATACCATCTCATTTTAAATTTAGCATTTCGATAATACTCAACTGATGTGCCATCTTATAGGCAACCTTAAAAACTTTCACACAATTCAGGGGACCTGACTATTTAACAGCTGATATGTGAAAATAAATAAACATTTTCTGAAAAAGGAAAATCAAATAATAATCACAAGAAAGCAAATAATCCTATTTATATTTATCCAAACATTAAGAAAACGCTTTTCCCAATATGTGATACATTGTCTCGAGGTACCTACTGAAATTTATAAATTACAGAAATATGTTAAGTTTCGATGTCAATCAAAATTTCAAAATGTAAACAAAAGGAATGATCTGAATATAGATGAAACCAATATTAATGAATGAAAAACAAAAGGTAATCATTAGTTTTATAGTAGAAAACATCGTTTACTGTAAATTTACGGACGAAACAAAAATCTATTTATTACTTTAGTAATCTGAACCTGTAATTTAATCTTGAAAAATGTAAACAAAAATATTTATTATTTAAACCCAATTTTTAACCATAACACTGCGTTCTCCATAATATGCATAAGTACCCCGCGTACTGACATCACTAACGCTGTAATACGAGTTGAAATATTTTTCTATCAGTATATTACCTTAAACTTATAAAATAAATCAATACTAACTTCTAAGAAACTCAGTCCTCTACCTTCTACGCCGGTGCAACCTTGAAAAACATATACCTCTTATTCAACTGTCTGCGTGGCAAGGGTTGTATACCTGCTCTCTTTTCAACGGCCAAATAAACGAAATACTATTAGTCTGTAACTTTCCTTCATAGTGAAAACACGTGTTTGTGCTTGCCTTATTTGTGCTGTTTAAGTTAAAAAAAAGAAAAAATGTCGAAATTTTGTTTTATTTGTAATAAACTTTTAACTAAAAATGAAAGTGTTACTGTTGATCGTGGAATGAAGGCATTAATTGATGCAAGTACTGAAAGAGCTGATGAATTTTCGGAATAACTAAAAGATAAGAAATCTGTGACAATCCACGTGGAGTATTGTAAAATGTATACTCGAAAGAGTTCTATTGCAGCAGCTAAAATACAACACGATGAAAAAGAAGCCAATACATCTAATACAACTCATTCTCGTACTAGAGAACGCGTAAGTGATTCTGCTTTTTGTTTCAAACAATATTGCGTTTTTTGCGGTAAGCAGTTGAATGAAGAGTGTGAGAAACGGACGGCACTGCATTCTCGCCGTAAAATCTACAAAGTAACTACACTTTCATTCAAAGACTCTGTTTTAAAAATAGCTTGGGCTCGTAATGACGATATGGCAAAAGCTGTTATTGCTCGCATTGAATTTGAATATGATTTAGTTGCTGTTGAGGCCAAATATCATAATGACTGTTACAATTCCTTCTTGAGATCGGTCAATGGGGGTAAAGTCGGTAGCCCCAAAGATGAAGCTACGAATCTTGCAATGGAGGAAATATTTAAATATATTGAGAATAGTGATGACTATCAGTTTACATTAAACGAATTAAAAGATATTGGTAAAAATGCAACATTAAATAATAGGACAATTAAGGTACGGTTGAAAGTAAAGTATGGCAATAAAATTATTATTACTGAAAAATCCGGAGCATCAACATTCATATGCTTGATAGACAATCATCATGAAATTTTAAACCAAGCTTGGTACGAAAAAAGAAAATTAAACGAAAAAGAAGAGCGGTTAAGGATCTTGGAAGTGGCTGCGGCAATCATCCGCGAAGATATCCAATCTGCAACATTCGATAATACTAATTACACTCCACCAGGCCATATGTTTGAAGATTTGAACAGTGGGATTCTGGAATCGCTGACGCATTTTTTGGAGATAGTAATTTTAAAGAATAAACGATCAAATTTAGATCATTTAAAATTAGTATGCACAAACATCAGTCATGGGCCCCTATCCTCTAAAGTGTGATGTGAAAGGTGATGTGAATGGCGATGTGAACTTTTTGACAGTAAAAGCCGTATTCTTGAAAAGCCAATGTTGCCAGATATGAAGGTGCTAAAACCCCAGAATTTCTAAAAATAAAATGGATGACAGATTGAATTGAGCAGTTAGACCGAAAATATCCAAAGCATATTTTGTTGCTATTTTGGACAAAAAGTAATTTTGGTACTTTAAATTAATCGTCAAAAGTAAAAAAAAAAATATTGCTGTTGTTGTTATTTTTGTGAAGTTATTAATTGCCATTATAATATTTCTACTTTGCCTAGAACTGTTATGTAAGGGAACAAAAGTTTATTGTGATTTTTACTAATTTTAACATTTATTAACTCTAAATTAAATTCTACTAAATGGAAGAATTTACTTGAGTCCCCCTCTGTATAAGGATTTGGACCGTTAAATTGTATATCTTATGTCTGGCCAAAAATAGTCACATATCAGGGAAATATAAATCCATTAACAAACTTAAGCCTAGTTTTATTACTTTTGGGGTAGTTAATTTTTCTGAAAAAAACAACATAAACTTAGAGAATTCATATGACACAAAAACTAAACTATTCCACCCTCTCGAAGTTTTTAATATAAACCTGTCAAAGTAACTTAATAATCTTAAAAACCATATCGTTAAGGGTCTAAGGTTAAGTTGTAAAGTGATAACCACATGTGGCGACCGTGAGAGAGCTTTCTTTTACTTAAACTGAGCAAATTTTCCCATCATAAGAAAACAAAAGAATATTTAAATAAAATCGCTGAAATGCAATATTAGTATTTGTTATTATGTACAAAGTTCGCGACTGGTACCCATTTTTCCCCAATTGACGAAAATAAGAATAAGAAAGAGAGAAAATGGTTAAAACCTTGGGGTTTTTTTATGGGTTCTTTCACGCATCTTTTTGAATAGTTGTAGAATAGTTATTGGTCACATTTATATAAAGTAATTATTAGTTTTGCGCTCTGGTCAGTTTTAATATTAAATTAAATTAAATTCGACGCATGGATGACTTATGCCATCTATGAACCAGGGGACCGAAAGCATACCGACGCTTGGGAACGAAAACTACCTTTCGCGCGCGGGGATGCATCGCGTAAGGGCGTTCTATTAGTGGAAAAGCACGCATGACGGGACCAACACATCTAATAGGGAGAAGGGCGGTTCTAAGGGATGAAAGTTGAGTTCGATTTTGAGAAATTAATTAAGGGCAGTTACGATTTTGAATTCGTCTAAGTCAGTTTAGCGTGCGTTTTAGTGTTTTACCAGTGTAAGAAGGTTTTTTTCTGCTGTCTTTTCTGCTATTTTTGTCTTATATTTTTTTTTATTCTTCCAGACAGCATTTCAAATAGTAAGGGGAAATTTACTTTATTTTCTACCGGGGAAG
The DNA here is from genome assembly GCA_034092305.1 of Diaprepes abbreviatus. NCBI lineage: Eukaryota > Metazoa > Arthropoda > Insecta > Coleoptera > Curculionidae > Diaprepes > Diaprepes abbreviatus. The sequence goes on along the minus strand of JASJET010000194.1, from coordinate 6,191,570 downwards.
GGAGTCCACCATCCCTTAAACTTTTAATTAAACAAATAAATTTGGGTTTATTTCATTAAGGGGAATATCAGAACGACCTAAAGAGCTTGTAGTTTTAAGCTTTTTAATTATAATCCAGATTTACTCTTAAGTTTCTCATTGTAAATAGTTCGTTTTATTCTATTTATTTTGTTAATAGACTAAGTGTTTTGAGAAACTTGTTTTATTCAATTTAATTCAAACCTTCACGCGAATAAACTCGCGGGCGTGCTGCTGCGAGATCTACAAGACCAGAGATGTCTACTGACCAACTAATTAGCAGCCCTTCCTGAGTCCTGAAGATCTGAGTCATGGTTGTGGTAAGCTTTAATAACCGTAGTGTTTGGTACTAAAGCTGCAAGAGAGAAGTTGAACGACTAGACTTCCAGAGTGTCTTTATTACTGTGATATTTAATTGTAGGTTATCAAAATAGTTACTAATTAATATGGGACAAAAATGATTATAGATAAGATAATTAACGCTACCTCAATATGTCATCGGAAAGAGTCTATAATTAAATTCTGTCACAGTTAAACAAAAATGCATACAAAGAGCCAAGTACTTTAAGATTCTAATATATAACGAAAAAGGGATATCAAGAAAAACAGTAATCATATATACAAAGTAATATACTGACAGTAGTTGCAGAAAGCCAGCATTGATAAACCTTGAAACGGTGGAAATTACAACTCTACGTAGTATGACTAAAAGCGATCATCCCAATCCACTACGGAAATCATCCAATCAGCTATTTATTGTATAAATTCACAAAATGTCCAGCATCTTACTGCAAAATGTTCTGGCCTGACAACTAAATTTGAAAGAAAACCTGAAACTTGAACAATGATAGCGAAACTATTTATGACCAGGGACCGAAACCAAAGGCCAGACAGAAGACGTCCATTAAAGATACTGGCGGATCTCACATTCAACTTTTAATATATTTTTTTTATTATTTTATAAAGATTTGTGGAGACTTGAAGATCAAATGTACCATAAATAAGGTTTTTATGCTGAAGGACCTCATTTGTTGGTCTGTAGGGTTCATATTTATATGTCCCGATAAATTATAATCGTAATATTTATTTAATTGTAGTGTTGTATAGTGTTTAACACAGTCTAATTAAGTTAAGTGCTGTAGTTAACATAATTTAAATATAAAATTTGTTACTTATATAAATAAAGTTACAGATAGCTTACAAATTGTGATTTCTCAAATTTATTATAAGTTACGTCGTGAAAAGAATTATGTTAGATTTAACTGTATAAAACTAAGATACTCGGCTGTTATGGACACACGTATTGATGTTAAATTCATAAGCAGAACTGGCCCTAGAAAAACATTTTTAAATAACACTCATACAATTGAGTTATGAACAGAATCTCCTGTAATAATTGTATATGTCTGTAATCTCAAATTTGCTTAATATTTGGGAGACATATTGAACTTTCTAAGGATATTTTATTACAAAATTTCAAAATATTAAAAATATCGTGTACCACCTAATTAAAGTTTCAACTGTTTATTTAAAAAATAAAACGTCTTAAAGAAACGGTTCGTTATCATATTATTTTTAATCACGAGTTATTTTGAACAATCAAAAATAAAATAAAAATGATTAATACTACTTTATTTTTTAAAATCCGCGCGTCAAATATGTCGTTTAGCGGCTGACATTTCATTAGCGCATGTTTCACCGTTCGCTTGCCTTCCACCGGGCGAACAAAGATATGAATGATGAACATTTCAAGAATACGCGTTCGCCACCTTTTCACCATTCACTTCACGTTCCCCAGTTCGAGGGTCCATGGTATTATGACTATTGTTCGGCCGAGGTCTTTCAAATCTAAATTACAGTTGGGTCTCTCAGCAGCAGTTTTTCATCGCTCACCTCTGATTCTACCACCAGAAAGCGGCACATTTATTTAATATGTTGCAGACAATGTTGATATAAATGTAAATACGCTAGACGGTAACAACACGCGTTCCAATGTTGAATCTCCATTAGAAGACGGTTCATATTATATCAACGAAGAGACGTCTGATACATCGTTTTTGGAGGGATTTATTTGCACTCAGCAGGAAGAAGAACGAGAAGATGAAGAAGAAGCAGAAGTATTTAACGAAAATGAATCTGACGAATAATTGACCTAACTTCAATAGAATCCAGACAGCTTCGATTATTTTTAACTATTTCTTCTTTTTTTTAATCATTACATAGTACAGGGTGAGTCAACGATTGGACGAAGTAGGTTTGTGCCTTTTTGGTGAAATTAACAAAGAAACTATATTTATTGTTTGATACAGTTTATTTTTACGCAGATTTTAAAAATATTTAGGACTCTACAGGCTGAGCCAAAAAACTAGGACAGCTTAAAGATGTATTTTTTTTTTAAATAGAACACCCTATATACGAATCGTATTTTCGATTTAGCTTATAATTTTAAATCTTTTTTATTAAGGGTTTACTATAACAAAACTTTATAGTTTCTGAGATAATTAAGTTTAAAGAAAAAAAGTCACATTTTCAAGCATCAATTCAATCCTAAATAACGTTTTCAATTTTGTGACAAATATATTAAAATTTGGAATTTAGCAAGGCCAAGAACAAGTTAACATAATTTTTACCTAATATTTGCAATAAAAGCTACAGGGTGTTGAACACATCGGCTCAAATTTGAACAAGTTTAAATGAATAAATATCTTTTTTTTTAAATGGTACACCCTGTATATTTTCATGATATTTAATAGAGTAATAAAAACCCTAAAAGTTTTGTTCAATATATACTATACCTATTTATAATAGTTTTTGAGATATTTCAGTTTTTCTTATTTTCCATACTTTTTTACAGAAATAGTCTTCATTATCATAGTAGCCATGTAAAATAATAAAAAGAAACTACAGAAACAAACAGAATGTGGTTAAATATGATGAAATACATTATTCGTTATATTACAACGGCAATAGTTTAATTAAACATAATGTGAAACAATTAACACAACAATAACTACAAGGCAAATACATATTTACTTTTATAGTAAATTGAAACAAAAAAATTACCTATTAAATACTGAGATTAATTATTTCTTTTTAATGAGTGTTCGAATAAACGACCCTCTTGTGCAATGCACAAATTAAGTCTTTTTTGCAGATTTTCTCGGACCCTGGACAAAATTAGTGGCGTTATTGTTCTACAGGTATCCCTAATCCTGTTTCGCATATCTTCCACTGTTGTTGGTGGATTAACATACACCTTATTTTTAATATAACCCCATAGGAAGAAATCTAATGGGGTGATGTCGCAAGATCTTGGTGGCCACTCAATGAAACCCCCACGTCCAATCCATTTTTGCGGATATCGTTGGTCCAAAAACGCACGAACTTCACGACGGTAATGCGGAGGCGCACCATCGTGCTGGAACCACATACTGTCGAGCTCATCCCTATCGAGACCTTGAAGCAATTGGGATAGTTCTTCTTGTAGAAAGTTCAGGTAACTATGGCCATTTAGTGGTTCCTTAAAAAAGTGGGGTCCAATAATTCGATTATGATGAATACCACACCAAACATTTAATGACCAGTGGTTTTGATGTTGCACTTCTCTAATCCCAAATGGGTTTTCTGTGGCATAATGATGCATGTTGCGTCTATTTACGGCACCGTTACTTCTAAAAGTAGCTTCATCACTAAACATTACCTTGCATAATAAATTTAGATTTAATTGAATCTCCGCATATATTGTACGACAAAAGTTTACACGACTTTCAAAATCCTGTCCATGCAATTCTTGGTGTAATTCCATGTGATATGGATGATACCTATATTTCTTGGTAGTACGATTAGCGGTGGATTGTGATGTTTCACATAATGCTGCTAACTGACGGCTACCAATATAAGGATTTTCCTGAACATTTAACAATACTTGTAGTTCTTTTTCTTCATTAGTTACTGGTTTGTTGACCACTTTACGTTTTGGATAATCAACAGTACCAGAAGAATCAAATCTTTGCATTAAGTTTTGAAAAGTATGGGTATTAGGTTGGCGTCGATCAGGATTCTTTGAGCAAGAAGGCAATTTTTTTGAGCCTCTCCTATTATTATTATATCTATTAACTCATTCTTTGGAAAATTCATTTTACAATATAAGATGAATGCAAAAAAAACCAAACTACACTACATAAAAACCAAAAGAAGCGATTGCGGTTATAAATTTGATACACAGAAAAATGTTCTTTTACATTGTTTTTGCCATGGCTACTATGATAATGAAGACTATTTCTGTAAAAAAGTATGGAAAATAAGAAAAACTGAAATATCTCAAAAACTATTATAAATAGGTATAGGATATATTGAACAGAACTTTTAGGATTTTTATTACTCTATTAAATAACATGAAAATATACAGGGTGTACCATTTAAAAAAAAAAGATATTTATTCATTTAAACTTGTTCAAATTTGAGCCGATGTGTTCAACACCCTGTAGCTTTTATTGCAAAAATTAGGTAAAAATTATGTTAACTTATCCTTGGCCTTGCTAAATTCCAAATTTGAATATATTTGTCACAAAATTGAAAACGTTATTTAGGATTGAATTGATGCTTGAAAATGTGACTTTTTTTCTTTAAACTTAATTATCTCAGAAACTATAAAGTTTTGTTATAGTAAACCCTTAATAAAAAAGATTTAAAATTATAAACTAAATCGAAGATACGATTCGTATATAGGGTGTTCTATTTAAAAAAATACAACTTTATGCTGTCCTAGTTTTTTGGCTCACCCTGTAGAGTCCTAAATATTTTTAAAATCTGCGTAAAAATAAACTGTATCAAACAATAAATATAGTTTCTTTGTTAATTTCACCGAAAAGGCACAAACTTACTTCATTCAATCGTTGACTCACCCTGTACAGTATGATTCATAGAATAGGCCTTCCGGGGAAACCACGTTAAAAAAAACGCATCAAGTACACTACCTCACAGGTGACCTGGAAATGTGTGCATATTTTGGAGAACGCAGCTTTCTCAACTTTTTGAGCGATGATATCTCGAAAACAGTGACTTTTAGGAAAAAAAGTGTAAGAACAATCTTTATAGGTAATTTTATGATCTACAATTTTGGTCTGAACTATTTTGATGATAAAACTTACCGTTTGGCTGAAAAACGCAAAAACCCATTTTTCCTCACTTTGACATTAAATAATTTTTTTTTCAGGCATGGGATCATTGGGGACTTTTTACAACTTATTTGTAATGGTGTTCCGAACATTTGTACAAATTTTTAGCTCTATGCGAATTTTGGTAACCATGAATGTCTACTTTGACCGGACTCAATGACTAACAAAGTTAAGAAATAAATAACAATACCCATTCAAAAATTCAAGCTTGACAAATTTTAATTGTTTCACATTATTATTACAATAAGGAAAATCCAGAGCAATTTGTATTATTTAATAAAATTAACAATGATGAACAGTGGCGGCTGGTTAAAAAAGTGGGGCTTGCAATTCCAATGGTACATTAAAAACATAGGTATGTATAAAACCTGCCATAGACACCAGTGAATCAAAAAATAAAAGTCTCTAAAAATTGAGTTCGTATGAAATAATACAGTGTATTTTGAACAATTAAATATAAAGTAGTAAATTTTAAAAATACAGCAGTCAAATACACATATAACTTATTGTGTGAATTATTTAAAAAGAAAATATATACGCCGATATTTGGCATTAGCAAACTTATCAATAACCCACTGATTGAGATCAGGTATGCTTTCGATAAGATCCCTTTCTTTAGGAAGCACTGCCAAAGCAAAAAGTCTTTCTTGGCTCATAGTATTCCGTAAAAATGTTTGCAGAAAATAGTCATATAGTATAAGAAGTCCCGAAACTGATTTAAATTCTTCAGTTGATATATGACAGTTAGGTCTGTACGAAGTTTTTATTCGCTAAAAGAGGGGTAAAGGGTCTAACCAATTAAGAGGGTCAAAACTGCCCCCCCCCGGTAATAAAAAAATAAAAAACACCCGGTTGTTCTATATCAAAAAGTACCCATACACAAAAATTGTTAAAAAAAATAAAACGTCTTTTTTCGTTTTTTCACGTCATCTTCAGTTCTAACAATCACAGAAACTTCTTCTTTTTTTGGTTTAGTAGGTTTTTTTTATTGTCTACAACAGAATATTTTTTACAAAAATTTTTGGCGCGAAATTCAAATTTTTATGGGTGTTCGAAAATTTTTAAATTCAATAAAATAGAAGACCCGAAATATAACATTGTTTTTTAGACGCCAAACTATGTCCATATATATATATATATATATATATATATATATATATATATATATATATATATATATATATATATATACATACTAAGAGTAGCTACCTGGAACATAACATCTTTCAACACAAAGGATCAGGAAGTAGTTGAAGAGCTAATCGAGAAAAAGATTGGAATTTGTGGTCTCCAAGAAACAAAAAGGAACGGCAAAGGTCAAAAAGAATACGGAAACTATATACTAATATATAGTGGAGTAAATAAAGAACAACGAGCCAAGGCGGGAGTAGGCATACTAATCCACAAGAAATATAAAAATAACATAGAAAGTTGCCAATATATATCAGAAAGGATAGTCTCTATAAAACTACTAATGGAACATAAAAAAACTAAACATCTTGTCCGTTTATAGCCCAGAAGACGGAAAACCAAAACACGAGGTAGAAGCATTCTACGAGAACTTGCAAACCACCTTAGACTCAATATCTGGTGAGGAAGCTATTATTTTATTGGGGGACTTTAATGCCCGTATAGGAAACCAAATAATTCCCGGAATTAAACAACGCTTCAACGAACAATATCAAAACACCAACGGAGAACTAATGGTAAATTTCTGTGCCTACAACGAATTAAGGATAAACAATATTTTCTTTCAACACAAAGATAAATATAAATACACTTTTGAAAATACAAGAGGACACAAATCTATGATTGACTTTATACTTAGTAACCGAGTTATACATCCCACCCAGATATTGGATATTAGAACATTGAACTCTGTTAATGCAGGAAACGATCATAAATTGGTTCTATCAAACATTCGAATAAAGATTACACAAAAGAAAAAGCAGTTGGAAAAAGTTAGGATACAAAAAAAGAACATAGACTCTCTGTGGCATACGTCAACGAAAGAATTATATCAAAAAAGATTGATGGAAAAAATTGAAAGAAAACCAATAAATGAAGAGGAAGATATAAATCATAGCTGGGAAAAAATTAAGGGAAACATAGAAGATGCTTCAAATGAGTCATTGGGCACACATACAATTACAATCAACAGCAAAAATCCTAATAAAACTCCATGGTTCCGTAAAGAAGTTAAAGATAAGTGTAACGAAAAAAGGAAAGCATATTTAGCACATAGAACGTCAAAAACGCCGGAAGCATACAATAGGTACAAACTAATTCGTAACGAAACTAAAAAGTGAACATTGGGAGCAGTTCTCTGAAAGAATGGAATGAGACTTCTATAGTGTACAAAAACAAATGTGGTGACTGATAAGACAACAGCGCAAAGAAGTATCTGAACTCTCCAAAACAAACAAAATATCAGAGGAGAAATGGATTGACTACCCAACAAAATTATTTGAGGGAGATGCTAACATTGGAAAAAACAACATACCAGCAATAAGGAATAATGTGAAAGTCACCATTCAAGAAGTAGAAAAAGCTATAAAATCCTTAAAAAATAGAAAGTCTCCCGGACAAGACGGAATTCATAACGAATTGTTGAAATACGGAGGACAGCGACTAACACAGGAACTCACAAGCTTCATTCGAAAAATCCTGACACAATACAAAGTACCGGATAGGTGGAGAACCAGCACAATGATGCTTATATTTAAGAAAGGTGACAAACAAGAACCAGAGAACTACAGGGGTATTAATCTACTGGACACAACTCTGAAACTGGTTACGAAAGTAATCAAAAATAAAATTAATTCGATTACAATACTGGAAGACGAACAGCAGGGATTTAGATCAGGAAGATCTTGCGTGGATGCAGTATTTATTCTACGACAGATAGTCGAAAAATCTATAGAATACAATAATCCAACATTTTTATGCTTTATAGATCTAACAAAAGCATTCGATTGCATAAAGCTAGATGACGTAATCCACCTGTTATATAAGAGAAATATTCCTATCAATATAATTCAGACCATCGAAAACATATACGCAAACAATAAAGTTCAGATTCGCACTAACGGTAGATTATCAACACCCATACCAGTCAACAGCGGTATTAGACAGAGAGACTCGCTTAGTCCTTTGTTGTTTAACATGATAATGGACGAAATAATAAAGGAGGTGCGACTTGGTAGAGGATATAAAATGGGTGATACAGAAATAAAAATTCTCTGTTACGCTGATGACGCTGTGATATGTGCCGAAAATGAAGACGACCTCCAGAGATTGTTAAATGCCTTTAATTTTACGGGAAGAAAATATAATATGATTATCTCAGCCGAAAAAACTAAATGTAATGACAACCTCAAAAGAACCCCTCCGATGCAAACTAGAACTAGACGGTCAAATAATAAAACAAGAAATGAGTTTCAAATATCTAGGAATCGACATAACTAGTTATGGCAATATCGAAGATGAAGTAAGAGGGCAGGTGGCCAAAGCAAATAAAGTGGCGGGTTGTCTCAACGACGTGATCTGGCGAAACAAACACTTACAACAAGAAACAAAGGTTCGGATCTACAAAACCACAATTAGACCTATTATAACATACACCTCAGAAACACGGCCAGAGACGACAAAAACGAAACAACTATTTGAGACTACAGAAATGAGAATACTTCGACGAATAACAGGAAAAACGCTACTAGACAGAGAAAGAAGCGATAACATCAGGCAATCATGCAACACAGACTGCATTAATGAGTGGGTCCTACAACGTAAGACACAATGGAACAAACACATAAGCCGAATGACAAAGGATAGACTGGTAAGGATCGCACGAGATAAATCGCCTAGTGGTACACGCAGTAGAGGTCGATCACGGAAAAGGTGGACCGATAATTTAAGTCCAGAATGAGGAAAATCGAAGAAGGAACAGGTCAGGGACCTATTATAGAAGGTAGGAGAAGAAGAAGAAGAAGAAGAAGAAAGATATATATATATATATATATATATATATATATATATATATATATATATATATATATATATATATCTATCAAGGATGTTCGTTTCACATTCCATTTTCTCAGGCATATGCTTTTCTACGGCTTGGACTTCCTATCGGAGTCAAAGTCGGGTAAGCAATGCCTTGCGGGCGGCATATTGTGAAACCAACATCTCACCATTATTTGTCGACAAAACTTAACTAAATAGGAATCCAAGTTTTGTAGAAAGCATGACTAAAAGGATGTTCATTATTTGCGACTCTATTTGAGCTGGGAGGGTTCTTCCGCTATTAGAATGATTATCAGCAATTTTCTTGCTTTTCTTGGATGTAAAGAAACTGATTTTTCTTAAAAATGATTTTTTTTTTCAAAATAAATGTAGAGTAATACTTCTTTTGGGCCCCATATTTTCGCTATAGGTCAGCTTAAGTAAAACAAATAATCAAATATTAGGATTTTTGACGCCGTCTGTATACTGCTAAGAGTTGAAATATACATACCAGACACCCTGTATATGTCCTTGATAATTTGAAACCCTAAAATTATTAGAAGAGCTCGAACTCGATATCTTCTTCTTCTGTTGGTGCCTATCCTCTGTGGATGTTGGCAATCACATTGGCTCATATGACCTTATTGACAGCTGTTCTAAATAAATGTACCGTCGTCATTCCTGTCCATTGTCTGATATTCCTCAGCCATGATGTTCGTCGGCGACCCTGAGTTCTTTTACCCTCTATCTTACCTTGCAAAATTAACTGAATTAGTTGGTATTTCTCATTGCGCATTACATGCCCTAAGTATGATATCTTTCTGATTTTCACATTACGCATAATTTCTGGGTCTTTTTTTATACGTTGCATCACGGTGTTATTTGTGACATGATGGATGTACGAAATTCTGAGCATGCGACGGTAACACCACATTTCGAAGACTTCCAGTCGTTTAGATGTTGTTTCTGTCAAAGTTCAGGCTTCCACTCCATATAGAAGAGTTGAAAATACATAACATCTTAAGACTCGTGTTCTTATATCAATGTTCAGGTGCATATTGCACAAGATCTTTCTGGGGCGGTTGAAGACAGCTCTCGCCTTCTCTATGCGGCATCTAATCTCCTGTGAGTGGTCCCATTCTCTGTTCAGACTGCATCCTAGATACGTAACTTTGTCAACAGTTTCCAAAGTTTCATTATTTGCTCTAAATTGGTGGTGTATTTCGTCATTTTTGCTTACTATAAGGATTTTTGTCTTTTTACAGTTTAATTTCATGCCGTATCTTTCACAGGCTTCCACTACACGGTCTATTAGTGTTTGCAGACCCTCTGCATTATCGGCCAACAGAACTGTGTCGTCTGCATATCTTAAGTTGTTAATGCTTTCACCATTAATTTTTATGCCCTCTCTCATTCCACTGATAGCTTCCCTGAACAGCATTTCCGAGTACGTATTGAATAACGTCGGCGATAAAATTCAGCCCTGACGAACTCCCCGTTTTATTGTAAATTCTTGTGATGTTTCGTTGCCTACACGTATAGTCGCCCTTTGCTGTGAGTAAAGGTTTCTAATAAGGCGTAAATCCTTGTCATCGATACCAGATTCATTTAATATTTGAAGCACTTTGTCGAATGCTTTCTCGAAATCGATAAAACATGCATAGACATTGCAATTTACGTCCCGAGCTCTTTGTATCAAAATTTGAATAGAAAATAGAACATTGCCAACGTTTTCTTTAAGTTTTCTATATATTCGAGAATGAATGATACTGAGAAGGACTTTCAGCGCATGGCTCATTAAGCTTATAATTCTGTAATCAGAGCATCTGGTAGCATTTGTTTTCTTAGGAAGAGGAATGAAGGTGGAAACTAGCCAATCTCCAGGCAATTCGCTGAACTAGATATACAAAAACCAAAACCTCAACACTTACACTTTCATATGTCTTCTCGCTGCCGGTAAAGTATCGTCAGTCTCCTTAAGAATGTACAATCTAGCAGCATGGACACATTTCGTAAAATAATCAAAATAGTCGATTCCATCTCCGTCCAATTTATATATAGCTCTTTCCTTCGGATTCATAAACTCTCTTGCTTTGAGACCCTTTTCAATGTCAAAGTCCCATTGGTTATTAGCGTAATATTCGAATACTTCGTAGCCTTTCCAGATTCGTTTCTGAACGCGGCATAATCTGAAAATAAATTAAAAATCTTTCAGTTTTATTCGCTCATGTACTCGACAAAAAAGTTTTGAAAAATTATCGAACACGTTGGTTTTAGGTTTTTTTATACTATTTTTGTCTTTCGATATTATACAGGATGTATCAAACAACAATAATATGCTTGTTATTTTTGTAGATATGTGATTATTTGTATGTTAATTTATGAAAACCCTCTGAAAACTTGTTAGACCAGGGCTTATCTGTAAAATATCGGAATTTCGTGGATGTGAAATGGAACATGCAGATTTTTACATGAGAGCCTTCAGAATAACCTGAATAACAATCATTTTGATATGAATCAATTCAAAAAGTTGGGCAACATTGTTTTTATTAATAAAAATATAAAATTAATAAAAAAAAAACAACATTTTTTTCTACTTTTCTCTCATGTAACTCTACAGGGTGAGCCAAAAAACTAGGACAGCATAAAGTTGTATTTTTTTTAAATAGAACACCCTATATACGAATCGTATTTTCGATTTAGCTAATAATTCTAAATCTTTTTTATTAAGGGTTTACTATAACAAAACTTTATAGTTTCTGAGATAATTAAGTCTAAAGAAAAAGACACATTTTCAAGCATCAATTCAATCCTAAATAACGTTTTCAATTTTGTGACAAATATATTCAAATTTGGAATTTGGCAAGGCCAAGGACAAGTTAACATAATTTTTACCTAATATTTGCAATAAAAGCTACAGGGTGTTGAACACATCGGCTCAAATTTGAACAATTTTAAATGAATAAATATCTTTTTTTTTTAAATGGTACACCCTGTATATTTTCATGTTATTTAATAGAGTAATAAAAACCCTAAAAGTTTTGTTCAATATATCCTATACCTATTTATAACAGTTTTGAGATATTTCAGTTTTTCTTATTTTCCATACTTTTTTTTACAGAAATAGTCTTCATTATCATAGTAGCCATATAAAATAATAAAAAGAAACTACAGAAACAAACAGAATGGGGTTAAATATGATGAAATACATTATTCGTTATATTACAACGGCAATAGTTTAATTAAACATAATGTGAAAAAATTAACACAACAATAACGACAAGGCAAATACATATTTACTTTTATACTAAATTGAAACAAAAAAAATTACCTATTAAATACTGAGATTAATTATTTCTCTTTAATAAGTGTTCGAATAAACGACCCTCTTGTGCAATGCAGAAATTTAGTCTTTTTTGCAGATTTTCTCGGAGCCTGGACAAAATTAGTGGCGATATTGTTCTACAGGTATCCCTAATCCTGTTTCGCATATCTTCCACTGTTGTTGGTGGATTAACATACACCTTTTTTTTTAATATAACCCCATCGTAAGAAATCTAATGGGCTGATATCGCAAGACCTTGGTGGCCACTCAATGAAACCCCCACGTCCAATCCATTTTTGCGAATATCGTTGGTCCAAAAACGCAGGAACTTCACGATGGTAATGCGGAGATGCACCATCGTGCTGGAACCACATACTGTCGAGCTCATCCCTATCGAGACCTTGAAGCAGTTGGGGTAGTTCTTCTTGTAGAAAGTTCAGGTAACTACGGCCATTTAGTGGTTCATTAAAAAAGTGGGGTCCAGTAATTCGATTATGATGAATACCACACCAAACATTTAATGACCATTGGTTTTGATGTTGCACCTCTCTAATCCAAAATGGGTTTTCTGTGGCATAATAATGCATGTTGCGTCTATTTACGGCACCGTTACTTCTAAAAGTAGCTTCATCACTAAACATTACCTTGCATAATAAATTTGGATTTAATTGAATCTCCGCATTTATTGTACGACAAAAGTTTACACGACTTTCAAAATCCTGTCCATGCAATTCTTGGTGTAATTCCATGTGATATAGATGATACCTATATTTCTTGGTAGTACGATTAGCGGTGGATTGTGATGTTTCACATAATGCTGCTAACTGACGGCTACCAATATAAGGATTTTCCTGAAAATTTAACAATACTTGTAGTTCTTTTTCTTCATTAGTTACTGGTTTGTTGACCACTTTACGTAAAAAAGTATGGAAAATTATAAAAACTGAAATATCTCAAAACTATTATAAATAGGTATATGATATATTGAACAAAACTTTTAGGGTTTTTATTACTCTATTAAATAACATGAAAATATACAGGGTGTACCATTTAAAAAAAAAGATATTTATTCATTTAAACTTGTTCAAATTTGAGCCGATGTGTTCAACACCTTGTAGCTTTTATTGCAAATATTAGGTAAAAATTATGTTAACTTGTCCTTGGCCTTGCTAAATTCCAAATTTGAATATATTTGTCACAAAATTGAAAACGTTATTTAGGATTGAATTATCTCAGAAACTATAAAGTTTTGTTATAGTAAACCCTTAATAAAAAAGATTTAAAATTATAAGCTAAATCGAAAATACGATTCGTATATAGAGTGTTCTATTTAAAAAAATACAACTTTATGCTGTCCTAGTTTTTTGGCTGACCCTGTAGAGTCCTAAATATTTTTAAAATCTGCGTAAAAATAAACTGTATCAAACAATAAATATAGTTTCTTTGTTAATTTCACCGAAAAGGCACAAACCTACTTCATCCAATCGTTGACTCACCCGGTACAGACCTGATTCTTGACCAAAAACTTGGTCTTATCGAGCTCTTTTTTGATACAAATATTAAAATGTTTACGTTATCGAAAACTTTAATAAAGAATGAAAAGAATATCGCCCACGCGCGTGAAAAATTAAAAAAAAGAGGGGTGGGGAGCTCTCATTTTAAAATTGAATTCGGAGATTCAAAATACATATCTGAAAAAAAAAATTATTTTCTCGGCTTCTAATGGAGCGATTTTGTTCATTTTTTTTAAAACCGATGTACCACGAATAATGGAGCTCAAATATCATAATGCCATGTGCCCATCATGCATTCATTTTGTTATAAACAAATAACGTTATTTATGCATCATACTTACAGCATACTGCACCCTATAGTATTGGACTCTCCAAGCGAATCTTTGTTTATTAATTACTTTAATTATCAAAATTGATTAAACAATCATTTTTTAAACAAATTGAAAAAAATTTTAGTCTTAAATTATTTTATTTGTAAAATACAGATAAAAAATAAAATAGTTATTCTTTTTAAATTATATTCAAAAATTTCAATAAAGCACTCTTAACACTAAATATTATATTACAAACTTTACAATTTTGTTTACATTGAAATTTTTTTTTCATTCAAATTAGGCTGTGGAATGTCCAGATCATCATTTTCATTGAAATTTTCGTCATCTCGTCATATATTGATATTGAAACAGTGATTTTCTATTCCTCTGTCAACTTCTTCAAAATCAATTACATTTTCAGAAATTTCTTCTACGTCAATATTTTGGTTCTGTGCATTTTTGCAAATTTATCCGTTGCAGTTTGAGCAGTAATCAGTACATTTTATTCCACGCTTAATACAGCCACATAATTTGGAACACTCTTTTATACCTTTACACCTTATTTTTTTCAATAGACTATCTGGCAATAGTATATCTGTGGTTTCAACTGGTTCCAAACATGATTTCTGCACTTCTCAACCCCAGTTTTTCTGGGTCCAATTCATTATTACCCAGCTATTGCTGCACCTGACAGTAAACTCTGTAGCATTTTTTTTTCAATTTGTTTAAACAATAATTATTTAATCAATTTTGATTATTAAAGTAAATATATATCGTTATAGTATCAGACGCGGATCCAAGGGGGGGGCGGTGGGGGGGGCGATCCCCCCCCCCCCCCCCCCAAGAGCCTTGAGTTTAGGAAAATAGATCCGATTGTAGCCTTTTTCTCTTAAAAAATTCTAAGTTATAATTTAAATACTTACAAAATACCCATTGTTAAAAATACAAGAAGTTAAACATATATAAAAAAATAAATTCGTCCATATAATATTAAATTTTTTTTGGGGCTATCGATCATTTTATTATTAATTAAAAACATTTTTAGGACATTTAACGTTTCAGTTTATTTATTTTTTAAACCATCTGCAGAATTACAATTAAACACTAAAAAGGGATTCAAATGTAATTAATTTTTACATATTACAGAAAATTTAAATAATAAATTGTGTATACGCTGGTAAACATTACGTATATAATTCGTAATCAAAGTCAGTGAAGCGATCTTCGCTCAAATTAATTATAATTGGTTCCTTTATCTCACCGATCATGTGATAGAGTTTCCACATCTTATTTTATTCTTTTATTATATAGATTTTTCCCAATTTTCGGCAGTAACTTTATTCAAAAAAATCTTTCAAAAATTCAGTTAAATTACTAATTTTGTAAGTTGTGTTATTTCTAGCAACTCTACCTTTTACTTGAGGGAGATATTTTCTTCTTCAACGGATATTTTCCGGACGATCTATAAGAACAGATTTCCTATCTGGTTTTTCCCAGCAAAAATTAAATTCTCTGAGCAATTTCCACAGCTCAGTTATTTTAATTTGAGGTAAATCCCGATCTTCATTGATTTAGTTAGAATTTTGTCGACGGTTGGGATCTGCTTCTCATAATAAAATGTATGTACAACTCCTTTTATTGCAGTTTACATCTCTTCTGCCAACGAGGTTTTTCGTCTGCCTGTGATTTCAGTCGTTTTTATCTCCTTCAGTATTCGATAAATAGTAGATTTTCCAACTCCTGTCATGTTGGAACACATCTCAACAAAGCTTTTAACATTATTATCTAGATATTGATATCTTAAGGCATCATAAACATTCATCGTAATAAGTTTTTCGTTGAGGAAAAAATGCCCTGGTCGAACGATTTTGGAATAAATATTGATGTGAAAGCCATATCTTTTGAGTATCCTTCTAATCTCAAATAATATATGAAAACAGGCACAAACAAGATTAATCACTAAGGACACACTGTAAGGTGTACTTTGCTCACTGACAGAAATTAAATTGAATTATCAGAAATTTTATTGTTGCAGTAAATTTGTAAAAGCTTATAATATCTAAATATAACTAAATATAATTAGATTTACGGCAGTCCTCAGTTACCTGCGGCACTGAAGCAGGTACGTTGGAGGTTTCGGTAACAGTTTTATTACTCTCTCTAGTTCTTGAATAGAGTATAGAAAAGTGTGCTATTGCTATCGTCTCTCCCCTTCCCAATAGCTTTGAGTTCAGGAAAATAGAACCGATTCTGCCTTTTATACTAGGAATGTGTATGCTGCTCGCATCTTCCCCCCTGTTGACAACTTGTTATTTCTTATGATCGCCCCCCCCCTCCTAGAGAGCTTCAAATTCAGAAAAATAGCCCCGATCCTGTTTTTTACACTAGAAATGGGAATGTTGCTGGTGTCTCTCCCCCCCTCCCCTCCCGGTCGACAACTTGCCTTCGCTTGCCATACTGTACTTTTGTGATGTCACCGCCCTCCCCAAAGATAGAGGCTGGATCCGCCCCTGTATAGTATGCTTAATTATATTAGTAAACAAAAATTCGCTTAGAAAATCTATAGGGTGCAGTATGCTGTAAGTATGATGCATAAATAACGTCATTTGTTAATAACAAAATGAATGCATGATGGGCATATAATATTATGATATTTGAGTTCCATTATTCGCGGTATATCGGTTTAAAAAAATTATCAAAATGGCTCCATTAGAAGCCGAGAATATAAAAATTTTTTTCTGATATGTATTTTGAATTTTCGAATTCAATTTTAAAATGACAGCTCCTCAACCTTCTTTTTTTCATTTTTTACGCGCGTGAGTGAGATTCTTTTCATTTTTAATAAAGTTTCCGATAATGTAAACATTTAAATATTTGTATCGAAAAAGAGCTCGGCAAGACAAAGTTTTTGGTTCAAGAATCAGGTCTGTATTGATTATAGATTCACCGTAACAGTCTGTCAACTTTGACAGTTTGTATCTCGGAAACAAATTGACGAATTTGAAATTTTTTTCACGAAAAGAAACGTCTTTCCAAGTACTTTCAAACCATATATTGGAAAAAACATCCAATCAAAATCCGCCGATATAATCTGTTTCTTTATAAGCAAAAATATCAACAATGCCTCTAAACAATTCCTGAGGCATCCAAATTATCCGATTTTGATTCTGAACAAAGCGTTGGAAAACTTGAGTTCCCTACTATTTGTCGAAAACAAATTTAAACACGTTAACGTGATATTTTGGACTCAGACAAACTTGAAAAATAGTCAATTTTTGTAAACGAAATCAGATTGAAAATTGAAAAAAAAAACGTTTTTTTTTTCGTTAATTTTATATTTTTATTAATAAAAACAATGTTGCCCAACTTTTGAAATGACGCATATCAAATTTATCGTTATTCAGGTTATTCTGAAGGCACCTAAAAACAGATAAAACCTTGTCTATGTGTATTTTACAATAATATATTCTGCTCTATTCTAATAATTCATTAAAATTGGCAAAGTATTACAAGCAAGATTTCTTGTCCAATTTTCATCACCATTTGTTTTTTTTTTAACAATTTTTGTTAATAACTAAAAAGAAAAGGTGTCATTTTCTAGTTGTTGGCCATATCAACACAACATGGGTGTGTTTTATTTAAAAAAGAGTAATTATTCAATGGTTTTAAAAAGTGAGTTTTGATTTACTTACACTGGTTTGTATCCAAGAATGATTAACAAAGCATCAACAAAAACTGCAGGTATTATATGAAAAAGAAAGAAACATATATAATGAATTATTTTTGATCGTTTCATAGAACCACCTGGATACCATGCTACTCCATTTAATGGCATCTTAGTGTTGATAACCTAAAAAAAAAAGGAAAAGTAAAAAATTTTAGATCTCGAGTAAAACATACAGAATCTAAAAAAGTTGATTTAGAGTATAGTTTTTCAATTTGACTAATGTATTGTCTATGATTAGATGCTTATAATTAATATATTTATATATATATATATATATATATATATATATATATATATATATATATATATATATATGAATGATTTGATTATTCCGTATTTCAATCCATTCGTTCAAAAAATCGTTCTTCACGACGTTTCGTCAAAATCTCATTTGGCATTTTCAAGTGCGGTTCGTCTCGTTACTAGATGAAAACTATGGTGGCCTCTGTTGAATTTTGAGTTTTGTTTAGCTGGTTCGCTTTCTGATTGGACGAGCGGCTTCGCAGGCTCCTCCCCTCTGCCGAGTGGAATATATTTGCTTCTTGTATGCTGTTCTTTGGTGTACTGGTTGTTTTTTGTTGTGTTGTTTCTTGATTTCTTACTAATGTGGTTGAAATATGTATTAAGCTGTCCAGCTTTTTCGATTTCTAGGGGTCTCTCTTATGACTTGTACTGGTGCTATTTTTTTTGCTTTTTCGAAATCATCATCTCACGGATCGCAAGAATATTCGTCTCATTGGTGTTTGTCCGCGGTCGGCGTGCAAGGGTCTTATTTTACACTCTCGAACATAGGAAAATTTTTTGTGCCAATTGTAAACTCGGGTCCTTGAAAGCGTTTTTTCAGCGAACTGTGTAGTTAGTCGGCGCAAACTTTCGGCAAGTTTTACGCCCTCTCGCGACAGAAATTTAATAATAATGCGTTGCGCAACAAACGTGTGCATCTCTTGTTCAGATATGATGCTACAAACAGCCGAACCGACTTACTTCCCTCCCCTTACAACCCCACCCAACATATATTAAGACGTTACGTTACTCACTTCAAATAAGGAAGCGTTAAAAAAAAAGACCGGTTAATATTTGATTCGCCCTCGAATTTGCCAGAAGTCTTTGGTGAATCGAGGAAACAACAGATACAATTGATAATTGTTCACCATGACAATGCAAGTGACCTTCAACCCCTCAAAACGTAGAATTTATACTCGTAGGATATCCCCCGTACGGCTCTGATTTAGCACCCAGTTGATGCGTTCAAAATCATATTTAGAAATGCCGTCTTCACTGTGGCCAAGATGCTTCTCGAACTGGTTCAAACGTACGTAAAAATGTACAGGGTGAGTCAACGATTGGATGAAGTAGGTTTGTGCCTTTTCGGTGAAATTAACAAAGAAACTATATTTATTGTTTGATACAGTTTATTTTTAAAAATATTTAGGACTCTACAGGGTGAGCCAAAAAACTAGGACAGCATAAAGTTGTATTTTTTTAAATAGAACACCCTATATACGAATCATATTTTCGATTTAGCTTATAATTTTAAATCTTTTTTATTAAGGGTTTACTATAACAAAACTTTATAGTTTCTGAGATAATTAAGTTTAAAAAAAAAGTCACATTTTCAAGCATCAATTCAATCCTAAATAACGTTTTCAATTTTGTGACAAATATATTCAAATTTGGAATTTAGCAAGGCCAAGGACAAGTTAACATAATTTTTACCTAATATTTGCAATAAAAGCTACAGGGTGTTGAACACATCGGCTCAAATTTGAACAAGTTTAAATGAATAAATATCTTTTTTTTTAAATAGTACACCCTGTATATTTTCATGTTATTTAATAGAGTAATAAAAATCCTAAAAGTTTTGTTCAATATATCCTATACCTATTTATAATAGTTTTTGAGATATTTCAGTTTTTCTTATTTTCCATACTTTTTTACAGAAATAGTCTTCATTATCATAGTAGCCATGGCAAAAACAATGTAAAAGAACATTTTTCTGTCTGTCAAATTTATAACCGCAATCGCTTCTTTTGGTTTTTATGTAGTGTAGTTTGGTTTTTTTTGCATTCATCTTATATTGTAAAATGAATTTTCCAAAGAATGAGTTAATAGATATGATTTATACAATAGGAGAGGCTCAAAAAAATTGTCTTCTTGCTCAAAGAATTTACAAAATGAAGTATCCTGATCGACGCCAGCCTAATACCCATACTTTTCAAAACTTAATGCAAAGATTTGATTCTTCTGGTACTGTTGATTATCCAAAACGTAAAGTTGTCAACAAACCAGTAACTAATGAAGAAAAAGAACTACAAATATTGTTAAATGTTCAGGAAAATCCTTATATTGGTAGCCGTCAGTTAGCAGCATTATGTAAAACATCACAATCCACCGCTAATCGTACTACCAAGAAATATAGGTATCATCCATATCACATGGAATTACACGACGAATTGCATGGACAGGATTTTGAAAGTCGTGTAAACTTTTGTCGTACAATAAATGCGGAGATTCAATTAAATCCAAATTTATTACGCAAGGTAATGTTTAGTGATGAAGCTACTTTTAGAAGTAACGGTGCCGTAAATAGACGCAACATGCATTATTATGCCACAGAAAACCCATTTTGGATTAAAGAGGTGCAACATCAAAACCACTGGTCATTAAATGTTTGGTGTGGTATTCATCATAATCAAATTATTGGACCCCACTTTTTTAATGAACCACTAAATGGCCATAGTTACCTGAACTTTCTACAAGAAGAACTACGCCAACTGCTTCAAGGTCTCGATAGGGATGAGCTCGACACTATGTGGTTTCAGCACGATGGTGCGCCTCCGCATTACCATCGTGAAGTTCGTGCGTTTTTGGACCAACGATATCCGCAAAAATGGATTGGACGTGGGGGTTTCATTGAGTGGCCACCAAGGTCTTGCGACATCACCCCATTAGATTTCTTCCTATGGGGTTATATTAAAAATAAGGTGTATGTTAATCCACCAACAACAGTGGAAGATATGCGAAACAGGATTAGGGATACCTGTAGAACAATAACGCCACTAATTTTGTCCAGGGTCTCGAGAAAAGACTAAATTTGTGCATTGCACAAGAGGGTGGTTTATTCGAACACTTATTAAAAAGAAATAATTAATCTCAGTATTTAATAGGTAATTTTTTTGTTTCAATTTAGTATAAAAGTAAATATGTATTTGCCTTGTCGTTATTGTTGTGTTAATTTTTTCACATTATGTTTAATTAAACTATTGCCGTTGTAATATAACGAATAATGTATTTCATCATATTTAACCACCTTCTGTTTGTTTCTGTAGTTTCTTTTTATTATTTTACATGGCTACTATGATAATGAAGACTATTTCTGTAAAAAAGTATGGAAAATAAGAAAAACTGAAATATCTCAAAAACTATTATAAATAGGTATAGGATATATTGAACAAAACTTTTAGGGTTTTTATTACTCTATTAAATAACATGAAAATATACAGGGTGTACCATTTAAAAAAAAAAAGATATTTATTCATTTAAACTTGTTCAAATTTGAGCCGATGTGTTCAACACCCTGTAGCTTTTATTGCAAATATTAGGTAAAAATTATATTAACTTGTCCTTGGCCTTGCTAAATTCCAAATTTGAATGTATTTGTCACAAAATTGAAAACGTTATTTAGGATTGAATTGATGCTTGAAAATGTGACTTTTTTTCTTTAAACTTAATTATCTCAGAAACTATAAAGTTTTGTTATAGTAAACCCTTAATAAGAAAGATTTAAAATTATAAGCTAAATCGAAAATACGATTCGTATATAGGGTGTTCTATTAAAAAAAATACAACTTTATGCTGTCCTAGTTTTTTGGCTCACCCTGTAGAGTCCTAAATATTTTTAAAATCTGCGTAAAAATAAACTGTATCAAACAATAAATATAGTTTCTTTGTTAATTTCACCGAAAAGGCACAAACCTACTTCATCCAATCGTTGACTCACCCTGTATATCGTCGCGGAGAATATTTTGCAAAACCATAAAATATTTTTCCATAATAAATAATCTTTTTGGTTTATTTTTCCACTCTACCCTCGTATTTAAGTGTTGTTTACCTTTCTTCCCAGTTCAATAATTTCTTCCATTGTAATTTTGTATTGAGCTGAGCTTGTCAAGTTGTATATGAACATTTCTTTGCTAAAAAAATAAATAAAAAACAAGGATTACATTAATTTATTGATGTGGTCCTAATGAAGATTGCTATTACGTATATAAAATGAAAAGAAATCAGAATGTTTCAGTTTTTTCTGGTTGTTAGGTGGTCCAGTACCTATTTAAAAATTTAAGCTTTACACATTTTAATTGTTCTACCGTAACTAGTTAAAACCACAGCAATTCGTATTATTAAAAAAATTTAACAAAGCTTAATTATTAACATGTAATTGGTCATTCAAGATATTATCTGTATTCTTACTTTTGTTAATCTTTAATGATTCCAATAAAGTCAACTTCTTGCTTTTATTTTTGGTAAATTGTATGTTGAGGTTTTCACAAAAAACACAATTTAGCGTACACAGTACATCTTTTATCTCAAAATACATGCTAATAACTGGAACTATGAAGATATTGCCACTGCATTAGTAATTGAACTGGAGTTATTGCACACTATTCTTACAACCCAACAAAAATATCATGAAATCCTTAGGACTGCATTGGAAAGAAGATTTGGAGATCAACATTGGAGCTAGTTATACCAGTCATAACTCAGGTCAACATATCAGAGAAATGGGGAGAGTTTGCAAGAAAATGAAACAGATATCCCACACATTATTCATCTGATTTACCCAGGAGCTAAGGAAGAATGCTGAAAAGAGCTTACAATCCAGTAATTTATTGAGGTGATCAGAGATCAAGAAATATTGCGTTTGTTGCATACGAGTAAGATTAATTATTTTAGTGAAGCATTAAATAGGGCTTTGGAAACGGAAGCAGCTTATCAGAGGCGGCATAGGGCGTGGGCGACGTGGGCCACAGCCCACGGCCTCGCAGTCCGAGGGGCCTCGCGCCACGGAGATTTATGTATTACTTAAAATTAAAAGCCATGAACGCGCCGAAAAAAGTGCTTGCGTCGCTATCTTCGCGAGGAATCCCCGCTGCGCGTCGCCGCCGGCCTATAATAGGGTATTCCCCGAACTTGCGTTGCTATCGCTAGCGAGGAATCCCCGTTGCAAGTCGCCGCCCGAAAGAACAAAAGTATAACGAGCGGGGAATACCCTATTCCCCGTTCATTATATTTTTGTTGTCAAGTTAACACAACAGAGCTAACTAACGCACTGACCGCACGTAGTCTTGCGCCGTACTTATGTCATATTTTTTTGTGTGACAGCATTCTATTTAAGAAATTTAAACTGTGGTTCACTGTTTTAAAACACTGTTTTATAGCTATAAATTAATAGATACGTAGCCTAGTGTCTATTGATTGGTCGATCATTGATTGTGATGTGAAGAAAAACAGTTGTACCTGGATTAAGTGTAAGGTAAGAAATTATTTTATTTACACATAATACTTTATTACTTTATTTTTATTGGCCGAGCGGCAAGAGTGTCCGCCTCACAAGCGGACGACTCAGATTCGATTCTGCTCGCGGAACCTAATAATTATATGGGCATTCATATGACATTCGACATAAAGCAGTAAACTCTAATTATCTAGTAGTATTATGTAGGTACCTAAACTGAGCAGGCAGAAAGATAGACGAGACGGTGGAGTTTTTTATGTTATATGTGTAGGTAGGTATGTATGTATGGATAAGCAAAGGCTAAGAACCACGAGCAAAACGAAAAACAAAAGCTGTAAGAGCAGTATCAAACCAGGCTCTAAGTACAGGTATGATGAAGTTTCTTAATCCAACTGCATCTGGTAGTACAGAACCATGTGAATCGATTGCGTCGACTTCTAAAAAACATTCAGCCATGTTTGAGATTCCTATGAATTTGGAAAGCACTGATGTAGAACCACTGAATACTGATACCGAACGACAGTCTGAAATAGATACAAAATCAATATCTAACGAATCAGATTCCGTAGACGAACTTCCTGTGTTGCCCGAGAGCAATATAAAGATTTTAGATCACGAAAAAGAAATGAAAATTTGTTCTCCACCAATTAGCACTGATGCGAGTGATGCAATTAAACAAGTATTTGATAATTTTGATCCAGGAATGTGGTCGATACCCATATCAGATGTTCAGCGTCATGATATAGTTCAAAACGGCCCCTTACAACAATTAAATAATGGCGATGAAGATTATCCCAAAGATGACAACCTTAGGCACTTTTCAAATTTTCATTTCTCTAGAAAACTAAATAATGGTGAAATTCAACATCCTCGCTGGTTAGTTTATTCAAATTTTAAAAATAAAGTATTCTGTTTTCCATGCAGACTTTTTGGCAATTCACAAACTCAGATGGTACAGGGAGGATGCTGTGACTGGAAACATTTAAGCAGTATTTTACAAAGACGTGAGAATACCAAAGAACATATGGCATTTATGCTCCAATGGATAACATTAGAGAAAAGCATAAAACACGGAAAAACAATTGACAAAGAAAACGAAAGGCTAATTCGTGAATCTCAAAAATATTGGTACAATTTGTTTGAGAGATTAATCGATATTATTAACTTCTTAGCCTCTCATAATCTCGCATTTAGAGGTCACAGAGAATCTATAAAGATAGACGGTGATACTAGGAATTGTGGGAACTTCATTGATTTATTTAAATTGATATCAAAATTTGATCCTACTTTACGAGAACATATGAGACGTATTACTGACAAACAACTTACTCGTCATTATTTAAGCCACGATATACAAAATGAATTGATCACATTGATGTCAAAAACTGTCATTGGTGAAATTATTCGCAAAGTAAAAGAGGCA
The DNA here is from genome assembly GCA_034092305.1 of Diaprepes abbreviatus. Taxonomy (NCBI): domain Eukaryota; kingdom Metazoa; phylum Arthropoda; class Insecta; order Coleoptera; family Curculionidae; genus Diaprepes; species Diaprepes abbreviatus. The sequence continues at coordinate 6,166,549 of JASJET010000194.1, read as the reverse complement.
AAATATTATTCTTTTTTGCTTGACTACACTAGAGACTGTAGTAAAGTAGAACAAATGTCTGTGATCTTAAGATTTTGTAATACATCAACGGGCATAATAAAAGAGCACTTTATTGGATTTCTTGCTGTATGTGAGACAACAGGAGAATATTTGAGTAATGCAATACTAGGAGAGTTAGAAAAGAATGACTTAAATATTCAAAACTCTCGTGGCCAAGGATACGACAATGGGGCAAATATGGTAGGCATAAATAGTGGAGTCAAACTCGAATATTAAATATAAATCCCAGGGCATTTTTCACACCTTGCGGTTGTCATAGCTGGAATCTGCTGTTAGTAAACGCCGCTAATTCTTCGGTGGCAGCAAAAACATTTTTTGGTTTTATCCAAAAAATTTATTTGCTGTTTTCAGGTTCCAGCAAACGCTGGGAATTGGTCAAAGATAAATTAAAACTTACCATCAAGCCTTTATCAGACACCAGGTGGGAAGGCAGAATCGAGGCAGTTAAGTCCATACTATTTCAATTTGATGATGTCGTGGGATGCATAGAAAGTTTGAAAAATCAAACGGATCAATCAGACACTCTCAGTGATTGTGATTCAGTATTAAACGAAAAGCTCAGTTTAGAATTTATAATATCTTTATATGTATGGTATGAATTGTTATCGCGTGGTAATGTAATAAGCAAACTATGGCAATCTATACAAGTCCATTTAAGCATTGCCCTTGAACATTTGCATACATTTTGTGACTGGATCAAAGAATATCGGCAAACTGGATTTGAAAAATGCTTGTCTGATGCTCAACAATTTATTGACAGAAGCTGTTATGATCTGCCAAACGAATTTAAAAATAAAAGAGTAGCCAAAAAGAAAAGGGTCTTTGATTATGAAGGTGAGGATCTACCTATACAGTCTCCCAAAAGCCGGTATGAAGCAAATTTTTTTAACACTGCTTGATTCAGTTATTACAAATATGGATTTGAGATTTATGGCTTTATATCAACTTCATGAAAATTTCGGTTTTCTGTATGATATAAGTAAATTAAAAAATATTCCACACGATCAAATATTAAAAAAATGTCAAGATTTACACACAGTCCTACGAGTGGGTGAGAGCAGTGACTTTCAACCTTACGAATTATATGAAGAATTAAAAATAATGATCCCTAATTTACCTAACTTCGTAACAGATGTGAAACAGTTGCTTCAATATATTACAGAAAATAGCTTAAAAGAAATATACCCAAACATATACATCGTCATTAGAATATTATTAACAATTCCAATTAGTACAGCCTCCGCTGAAAGGAGCTTCTCAAAATTAAAACTTATTAAGAATTATTTAAGGAGTACAATGTCACAGGAAAGACTTTCTGCGGTCGCAATTTTGTCTATCGAGGCTTATATAGCATCCAAGCTAGATTACGAGCACGTAATTAAACAATTCAGCAGTGTAAAAAGTAGAAAATTTCTGTCCCTTTAATATTTAATTAAAATTGTTTTTAATGTTGATAGGCTTTAAATATCTTAAATATTTATATGTTAGTTATGAGTTTGACTAGATTTTGCATGAATAAAAATTTAATAATGCCAAATGCTTTTTATTTTAAAAAATCTGTATTCATGTGCGAGCAGAGGGCCTCGCAAAATATATCTTGCCCACATAAAATTTTGATCTTGCGCCGCCACTGCAGCTTATAATGTGTCAAAGCCAAAAATAAGAGCCGCTACTATAAAGGAAAATAAGGATTCGCCAAACCAAACAATAGAGACAATGTTATCTGAAATCTTTAATAAATTTAACACAAAAGGTGATACATCACCTTATAGAAAAAAGCAGGTAGAGTATTACAGATGGGAACAAACTGCAATACGAAGGGACTTTCAGGTGCGTTTCAGGTCTTGTTCACCATTCAGAGACCGCATAAAAGAAAATCAGAAAAAGCTTCTTCTTCTTCAAGTGCCTTCTCCATTGCGGAGGTTGGCAATCATAATAGCTATTTTAATTTTTGAGGCAGTTGCTCTAAATAGTTGTTTTGAACTGCATCCAAACCATTCCCTTATTTTGCCTTGGATTATGAGCCGTTAGATGCTGTACTTTTCTCTCCGCATAATGTGTCCGAAATATTGCTGTTTTCTCTGTTTTACTGTTATCTCGACTTCCTTTTCTTTCCCCATTCTTCTCAACACCTCGGCGTTCGTAACTCGATCCACCCACGAAATCCTCTGAATTCTTCAATAGGTCCACATTTTAAAAGAGTTAAGTCTTCTCATTGCCTCTCGATTCAGTGTCCATGCTTCCATTCCATAATATAGAACACTGTATACGTAACATTTAGTCAGTCCTATTTTCAGGGCTAACGTTAGATCTTTGCTGCAGATAACCTTTTTCATTCTAATAAAGTTGGCACGTGCTTTCTCAATTCTGGTTTTTATTTCAACGGTATAGTCATTATTTTCTGTTATTAAGGTTCCTAAGTAAGTGTACTTCTTAACTCTTTCTATGTGCTGGCCTCCTACCATTAAGGTTTCATTATTATTGGTGTTGTTTTTACTAATTATCATGAACTTGGTCTTTTTCATGTTAAGAGAGAGTCCATATTCTCCACTAACTCTTAATATTTTATTCATTATTTTTTCTAGGTCTTTAAAACGGTGTCATCTGCATACCTAATATTGTTGATTAAAACTCCGTTTACTTTTATCCCTGCTGTTTCAGATTCAAGACTTTCCAAGATGACCTCTTCACAATAAGCGTTAAATAGTAAAGGTGACAATATACACCCTTGTCTGATTCCCTTTTGTATTTCCAAATTTCCGGACATTTCCTGTCCAATTTTTACTGCCGCTCGCTGATTGTAATATAGATTTGATATCAACCTTAAATCTCTTTCATCCAAATTTTTGCTTCTGAGAATCTCTATCAGTTTGTCATGTTTGACCCTATCAAAAGCTTTGTTGTAATCTATGAAGCAGACATAGAGGTCCTGATTGATATCCAAGCATCTTTGAGTAAGCACATTAAAAGCAAATAATGCTTCTCTTGTACCCACCCCGTGGTATCAGTACAATTTTAAATGAAGTATGGAATAAGTGATACTTCAAGTTGTATTAGAAATCGAATGCTACAGATGTAGACAAACTGGACACATGAGAACGAACTGTCGGGTACAATTAAGGGCCAGATAAAGTGATACAGATGTGAACGAACTAGACACATGAAGTGTAACTAAGATTTCATTCACCATCCAAAAACCGCACGGAAGAGAACCAGGAACAACACCAACGGTACAATTTTAAAACCTTGTCAAAAAGACCATGTAAGGAAGTGTGCAAGCATCGTAGCAAAATTGAACAAAGAGAAGGTTTCCTATTCAAAAAGTCTTTTTTGGCGTTGATCCAGAGTGAAGTACTGCTAAGATGGGAAAAGACCAATTTGAAGACAATGATCTGACACCATTTCTCCAATTTAAAGAAAATAATGAAAGGCGTTCTGGTTGGGAAGATATCTAGGATAAAGGACTTATATTCAAAGCAGTTTGAGCTCAGTGGGCCTTACTATTGATTGAAGACCGGTTACAAAAGTGATCCTAGGAACGTGCTGATGACTTTAAATGAAATTCAAGATGGAAAATTAGATGCTCATCTAGGTGGAATAAATAGTGCCCCAAAAGTAAAGCCAGTCAAGTTCCAAGCACGAGATCTAAGGAAAAATACGAAATATTGGAATATATTTTAAACGGATGGCTATTAATATAGCGAGGCCAGTTCCAGAAAGAGCTAACGGTAGTAAATATATCTCGGTGGCTGTGGCCTGGAGTATTTGTCATCCATAATTAGTAGCCCTAAACACTAGCTGAAGTCTTAGTCAACAATGTCTTCAGATAATTTGGAATTCCTTTAGAGCTATATTCTGACCAAGAATGAACTTTTAAATTTAAGCTTTTTCAAAAGGTCTGCGAAATACTTAGCATCCATAAAACCAGGATAAGCTTTAAATCCTCAGTCAGGTAGCATGGTTGCACAATTTATTAGGACCATTGAAGAGCACCTCTCAAAAGTTATGGACAGACATCAGAAAGATTGCACCAAATATTTGCCTTTTAATTTTTACCCTTAAATAGAGGACTGAGCAGATATAAAAAAAGATGTATCTAATATTTGTCAATGTTCTACCTGTCTGCAAAATCACTTGTGATTCTGAGACTGACACTTGGATAGTGATATTTGTTATAGACCAGGGCGTATCTGTAAAATATCAGGGTTTGGTGGATGTGAAATGGAACTTGGAGATTTTTGCATGAGAGCCTTCAGAATAACCTGAATAACGATAAATTTGATATGAGTCAATTCAAAAAGTTGGGCAACATTGTTTTTATTAATAAAAATAAAAAATTAACGAAAAAAAAAACTTCTTTTTAAATCAAATTTTCTCTCGTGTAATTTTAAAGGTATTCATTTTAGAAAAAGTTGAAGAGATTTAGACTGTGGCTGAAATCTTCGTCATCTAATCGTATATCGAAATCGAAACAGTCATTTTCTATTTCTCTGTCAACTTCTTCAAAATCAAATACATTTTCAGAAATTTTTTCGACGTCAGTATATTGGTTTTGTACATTTTTAAAAGTTTGTCCGTTGCAGTTTGAGCAGTAATCAGTACATTTTAATCCATGCTTAATACAGCCACATAATTTGGAACATTCTTTTATACATTTACAGCTTATTTTTTTCAGTTGAATATCTGGCAACGAAAGCTCTTCTGACATCTACTTCCAAAGGGAAAAAATGATAAAATGACTCTCAACCATAAACGGCTTCACATTGTTCACCTTTACTCGGCTTCCACAAATAAATGTTTTTCTTTCTACTTGCTCGTAACGTCATTATTACTAGAACGTCGATGTCTTTCGCTACTATAATAGCAGGTTTACCATCAGAAGCAACGTTTATCGCTGTTTCTACAATAAGGGTATCTGCATCTTCATAAGCTTACTCGGCATGAATACCCGATGCTTCAAGCTTTTCTCGCAAACGTTTGATAAAACATTTTTATTTGTTTCATTGGAGAAATATTTATCTAGGGATAGAGAACATACAATATTAGATTGCAATTTTATAACAAGACAAATTTTTCTCACTTGTCGATGACGTCTTTCTGCCATCTTAGTGGTCATTTTGCAGCTCTCAGGATATCCATCGAAAATAATGAAGCTGTGAGGACCATAATGCTTTTTAACAAAATTAATATACATATCGAAAATACTATTAAGCGTTTGTTTTTAAGACCAAACAATTTTTGACGCGCGTGGTAGATATTCTTTTCATTTTTTTATTAAAGTTTCCGATAACATAAACATTTAAATATTTGTATCAAAAAAGAATTCGACAAGACAAGGTTTTTAGTTCAAGAATCAGGTCTGTATTATTAATAGATTTACCGTAACAGGCTGTCAACTTTGACAATTTATATCTCGAAAACCAATTAACGAATTTGAATTTTTGTTCTCACGAAAAGAAGCGTCTTTCCAAGTACTTTGAAATCATGTATTGCATAGAAAAATCCAATGAAAATCCACCGAGATAATCTATTTGTATATCAGCCAAAATATCAACAATGTTTTTAAACAATTCCTGAGGGCTTCCAAATAATCGGATTTTGATTCTGAAAAAAGCATTGGAAAACTTGAGTTTCCTACTATATGTCGAAAATAAATTTAAATATGTTAACGTGATATTTTAAACAAATTTGAAAAATAGTCAATTTTTGTAAACGAAATAGGATTGCAAAATTATTATGCAAAAACTAACGATTCGAACTTAAAGAATTTTAGCGTGTTATTTTATCATGGCATCAAATTTTCTTTACTCTAATATGAAGGTCCTCAGAGAAAAACTGCATTTGTTACCTTTTTTTTTAATTATTGCTATTTTGTAATATATTTTGAGATTTCCGACCACCCTTACCTTATGGAAAATTTAATTACGAAACTTTTTTTCCTTTTCAACTTTCTTCTAAAATGAATACCTTCAAAATTACACAAGAGAAAATTTGAAAAAGAAACGTTTTTTTTTTGTTAATTTTATATTTTTATTAATAAAAACAATGTTGCCCAACTTTTTGAAATAACGCACATCAAAATTATCGTTATACAGGTTATTCTAAAAGCTCTCATGCAAAAATCTCCATGTTCAATTTCACATCCACCTAAAAACAGATAAGTCTTGGTCTATTAGTGGTAATGACAAATTCGGTAGTGATTTTGATATCTCCTGTTACCTCATATTTTGCCCTGGACTTTGCTACAATCTACAAATGCACATTTTTGATTTAAACTTAATAAGAAAACCAGGTGTTTATTACCAGCTAAATAAAAAAAGAAGGGTGTCCACTTGGACATGACGAGCAGTTACTTTTTACGTTTTCAACGTATATTCATCGCTTCTGCTTTACAAAAGATAATGAAATTTAAAAATTATATCAAAAGATTGTTAACTTACTCGATGGTGATATAATTAAAAACAGAAAGCAGTGTAGCATTCACTGCAA